>CM065589.1:612556473-613156473 GCA_033119425.1 Bufotes viridis
TAAAAAAGTGTTCTTTTAATCACCAGATAGCAATGTTTCAGTCCTCTCAATGGGTCCTTCCTCACGCAGTGACTAGATAGATAGATAGATAGATAGATAGATAGATAGATAGATAGATATGAAATGATAGATAGATGATTGATAGATAGATAGATAGAAAGATATGAGATAGATAGATAGATAGATAGATAGATAGATAGATAGATAGATAGATAGATAGAAGTAGGGCATTGATGTGTTACAATATACAACTTAAGAAATTAGGAAGGAGGTAAGTACTTTTTCACCCGGCTGTAGATAGATATGGCAGAACCTAAAGAACCATTTGATAAATTCCGTAGTACAACCAGTGCTGCTCTAGAACATCTGTAATAAACCTCCATTTACATCTTTTTACCTAAACAAATCTCTCCGTGGGCCGGCCGCGGCCAGCACATATGGATGCCGCTGATGTTCTGATCTCATCTTTTCCTATCAGGAGAGATGAATTAGACTGTTAGAATTAATTACCTCTCCCGGATGGGATCTTCCGTGTCTCTCTACATATTGCGGCCTTTTACACTTCTCGGTATTAACATGTTGTATGCAATATTCTCATTTCCCCCCCGGACCTTTTTGGTGATCATCTTATGATATCATAGAAGGGATATGAACAATGGCTGAGATACTTTCCTGGTGTCACTGTGATCCATTACAGCAACCGCCCTAAACGCCTAAACAATGTAAATGTCACGGAAAGGAGGGATAAGTGCAGCCCTGAAATCCCCCCGCACCTCTATCCCTACCTACTTGCATGACCCGTCCTAACTGACAGCGTACAACTTGGCGGCAGTCCCTGGCTTAAAAACGTGCAGGGGCCTAATGATGATACGAGGAAAAACCGTGAGCAGAGTCGGGGAAGCAAAAGTCAAAGCCAGTAGGTCACGCAGGTACACAGGGAAAAACACAAAAACAAGGTCAACACAATCCGAAGTCAGAAGCCAAGAGATCACATCAAATCCAAGGAGGTCACAAGGTCGAGGTCAAAAAAGAGCCGAGGTCAAAACACATAAAGTACAAAATCTAACAATATGTTGGTGAGGGTAGCAAGACCAATCACAGGCAACCTGTGACCAGCAGGTTACCTGTTTAAATAGCAGGACCTGTGAGCCACGTGACCCAAGTCCAGCCACCATCATCTGAGCGCTGATTTATCGCGATAGGCGCTCAGTTCCCCCTTCTGCTCGTTGTCTAGGGCAGGGATGGGCAAACTGCGGCTCTCCAGCTGTTGTAAAACTACAATTCCCACCATGCCCTGCTGTAGGCTGATAGCTGTAAGTAGTCTTTGCATGCTGGGAGTTGCAGTTTTGCAACAGCTGGAGAGCCGCAGTTTGCCCAGCCCTGGTAGAGGAGAACGCTGGCCGCGCTGAGGAGGCGTGCGCGGCCGGGTCCTCCCCACCCCCGATCACCATAGAGATGAGGATGCGTCCTCGCTCCTGAACACAGATGGGATGCCGGTGGCGCTGCAAGGAGGAAGCTCGTCGCCGGCTCCCCGTTACAGTACAGCTGTGTTTAGACAGTTAGGTTTACTTCTGCAGTTTTTGAAACGCGTGTCAGTCATCATGGATGGAGCTGTTCTAGTTCTGGAGCACCCTGCCTCCTTCTATCGGCTGATCATGAAGGTGTTGGGAGTTGGACCTCCAGAATTTGATTTTGCTGATCTGTGCTAAGGATAGGTCAACATTTAAAGGGTTGTCCCATCTCAGACATTGGTGGCATTTCGCTAAGATATGCTACCAATGTCTTATAGGTGCGAATCCCACCTTTGGAACCTGCTCCTATCTCCAGAATGGGGCCACCTGAAATGAAGGAGAGCACACTGCTCATGTGCTGCGAGTTCCAAAATAGCCAAGCAAGCTCAATCAGCCATTTCTGGAAGTCCCAAAGCTGTGAATAGAGAGCGCACCTTGCATCTACGTCCACCTCTCCATTGACTGCTATGGGAATGCCGAGCATAGTGGTGAACGGAGAGTGGCAGCGCGTGCACGTTGTGCTCTCCTTTACATTGTGAAGCACATTCTGGAGATAGCAAAGGGTCCCGGAGAAAGGAGTTGAACCTATCTGACATTGATAGCATACCCTAGAGATATGCTTTTAATGTCTGAGATGGGAAAACCCCTTTAAGTATCAGAAAATCCCTTGAAAACCATGCTCTAAACTTTTTTATTTTTTTTCTGATGGTAGATTTTTATGTCTTCTGTTGAGGCTTATGTAGCCGGCCATTTTGCAGGAGCTACCGTTAATAGTATTCCAAGATCTGCTTTACAGCAGCCACATGGCATTAGAACCATTGGCATCTGCAGTTTGGAAATTAAAGGGGTATTCCCATCTCAGACAATGGGGGCATATCGCTAGGATATGCCCCCATTGTCTGATAGGTGCGGGTCCCACTGCTGGGACCGGCACCTATATCGAGAACGGAGCGGGGAGAGCTGTGGCTGGAGGACCCCAGATTTCCCAGAGTCCGTCCACCACCAAGCGCTGCTCTTCACCTCTCCCATAGAAGCGACTGGGAGTGCACCACGCATGCGGGGCCCATGCTCCCATTCATTTATATGGGGCCGGGGGAAATAGCTGAGCCAGCGCTCGGCTATATTCACCGGCCCCGTAGAAAATAAACGGAGCAAGCTTCACTTTCGGGGCTACGGTCTTGATATCTCACCACTGGGACCCTCACCTATCAGATAATAGGGGCATATTCTAGCGATATGCCCCCCATTGTCTGAGATGGGACAACTCCTTTAATTTCTACTTGAAAGTAACATGGGCGTGACCTGTGCAGAGATCATTGTGCAGAGACAGGGAGTAGATAAGCTGTGACATCAACTATTGTGAAAGGTGCATCCTGTGCTGTCTATATGGGTAGGTGTTACCTACAGGATTACCCTGTCATCCTAATTTGATGATAATGAGATGACTGCTGACTAGAAGTGATCTCAACAGAACAGGAAGTGCCAATCTATTATTAGGCTTAGAATCGAGGGTGGATGCTGCAGGATTTCATGATTTTGTAAAATACAGATATTAGTGAAGAATTTTGTTTTTTAAAAACATATATATATTTAACATAGAAATACTGAAGCAGTAGGCCATCTTCTGATGACACATTCTCTCTCAAGGGGTTGTATAGGATTAGAAAACCCTGACACTTTTCCCCGGTTTCGTCTGGTACTGCAGTTCAACTAGACTGGAGAAAATAATTGTGCCGGATTGATATAATTCCTTTGGCTTTCACGTTGCAGTCGTGGTATCCCTATGGTTTTCCTTCTGACTTGTTTACGTTGTTTAGAGTTGCAAACCCAAAAATGAAGACTGGGTCCAGATCTGGGGTCCTGCATCCATTAGCTCCATAGAAGCTACACAATACATATGTCCTGGTCTTGAATCCTCAGTGTCCAGGATTTTTAGGTTCCAACATTCAGGCGCCCCAAAAAAGAAGTTGGGTTAAAGGGGTTTTCTGGGATTATAATGTTTTTTTTTTTATAATTTTTTTTTTAACAAATATACTCATGTACCTTGCCGTTGCTTATTTAATGTACATCTTACTCGAGCTATTCTTTTTTTATTTTGGGATCTCCTGACCCGTTTTTACTATATAAAACCTGGTTTATTTCCATCCTGTAGGTAGCACTTCCTGTTCCTGTCTCCAACCAAACCCATGATGCACTTCTCCTTCCTCTGCCACACCTCCAACACCGCCCCCAACAATGCCAAACCCATGATGCACTTCTCCTTCCTCTGCCACACCTCCAGCACCGCCCCCAACAATGCCAAACCCATGATGCACTTCTCCTTCCTCTGCCACACCTCCAACACCGCCCCCAACAATGCCAAACCCATGATGCACTTCTCCTTCCTCTGCCACACCTCCAGCACCACCCCCAACAATGCCAAACCCATGATGCACTTCTCCTTTCTCTGCCACACCTCCAGCACCGCCCCCCAACAATGCCAAACCCATGATGCACTTCTCCTTCCTCTGCCACACCTCCAGCACCGCCCCCAACAATGCCAAACCCATGATGCACTTCTCCTTCCTCTGCCACACCTCCAGCACTGCCCCAACAATGCCAAACCCATGATGCACTTCTCCTTCCTCTGCCACACCTCCAGCACCGCCCCCAACAATGCCAAACCCATGATGCACTTCTCCTTCCTCTGCCACACCTCCAGCACCACCCCCAACAATGCCAAACCCATGATGCACTTCTCCTTCCTCTGCCACACCTCCAGCACCGCCCCCCAACAATGCCCAGTTTGTAGCTCCTCCCACCCAGCTAGTTCTTTAGACACTCCCCTATTATTACCTGTGTTACTTCGACACTCCCATGGGCATATGATCTCAGGAAATGAGAAAGAACTGCATGGAAATTGTCATGTGACCACAGCCCAAACGGGAGATAAGAGCAATAAAGGTCAAAGAAAAAAAAAATTACAAAATTTTTTAAATTACAGCTAAATTTTTAAATGATTTTTAAGGGATTTTGATGCAAACCCTTTATAAAACGTGGATTATTTTACGTGTGTGTAGATGATTTTTAATGTTATCCTCCATAGTAAGTGTTGATTATTAGACTTTTATATCACTTTTACCTTGCTGACCCTTTAACATAATTTGCATCACGTGACCCAAGTAGACAAGAAGCCCGGGCGTCGATGCGGCCCTGCTGGAATCTGAGGTGTTAAGTCCCTATATCAGGGCTCTGCCTCTCTACCAGGCAGCGTCTATTCACTAAGGCCTTAAGCTCATTAATTTTTACTGCTCACTTACAGCAGACTGATGTCTCCGTCAGGATTAGGCTCACTGTGACCCTCTGAGGAAGGAAATAACACAAATTATCTAATTGCCCCCAGTAGGTGGTTCATAAAGTGTGAGCACAGGCTGCGTTTCGGCTCTATCTCCTAATGCACTAAATAGACTGCGGAGGGCTCCCCGGGGGCTGTTCAGAGTGGATGGGAAAGTTCCAGCAAGTCAATCAGTGACCTGGACAAATCCACTGAAGGCTTATAAAAAGTAAAGGGTTAGGTTAACCAGAGCGGATCCTTTCCCAGGCTGCTCCACGCTGCTCCCAAACACTGCGCTCTTATGTCTTTTTCCAAGGTGAAAGGAAGAAAGACTCTGCGTAAAGGGGATGAAAAGCACCCGATCGGACGTGTAGAAATTGTAGATGTGTATTTAGTATCAGGGTGATCTATCTATCTATCTATCTATCTATCTATCTATCTCCCTCATATCTATCTATCTATCTATCTATCTATCTCCCTCATATCTATCTATCTATCTATCTATCTATCTATCTATCTATCTAATATCTATCTATCTCATGTATATCTATCTATCTATCTATCTATCTATCTGATATCTATCTATCTATATATCTATCTATCTATCTATCTATCTCATGTATATCTATCTATCTTTCTATCTATCTATCTATCTATCTATCTATCTATCTATCTATCTCATATCTATCTATCTATCTGTCTGTCTGTCTATCTATCTATCTATCTCATATCTATCTATCAGTCTATCTATCTATCTATCTCATATCTATCTATCTATCTCATATCTATTTATCTGTCTGTCTGTCTTTCTATCTATCTATCTATCTCATATCTATCTATCAGTCTATCTATCTATCTCATATCTTATCTATCTATCTATCTATCTATCTATCTATCATCACTCTTTATATCCAGGACAACTCCAAAGTCTAAGGATGTGTTCACGTGTTGAATTGCAGGATGCCCAGGTTTACATATTAGTAGATGTGGCGGCGGGGCAGGGAATGTGTTATTGAGGGCAGGGCTTTGTAACTTTGCCGTATGATCTGTATTGAAGCTCCTAGCTGTGAGCCGGGGTGGGATACGGTAGGAGGAGAATGCAGCAGTTGGACATTGGGATGTGCACTTGAGGGCCATAGCAGTAGAGCTTTGTTTTTTCACACTCCTACACTATATTCCGCAGCATCCCGCTGTCCCCAATGGGGCTCACAATATAGGTTCCCTATCAGTTTGTCTGTGGAGTGAGGGAGGAAACCGGAGAACCTGGAGAAACCCACACGAACACGGAGAGAACATTCAAACTCCATGCAGATGTTGTCCTTGGTCGAATTCAAAGTTCAAAGGTGTTTGATATTTGGCAGGCTATGGTGGGAAATCTGACCTCAGCCCTGAGATGTAGGATCCTACGGTAAAGACCTACTCATCGACCTGTTCTCTCACTACATAAAATCATCGCAGAGTAAACATGGCCGCGATATAACTTGATATTCACTGCAGGAAGTCATATATTATATAAAAAAAGAAGTGTAAGATTAAATAGCTGTATAGTTATCGACTTAGCGAGGCTTGCTCTAGAACATAAAGAACACTGTGCAATCTGGTAAAGAAATTGTCCCGGCCATAAATATGCATGGCATATCTTTCCCTGACAGTTTTTGAAGCCCATGAGAGACATATATCCGCCGAGCTTAGTGCCATTATATGGTGCTGTGGATTGGGAATTAGAGCCCATACTATAACTCTGGAACCCAATGAAAATTTATTTCCAGAATTTGGTGCCTGGATTACTGCAGGTAGTTTCAGGGCTCAAGAGAACATTTAAGTTGGGCAAAAGAAACTAAAATCAACAACAAACATTTATTAGGAGCGTAAAACATAGGTGTGGAACTTCTAAAGTGAAGGTTAAACTCATATCGCTGCAGGTTAGAGGCCTCGGGGAACACGCCGCACTCTTACTTTTTTCATCAAGAACTTTTTATATTGTGGAAAAGGAATTGAGAAATGTTTTTGTTATTTTTGCTCATTATTTTATATTTTTCAGTTGTTTAGGACATTTTGTTTCCAGACTTGACCTTTTTTCGTCACTTCTGCAAGAAGTCAGTTTGTGAAATGTCCCTCCTAGAAATTCCAGCATCAGCTATGCGTGGTTCTATTGTAAAGTGGGAACCTATGGTGGAGAGCGGGGTCACTGAGTGATGAGGATCTAGTGCATAAGTCATCAACGCTCTGCTGACTCCATACCTGTAGAATCCAAACCTCTTCTGGTATTGACATCAGCACAAAAACTGTGCCGTGTCGGGAGCGTCATGGCATAGTTTCCATGGTCGAGTAGCTGCATAAAAGCCTTGCATCACCAAGCTCAATGCCAAGCATCAGGTGGAGTGGCGTAAAGCATGCCACCCTGGACTCTGGAGCAGTGGAAAGGTTTTCTGCAGAGTGATAAATCATGCTACTCTGGAAGTTTGATGGACAAGTATGGGTTTGTTAAATGCCATAAAAATGTTACCTGCCTGACTGCTATGTGCCAACTTAAAGTTTGGTGGAGGAGCATAATGCTTTGGGCTTGTTTTTTATGGGTTGGCCTAGACTCCATAGATGTAGTGAAGGGAAATCTTAATGCTTCAGCTTTCCAAGACATTTTGGACAATTGTTGGAACAGTTTGGGAAAGGCCCTTTTTTGTACCGACATGACTGAGCCCAGTGCACAAAGGCATGGTTGGGTAGGTCTGGTCTGGAAGAACTTGATTGTCTCACACAAAGCATTGACCTCCAACACCTTTGGAATGAACTAGAATGGAGACTGCGAACCAGTTCCTCTCACCCAACATCAGTGCTTGACTTTACAGATGCTTGTCTGGATGAATGGGCAACAATTTCCACAGGCCCACTCTAAAATACAGTGAAAAGTCTTCCCAGAAGAATGGAAGCTGTACTGGCGACCCCCTGCATATGCCCAAAAAATTAAAAGAAGGCTAATCAATCAGGTAGTCCTCTCCTAAATAAGCCTGCATAGAGGTCAGCTGTCCCATGCTAACGGACAAGCTTTAAGGCAGTTGTGTAGCAACTGCTCCACACAAACTAATAGACAGGAGGAGATGAAACAGCAGGGAAATTCTTGCTGATAGTAAAATTTCCATGATTAGGGTTAAAAGAATTATGTGGGAAAATATTCAAGAGGGTTGAGTAATACCAATTAGCTATAAAATTACTCTAGAAACTGTTACTATGGCTTACCCACCTTAGAAACACAGATTAGGTTGGGTATTACTATTAAGTCCCAATAGTGTAGTTATCTAAATCATAGTTCCTCAGCTCCAGTCCACAGGGCCCACTTGCCGGTCATGATTTGAGACTATCCCACAGAATGAATACCTGTGGCAAGTCCTGATGCATGGATACTAATTATATCACCTGCTCAATACTAAGGAAATCCTGAAAACATAACTATTAGGTGGGCCCCAAGGACTGGAGATGAGGAACACTGATCTAAATGACTATGTCTTCTATTTACCACACTATGAGGGAGATGTATCAAAACTGGTACAAAGGGAAACTGGCTTAGTTGCCCTTGGCAACCAATCAGATTGATCCTTTCATTTTCAAAGGAGCTTTAAAAAATGAAAGGTGGAATCTGATTGGTCTATATGGACAACTAAGCCAGTTTCCCTTTGTACCAGTTTCGATAAATCTCCCCCTATGAATTTACCTGTTTTCAATACATGATCAGTCTATGAAATATGGCAAACGGTGGAGAGCAGATGGAGATTTGTGTATCACACATATCATTTTTTAATAGACACTAGGAACACTAGGACATGGCTGATTTACAAGACCTTGTTTGATCAATGTGTCATCGTCATATTGCTGGCTGTATATCTTTTTATTGCCTCGATTCCCCTCAACTTTAAAAATGAATGTAACTCTTTCATGGCTCCGGAGAGAGATATCCTTGATGAAAGGTGCTGAGATGTTCTACACATGCCAGAACGGAACATATCCCTCTATGAATTGTGATGATGATCATTTTTGAGTTTCATTAAAAAAATGTATCTGGAGTTTCTTTTAAGGCTGATAACTTGTGAGGCCTACATGTGGAGATGTCCTTCAGAATACTAGGGTCATTCATTCCTCGGGTGCCTTGAATGAGATCGGAGATTTTATGGGGCCTAAAAACAACCCATAAAAAGCACAGGGAGAGAAGAGGGGAGGAGCAATCCGGAACCAACTCCTCATTGCTAAAAAGATAAAATGGCTGCTGTTAGTTACCTTTTGGAATTCTCAAAAATGTGCTGGTAAGTTTCGGTTGTTGATTATGGATTTTTTTAGCATGCTATTTACTGACTGGACTAGTATTATCTTGATTACGTTTTTAGAGAGAGTCTATGAAATACACTGGGTGGTTTTTGGTTTTGCCCACATACCTGCCCACCACGTCTGATGGCACCTTCTTTTGGAATGTTGGACTCTATAAACCCATGCAACCTGTGCTGAAATATAGATGTGAAGACATTGACAAGACAAAAAGTTTTGAGGGGTAAGAAGCGTAGAGGTGATAGAACATTGTGAGGGATAAGAAGACTAGAGGTAAACAACCAAGTATGGAAACCTATTATACTTTCTATAGTGGAATGCCAGGGTTTCCAGGTTCTTTAGAAGACAGCAGACCTGGGCAAGTCAAAAAGTTTTAGGTGCGACCTGGGCCCTTCAATTATCCCTACCATACAATAAAGTACAGATATCACTAAATGCGGCTCCTTGGGGTTCCCTACAGCTTGGACAGGGTTCCCAATAAGATAGTGACAGGAAGTCATGGCATCCTACTCAAAGATGTTTGGTGAAGCAGTCCAAAAATCTGGGTTGTAATATGAAATGTTTTAAATTTTACTACATCAAGTCTATATTGAGGTGGGTTTTCCATGGAAGCATAAAAACATTTTCAGTGGTGCCATCATGGTAAATAGGTCTAGGAATTCTTAATATAGAAGCAAATTGCAATAACTTTTCTATTTTCTTAGTATGATAACTCAAGATAACAGATTTCCTTGAGAATTTACATTTTTCCAAGCACTAAATGTGGTTCAGAAATGTTAACACATTATAAAACATACATATTTTTTGTCTTCAATTTTCATTGTTTATCTCAGACCCTGTGAATACCAATTAGCTTCACAGCAGCAAATTAACACAATGATAATTATTCCTTATAGTGTTGCTGCGACAAGAGAAATCCATTTTCTGTGAAAAAGTTCTCATTTGCATAAATAACTTATTTTTTTTTAAATTGTTTTACACACTCATACTGTAACTTCTCTGCTAAGCAATATAAATACATATGTAGTCAGTGGCAGATTGTCCCATCCTGCAAAAAAAAGAAATGTTTGGGCCCCCATGGTTAAGGGGGAAGGCTGCTGGATACAAGTGTTTGGCGGAAAAAACTGGTGGACATAAGGTCCTGTTTAGACTAGGGCTTAGTGGGTTGAGGAGGGCAGAACTTAGTAGTGTGATGGGTGAAGCTTAGCAGTGCAAAGGGGCATCCCAGACATATTGTTGCTTTGGGGCCCAGAAATGTAGTTAAGGAGGTATTCCTATTTTAGACATTGATGGCAAATCGCTAGCATAGGCCATCAATGTCAGACAGGTGGGGGTCCCAGATCTGGGACCAGGTCTTAACTCCGTTCGCCATTATGAGATTTCCAAAAATAGCCGAGCAAGGGCTCCTCTATTTCGGGAGTACCATAGCTGTAAATGAAGAGGTGGCCATGCAAGCAAGATATGCTCTCATTTTACACGCTATGGGGCTTACAAAAAAAATGCTGAGTGTGCCTGCTGGCCTATTTTCAAAACATTAATGGCAGTGAATGGAGAGTATGCCATAGTGTGCTCTACTTCATTTTGGGTTCCTGTTCTGTAGATAGAAGCCGGTCATGATGTCTGAGATGGAAATACCCCTTTAAGGTGACATTGCAGTGAAAATCTACAGTCTTTGGCAAAAGGTTTCAAGAGTCAAGGGACTGTGGTCACTTTAAAGAGTTAAATACTTATTTTCTGCTTTTTTTTTCTTCAAAGACCCCCCCTCCCGTTTGTCCGCAGTTTCCCCCGTAATATTTTGCACCTCATATGTAAATGAGGCGATTCGGCTCAACTGGGCTCAACTGAAGTTCTCCCGGGTGTCGTTAGCTTCTCCCTGGCTCGGAGCACATCCAATCAGCACGTCCTTAGCTCTTAACTCGAACGATTTCACACATCCAAAGCCGAGATGGCGCTCGGCTCTGGATGTATGAAATCGCTCGAGTTCTCACGAATCTCGCGAGAACTCGAGTTTCTTCTCCCTGGGTAAGAGCAGGGCGTGCTGATTGGATGCGCTCCTAGCCAGGGAAAAGTTATCCACGCCCGGGAGAACTTCAGGAGCCCGCCCAGTTGAGCCTCATTTACATATGAGGGGCAAAATATTACGGGGGCCACTGCAGACGAACGGGGGTGGGGTTTTGAAGAAAAACACCACCACCGGGGGCAGAACTGTAAGTCTCTATAAGTATTTAACTCAGCATTTTCAAGTGAAAGGTCCTCTTTAAGAAATGTTGAGATTATACGGGGAAATTTTATACTTACTCAGATCAGACTTCCTGCCGGTAAATGATTGAAAGCCACAGCAGGCAGTCTCTTGAACATTAATATCAAAGAAAAATGCATCAGACTTCGTTGCATAGAAAATAGAAATATGGTGTCAGAACTTTCAAAAGCTTAAGTTAAATTGCAAAATACAGGGCATATTTAAAAAAAATTAATTTACAGATATGACGTGTATGATATTCTATCAAAGCTGAATCCGGCCCACACTTGCATTAATATGTTTAACGTCACCTGCTGTTTATTAGTTTATTGCTGAGGTGGACGCACATGCTCAGTTCAATCCTTTAACTGACACAAATCATGAAGAGGGTGTGGACTCCCTATGTCACTGAACAGATTTGGCTTGGGTCTACTTCTAAAAGTGGTATCTAAGTGGTCCCATTGTCTTCACTCTTTAACCCTTGTACAGAGATCTGGACTCAGCTGCAGGGGAACCACCAGGTTGCTACCTCTTGATGTATTGTCTGCTCAGTAACAGCTGGCCCAGGCAGGTCAAGGGACACAGGTGCAAAGAACCCTAGGGGGCAGCCATAATCTTAGTCAGTGAACAGGCCAAGGGCAGAGCAAGCAGAATATGTTCTATACCATAAATGGTCCAAAGGTCAGTGCAGGCAACACAGGGTCAATATGGGAGATCAATATCAGGCAGAAGTCATGTCAGGCAGCAGAGGGTCAAATTCAGTAAACAGGCAAAGGATGAGCATGGGAAGTCAAAACAGGATAGCTACACACCTTCCCAGGGACTAGTTATCTAGGGAACCTAATGTTGATACTCTCCCACAGGGGAAGGTGACATATACCCATAGAAGGAAAGTCATAGGCTAAGGACCAATTTATATAGGCACACTAGACTTTGTATGATCTGGAGCGATAGTGCATGCCAGTAGGTGTGAAACTCCGGCATGGCTATTCCGGCAGACGAGAAGAGAATCGGCAGGAAATAAACCGCAGCATGCAGTGGTTTGTGTCTAGCCAGTGCATAAGGATCTCTGCCGGACCTCATTATACTTAATAAGGTCGGCGAACATGCCAGCAGTGCCGGTTCCAGTAAATTCCAGCAGGCTATTCTCCACTGGATCAGCCTACCGGAATTCTCACCCGAGGTGTGAACGTAAACTTAGAACATTGAGCACATCAGTCAGGAGGCAGAGAGAGGTTGTGTGGAACGGGCTGTCCAGTTCTAGCTTTGAAAATGATGTCTCATTTCATGGACCCCCTCCTACCTTGTGCCATTTATAACACTGGTATCTTATGTGGCAGCTGGGCCTTTGGGTCCCCTCAGGTTCTAGGACGATTGACTCTCCTACAGCTACACATTTGACGGGCGTAATGTCACAGGTGCCTTCTCCAATTCGGGAAACAACAGGGATTAGAGGCAATGGCATGGGACTGGAGCCACATTTAGTGGTATAACTACAATATGTTTCACTGTTTATTTTCTTTTTATTATTAGTTTGTGACTATTTAGTTGATTTGTCTAATTATTGAATGACTCCCAGTAACCATATAGCATCCGTAAAAGTTTTTCTGACAGTTTACCCGATTTCCAGAAAATATGTAAGTAGGAAACAGATTTTTATCCATTAGTAAATGTAATTAGTTTGGTACTGAAGTTGATGTGTATTAGAGATAATACGCTCCTTTACTATGGTCTTTTGTCTTATTTGGTGGTAGCTGTGGCTCATCTAGCTGCAATAGAGAGAGGCTCTGAAATATGTTTTCGTCATTTTTCTCCTGTCATAATGATATATCCTGTCACTGAGCGTCTTCGATGCCTTTCGGCTCATCTGTAGTGAGAGCACATCACAACAACATGATATAAGACGTTGTAAGGAGAAGAGCAGTACAATGAAAGGATGTTTTTTGAATATTTAGGCGAGATTCGTTCGTACATGGGATATGTCTGAAAATAAAACAGTTCAATAACATCCTTCTTCCCCTGATCACAATTCGGATTCCCATTTTAAGACCATGGTGGGAATTGGTCTATAAGTCAAAGTTGAACTAGTTTTTCCTTCAATACCTTAGAAAACTTCCTATAGCCCAAACAAATAAAGATCTGCAAGTTCAAATGAGCATCAAGAACTACAGATTTTATTTTATGCTTTTTTATTTGTCCTGCATCCCTCCAGTTAGGACTTCTGTGATAAAGGGATTTAAGAAATTCAGAGTGAACTTTAAAAATCCATTAAACATTATCCATCTCCTTCTGAGATTCCTGTGAGATCATCATCAGGCCAACAGGTGGACATGACATCTCCTAGTCATTAGGGGAGTCTAAGGGATTATCGATCTTTCACCCTGGGAACGACCATCCAGTCTAAACCTAAGGTTTGACACATCTACAGTCCACATATCTGTTGTTCTCCATCTTCGCATCTAGTCTCCGTTCCTCCATTCTGTTCAGATTTCTTTTAAAATGGCTACCACCATCTCAGACTTCCCCATGCTGTAAGAATGTTTAAAACACCCCCTTCACACATTTGGGATTCACATACAATTGATTTTAAAAGATTGGCCGATCTGGGTCAATAATGTCCTAACGGAATTTCAGACAGGAGCAGGACCCACCTCTTGGACCTGCTCCTATCTAGAGAACAGGGCCCCCAAGGAGAAGGAGATCACACCATGCATGCGCAACCTGCTCCCCATATATCGCAATGTGAGCTCCAAAATTAGTAGAGCAAGCTCGCATTTGGTTATTTTTGGAAGTCCCATAGTGGTGAATGGAGTGCGCACCGTGCCAATGCATCCACCTCTATTCACCGTTATGAGACTACCAGAAATAACCAAGCCTAGCTATTTTCGGAACTCCCATAGCAATAATTGAATGGTAGATGTGCTTGCATGGCTGCTCTCTTATTACTTTTGGGTCCCTTTTTGGAGATTGGATTGGGTCCCAGACATGGAACCTGCACCTATTTGACACTGATAGCATATCGTAGTGATATACCATCAATGCCCCAGATGGGAATAGCCCCTTTAACACTGGCAAGGAACTATGGACTTTCCCAAAGTGTTCTTCAGTTCCCTGTCCTAGAATTGTCTGCATTAACAAAAGCTGTTGGGTAGAAAAGCATGAGGTTTCTAGAACAGTACAGAAGCGAAGCAGAGGTCACTAAAACCCAATATCAAGCAGCATGGGTATGTAGGCACAGGGTCAGAACACTCAGTTAACAGAAGTCTAGCCAATTGACAAGCCAGGTAGGAAATAGAAACCCATAGCAGGAATCGCAACATATCAGCAAAATACTGGCCAGCATGGGAATTTATTGCTCAGATGTGGGAGAGTGACATTCCTCAGTAAGTCAAAAAATCAATCTGTGTACTACAAATGAACTCAGTCTGAGGTGCCTCGTGTCATATACTATTTTTTAGCACATCAAGCTAGATTCTGCTAGTCTCAAAGGAATGTCAATAACCTGGAACAATGCAGTGGAAAACCACTAGTCAGGCATTCAGGGCATATTCCATGTATATACCATAAAGATCTACTGTTGGAATACTCCTTTAATATGTCTTAAAGGGTACCTGTGTTTTCAAAAAAAGTTTGCATAATGGTTGTGCTTTTTTGTACAATCATAACTGTGAAGGGAATGTTATGTTTGGGCTTCCCTACAGTCTCTTTCAGCCATATGATTGGCTATTTCAGCAGCACAGCTAGATGCATTTCTCTCACAAGCAGTGGGTGTCTCCCTTGTCTTGAACGTGCCATTACAGTATCCAGTGACCCCACTTCCCTTACTTCCTTCTATTGTTTGTTTTCTTCTAGGGAGCTCAGAAAGCTGATAAGGAGGGATAAATCACACTTACAGATACACAGGAGGCTCCTGTGATGTGTAGAAGCAGTGTAGAAGCCGTTGTTTCATTAGGCTCATGATCTCAGCTAGCCCCATTTCATATGAGCCGTCTTTTGAGATCTTGCCAGACAACAGCTATAAATCTTAGTACTTTGTTCAACGCTTCCATTTCTTCTTAATTACAATAACCACTAGAATCTCGAAGACCCAAACAAAAGAAATGGAGAACCATCGATAATTTTGGAGCAAAAATTATAATTCTACATTATTGCAATAATTTGCTTACGTTTCCTTGAACGCCCCCAAGACTTAGAACCCCTATCCGTGACTGGTTACTGACATGGTAATCAAGATCTTTAAGACAATGATCTTTATATATATATTTTTAAAAAATCTGAAATATTAGGTAATATAACCCAGTGGCTAAGTCTTAAATCTACCCATTTATTAGACGCAACTCAAGAGAGAGAAAATACTATTCATCGAATTTAACAACTGTCTCAGATACAGAAAATCATACAAATTGACTTTTATCCCTGCAGGGAAAATCCATAAACCATTACGAGAAACAAAACAAGTTTTTCTGTCCCCTTTTTTCTCTCTGTCTTTGTCATTTTCTTGCTGATAAAAAAAGAGAACGCGTTGGAAAGGTCACTCACCTATTATGCACAAAGCAGAGGTGGTTTTCCCCTAAAAACATGTCTGCCCTTTAAGTACTCCTTTAATTTAAAAAATTTAACCATGGCAACCTTTTGGTCCCCTTTACTTGCATGTACTTTATTACCAAAGCCGAGCTTTAATTTCAGCTCCGTCGGCAGGAGACTCTATTCTGTTGTTACGGCTCCAATGGGTTTAATGAAATGATATTACGTTACAATATAACAATGAAGAATATGGGAAAAAAAGGATCTCAAAATCAATATAAATTCGAGGCCGTCGTGGCCTCTGAGGTTCCTCAATTTTCAGACACATGATTTGTGACTTTTTCAAAATGTAAAAAATTACAAAAATGTATCTTAAAAAAAAAGCATAAAATACAAGTATGAACGGTTGAAAATGGCAGCAAACACAATGCTAAGGGAATAGAAAACTTTTTGTAGCCGTCCCAGTAATACAAAAATGTTAAAAAACGTCTGCGTTTTTCAATTTTAGATTTAATTCTTTCTATTGTACTGTTAGGGCAAAGCCAATAGGGGTAAAATGCTACACAAACCAAGGTACGAAGAGAAAGAAAAAGCTAAAAACATATAAAACACTTTTTTGCTTTTGCCTTTTAACAATGTACAGTATTTGACATTAGCCAATATAGTAAGGCCTCTTTCACACTAGCGTTGTGAGGATCCGGCGTGCACTTCTGTCGTCGGAAATGCCCCCCGGATCCGTCACAACGCAACACACCTAAAAGCATTTGAAGACTGATCAGTCTTCAAAATGCTTTCATTGTTACCATGGTAGCCAGGACGCTACTAAAGTCCCGGCTGCCATGGAAAAGTAGTGAGGAGCCAGGGGAGAAGCTACTTACCGTCCGCGCGGCTCCCGGGGCGCTCCACAATGACGTCAGAGCGCCCCAATGACGGAACTCTAGGGCGGAAAGTTAAAACGCAAGTGTGAACGAGGCCAAAGCGAGAGGGGAATAGTTTCGCGTTCAGTAATTTGTGATTATTTTAATGTAGATTGGTAAATTAGTGTAAATAGGGAAAGAGCCCCCCATGGGTCCCTTTTTTGGGACCAACGGTGCTAGGAACTCGTAAGTCCAAGATAATGTTATTATTTATTATTAAATGTTGGGACTGTTTTAATTGTATTATATGTTTTATACAAAAATTTTGCTAATGTGCTTCTTTGGTCATTACTTGCCCAGAGCTGCCAAAAATATGTCTTACACTATGCCTTTAAAGGAGTTGTCCAAGAACAGAAAAACATGGCGGCCCTTCTTCCAAAAAGAACACCACCCCCAGTCCATGGCTTGTGTCTGGAATTGCAGCTCAGCTCTATTGGAGTCAATTGGAGCAAAACTGCAATGCGCAACACAAGGTGTGGTGCTGTTTTTGGAAGAAAATGGCCTTGTTTTTGTAATCTTGGACAACTCCTATTTAAATGGGATCTGTAATCTGGTTATGCGGCTGGAGTTTAGGGTCTCAAAACTCCCCATATCAAACCTATCCCCCCGAGAAAGTAAATGAAACTCAAACTTAGGCCTTATGCACCTGCCCATCTTCCGGCTGCGCCAGTGCGGCAGAACGCAAATTGTGGTCTGCAATGCACGGGCACGGACCGTGTACCCGCCGTCTGCGGACATGGACCCATTCAACTGAATGGGGTCCGCACTACTTTGTTGTAGTACTTTTTTGCAGCACTCCGTAGCGCTTCTGTTAGCTTCCGATCCCTGACTCCGTTCCGCGTTGTAACTTCTGGATTGCGGACCCATTCAAGTTAATGGGTCTGCATGAGTTATAAGTTGCGCACACGGCCGGTGCCTGTATATTGCGGACCCACTGTTTGTGGGTGACAATGCGGCACGGACCTGCTGCCGTCATGTGCATGAGGCCTTACTGAGAGAAGAGTCCAGGAAATCACATGGCACAGGGCCAAAAATTCTAAAACAAGCTTATTCTTCGCTCCTTAGGGAGTTGCTGGGCATATGCGCATGTGATCACCGGACCCTCGTCTTGACAGGTCTGCAGCCTTGAGGAGAACCCCTCGCATTTTCTGAGAGAGCCTAAAATGCTAAATGTATTATTAGGCGCGCACCATTTACTATGTTAAATTATGTTTTTAAAATTTTTTATTGTTATGGGAAAAAACTGTTTTCCCCCAGCTCTCCTGCAGAATGACCTAGGGGTATGTGACCCCCCCCCCCCCACCTCATGGGGTATACTTGCTTCTTCTTCAGAGATTGAGCCTAAAGCACTGGAGCTCGTGGCTTCTATTTCTAACATTGTTCGACCCAATGCCTTCAAATTGAGCCGTTCACCTCTTCTGAATGGCACAAACCGTTATTGATCAGGACAGGCCTCATACCGAGCTATCACCGCTCCAGACCACCGCCCGGTGCCTCCTCACATGGTCGCATGCGTTCATGGAAAAATCACTATCATCTTCTATCTATCTATCTATCTATCTATCTATCTATCTATCTCATATCTATCTCATATCTATCCTATCTATCTATCTATCTATCTATCTATCTATCTATCTATCTATCTCCTATCTATCTATCTATCTATCTATCATTTCATATCTATCTATCTATCTATCTATCTATCTATCTATTTATTTCATATCTATCTCATATCTATCCTATCTATCTATCTATCTATCTATCTATCTATCTATCTATCTTCTATCTATCTATCTATCTATCTATCTATCTATCTATCTATCGTATCTATCTATCATTTCATATCTATCTATCTATCTATCTATCTATCTATCTATCTATCTATCATTTCATATCTATCTATCTATCTATCTATCTATCTATCTGTCTATCTATCCATATCTATCTATCTATCTATCTATCTATCTATCTCATATCTATCTATCTATCTTATATCTATCTATTTATCGATCTATCTATCTATCATTTCATATCTATCTATCTATCTATCTATCTATCTATCTATCTACTATTTTTTTATTTCATACCTATCTATCTCATAACTATCTATCTATCTATCTATCTATCTATCTATCTATCTATTTATCATTTCATATCTATCTATCTATCGATCCCATATCTATCTATCTATCTATCTATCTATCTCATACTTGTCAACACTCCACAACGTTCTTCCAGACTCCAGGAAAGTTGGCAAATCTCCCAGGATGAGAGGGCTACATTTTCTCAGAAAGCGCCCACCATGTATTATAGGATGCTGTGCTGCAGAAAGGATGTAGAGTTACATTATCCAAAGGCTGGCTTGTCGATTAAAGAAAACTATGCTTTCCCGAAGGCCTACTCACAAATGTCAAGAAGTATGATCGTAGCAAGAAAGATATAAATATAGATAGATATGAGATAGATAGATATGAAGTAGATAGATATGAGATACAAAGATATTAGATAGATATGAGATAGATAGATAGATAGATAGATAGATAGATAGATAGATAGATATGAGATAGATAGATAGATAGATAGATAGATAAATATTGTATAGATAGATGATAGATAGATAGATAGATAGATAGATAGATATTGGATGGAAGGATAGATAGATAGATAGATAGATAGATAGATAGATAGATAGATATTGGATGGAAGGATAGATAGATAGATAGATAGATAGATAGATAGATGGCAGCCTTTTACCCCACAGCGCAGGCGCTCCATGCGGCTCCTCTGGTAGGCCCCACTGCGTGCAGGAAGTAGATAACTCGTTAATTTCTCATTTCCTGGTATTCACAGCAGAAATCCATTCTTTAGACTGAAATTACTGAGCAGGCGAGGACTAGGCCGACAACTTTATTCATTCTGTGTGAGACATCTGATAAGTCCTCCAGCAGGACCCATCGCGGTGACAGAACCTGGGGCCTGGATTTGTGGAGGGTCTACAGCAGTGCTCCTCCATTGTGTCCAGTGTAAAGTGTCTCACACGTAGACTTTCTACGGAATTTTCCCATATTTGATGTTCTTTTTGTCTTTTCACGATGTGTCCCTCCTCATCGTTCTTCATCTCTCCAGATATCCCAAGATAAGTGGCCAGCTTAGAAATAGAAAGTCTTCTACAGGACTCTGTTGGGCGAATGTTTCATTTTTTCAAAGCTGGTCATCTCCATCTTGGAATATCTCATCTCTACGGACGGTCTCTATGAAATTGCATTTTCCTCAGTCTGATCCGTATCTTGAAGACTTTGTTCCCTCTGAGGTCAGCAGCCACTTCCCCGCAGAAGAGCAAAGTAAATGTCTGCGGTGCTGACCACCCCCTGTTAGGACTTACAGACCATACGGAGGGGGGGTCCTCTCTGTAGTGGGATGAGGCCTTTATAGGGGCACATGAACCCTCTACGAGATCGGGGGCACAGGGAGGTAAAGTGGGGGAGGAAGGGGAAGCAGCTGCAGTATTCAGATCCAGGGGCTTAAATCTGTAGAATATTTTTTATAGGACAACCCCTTAAGCCCAGTCATCTGTGGTTTGCGCTTCGTCCTATATCTCCGAGGAAACGGTGAGGTGGGACAACCCCTTTGCGGCCTGCAAATTCCTCAAAGCAGTCTAGATTAAAGGGGTATTTCCATCTCAGACAATGGGGGCATATCGCTAGGATATGCCCCATTGTGTGATAGGTGCGGGTCCCACCGCTGGGACCCACACCTATATCTAGAACGGAGCCCTGAAAGTGAAAGATGGCGCACTGCGCATGCACGGCTATTTCCGTCAGCCCCATAGAAATGAATGGGAGCATGGGCCGAGCATGCGCGGTACGCTCCCATTTACTTCTATGGGAGCAGAGCTTAGTGGTGGACGGACCCTGGGAAATCTGGGGTCCTCCAGCCACAGCTATCCCCGCTCTGTTCTCGATAAAGCTGCGGGTCCCAGCAGTGGGACCCGCACCTATAAAACAATGTGGGCATATTCTAGTGATATGCCCCCATTGTCTGTGATGGGAATACCCCTTTAAGAAGAAAAAAGTCCTTACATATCGTCCAACCCAGGCCGGCTTTAGCCTGTAGCAATTGTTCCCGCTGGGTTCCCACTTCTTATGGGGGTCCCAAAGATTGGACCCCCTTTGGGGGACTATGTAAATGTAATAGGGGTACAGATGTATGGGAGGGTTAAAGAGGGGAGCGTCCGTTATTTGGGAAAGTGGTGCGAGAAGGGAACATGTTATTTAATTGTTATAAAAATGTGAATTGTCATGTCTCTTGATCCCTGCAAGCTGGTAGGGGTGTAGTGAGGAGAGTTGGCCACTAGAGGGACCCCTAGGATAGATATATAAAAAGGGTTAGTGAGGGGAGGAGGAGTCCAGTTGTTCAGTCCAGTTCAGTGGAGTGGAGTTAAGATGTAGTTGCAGTTCAGTTCAGGCCCCTGAGCCTGGTGAAGCCAGGGAGACCTGGGTCTACGGCCTGGGGAAGGGTGTGCAGTTGAGGAAACAGCCGGAAGGGTCCTGCCTGGAGGTGAATATAGACAACCGGAGATAGGAGGACGCCAGTTCCAAGGGCCAAAGTGGATCAATACCCTTAGGCCGGGCTGAGAGACTGAGAAACAGAGCAGGAAAGGAAAAGAATCACTGGATACCAGCCAGACGGGGCTGAGGACACAGAGCAGAGCCTTAGTGAGGAGAAACACAGGAAGGGCGCAGGGATCAGGAGGCATATTGTCCATGTCCTGCATTGAAGGCCCGTTGGTGTACCGTTCACTGGAAAAGGTCTGCTGTGATAAAGACGTGATTGTTCCCTGGTTAAGTGTGTGGCCGGCAGAGGAATCTGCTTGAGGTTGAGAAACGTTTGCAACCCTTTAAGTAAAGACATTGACAATTTAAATGAATCGCCTGGTCTTCAATTATTCCCGCTAGAGGGGAGTGCTACAGCTGCTAAACACTGAGACCACCATCTGGAGCAGAAGACGGAAGGGATCCATAAGTCCATTAATAGCATACCTCTCAGGTGGGTGACGCACTGCACCACAACACCAAGCAAGCCCTGGTCCCCCCTGACCCCCAGGTAGCTTACATAATCATTCTGCCCGTCTATTCGTTCCAGTTGTCCAACAAAGTGATCATTAAAACTAATGATGGCAAAAGATTAACCCTAAAACCCCTCTTCAGCAGTGTACGGCGGTATTATTTGGATACCGCTATATATCTATAGCTACTTTCACACATGCGATTTCCTTTGCTGTATTGATATCCGGCACATGATCTCAAAACCGGAGGAAAACGCTTCCGTTTTGTCCCCATTCATTGTCAATGGGGACAAGTGCGCCAGAATGCATTCTGTTCTGGTTTGTTGCGTTCTGTGATCGGACACAAAACTCTGCGGTTTTGTGTTCGTTTGGCCAGCGTTCTAACAAAAAACCTTACCTCTCGCGACTTCCGGTGACCTGGCCGTACCGGACATGATGTCAAGGAGGGTGTGTGTGCCTCAGCACAAGCGCGCTACAGCGGGTGTGGGGGAGTTGTGCATCTCAGCGCAACCGCACTACAACGGGTGCGCTTAAGGGAAAATTACAGGGAGAATCGGCCACCAACTGCAAATATGCGCGAGGACGCGCTGCAGTGTAAGCCAGCACAGCCTGAGTCGCGGAAACCCGCGTGTGCGCCCTCAGGGTTAAGACTGATGCTCTTTTATCTTGTGAAATCCCCTTACCCTCACACTGCGCACGCGCGGTCTCCGCGACTCATACTGTGTTGGCTTATTGCCCGCATTCTCGCGTGCATGGGCAGTTGGTGGCCGATTCTCCCTGTAATTTTCCCTTAAGGCACCCGTGGTAGTGCGCTTGTGCTGAGGCGCACACCCCCTCCGCATCCGTGGTAGTGCGCTTGCGCTGAGGCTAACACCCCATCACGTCACCGGAATTTCACGAGGGGTAAGGTTTTTTTTAACAAGGTAAGGTTGTTTGATAGAACACCAGATCCAATGTAAGTCAATGGTGCCGGATCTGGGGGGTTTTTCGGACAATAAAAGGTTTGTTCACTTTCGATTTAATATACCGCACCGGAACGGATGCAGCCAGTTGTATTAAATCAAACTGAACCGTTTTCCTCCAGGTTTGAGATCCTGTGACGGATCTGAAAACCGGAAAGGAAATCGCAGATGTGAAGGTCGCCTTGTTCAGCATATCTGGTGGTTTTACTTGGGCTGTGTCGATATTATTTTGGTTTGATACGGGGATATGAAGTGGGATGTGTGTGATGTATTACGTGGATGTAGCATGGGAGTGTTATATAGATATTGTATGGCGGTGTTATTTGGACACTATATGGCAGTTTTATTTAAAGGATAAGAAAATACACTGAAAAGTAGCGAGCTGCTTCTTCCCCGGAGCTGTATCACTAGAGAAAGAGGCGCCTTTCTTCACCTAGGCCTTTACTTTACATTTGGTGATGGGAAATTATAATATTTGAATTGTGACTGTCGTAGAAAACCTGCAGGCGGGAGGTTTAAAGTGGTCTGAACCGTATGTTCTGCAGCAGATATTTCCCGATTTTCAGGAAATAAAGGGAAGGAATTATTCCAAATGGGTTTTTAATCATTTTCTTCCAGAAGGTCTGCATTTCAGTATGGAGCCCCGCGATGTGCCTCCGCGTGTCTGCTGGCATCTGAGATTAAAACTACAGGAGAGGACTCCCCGCTGGTCGCCACCGTCCACCCGTGTGCACTCCTGTCCACAGCATTGCAGATTGCCACTTACCTCCCGGATCTCCTCCACATACAGGGTGTTTATTGCTGATGACTGCTCTTAAAGGGAACAATCAGCTCTCCCTTAGAGCTTGCTGAGCCGCCATATCACTTCTCACTGTATTTCTTATGAGAGAGGGGGAGATAAATAGTCGTGTAGAACCAAGTCACACTCGGAATAAAGTCCACATACTATATGTGCACACATGACAGGAAGTGTTATCATACGAAATCAATGACATTTCAATTAAGAGCAAAGTAAGATCAATATCTGTGAATGCGCTTAGCCAAATGTGTGGCAGACTTCCGTTTTTGTATCAAAAGAAATAAAATGCATAGTATTACTGCCATAATGCTGTCCATAATAGTGCCATGCATTGTACAACACAGTGTCCATATAATACTGCCATATGGCTGTCCAATAATAGTGCCATGCATTGTGCAATACAGTGTCCACACAATTCTGTCATAATGCTGTCCATAATAGCGCCATGCATTGTACAACACAGTGTCCACATAACTGCCATATGGCTGTCCAATAATAGTGCCATGCATTGTATAACATAGTGTCCACATAATACTGCCATACTGCTATCCAATAATAGTGCCATGCATTGTGGAATACAGTGTCCATATAATACTGCCATATGGTTGTCCAATAATAGTGCCATGCATTGTGCAATACAGTGTCCAAATAATACTGCCATAATGATATCTATAATAGTGCCATGAATTGTGCAATACAGTGTCCACATAATACTGCCATATGGCTGTCCAATAATAGTAGCAAACAGTGAAAAGCACATTATCTACAGTACATTATACTGCCGTAATCTTTTCAAACAATAGTCATGCATTGTATAATACAGTGTCCAGATAATACTGCCATCATGCTATTCAATAATGGTGCATTACATTGTGCAATACAGTGTCCAGATATGCTGCCAAAGTGCTGTCTTATAATAGTACCATACATTGTCCACAAAATACCGCCCTAAAGCTGTTCAATCAAAGGGGCATACATTGTATAATACAGTGTCCACATAATACTGCCATAATTCTATCCAATAATAGTGCCATACATTGTACAACACCGTGTCCACATAATACTGCCATAATGCTATCCAATAATAGCGCCATGCATTGTGCAATACAGTGTCCACATAATACTGCCATCCAGAAATAGTGCCATTCATTGTGCAATACAGTGTCCACATAATACTGCCATATGGCTGTCCAATAATAGTGCCATGCATTGTGCAATAAAGTGTCCACACAATACTGTCATAATGCTGTCCATAATAGTGCCATGCATTGTACAACACAGTGTCCACATAACCAACATACTGCTATCCAATAATAGTGCCATGCATTGTGCAATACAGTGTCCACATAATACTGCCATATGGCTGT
The DNA here is from genome assembly GCA_033119425.1 of Bufotes viridis. Lineage (NCBI taxonomy): Eukaryota > Metazoa > Chordata > Amphibia > Anura > Bufonidae > Bufotes > Bufotes viridis. Next base: position 612,581,482 of record CM065589.1, read on the forward strand.
CCAATAATAGTGTCATGCATTGTGCAATACAGTGTCCACATAATGCTGCCATAATGCTATCCATAATAGTGCCATGCATTGTGCAATACAGTGTCCAAATAATACTGCCATAATGATATCTATAATAGTGCCATGAATTGTACAACACAGTGTCCACATAATACTGCCATATGGCTGTCCAATAATAGTAGCATACAGTGAACAGAACATTATCTACAGTACATTATACTGCCGTAATCTTTTCAAACAATAGTCATGCATTGTATAATACAGTGTCCACATAATACTGCCATCATGCTATTCAATAATGGTGCCATACATTGTGCAATACAGTGTCCAGATATGCTGTCTTATGATAGTACCATACATTGTCCACAAAATACCGCCCTAAAGCTGTTCAATAAAAGGGGCATACATTGTATAATACAGGGTCCACATAATACTGCCATAATTCTATCCAATAATAGTGCCATACATTGTACAACACAGTGTCCACATAATACTGCCATTATGCTATCCAATAATAGTGCCATGCATTGTGCAATACAGTGTCCACATAATACTGCCATCCAATAATAGTGCCATGCATTGTGCAATAGAGTGTCCACATAATACTGCCATAATGCTATCCAATAATAGTGCCATACATTGTACAACATAGTGTTGATATAAAAATGTCATAATACTATCCAATTATGGTGCCATACATTGTGCATTCCATTATCCACATATGCTGTCAAAGTGCTGTCCCATAATAGTGCCATACATTGTCCACATAATACCGCCCTAAAGGTGTTCGATAACAGGGTCATACATTGTACAACACAGTGTCCACATAATACTGCCATAATGCTGTCCAATAATAGTGCCATACATTGTATAACATAGTGTCCACATAATACTGCCATAATGCTGTTTAATAATGGTGCCATACATTGTACAACACAGTGTCCACATAATACTGCCATAATACTGCAATAATGATGCTATACATTGTGCAATACAGTGTCCACTTAGTACTGCCATAAAGTGCCCACATAATACCGTTATACAGTGAACATACAGTATAACAATGCTATATAGTGCTCAATTAGTAATGCTACAATTATATGACATAAGTTTGGACCACGGTAGAAAGGAGGAAGTTGAAGCCCCATGTATTGAGTATTACTAAGCGGTGATGGGTATAGCAGTATAGTACAGCATGTAATATACGGTAGTCCTCCACTGATATTAAAAAGGGTCACTTTAAACAAATGAAGAAGCCTTCCAGGCCAACGTCTGAGGCTAAAAACAGGAGAGATGTTTAAACAGACCTTGGAGAGAGCGCCAGCTCCTAAGTAATACAGACAAGGGAGTGATTGATAACCGCTAGCAGAGCATTACTCAAAATGTGCTAATCAGGTTTAACTCGGGCGAGATAGAATACTGTCACAAATTGAATCTATCAGCTAAAATAATGAATCCTTGTCCTTGTGTCGGCAAACGGCAAATGAAAACGTGGATATGTGAAGTGGAAGAAAACATGAAAAAAACAAGAGAATAGCGGGACGTCATCCTCGCCGATCCGCGGACCCTCATCATCAATAAATCACTTTTTTATGATCTGTTTTGGTTTGGGTATTAAGGATATTATTCACATTTTTATATTTAAATATGTGGCGTATACCCACTGACTGCTGTGTGGAAGGAACACAGCACGGAGGACGCAACGAACTGGAAAGTTCCATCAAAAAATGACCTATTATTTTATAGTTTTATTATGCATTTTATATATTTATTATATATGATATATTTTATTTCATACCGTATTTTTTGCCCTATAAGAAACACCTAGGTTTTTGAGGAGGAAAAACTAATAGTGGTCTGTGGATGACACTATTATGGGGGATCTGTGGATGACACTGTTATGGGGGATCTGTGAATGACACTGTTATGGAAGGGATATGTGGATAACACTGTCAAGGAGGGGATCTGTGGATGGCACTGTTATGGGGGATCTGTGGATGACACTGTTATGGGGTATCTGTGGATGACACTGTTATGGGGTATCTGTGGATGACACTGTTATGGGGGATCTGTGCATGACACTGTTATGGAGGGGATCTGTGGATGACACTGTTATGGGGGGATCTGTGGATGACACTGTTATGGGGGATCTTTGGATGACACTGTTATGGGGGATCTGTGGATGGCACTGTTATGGGGGATCCGTAGATGGCATTGTTATGGGGGATCTGTGAATGACACGCTGTTATGGGGGATTTGTGAATGACACTGTTATGGGGAGGGAGATCTGTGGATGGCACTGTTATGGGGGATCTGTGGATGACACACTGTTATGGGGGATCTTTGGATGACACTGTTATGGGGGATCTGTGGATGACACTGTTATGGGGGATCTGTGGATGGCACTGTTATGGAGGATCTGTGGATGGGACTATTATGGGGATCTGTGGATGACACTGTTATGGGGGATCTTTGGATGACACTGTTATGGGGGATTTGTGGATGACACTGTTATGGGGGATCTGTGGGTGACACTGTTATGGGGGATCTGTAGGCGGCATTGTTATGGGGGATCTGTGAATGACACTGTTATGGGGAGGGAGATCTGTGGATGGCACTGTTATGGGGATCTGTGGATGACACACTGTTATGGGGGATCTGTGGATGGCACTTTTATGGGGGATCTGTGAATGACACTGTTATGGGGGATCTGCGGATGACACTGTTATGGGGGATCTGTGGATGACACTATTATGGGGGATCTGTGGATGACACTATTATGGGAGATCTATGGATGACACTCTTATGGAGGGGATCTGTGGATGGCACTGCTATGGGGGATCTGTGGATGGCACTGTTATGGGGGGGATTTGTGGATGACACTGCTATGGGGGGATCTGTGGATGCTATATATGTGTCATCCACAGGTTCCCCCCATAACAGTGTCCCCCATACACCGGGCCCTGCCGCTCACAGCAGTCTTCATATCTAAACTGTTATCCTTAACCTCTTTGTAACTTTAGTTAAAGTAGCGCTATCCCGTGTACTACTACTTACTATCAAGCTCCCGTAGCAGGCAGAGCGGCCGGCAGCGTAACGTCACTCACTCACGTCCCGCTCCAGCTCCTCCCACTATATTAATGAAGCAGGCGCGTGACGTGAGTGAGTGACGTTACGCTGCCGGCCGCTCTGCCTACTACAGGAGCTTGATAGTAAGTAGTAGTACACGGGATAGCGCTAACTAAAGTTACAAAGAGGTTAAGGATAACAGTTTAGATATGAAGACTGCTGTGAGTAGCTATCGAGCTTCTTTAACTAAATTTACCATGAGATTACGGATTACAGTTTAGAAGACTGCTGTGAGCGGCGGGGCCCGGGGTATGTACGACCTGTGTCCTTAAGAGGTTAGAGGGGTTGTCCCAAAAAATATATTCCACAATTTTGAAACCAGCGCCTAGATCTGAATATTTTAGTAATTGCTGGTAAATAAAAATGTAATATAGCCACTGAGTACACTTAAATCTACCTGTACAGAGCCACCTGCTTTTTTTTTTAAGTCTCTGTCCACCTTACTGAGGTGGACGCATATGTTCCGCTTTATTTTTCAACTGCCACCAGCTGCAGCATAGAGGACACACCTACACAGAAAGTATATGCCCTCTAAGCTTCAAGCTTGAAATAAATCTAGCAGAGCAATTGTGTCAGGTTGGATTCATTCAGCGGCTGTCATTAGAAACTTCTAGCGTGTGGCATGATTGACGAAATTTGTGTAATCATTTGTCTTTGTGCGGAAGTTCATTTTTTCCCCTCAAACCCCGCAATCTAAAATGGATGATCATTGGCCAGATGGGTGATTTCTGTATGGTCAGATTTCTTATCCTGCCTTATCTCCTTTTTCAGCAATAATATTGAAATAACTCTCCCATCTGCTAATAACATTGAGATGACTCTGCCCATCTGTCACTGTCTATACAGCAAAGCAAACAAGTGATCTACTCAAGATAAAACATGAAGTGTCAGACTATTGAGCCTGATCTACAGATCAGTGTGAAAACTGCAGTATTGCAAGATTTCCTTTATATGGATAATCACATCTATCTATCTATCTATCTATCTAATATCGATCTATCTAATATCGATCTATCTATACAGGCAGGCAGCATACGTAAATAAAATATATATATATATATATATATATATATATATATATATAATTTGAGTGTGCTGCCTGTTTTTTTTTTTTTTTTTTTTGCATTTTTACCATTTGGGCAAGATTTCTTATGGTGACTTCTCTCCTTTTCCAGCAATATTATTGAAATAACTCTCCCATCTGCTAATAATAATGAGATGACTCTGCTCACCTGTCACTGTCTATACAGCAAAGCTATCTACTCTAACTCTATCTATCTATCTATCTATCTATCTATCTATCTAAACAGGCAGGCAGCAGACTCAAATAAAAAAATATATAGATTTATTCACCGATGTGGACAAGACGTTTCGGCTCGACAGTAGAGCCTTTCTCTAGGGTGGAGTTGAAACGTTGCGTCCACATGGGTGAATAAATCTATATATTTTTTTTATTTTATTTGAGTGTGCTGCCTGTTTTTTTTTTGCATTTTTACCTTTTGGGCAATAGACTAGTCCCATGAGGCTTGCACCTCTTCATTTTTTGCTTTGTCTCTGGTGCTGCCGTTTTCCGCTTTATTTTTTATCTTTTATCCATCTATCTCAGGGATCACCAACCTCCGGCGCTCCAGCTGTTCAGAAACTACTACTCCCAGAATGCTTCATTCACTTCCATGGGAGTTAGAAGAGCAGCCGAGCATGTTAGCATGCTGGGAGTTGTAGTTTCACAGCAGCTGGAGTGCCAAAGGTTGCTGATCCCTAATCTATCTGCCTATCTATATATATTTTTTTAATAAAAACCTAATTTAAATAATGTTATTTTTCTACTCATACGTTCCCTTCAGATTGATAGGATTTCTCTGATCCACCCGGGGTGTAATATCCCTATCTAAAAACAATGCTTTGGCATCTGGCCCTTTAAACAAGCTCGAGAATATGTAGTAAAGTAGAGGGAACCTTGGCGCATTTAATGACTTCTCATGTTCTTTCAAGATCATGGGTTTGCGCCTCCTCCAAATGACACCTCTCGCGGATGCGGGCGACGCACTCTCCTCAAACACCTGTATGCGTCAGGTAAATGTTAATGTATTCTGTCAAAAAACAGATTACCATCCCAGGCTAAATTACTCAATGTCATTATGTGTATCAGCCATCTGCAAGTCTAATCCCCTCGTGTTCAAAAATTCCGAGCGCCTGCTACAGTATTTTTGTTTTACGTTCCTGCATAAATCTGTTAAGCTCAATATGTTACAGCAAATTCCCAAAAGCAAAGGCAATCTGCTGGCCTATAAAACACTGGATACTGAAAATCGAAGGGTTTTTAATACGGTAACAATTCACCGAGTCAGTGTCCAATCGTGTTCCGGGCTGAAGGTCAAACGGTCGAGAAGAAGGGACAACCTGTAAGTGAGGCGCGAGGCGTCAGGCTCTGGCCTTGAACCTCATCCTGTATCCTTTGCCTAATAAAAAAAACCTGAACAGTTGGGGCTGATTGGATTTTAAGTGATGCAAATTTGTAAATCAAAGAAGCAGACTCCCTTAAGATTCAGTCTATTTAGGCTATAATTGTATAGCAGAGCAAATTACATTTACAGTACATTTATGTTCCCTTGGGACGTGGTTTGTCACAAAGAAAAAAAAAATCCATTCCGAGCTTGAACACCGGAACGCACCGTTCTACTTTCTATCAATATGGTTCTACGCATAAAGAAATATTTGGATTATTTTTGTGGCCCGATACGTTGCTGTGCTATCAACACAGCGTAGGATAATCCTGAGTGTGCTGCTCCAGCAATTCCATTCTCACTGAAGTGTGCCCATTTTGTTCAGTCGCCCAAGATCGCCATTTAATTGCCGTTCCTGAGCTTCAGGTGCGTAAATTCATTCTCAGTGGTTAATGGGGTAGGCGATCAATTGTCGCTCCCGAGAGGAGCGGAGAGGTCCAAAGCAAGGACTGCTAATTAAAATTTGTGTTTGCAGGGAGGGGATATAGTTGGGGGCATTAATTGCAAATATTGCAATCAAATGCGTTGTGGTTTCTTACGGGATTTTTCATAATAGTTTATTGCATACTAAAAACACTTTGTTTTGGTGTGTAATGTCAGAAATCCATGGAGATTTTCCTACAAGGTAGGGTTATAATTGTGATATTTTAACTCATACATTCATAGTGAAATCTCAATGAAAAAGCAATATCAGCAACATCATAATACTGCTCCTATGTACAAGAATATAACTACTATAATACTGCTCCTATGTACAAGAATATAACTACTATAATACTGCTCCTATGTACAAGAATATAACTACTATAATACTGCTCCTGTGTACAAGAATATAACTACTATAATACTGCCCCCTATGTACTAGAATATAACTCCTATAATACTGCTCCTATGTACAAGAATATAACTACTATAATACTGCTCCTATGTACAAGAATATAACTACTATAATACTGCTCCTATGTACAAGAATATAACTACTATAATACTGCTCCTATGTACAAGAATATAACTACTATAATACTGCTCCTGTGTACAAGAATATAACTACTATAATACTGCCCCCTATGTACTAGAATATAACTACTATAATACTCCCCCTATGTACAAGAATATAACTACTATAATAGGCGGAGCTTGACCGCTGACTGAGCCGGACGCATGTGAGAGAGCTCCTCTTCTCACCATCCTGCAAAGCAGTATATTAAGCAGCTCAACTTAACTCAGCATGGGCAAAGTGGGCAGGTGGGTCGCTAAAGACACAGTGGATCCCACCAGACCAGAAAGAAGCCCCTCCGACATGGAGAAATACCTGAACAAGCGGCCGGCAGTCACGGCAGCAGAGTCTCCCAAGATGGCGCCGCCGGACATGGCGGACGGCGCGCAAGAGCAGGACAGGCCCAGGAGCCCTGCGCCGGTAGAGACACTAGAGCTGACCAAGAGGCCTCGGGCCGCTAGGCACTGCAGCAGGCCCTGTCTGCGGCTCTGTCTCGAGCGTTAGCCTGTGATCAGGACCTCACAGAAACAAGGACTTAAAGCACATTGGCAGTCGGGTGGAAACACTTGAAAACTCACAGTCTGCCCACTCTGACGTGCTGTGGCAGCTGGAACAGCATGCTCTCTGCCTCCCTGGACTCTGCCCTTCCTCACGGAAGATCAGGGAAAGGCAGGAGCAGGCGAAGAACGTTCGCCTCAGAGGCCTCCCTGGACCGTACCACAGTTTACCAACGGCGTGGATGCCCATCTTCACTGAGCTTTAGGGCGAGCTCGCCTCTGAGGTGGTGATGAGAGAGGATGCATCGCTCACTAGACCTAAGCCTAAGGAGGGGGCAGCCGCGGGGCGTCGTTCTAACGGACTTAAGGTACGTGATGCGCAGCCATTTAAAGCGGCCAGGGCCGCAAGAAATATGCTTTAAAGCGGTCAAGATCCTCCTCTTCCAGGACCTTGCGCCATCAACTTTAAACAAACATAGAACCCTCCGCTATCACTGATCTGCTGAGAATTAGAGGATCCCCGTTCAAATGGCTGTTCCCACTTGGCCTCACCTTCTCATCGGAGGGAAGAGATGCTATCATGTTCTTTCAAGATCATGGGTTTGCGCCTCTCCAAATGACACCTCTCGCGGATGCAGGCGACGCACTCTCCTCAAACACCTGTATCGTCAGGTAAATGTTAATGTATTCTGTCAAAAACAGATTACTCATCCCAGGCTAAATTACTCAATGTCATTATGTGTATCAGCCATCTGCAAGTCTAATCCCCTCGTGTTCTAAAAATTCCGAGCGCCTGCTACAGTATTTTTGTTTTACGTTCCTGCATAAATCTGTTAAGCTCAATATGTTACAGCAAATTCCCAAAAGCTAAAGGCAATCTGCTGGCCTATTAAAACACTGGATACTGAAAATCGAAGGGTTTTAATACTGGTAACAATTCACCGAGTCAGTGTCCAATCGTGTTCCGGGCTGAAGGTCAAGCGGTCGAGAAGAAGGGACAACCTGTAAGTGAGGCGAGGCGTCAGGCTCTGGCCTTGAACCTCATCCTGTATCCTTTGCCTAATAAAAAAAGCCTGAACAGTTGGGGCTGATTGGATTCTTAGAGTGATGCAAATTTGTAAATCAAAGAAGCAGACTCCCTTAAGATTCAGTCTATTTAGGCTATAATTGTATAGCAGAGCAAATTACATTACAGTACATTTATGTTCCCTTGGGACGTGGTTTGTCACAAAGAAAAAAAAAAATCCATTCCGAGCTTGAACACCGGAGCGCTTCCGTTCTACTTTCTATCAAGTATGGTTCTACGCATAAAGAAATATTTGGATTATTTTTGTGGCTCGATACGTTGCTGTGCTATCAACACAGCGTAGGATAATCCTGAGTGTGCTGCTCCAGCAATTCCATTCTCACTGAAGTGTGCCCATTTTGTTCAGTCGCCAAGATCGCCATTTAATTGCCGTTCCTGAGCTTCAGGTGCGTAAATTCATTCTCAGTGGTTAATGGGGTAGGCTGTCAATTGTCGTCTCGAGAGGAGCGGAGAGGTCCAAAGCAAGGACTGCTAATTAAAATTTGTGTTTGCAGGGAGGGATATAGTTGGGGCATTAATTGCAAATATTGCAATCAAATGCGTTGTGGTTTCTTACGGGATTTTTCATAATAGTTTATTGCATACTAAAAACACTTTGTTTTGGTGTGTAATGTCAGAAATCCATGGAGATTTTCCTACAAGGTAGGGTTATAATTGTGATATTTTTAACTCCATACATTCATAGTGAAATCTCAATGAAAAAGCAATATCAGCAACATCATAATACTGCTCCTATGTACAAGAATATAACTACTATAATACTGCTCCTATGTACAAGAATATAACTACTATAATACTGCTCCTATGTACAAGAATATAACTACTATAATACTGCTCCTGTGTACAAGAATATAACTACTATAATACTGCCCCCTATGTACTAGAATATAACTCCTATAATACTGCTCCTATGTACAAGAATATAACTACTATAATACTGCATCCTATGTACAAGAATATAACTACTATAATACTGCTCCTATGTACAAGAATATAACTACTATAATACTGCTCCTATGTACAAGAATATAACTACTATAATACTGCTCCTGTGTACAAGAATATAACTACTATAATACTGCCCCCTATGTTCTAGAATATAACTACTATAATACTGCTCCTATGTACAAGAATATAACTACTATAATACTGCCCCCTATGTACAAGAATATAACTACTATAATACTGCTCCTATGTACAAGAATATAACTACTATAATACTGCCCCCTATGTACTAGAATATAACTACTATTATACTGCCCCTATGTACAAGAATATAACTACTATAATACTGATCCTATGTACAAGAATATAACTACTATAATACTGCTCCAATGTACATGAATATAGCTACTATAATACTGCTCCTATGTACAGGAATTTAACTACTATAATACTGCTCCTATGTACAAGAATATAACTACTATAATACTGATCATCTGTACAAGAATATAACTACTATAATACTGCTCCTACGTACAAGAATATAACTACTATAATACTGCCCCTATGTACAAAAATATATCTACTATAATACTGCCCCTATGTACAAGAATATAACTACTATAATACTGCTCCTATGTACAAGAATATAACTACTATAATACTGCTCCTACGTACAAGAATATAACTACTATAATACTGCCCCTATGTACAAAAATATAACTACTATAATACTGCTCCTATGTACAATAATATAACTACTATAATACTGCTCCTTTGTACAAGAATATAACTACTATAATACTGCTCCTACGTACAAGAATATAACTACTATAATACTGCCTCCTATGTACAAGAATATAACTCCTATAATACTGCTCCTATATACAAGAATATAACTCCTATAATACTGCTCCTATATACAAGAATATAACCACTATAATACTGCTCCGATGTACAAGAATATAACTATTACAATATTGCTTCTATGTACAAAAATATAACTGCTATAAAACTGTTATTATTTTTTATGTATATATATGTCCAATAATGTGGTGCCAGCAGTTTGAGAAGTGTAAAGTAGCTCACAGACTCCCTTCCACTTTAATGCGGTACAGTGGGTCTGTCATACAGCTGCCTGCCAAACTATGAAATCACAAGACAGATTCAATGTGGGTCATTTAAGAACAGATATATGCCACCTTTGTGTCGTATATCTGGCGCAGATTCTGTAAAACGCCATGTTGCGGTGGAATCTGTTACTTCTTCCAGGTCATGCCAGGACTGATAAAGGCCTAATTCATCATTTTCTAAATCTTCTACAGAACTTCAGCAATCCACCGCCAGTGCAGGGTATTATTAAGGCCGGCCTTTAAAACATTAGTCTTAAAGGGGTTGTGTCATCTCAGGCAATTAAGGGAATATCGCTAGTTGCGCTCTGATTCATTTCTATGGGGATTCCGAAAATGGTGAATAGGAAGGCATGCTGGGGGTCGGACCTGTCACCGATGGCCACCACTTTGCCAGCCTCGTGTTAGGCTTCGTTTTAGAGATAGGTGCGGGTCCCGGGGGGGGGGACCTGCACCTATCAGACAATGTGGGCATATCCTAGCGATATGCCCCTATTGTCTAAGATGGGAATACCCCTTTAATAAATGTGCCCCCATAAGTTTTGTTAGGAATAGTAGTACTTCATAGAACATTCCTAAAAAACAAATTCAGTGAAGAAATACAATCACCATTCATCAATTCTAACCCCTGTTCACACTAATTATCCATCTTCTCCTGTACCTGGAGCTCATTGTAGATTATCTGGAAGATGTAAGCCTTTGTGTCCTGTACACTGAACAGCTCCAGGAACCGGATCCAAATACATTATTTACCACTCGCCTACTGAAGATGCTTGTGGCAAAATGAAATGTCTTACGCTGCTCTCAAGTCGCATTTTACCTGCGATATTTGGCGTCATTTTTCAATTTTACGAGTTTCTTTTGCTTTTACGTTCCACGGTATACATAGTGGTTATTTCTTATTGAAGAGTCACAATTAAGAGTGCATTTAATGTCTAGTCCTTACAGATCACAGGGCTGATAGGGGACCTTGTCAAGGGGAGGTTCTGTACAAGGGCAGACTAATCCTGGGCCCTAAGGTCTTCACCACCTCCTTCATCCTCCATCATTGCCCTTTGGTTTTGAGAAAAGAGGGGAAAGTTAAACATACAGGCATGTCTTTTTCATTGTCTGAGGAAGTTCTTGGCCTAAGTGTCTCCATAAGATTTACAGACTCAGGATCGGTTCCCACAGAGTTTTTTGGAGGAGGTTCTGAGGCAGGATTTCCTGCAGGTTATTTAACCAAAGTCAGAAGTGGATCCAGCAGAAAGAAGTAGAATCCACCTCTGGCTTCGGCCTAAAAACTTGCACAAAAATGTGCCTCAAAATCTCCTCCAGAAAAACTCTGTGTCAACCTAAACGTAAATGAATAGGAAATACACATGACTACCTCTCCAATATATGGCTGGGATAGAGGGTCAAATGTGGTTCATGCCCAGGGGCAGATCAGCCATAGACCTTACAGGGAAATTTCCCATTGGGCTGATGCCGGGGGGCCTCTCAGGCCCTCCGCTCTGCCACTGGCCAGATTTATAATGAGCTTTCAGCGGTAATTAAAGCTAAGAGAATCAGGTTCTCATGTACTGTACCTGGCCAGCGACCTCACATGCCATCCTGAATTCACCTGCTGTGGACGCGTCTCACCTTCTAGGCCCCCTGCTCCTATATCTTAAACAAAGACAACATGGAGGACAGACCATGGCATCTATTGATAGCCACCACAGAGGGACAACTTTTGGAGCAGTTATGCTTCAGCGTGGTATATCGTTAGGGTGACCCTGCCTACTTGTGTTGCCCCGGCCTATGTCAATTTGGACCCACATACAACATGGGGCTACTTTTATTTTATTTTTTTCCAGGGCCACTTTAAGTACCCAGTCCGCCCTTGTTCATGTCCCAGAGCAAAAATAGGAGCTCCTGTGAAAATGTTTGCCTAAGGCCTCCACAGACATCAATCTGGCCCTGAGTTCCATCTTCTTTGAAACTTGGTGGTAAAAACTTATACAGGACCCCCCTCTCCATCAAACTAGAGTCAAGGGTCATGTATAAGGCCTACTTCCTCTCCCTCTTGCTGTTGGGGTTCCTCAGGGTTCAGTTCTAGGTCCTCTACTATCATCACATCTAGGCAAGCACATCTTCTGTCTCGCTGTTATGTATCTTTTACCCCCTATATTCATCTCTTGTCCACTCATGCCACCAACACCTTAAAAATATCTCTATAATTCACCCTTTTCTTACTGTGGAAACATAAAAAAACCTTGCATTGTTGCCCTGATCCATTCCCATCTCAATTATTGTAATTCATTACTAATTGGTCTCCCCCTCACCAGACTTTTCCCTCTCCAATCTACCCAGAGTGCAGCAGCCAGTCTCATCTATCTGTCTAATCGGACACCTCCGCCCTGTGCCGGTCATTGCACTGGTTGCCCATACAGTACAGGATTGAATTTAAGCTGCCTGTTCTCACCCACAAAGCTCTCCACAGTGCTGCACCCCCTACATTTCCTCCCTCATCTCTGCCTACCATTCTACCCTGTGCCTTCCATTCAGCAAATGGCGTACGACAGACTGTCACCATAATCCGAACCTCTCACTCCTGTTTCCAGGACTTCTCCCGAGCTGCACCAGTTCTCTGGAATTTCCTACCCCAAGCAATTTGGTGAGTTCATAACATCCCTAGTTTTAGGCGCTACCTAAAAACACATCTTTTTTAGGTTAGCCTATCGGATCCCATGATCTTACTCTTTTCCATTCACTCCGCACCAATCATCATTCTTCTGAACCATCTCACAACCCATGCACTCAGAAGCACATGCAGCCTTATATCTACTCCCCTGTTGTGCGAAGATGGCCGGACCATTGTACAAATCAAGCACTTGTTACCTTCTTACCTCTTGTGAGCAAAGCCCTGATTCCTCTTGTCCTAATTATTGTCTATTGCTATGTTATTTACGACTCTGTACATGAACCTCCTGATTGTAAAGCGCTACGGAATACGTTGGCGCTATATAAATAAAGATTATTATAATTATTAGAAAGTAGTCACCATTCCATACCAATAATGTGCCTATAGCTTATTATTAGCCAATTTTGTAGCTCTCTTGAATGGAAGAGGAGTCACCGAAACACGGGAGTAGTGTGCAGTTTTTGTCGTAGACATGGAACAGTCTTTGCATGTAATGTTGGTGAGGACAGACTTGTGTGAGAGAGGGCAGAATTAGAAATCAGGATCTCCTGGTTTGGGTATTTAGCAATGTATAGTGTCAAGCAGCTCCTGAAAGGGGCCTCATATTTATTGTTTCTATGAAGCAAACCTTCTTGCTAGAAAATACCTAACCCATGTAGGTACCATAGGACCTCTAGAGAGAGAAGATCACATTCCAAGTTGGTCATGTCCCCAATTTGGTAGATGGTAAGAACTTTTATAGTGAAGTAGTCTCAACAGGTGCTCCACTGACAAATCTACTGGAATCAAGAAGATAACAAGCAGTAACCAGGATCTTCTGCCATGGGTGGCAAGTAGTGTGGTGGTATCAAACAGCTTCTGAAAGGGGTCTAATTTCTATTTTTGTACACCACTCTCAGGTAAGGACTCTCTCACCTTTGACTAATCATTCCTAAGCAGTTCTGTACATTCAGTTTTTGTGGGTTTTAGGTGTGATTCCTCGCGCGCTCGATAATCACCACCCTCGTTGCTACACCTTGCCAGGAATGTGGGTTGATTGACACTCTCTGGTAATGAGTGGGCAGATCCCAATTATTTAGTGCTCTCAAGCAAACATCGAGAAGTACAGTTTATTTTCCATTTTCTACATATACAGTGTAAGGTTTACGTTGCGTAAAAATTAACAACGCAACAAAATATCATCAGTGAATACCAGGAAGAAATCTAAACATAGGGCTTGACAGCGGGATGTGAGATCTCAAGTGGCTTCTATGTTCCCTCACTCTATGACACTTCATATGACTAATTCAATATAAATAAAGCATTCCCTGTCATTGAGATATAACTCAATGGCCCACGTATAGATCTGTACGTGGGCCATAATTCTATGGTATCCAGAAGAATGGTGGTATATGTGTTTCTTCTACTGCACAGATGGTTTCAGTAATACTCCAGTGGTATTGCAGTGACGCATAGAAATCTTTTTACCTCCATTATGGTGCTGGCCCATTCACGACCCTTGGGATGACCTTCATGTTTGCTAACAATGCAGTTCTTTTGAAGAGGGGAGTCATATTCAACTTGTTGGCACCCAATAGTAATTAGTATGGGACCAACCAAGCCCTCATACTGTAGGCCCTACCAGCCTACCTCTATGGTTTGTAATGTATGTCCTAAAATAAAAGAGTAAAGGTTTTCTACAAGTGACGATGAAGAGTTGGGCATTTTCCCACAACCCTTATCGGACACTGGTTTGTCTATTAAATGTCATAAAATATGAAGAAAGCAGATTTGTTTCTTGATTTCCAAGCTCTTTTTTTTCCTAAAAGTTTGAAGTCCAGAACATACCCCCCCCCCACCCCCCAGGCTCTGATTCTACTTCTATTATGCCCCTCATGGAATGTATTTCTAGCCTCACTACACAGATACGGTTTGTAAGGGATCACACAAAGGAGATATAATGAATGGCACGGTGTGTTCTTGCTAAATGTCACGCGTCCTTGTGTACGGCTTTGAATTTTAGGAATGCTTTTAAAAAGTGTTCAATTGGGAAGCAGAGGGAAAAAAAACAAACTCATTGTTATCGAAACCTTTATATTTCCTGTGCTGAATCTGTCCATATTTCGGAGATTCTCTAAAACGCAGTTTCTATCGTAACAGTTCCTTCCAGTTGTACAGTGCCTTAAAGAGCTTGTCTCGTGGTTTGTCGTCAGCACAGGGAGGGGAATCACGTCAGTGTCATGTCACCAAATATTAATAATTGACTGTACTGAGGGCATGATTTTTTTTGCCCATCATTAATTTTTCTTACATACTCTGACCTCAGGGGAAGCGCTAGAACAATCATATTATTGCATGTGTCATAATAGCATTATGATATATTCTTATAAAGAGGAGCAGTATTATAGTAGTTATATTCTTGTACATATGGGCAGTATTATAGTAGTTATATTCTTGTACATATGGGCAGTATTATAGTAGTTATATTCTTGTACATAGGAGGCAATTTTTATTGGTATAAAACAAACATAAATACAGAAATACTTTTTCATCATAATAAATCAGACTTTTTCATCATTCAGTATAAATCATACATGTTCATCAGAAAATTAAATGCATATTAACTGTAACTTAAAAGTACATTTTAGCTAAAGCAGAAAAAGAAGAAAAGTAAAATAAAATAAGAAAACAAACACAGTTACATCGTACACTTGAACGGTCAGTCTAGATGGACATTCCTCCATAGTTTTATATTTTCCCCTTTTTTCCTGACCTCTAATGACCGGATCCACCTGAGTTCTGACATGATGAGGGTTATAGCTGTGGTATGATGGAATGGCTCGTTATGGATGGACACTCGGGTTCTGGTTTGCCAGTGGTAATATTTGATGACGGTGATTATCAAATACATGGTCCCCGGTCGATGTTATTCACATGAGATGTGACACCATAAAGGATTTCTGGGTATTTTAGGGACTGTAATGATGGGATTTTTAGCTTGGCGGATATGTCATGCCAGATTTTCCGCCCACCCCAGCACTCTGATATAAAATGGAGCATAGTCTCCTCCTGCTGACAACCTAAGGGACACATGCGATCTGACACACTGAGGAATTTTAGATTCCCCTGACAAAGAGTTTTCCCTGCAATGAGAGCCAGCCAATATCACAGAACTTAGGGGGCAGCCTTGGTCCATTCAGAAGCCTCAGACTATCCTGTAAGGTTGAGGTTGGACAGTCTGGAAGTGCTAGCTGTAAACAGTAGAAGGTCCTACATACTCTGGAGTATAGATCTTTCCTGGTTTTACTCTCAATGAAAGACTTGTCTATACTCCATTTCTTCAGACACCTTACACCATAGTCCAGGTACTGGGGAGGAAGTCACGAGTCAATCGGCCCCTCTTGAGACTGCCGCCTGCATCCAAGATTCTGCAAAGGCAATATCAATCCCTGATACTATTCACCCACGAGGCTGTTGTTTTGAGTCCAGGTCACCAAAATTAACTTTAAGAAACATGGAGTCAAAAAGAAAACCATGGATTTAACATATCAGCCCACCCTCTCTCCTCTGTAGGTAGGTGATCCTCTTTTCTGGGTTCGACACCTGTTCCCCCATAACAGCTGGAAGAACAGGCTAAAGAGCCTAGCGAGAAAGATTCTGTGAGAAAGACGACAGAGATGTACAAGAAGACAGGGACCAGGTAAGTCTTCAGCATATATTAACCCCTTTCTCTATAGGTCAGCCTCAGTTCTTCCATCGCTATTCTTTGCATTCCGGCTTCAACACTTTCCTCCCAATTTAATTTTGGCATTATCTTCCCTACCAAATTTAACCCCAAAGTTTTAATATGGGTGGAGGCGCCGCAAACTGTGGCAGATCCAAAATCAGGGTCAGTATCCGATGTCCAGAAAGCTTGACTCTTCTCCAAGGTTGACCAGAGACCCTGAGGCCTCCGAGTAGCTTCTGATGGCTGCCGACAACATCTCCCACCTCACAGGGCTCCAGATATCCACCACAGTCACATCATCATGGCAACTTAACATCCAGGGGCAGGCAATGGGGACCGGCACCCCTGAAATCCACACTCCTGCAGTGACCTCAGGAACAGGTCCAAGGCAAACACATACAGTAGTGGACTCAGTGGGCAGCCCTGTCACCCCAGCCTCAGCCCTGAATGTGTCACCCTGCTAACCATTGATTAAGAGGAAAGCTCTCCAGCCTCTCTATACAAAGTTTTCAGCCAATCTACAAATTGTCCCGAATACCGTACTTTGACAAAATGTGGCCCATAGATACTCGTGGTCTATATACTAAGGCTTTAACCTGGTCCAGACCACAACACTATCTCCCACACCTCAGGCTTCCCTCTCTCAAACATCTCCCTTATCGAGATGACTGCTCAGAGATGTTCCGCGCTACTGCCGAACTGACAGCCTGCCAACAATTGCCCAGGGACAAACAGACTGCCTAGAGAACAGAATTTTTGACCAAGTCTTCCTGTCGACATTCAAGAGGGCAATCGGCCTCCAGTTCTTGATGTCACTAGGCTCTTTCCTTTAGACAGCAGAATTAACGAGGACACCCTCATGGGCGGAGGCATCAGGTGATTTTCTAGACAATTTTGCCGTCACAGTTGGAGCTAAGAGGTCTCTGAACTTCTTATAAAATTCTGCAGTAATACCGTCTGGACCTGGTGCCTTCTTCAGATGTAATTTATCAATCGCCTCTTTTATCCTCCACCGTTATTTCTGCTGTTAAAGGAGAAAAGTCAAATCTCTAGTATCAGGCCCTGGAGTTGCCTCCAAGAATTGGGTCACTTTTCCTTATCGGCCTTCCTCTGAAACAAGTCAGTATAATAGCATCTCACCAGCCCCAGGATACCCTCCGAGATTCTTGTAAAACACCTGGGAGTCAGTGAGACCTGTGATCAGTTTTTAGCTACACGCTCCCGGCAGTTCTCAAAGGGATCAGGAGCCCTAAGGACCCATAATCCCGTTCAGCTACCGGGAGGTGTACCTGCTGTACTGATACTGCCTTATCTCAGATTTCAGCCAGTCAATCCTTTGTTAGTCATCCCCACCCATCTAATAGAGTGACTCAATTCTTTGCGCAGTCTCAGATACTGGCCATGCCCACTCTTTCCCTTCTTAACTGACAGTCTCTGTAAGAGGACCTGATCTCCTCCTTGACATCCTCCACCAGTCAATATATTTCTCCTTAGAAATCCACTCTGTCAAGTTGGTTCTGAAAGAGAGTGAATGTATTCCTGGACAGAGCTATCATCTAAAGACTAGCGTTCAGTTTCCATAGCCCTCTACCAAGATCTGGATGCTTAGTAGCACCCAAACAAAAGTACAAGGCCAAATGGTCAGAATAAGGACTGTCTTTTCCTTCTTTCACTGATGGCTTCAGTAGGACTCACAGTAGATCTATCCTACTACTGCGACCTGTCCCTTTACAAAACATCAGACAGGCCGGCATGGAATAATGTTGTTTAGGACTGCTAGTCCTAGTAAGGGAGTCTACCACTAGGCCTGTCACTGGTTGTAGTGGTGGCATTAAAGTCTCCAGCCATGATAATAGGGAATAGATGTGAATAAGTATGGCTTAACATCATTAAAAGCTGATCTTTGGCTCACTGTCTGTGGCCCATAGGCGTTAATAAGCGAGTCTTCTACCTCGGATGGTAATCTCTAGCAGCAGGCACCTTCCCCATGAATCTCCGTTATGTACAATTACATCATGGGTGTTAAATAGGAATGAGACCCGGCATAAGGCTCCACAGACATCGACCAAAGAATGGCCAGACTGCCCACTCTCGCTCTGCCTCTCGTATGAGACCTAAGGTGTTTAAGCGTGTCTCTTGCAAAGAGAAAAACACATCGGCCTTGAGGTATCTCAGGTGTTCGTAGACCGGCATGTCTGGTCCTTCTAGCTCTAATGCTATTCACATTGCTGGTGACCACTTTAAGATGGAAGTCTGCCATCAGGAGAAGAAGAAGAATGACAACCCCCACATCATCATGGAAATCAGAGTCAGGATTTTCCTGCTGACTACCGGTTTCCATATCCCATACAGACATTTCGGCCTTGAAGAGGTCTCGCTTTGTGGGAGGATCCTCCTGGAGTCGTCATACATTCCTCCATCCTGCCTTCAGCTCTCTCTCTATTTCTGCCTCTCCATCTATTTCGAGAGAGCACACATTATCTGTTAGTCGTTACAGTTCCATCAGCCTGCCTGTCCACTCTCATTTTAGTGGGTTTTTTGGACGGTGGTCCATTCACCCTCAGGCCTGCGGCTGGACTTATCTTTTTCCGTTTTTAAGGATTTTATTTTATTTTCCCCAGTGGTGGGTGCTGGGACAGGAGAGACAGACACTGGATGCTCTACAGGCTGCTCACCCAACCTCCATGGCCCCCTCGGTGTTGCCTGCGGGTGGTCGGCACAGTACCACTCATCTGTAGGGTCTCTGGCACTGTGTATAATGACCCTGACAATAGCGCCTCCTCCTCCTGCTCCTCATCTGGGACATCTGCCCCTTCCACCAAGTCCTTATCAGGGAAGTCTCTACAGATGTTATGCCTTCAGGGCAGTCTCTATGGGGGTGACCGATGTTACCGCACAGGTTACCTTATGTTCTGGCAGGTGGGCTCACATGGCGATGTCCTTTGAAATCTTGCACTTCATCATGGTGCAGACACTTGCCCCGTGACCGATTTCCCACACTGAAGCATAGCCTGGCCCACGGCCAGCATGAAATAAACCCCTTTCTCCCGGCCAATGAAGAAGGAATTGGGAAGGTGATGGGTGATGTTCTGGTGCTGGTGTATGTAACCAGGACCTCATCCCTAGTCAGATTCCATCCTCATCCTAGTGGTCAGGTTTGACTTGGTCGCAATGCCTCTGAGCAGATAATAATATGTCTGAGAGGGGACAGACTCGTTCGAAAATGATGGTGACATTTACAGTGTCGGAGAAGCAGAGATGGGAATGAAGCTGAACTTGTTTCCACCCTCAATTATCTCTGACCCGGGTGTAGAGGAGCCCAGAACCGGTCAGATCAGACATGAGCTTGAAGCTAATATCATAGCCCTGTCTGTCTGGAGGTTTGTATACTGCCAGGATGTTGGCTGGCAGGAAGCCCCATCTGGGTGCACAACATGTCTCTGACCACACACCTTCTGTCCAGGGAGATCTTCTTTTGCCCCTTTGTAATAAACCTGACAACGTTCCTTCTCTTGAGCCTGGCCTGTGTATCTGGCGTTAGGGGAAATGATGGAGAACCCGACTCAAGCATTCCCAGATGTCTGACCAGTACCAGTGTCCTGCGGAGGGGCGACGTGTGGGCTGCTGACCGCCCCGTACTGTAGGCTCTGCTGCGCAATTGTAACTAAAGGGAGGGGAACTCCTCAGCCTGAGACTGCACTGCCCCTCCCCACCATCAATACCAGGGTTCTCTATGTTTCCCAGCAGCCATGAGACTCCTCAACTGGGACATTATCACCCACAGAGACATCAACGACATCGAACATACAGCGTAGATGACTCCTCAGCTGAGACTACTCCAGAGACATCAGACATCTCAGCAGCCATAGAGGACTCCTCAGCTGGGACATTATCACCCACAGAGACATCAGACATCTCAGCAGCATTACAGTCCTCAGTATTAACCCCCTGCGCACCACAGTCCTGAGCGTCCTGCTCAGACACACCCTGAGGTGCTGCTACAGTGTTACCTGCAGGTGTCAGTCCACAGTCCTCCTGCAGTGCACTGCCTCCTGGGACTTGTGGTGTCTGCACTGCCACTTCATTGCTGTCATCAGGTAAGAGTCCACAGTTTTCATTTTGTGCAGTACTTACTGCTGGGACTTGTAGTACCTCACCGGGGGCTGATGCAGGACTTGGCTCTTGTTTCTTAGATGTTCTTTTCTTGTACAACTCTCTCTCCTCAAAGGGAAGAGTTGCTGGCTGTAATATGGGTCTTACGTGGGACTGCAGGGTTTCAGACCTAGATGTTGATTTGGTCCCAGAGTTTTTGTCCTTCTCAAACCTCTGCTGGTTCCGGTATGTCTCTCCCACTGGTCCCATTTTCTCCAAGACAGAGTCGATCTCCTGCGCATTGTCAGCAAGTTCCTTGGCCAGTGAGTCCAGCTTCTTGTCCAGTAAGGCCTGCTTCCCTGGGTTTGCAGCCTTTAGTTTGTATGTGCAGTTTATCTGTTTTTGCAGGTGGTACAGCTTATGTTTCCTCAGTGTCTCCATTCTCCTCACCAGTGCTGGGATCTGCTCAGACAGGTGGAGCTCAGGTGGCTGCTCTGGAGGCCTCTGATTACTGCTGGGGAGTTTTGCAGGCTGTTTGTTTGCAGTACAGGTTTCTGTCTGTCCTGGCACAAGAATCTGCACTTTTGGTACAGAACCTTGTGGTCCCTGGAGTTTTGCGGCTGCTGTCACTGCTCTTGGGTCACAATCTCCTAGTGGGCAACTGGATCCCGGCTGTGTAGCAGAGACGGCACAGGTAGCACCTTGAGGTCTTCCTCCATTACTGCCTTTTATCTCCTTCACAGCTTGCATGCCCCCATACCTTCTGCGCTCAGAACCTATCACCACACGCTGCTGCAGATTCTCCTGGATGGTTTGCTTTTCCAGAGATGTCCTCCTCTGCCTCCCAGGGGTGGAGGTGGATTGTCCACCTGAGGCCAGCAATGGAGATTGTCTCGCCTCCTGCACACTCTGCACGGTTCTTACTTCTGAACTCTCCAACAGTTTGGTCTTGCACACAGGTGATCCTTCATTCACACTGGCAGGTGGTTTCACCAGACACTTACTTGTTGCTTCTTCTTCTCTTACACTGGAACTGGTACTGCTGACATACTTTCTGTCCATAGAAACTTTGGGATTTACATCCCCTGACGGAGTTGTCTGGGTGCTTCCCAGATTTGGCCTAGAAGCCTGGGCCTTGCTTGGGGAGCTTCCCCCCAGGGGGTGGCCACTCCCTGGACTTTCTCCAGACATCCAAAGCCTCAGGAGAGCTCCTGACACACAACCTCTCAGCAAGGAGGCAGTATTATAGTAGTTATATTCTTGTACATAGGAGGCAGTATTATAGTAGTTATATTCTTGTACATAGGAGGCATTATTATAGTAGTTATATTCTTGTACATAGGAGGCAGTATTATAGTAGTTATATTCTTGTACATATGAACAGTATTATAGTAGTTATATTCTTGTACATAGGAGCAGTATTATAATACTAATATTCTTGTACATAGGAGGCAGTATTATAGTAGTTATATTCTTGTACATAAGAGGCAGTATTATAGTAGTTATTTTTATGAGGTTTACGATTTCTAACATAGAAAAGTATGAACAATTCAGTTATGACTGTATCAGGCTTGGTCAACTGTCAGGGAGTTCACAAATCAACTAAGGAAAGAAGTAAATGAAGATGCATATTCATTCTGTATCTGCAGCCTATATTGTGCTGACGTTATAGGTTCTCTGAACTTTCTGAGTTAAAGGGTATTCTGGAGCGTCAGGTTCAGCAACTACTCCAATATTTTATACTTAACATTTGATATAAAATCCACATCCTCACAGTCCTCGCATTTTGTTACCTTCATCTTATACAAGATGTATGGTTCTCACATAGCAGAAGAAGGTCAGTGAAAATATAAATGAAATTTAACACCTTTGAATCTCTGAAATGTCACTTAGGCCAACATAAGAAATCTTGTTGTTAGATATCTGCTTGTAACATAAATCAGGAGGCAGAGAACAGCAGGTCTGTACAAGAACCAAGAGACAGAAGTCGAAGAGGCACCATACTGGGCATGTAGTGGGTGGGACACATCCAGTTCCAGTAAGCCTTTCAGTCTCTGACCCCTGTTTCTGGAGTAATTGAGAAAAGTGAACCACGACATATCTATATACAGCAAAAAATGATAATTTGTGGTCTATTGGGCTTTGACATAGAATATTTTCATGTTTGCTATATGCTCTGTGATCTGTGCAGAGGTCAGCAGAAAGGCTGTGATATTGCTTACTGTGAATGATGCGTCCTGTCTGTGTTATTGTGCAGAGGTGAAATCTGTCATGGTAATCCTGCCTGAGATGATAATGAGATGGCTACTGAAAAGTAGGAAGTCTCGACATATTATTAAGAGTACTGGCCAGTTAGTGTTAGTGATGTGGGACATCGACATCAGGAGGGAAGGGAAAAGGAACTAGGCCTCAAAACTAGGGAAAAGGAAATGGACACCACCTATAGAAACCCTAATGCTAGCCCTGACTCCGATCCGTATGAACAGACCTTGAGGGTAGGAATGCTCATACACTGGAACCTTTGACCCTGGAAACCCTGAATTGCACTGGAATAGTGGCAGAGCTTGAGATGACCTGTTCCTTCCATTATGAAAGAACCAGTGTCTCTATGAGGTCTAGTAACAAAGACATAGGGGAAAAAACAAAATATAAAAGGGAAGTAACATTTAACTTCTGAAGTAAATGGACGAGCAGGAACTCAGAAGAGGACCACACACCAGCACTTCCAATACTAAACTGAAGCTATCAACCGCATAGCATGATGGGTAAAGCCAGGTTAAATAGAAGAGTTAGAATGACCACTAAGCTACACCTGAGACAAGGGATGTGGTCATTACCAGCAACAACACTGAAACAAGTAAAACCAAAAAGAGGCTGTCAGATCACATCACGTGCAGCCAGTCTCTTCGATCTTCTGACACCTGTCACGTTAGAGACCATGACACCAGTACATTTTTGGGAAAAAATAAAAATAAAGAAAGTAAATGGTAATGACTGAGCAAATAAATAATCATATAAAATATATATAAAATATAATAATACATAAATAATAATAGAAAATAATACATAATATTTATATGCCACCATATGACATGTGACCTAGGCACATATCACAGCTTCAGAGGAGTCAGGGAAGAGGGTGAGAAATAAGCTGGCCTCAGGTATTTAGGTTTAGTTTTGTCCGCTGTTCATAGAGCTGTCCCTGGGCAAGACCACAGGCTGACTTTAGAAAGAGGAAAAAAATAGTAATGTGCCAAAGGATCTAAATCATGCTAATGGAGTCAGACTAGTGTGGGGCTAGCCATCTGGCTTAGTGGATCATTAGTAACGAAATGACCCCTATGCATAAAACACAGCTGGGTCATTCCAAGCTAATGAGCCTTCACATTTTATTGTCTGAGCCATCTACAAATGGCTGCCCGCTCCAAATCTTCCATTTGTATATGTTTAGTGATGAATTTTTAATAAGTGAGGCCAAAAGTGATGACAAGAAGAATAAAAAAGGATGGTAGTCATACAGGAGCCAGTGTATGTTGTAACGACTAGATTGGTTAGGGGGCCTACGTTGGGTATTGTCAGTCCTTGTCCATAAATTTAGGTAAATGGGGTATCAAATGGGGCACAGTATCAAACAGCCGATTCTTGTGGTTTTTTTAGGGTGAAGATGCCATAAAAAAATTAAAAAGTCAGTCACCTCACCGGTCCCCTTCGCCTCCCATTCTCCCATTGCCTTCCGAAACAGGAAGTCAGTCATTGAGCAGTCACATTGCCATGTCAAGAGGGCACAGGAAGTAGAGATAGGGGACCCATAAAAATAATACGAGTGGCCGGTTGGGCATGCAGACTGCCGCCGATTCATGAGAGTTGTGAAAATAGCCGAGCGCTGTATTGGATTTCCGGAACTCCCTTGGAAATGAATGAAGCAGCAGTCCACATGCTTGACCTGCCACTCTGTTCATTTCGGTTGCCACCGAGGGACATGGGGTCTCCATTCTCATGATTGATGGGTGTCATATCGCTGAGATTTAATAATTATCCCCTATCCTGTGGATAGGAGCCAACTTATAACAACCAGAATAACCCTTAAAATATATCTTGACTACGGCCCTTGCCTCAATATCAAGTCCAAGTAACAGAGCAAACATAATGATATATACTGTAATGCTGACCACAGGTCTAATGACCCAACAATAATCAAATAAACCCGGGATCTATGATGCCGTTAGTTCTGGATTATAACCGCGAGTCTTGACCTGACCATGACTCAAGTGACCTGAACTAATAGTGTCAACCCTTACACAATGCTGAGAGTTCTGGTCTTTAGAGCTGTAGTCAGGCTTTAACATATGGTCACAAGAACGGTCTTTTGGATTTCAATATGTCAACCTATGTTCTTAGAGGTGTCTGTCAGCTGCTTAGTCTACTTTGTCTAGTGGGAGTACATGCATGCTTGACGTGTGTATGGGGGGTTGTTTAGGAGGATTAGGGGGAATCCGGCAGATGCCCATGTAGTCTGTACTCCTGCTGTAGGTAGGGATTGAGTTCCTTGATGTGGCTGTAGGGAAGGGTTTGTGTGGAAAGAGATTCAGCGGGAGAGTTGCCTGTTGATAGAGACCAGGAGAAGAACTGTGATGCCAGTGAGAAAACTGTCAACTAATTAACAGGTGTCATATTGAACTGTAATGATGGTGGAGAACTCAGGAGTGAACTGCCATATTGGATTGCCGAGTGGGGCTCAAGCTACTAAGTGGAAGACCAATAATGTCACCATAGACTGTTTACTGAGAAGCCAAGTGGCAAATTGCCCTCTCAACATGGCACTTGATTGTCTGTGTGCAGATAAGCATTCCCGGGCCGCAGGCTTAATGGGGTATTCCAATGCGAGACATTGATGGCATTTCGCTAAGATATGCCATTGATGTCAGATAGGTATAGGTTCTCTGGGAACCTCTTCTATCTCTAGAATTGAATTGAATAGAGAGCACCCATGCACGCATCGCCACCCTTCATTAACAGCTATGGAAGTTCTGAAAATAGTCAAGAGCTGGCTCGACTATTTCTGGAAATCCCATACAGACGAATGGAAAGGTTGCCACACATGTGTGGTACGCTCTCCATTCACCACTATGGGACTTCCAAAAATAGCGCAGTGTGCTCTTCTTTACTTTGAGGGCCCTGTTTTCTAGATAGGAGAAGGTCCCCATGGTGGGACCTGCACCTATCTGACATTGATGGCATATCCTTGTCCTAAATGAGCTAACGCCTTTTTTTTTTTTTTATTCGTTTTATTGAACAAACGAGTTGCACATACAGCATTTGGACAATGCACAAAACAAGGCAATATCACTCGCTTGTATACAGTACCATGTTGGATCAAGTGTAACAGTACAGCACATATGAAGGGTACGGGTGTTCATCGACACAGCAAAGCAAATAAGCAATCACAGGTTATAAATATTTCCATCATGATCATGAATACCAGACACCAAAGTGCGTGAGTTGAACAGTGTTCGAAGAGAGGAGCACCCCACACCCCACACCTTTTGGAATTTGTCAGCCCTCCCTCTGTTCTTATAAACTATATTCGCATATGGAACAACCCCGTTAACCAGTTGTTTCCATTGAGACAGTGACGGGTTAGCAAGCACACCATTCCTCTGTGGGGTGGTTCCCACCAAAGCCCCTAACCTTCACACCCAGCGTATGCAGCTATGAAGTACTGCTCTCGCACCAATACAACATAAGGGACGCAGTGTATATATAATCTACGGAATCACTAATGCCATGTACAGTGTGAGCGTGTATCCAGAGCCTAGGATTACTGCACCTAGAAGCCTTTTATCACTGCAGCTAGATGCTTAGAAGTCGCACAGCTCACACTCGGCTCTTGCAGCTTAAACCCTGCTATTTTCAGTTTGTCAACACCGTATTACTTCATGCTGTGCAGATAGACCGTCTCAGACAATCCTCACGGCCTCCCTCGCTACGCCTGCTTCGTGGTGGATGTTTATTCCTCACTGGCCGACACTAAACCAGCTTCTGCATTTTACAGCCGTATTTGAATTTCATTCCTTTTCACGTGTCCGGTCCGGAGTCGACACAAAGACAAAAATGAGGCCATTAAGACGGCGGTCACGTCTGCAGTAAAAATTTAATTCTGCTCTATAAAAACTGCCATCCCCCCTATCAAATTTCTACTGCAACTAGAATGTCCCTCAACATTTGCCCCTCTCCAGCCAGAATTTTTTTGTTTTTTTTATACATTTTATTTTTCCTTTTGAAAGGAAAGGAAAATTCTATTTGATTTTTCATAATGCTCCTCCGGAATCCACTTAACGTCGTTTCAAGCAAATGACTGTAGGATTTTACTACTGCGGGTAATGTGATTACCTTGAATACAGCTGTTCATTGAAATGATCATTGTCAATCTACTGAGATTCTCCCATTTTATTTCCAGCCTACTAGAGGTCGGGGAGGAGGGGGGGGACCTTTATTGCAGTCACATTGGACAACCAAGGCTTTCATTACATTAATACGTCTCCGGTTAATTCTACCTTATCTACTTACCCAGCTAAGCCTTGAAACCCAATTAAAATCTCATTTATCTGATTTTGAGATCCCGAAAACTATTTGGCAACAGCTTCAATAAGCTTGTTGTAACTACATTACTACACATTGCGCCTTAAGGTATTCAAGATAATGTTCAAAAATTCAATCAGAGGCAATCTGAGACATTCCCGTCCTCTTTTGGGTCATTCAATTTCGAAGGAATAAATGGCTTCTAACCAAGGCGCGTGCGCTCCAACCTTTTGGAGAGAATGATTGGGATCTCTCCCTTCTTTGTCTTGTTTCAATTGATAGATTTTTGGCTTTTTGTTTATCTCTGGGAGAATACAAAAAATATGAATAAGACAATGAAGCCACGAGGATGGTTTATGGTCCGGTGTGGCCACGGTATCTGTTTCAGCAAAGTAATTATCAATGTTTAAAACTTCCCTTAACTTTTAATTCTTGTCTGATTAATAGTTTGGGGGAAATGTCTGCTTAATTGCAAAGATTATTAAATGGTATTTAAAAGTAGCTAATTATCAGAGAAAGTAACTGTCCCGCCCTGGTCTATCATATACATGTGACTGTCCCGACTTCAGCCATTATATAAATGTGACTGTCCCAACCTTGAATATCATATACATGTGACTGTACCAACCTTGGCTATCATATACATGTGAATGTCCCAACCTTGGCAATCATATACACGTGACTGTCCTGACCTTGGATATCATATACATGTGAATGCCTCAACCTTGGCTATTATATACATGCGACTATCCCGACCTCGGCTATCATATACAAGTGACTGTCCAAACCTCGGCTATCATATACATGTGACTGTCCCGACCTCGGTTATCATAAACATGTTACTATCCCGACTTCAGCTAGTATATACATGTGACTGTCCTGACTTCAGCTATCGTATATATGTGACTATCCCGACCTCAGCTAGTATATACATGTGACTGTCCTGACTTCAGCTATCGTATATATGTGACTATCCCGACCTCAGCTAGTATATACATGTGACTGTCCTGACTTCAGCTATCGTATATATGTGACTATCCCGACCTCAGCTAGTATATACATGTGACTATCCTGACCTCGGCTATCATATACATGTGACTGTCCCTACCTCAGCTAGTATATACATGTAACTATCACAACCTCAGCTATCGTATACATGTGACTGTACTGACCTTGGCTATCATATACACGTGAAAGTCCCAACTCTGGCCATTATATAAATGTGACTTTCTCGACCTTAACTATTTTATATGGTTATTTCCATATATAGAGTCATCCTTGGCGGTATCCCCAAACACTATGAGCATTCTGACAGCATATGACATAGAAGTCTTACCAGTTGTGCTACAAAGCACACTGTTGTCTATGGGAGGAATTTCTCTAGCTAAAAATCTTCATTAGTATGAATGTACAAGGCACTGATATCTACAGATGCATCTCCAGGACATTGGGATAACATTATAAGCCTACTTTATTTAGTAATCACAAAAATGTAATAAAGCAAAATAAATTACAATAAACACATTTTAGCTATCTCTCTTTAAAAAACAAACAATTAGAATTTGGTGGCTAGGCCACTTATACCATGGCCAGGTACTACACTATGATCAAAAATTTTTTTGTAAATTCCTGCACTTCATGTTTATTTATATAATGTATTTGTTCCTCGACTTTATTTTCAGCTTTTCAACCGAGAAACCTGTGGGGGCGGCTGACTGGGTGTGTTGATCTTTGTATTATAATAACTCCTCATGACTTTACAGTTCATAATGCTCAGCCACAAAGGAGATAGCAGGGGGGCAGTTCTTATTCTGATGCCGTATTGTATGTGTGCTGGCTGCATATTTTAGGCAAAACCTGTTTTTTGTAACAGTTTCAAACCCGGTGACTGCATGTTTCGGGGAAATATAGTTAAACATATATGGGGTAAGGGGCCTGAATGAAACGCCACTTCTAGTCATGATAGATTTTATGGAATCTTGATAAATAAAGAAACAAGTTATGGGAACTCTGCGCAAGGAGCCATAAGGAGAGCCATTGTGATTTCCCAAAAGGTAGTTATGTTGGTAAGCAAGGTGACTTTGAGCATGTAGCCTGATTGGTCTGAGCAAAGATGGAGCTGAAACTGAAAGGAAGGTTGTGGGCAACAGCATCAGTGGGAGATGTATGCAAGGAACAGTAGGTGAGCTGAGTGAGGGGAAGCTTAAGGAGCTAACTGGTTTATTGACATAGCTGTCGACCAAACAATCTTTCGACGACCGACAGCTATCTCTCCTGACTTCCTCCTGGCTCCCTCATACATATACACGTTTGCTTGGTGGTGCTTATCTCTTGGGAGACAAAAGGATAGAGCAAAAAGATACATTTCACCAGATCCTTCACTCCCCCGACATTATCTGTTGGGGAAGAGTTGGGAGCTCCTCAAACACATTAGAGTGTTGGTCAAACCATCGTTCTCTGCAAATTTGGCCAACAGTACACTAATGTGTATGATGGCTTTAGGGTGAGGACATGGGGAGGGTTAATTTAGTAAAATATTTTGGAGTTACCCACCCACCTGCGCTAAACATTAATAAGAGCAGTAGCGTGTACAGTTTTTCTTCTTGAACATGTTTTGTTTTACTATGTGCTATTTGTTTCTATATAGGGCGGAATGCTTCATTCAGCAAGGTGGTCTTGAAGGAGACATGGTAGCCTCATGGCAGGATACCGCATGGGAGGCCAGCTGCCAATGGGAGAGGACATTTCCGGATAATCACTTCTGATGGGTTTCTGGTTACCCAGCAGGTAGCCAGTGGATAACTCAAAGTAATTGCCTGTGCTCATGGAGGTTTGAGGATTAAAGCTGCAGTACAGTTTTTTGAGTTTCTGGAATATATCGTTGGGTTCACTGAAAGTGTACCAAAAGCTAATGCAGTAACCTTGTCTTAGGACAGGAATCTCTCATTTGTGGCTCCGGCTCTTATGAAACTACACGCTTTAGCAGGGCTATCAGAGGAAAAATAGATTCTGATTAGCCAGAAAGCCATAGATTAGGGACCACTTACTTATGGTGTCTTGCACAATACAATACTGACATAGGTTCGCCAGTTTCTAGAAACCCTTCTTGTTAGAAAGGTTTCATATGAACTTCTGAAGAGACCACCAATAACCAGTTGTAATCTATGGCCAAACTTGGCAGTAGATGATTAATTTCCAAACAGCGCCACCTCGGGAGAAATTAATCATTACATAGTACTCCAGTCAATGCTCTCTGTAGCTGCCCTCACTCTGGCTAAGAGATAAGGACCCTGAACAGAGGACCCCTCTCTATTAAATGGGAATTACCTAATAGGGTGTATGAATCACCCTACAAACTCGTGTCTGACAGAATCTTATTTAGGGCAATTATGGCTTTACTGGAGAATGTGACATTGCTCGGAGTGACAGAGCCGTACTAAAAGCCTTGTAAACAATGTGCGAGCAGCAGAAGACTCTGGTAAGTATCACAGTGAATAGTCCAAATGAAGCTTAAAGGTGAGTCTCAAGGTCAGATATTGTGAAGGTAAAACGTATCAGCCTTTTACAGTCGATCGTAAAGATGCCAGACATAAAAAAGAAAAAGAATCTGGCGTCTTGTGCTGTGCTGGCTGTTTGTTAGAACAGAACAAAGTCTTTTCAAGACTGGAATACAGAATATTTTATTAGAACAACTACAAACATTAAAGAAAGGTTTTTCCAAGCAAAAACTGCTCCAAATGCTATTAAAAAATGTGAAAACAATACTGCCTTCACAAGAACCCCTACCGCACCTATTCTGATGCTGCTCCATACACCGCCATTCTCTACCGTCTGGTCAATAGATGACGTGTCAGGACAGGGGATGTAACTGGCAGTAATTGGCTGCATTGATCACATGACCTTGTATGGAAATTACAGGACCAGAAAGTAGAGAGTGGTGGTGGACTGGGAAGCATCAGAACAGGAGAAGCAAGATATCTGTGAGGGTAGAGTATACTTTTTAAAGGCAGTTTTCACACGAGCAAGTTCAAAGTGTTAAACTTGCAGAGCTCCCGTCCTGACCAACATAGCTTGCTTAAAAATTTGGATTGCCAGTTGCCACAAATTTATCAGGGATTCGGCAGCAGCATTACGTTCCGTCACTAACGATAAACTGGCCGATAATTGGCCAGTGTAATACAGGCTTAAGTCACAAGCTCTTAAAATTGTCAACCGGTGGGTTTGGCCAACAACACTCTAATGTGTACGAGAAACCTATACTATAGGAAGGCTAGGAATTGGTTGTACTGGCTGGTGTCTAAGGTAACATTGGCCAGTGGTCTTAGGATAGATGACATCTTATACGTGAAATTTATTTGGTGCCTCCATCCTCCGACTGTTATTGCTTCCCTTCACTCACTACTTCTGCACTCATGCAGCCATCATCATAATCTTTGAGTAAGAGCTGTGGGTATTTGGCTGAGAAAAGAGATGAATGAAGATTTCCAAAAATGGTCTTGCCTTAGGGGTCGGAATGGGAATGGTGGCCTCTTCAGTAGAGCGGAGTCATGCACTTGATGATAGGGGTTTCTGTGTGAGGAAGGTACTAAATTAATTTGCTAAGCCTATGGTTGGCTCTATGAGATACCTTGTTGTAGGCACTAGAAGGGCTTTTTGGAATGGCTACGGGAATGGAAGGAGGTTTACCTTCTATGACAGCATTACAGCTGGCACAGTAAAGGCAGGTTTACACGGGCTGATTGAGCAGCTGGTTGTCGGGAAGGAAGTGTTCCTTTCCAACAGTCAGCTGCTCGATCCGTGAAGGAGACATACAGAGATCTCCTTCACAGTATGAGGATAAGCGGTCTTTTCTGGGCAGCAGATCACTGTTTAGACCACACGATCTGTGTCCAGAAATGATGATCAACAGTGCCTGCAAGAACGACAGGATTATCTGATGAACGAGCATTTTGTAATCAGCAGCACATTTAGATGGCCAGATTAACGGGAATGAGTATTCGCAGGAATGGTCATTCCCGATAATCTGGGTGATTATCCAGGGGCGGATTGGCCATAGACTTTACAGGAAAAGTTCCCGGTGGGCCGATGCCCAGGGGGCCACCTGATCCCTCTTTATGGCCGGCCAGTTTAAGTTTTTGGGGATGTGATGATAGCGGCAGTATTTTGTGATGGACTGTGGTATTTGGCTCTGTTGGCGTGGTATAATGTGCCACAATATGGTATTGCTGGCCCCGCCTACTTCTGTTGGTCCTGGCTTCCATGAATTTGGAGGCCACTTTTAGTATTTTTTCCAGGGCCACTTTAAGTTCCCAATCTGCCCCTGTCTATAGCAACCTTAACACATCATCTCCTACATAGCTCTCGATTAGGAGATGATAGATAAGATCGTCTTTTCTCTTCAAAAGAGGTCCTGCAGCAGCAGAGCTGTGCATTATAAGAAATAAAACAGAAGTCGTTTCTCCAGATCCTATGTATTTGGGAGGCTGGTTCAAGAGGGACTCCGGACCATTGGAATTACTGCTCCGTGTAAATTGAGGCATATGTCTTTAAACCAGCTGCACACGGGGAATTAGCATTCTACGCTCATCGAGGTTTCTGCAATCAGACAAGGTGTACTATCTAGCCAAATCACTAATGTTCCATTTCTATGGTGATCCCGACGGACAGCAGATGTATGCCGGAGGCTGCTTCAGTACTGGCACACAATGCCAACGAAGACGCCAGCTCCTGCGGTTCATAATTAATACTTACAGCAACAAATGTATAAATAACAGGAAATTATTCCGCTCATTGTATGATAACACAGCCGTCTACCAGATTTGGATTCTTTTGTTTTGGCCAAATGACTGTGCTATAAAATGTATGTGGACCTTTAGGTAGTGAGCCGAGACCCCCACTGACCAGTAGACAAATGGCATCGCGAACAGCAGATTCACTCAAGAAGATCATGGAAATGAATGGAAAATGCCCGCCTAGTTGGGGTTGGGGGGTTCTCAGCTCATAGACTCCTCACCCCGATGACATCTTCAGCAGTTCTCCATGGTGTATTATAATGTTCCAGTGTATAATGGAGCTCACGCCCTTTAACCTCGCTGGTGGTACGATATATTCATTTATTTTGTACCCGGAGCAGTACAATCTTCCGCATCTGCGGCCGGAAGTTCGCGTTGTGCTCTGGAAATGCGAATGCGGACGTTACACTGTGTGCTGTCCACATCCATCCCTGCGCCGTTCAAATTAACTCATGGTAATCCAGAGTGTGGCTCGGGGTTACTGCTGCTTGCAGTGTAATGTAACCCTGAGCCACACTCGGGATTACCGCTAAGGTGGTTCAATCACTTATGTAACATATATCTACGATCACCTGTAGATTTCCTTTATATCTGGTTTCTTGGTTTGTACCATTTCTTTCCACAGTTTTTTTGTAGTACTTTTTAGATTTTTTTAAAGGGCATCTGTCAGCAGATTTGTACCTATGACACTGGCTGACCTGTTACATGTGCGCTTGGCAGCGGAAGGCGTGTATGTTTGTCCCATGTTCATATGTGCCCGCATTGCTGAGAAAAATGTTTTATATATATATATATATATATGCAAATGAGCCTCTAGGAGCAACTGGGGCATCGCAGTTACACGTAGAGGCTGTGCTCTCTCTGGAACTCCCGTGTCCTCTGTACTTTGATTGACAGGACCAGGCGTGATAATGTTTACACTACATGGACCTGTCAATCAAAGTTCAGAGAGAGCAGAGCCTCTACGAGTAATGGCAACGCCCTTGTTGCTCCTAGAGGCTCATTTGCATATATT
Source organism: Bufotes viridis (assembly GCA_033119425.1). Taxonomy (NCBI): domain Eukaryota; kingdom Metazoa; phylum Chordata; class Amphibia; order Anura; family Bufonidae; genus Bufotes; species Bufotes viridis. Next base: position 612,615,626 of record CM065589.1, read on the forward strand.
AAAACATAATTTTTCTCAGCAATGCGGGCACATATAAACATGGGATCAACACAGATGCCTTCAGCTGCCAAGCGTACATGTAACAGGTCAGCCAGTGTCATAGGGACAGATCTGCTGACAGATGCCCTTTAACAAGCATGTTTCCAGTTTTCTCTCTCCTATAGAGATGTCTAAGGGAAAATGCCGTCATACTAGAGCAGGTGATGTTTTGTGATTAACAGAGGAAAAAAAACTACATAAAAACCATCAAAATAACTAAATATGATCAAACACAATACAAATAAAACAGTAAAAACTAAAATGTTTTGTAGTTTATTTCATAGGCCAGGGATGGGCAAACTGCGGCTCTCCAGCTGTTGCCAAACTACAATTCCCACTCTGCCATGCTTTAGGCTGATAGCAACAGCTGGAGGGCTGCAGTTTGCCCATCACTGTCATAGGCCAACACCACTCACTAAAGTCTTTTTCAACAGGTATGTCACCATAAAAATAAAAATAAACATTTAAAAAAAAAACTGGGCAGAACCTCCTTGGCCCAACATATTTACAATAATTCACACTGGAAAACTAGCATGAGTATAAGTGAAATCTACAGCAGCCCATGCACAGCACAAGGGGCGACAAATGTATTAAAAGGCTTGCTCCTCTTAGTAAATCAGGTGCATCTTAAACCAAATATGAAACGCCACTCTTTAGTAAATGTGCCCCTTTGTGTGAAACGTCCCCTTAAAGGAGTTGTCTAGTTTGTCTCAATAGCCTTTAAAATAACCTTTATGAAGATCGCTTTCCTATTTCTATCACCTTTATTGCTCCTATTTCCCCTCCTGGGCTGTGGTCACATGACCATGTCCATGCAGCTCTGTCTCATTTCCTGTGATGTCATGTCCATGGGCGGGACATAGATAGGGGAGTGTCTATTTAACTAGCTGGATGGGAGGAGCTATAAACTAGCTGAGTGTTGTTAGGGGACGGACAAGAGCTGTGGTGGACAAGGAAGAAGAAGTGCACCATGGGTTTGGTTGGATACAGGAACAGGAAGTGCTACCTACAGGATGGAAACAGACCAGAGGGATTGGATTACACGGTAAAAAGGGTCAGGAGAGTCCAAACTGAAAAAGAAAAATGAAGATTTACACGAGGTATGAACTACATGAGCAAAAAACACAGAAGACCTCTTTAATGTGGATCTCCTGCTTCTCAGCCTAACCGTAACTTTGAGTAAAATTTGAGATTTTGGGATTTTTTTTTAAACTTTATTACAATGGAGTTATTATATATAGAATGAAAGCTCCCCAGCGGGCAGTTCAATAATAGGGGATTGGTAGTATTAGGGGATTGTTACATAGGGAACTTTTTTCCCCTGACTTTCCTGAGTAATAAACCTCTTTCAGACTATACTGTATTTACCGTACATTAACTTTTAATGGAGAGATTTTTTATTGTAATTTTTCTTTTTCGATTAAGTGTGAGGCTTTGAACTGCTATATGTACAATGGTAGCTGTTGTGTCACTGCCGCAGTACAATAGGTACAAGAGGTAATTTCATCACTTTGTGGACAGTGCATGGCAGGTAATGATTACATTTCCTTTCATTTCTAGAGAACACTACCATGTTTCCCCGAAAGTAGGACATTCTCCGAAAATAAGACCTACTTCCAGTTTTACCTCTCGCTGAAATATAAGGCATCCACCCGAAAAAAAGACCTCCCCGATCATAAGGCCGCCCCAATAAAAAGGCCTCCCCGATAAAAAGGCCATCCCCGAAAATAAGGCTGTGATAATACCGGTAACTAAGGCCACCGGAATATAAGGCCCCCGAAGCTACAGTACCTTAAAGGGATTCTGTCACCGCATTTTACCCTATAGAGCTGCGGACATGCTCGGCTAGATCGCCGCTAGCATGTCCGCAATACACCTGTCCCATAGTTCTGGGTGCTTTTATTTTCTTTAAAAAATGATTTTATTGATATGCAAGTTAGCCCGTGAAGGTGCCCAAGGGGTGGTACTAACCTTCCTGGTGCCCAGCTACGCCCCCATGTGAAGGAGCCCAGCGAGATCGCGCATGTGCAGATCCTTCCCTGAGGCTGATGCCAGCACAGGGAAGGAACACTATGTTGGAACTGCGCATGTGCAATCTCGCGCATCGTGAGATTTACGGCGATCTCACTGAGAGCCCCCTTAACTGTAATCCTCATACAGTGCTGCATCCCTTTAACAGTGACCTTCACAGTAATCCACCCCCTTAACATTAACCAACACAGGGGACCACCCCCCTAACAGTGACTTCCACAATGCCCTGCCCCCTTAATAGTAACCTCCACAGTGGCCCACCACTTAATTCTGAACCCCACAGCACCCCGCCCCTTAACTGTGACCACCACAGCACCCCACCCCTTTACCGGGACCGCCCCCTTATCATTGACCTCTAGAGCAACCTGTCTCCTTAAGGGTTCATTCACATGAAAATGAAGATCCGCAAAACACTGATACTGGCCATGTGCATTCCACATTTTGCGGACTGCACATGGCCAGTGCTATGATAGAAATGCCTATAGACATGCTCTATATTTTTTTAGGGCAGCAGAATGGAACTATGGATGCAGACAGCACACGGTGTGCTGTCCGCATCTTTTTCGGCACCATTGGAATGAATGGGCCCGCACCCATTCCGCAAAATTGTGGAACGGAAGTAGACTCATTCATATGGCCATCTGAATGAGCCCTAACAGTGACCTCCACAGCACCACTCCCTCTTAACAGGTGTTATGGAAACCTGATGTAACTGTGTAGGTCAAGATCAAAGATGCATCACTGCAGCAATGGTAAACCTAGTCCTAAAATGAGCTGTAAATATGACATACAGACGTGTCCTTCTTTAACTTTCAGCTCAAAGTATTTAGAAATATGTGGTGGAAGATATAGAAAAATAAATAAATAAAAAATATTTATCCCATACGGTAAACAGTATAACTGTTGCGTCCAAATGTCCAATTCACTATTTTTTTTGTTTTAGTTTTTTTACCTCCCAAATATAAATTTTGTAAAAAGAAACTACAGATCATCCTTCAAAAAATGAGACCAGACTCAGCTTCCTAGGCTAACTGTGAAAAAGTTATTGGGGTCAGAATATAGCGATAAAAAAATAAAATAAATTTTTGTCCAGTATTAAAACACAAGAAAAATGGTAATCAACGTAATCGTACTGACCCAGAGAATGAAGGGCACAGGTCAGTTTACCACACAGGGAGGGCCATAACAACAAAACCCATAAAGCTGTGTTACCCCATTTGGAATTTTTTTGCAGCTCCCCACTGCATCGTATGCATTATTATTAAACGGTGCCATTAGAAATTGCAACTTATCCTGCGTGTGACTGTGAACGAAAAATAAAAAAGTTATGGCTCCAGGAAGGCAGAGAGTGAAAAACAAAAACGGAAAATCGAAGGGGTTAAAATAATGTCGTGTCAGGAATGGCATGTTGGAGTAATGAAGCAGAAGGATCAACCACGCCATGCATTGTTCCTTGTTTTAATAGGGTTGATCCTGCTGATGTTTTTTTAATGTAAGGACCATCTAATATTTTATAATATTTGAGACCAATAATTCATCATTTCAATCAAACCTTTTTTTTTATGTTTGGAACTGTTATTCTATTCGACATCTTATCCTCATGCTGACCTGAATATAATGACATTAATGAGCATGATTTCATTTCCCGCCACTGCGGTCTACAGGACTCCACTCCATCATCTGCATTGTATTATTTGCCCTAGGATCTGACGGCCTCGTCTCACATACAGAGAGCGGCTTTCTGGGAAGTAAGACTCCGGGTCTGTAATTAAACCAATCAAAATGTTATTTACAGTGCATTCAGGACAAGGAAAGTGCACTTTACTCCACCGACTTCCCATTGTGTCATTACCCTTATTGATGACCCCCTTTTACCGGGGAAGAAATAAACTTTGTAATTTTCTCAACAAAACCCGCAATTATCGGCGGTGAGCGATGTGTTGTGGTGTTTCAGTATGGAGATCAGTGTCAAGAAAGAACAAAGACAACTGGATTGGTCCTTCCTTAGAGAAAAGAAATTGTATGTAGCAGAGCCGAATTTGTCATTTTCATTTCTTTTTTTTTGTGCATGGTAATAATCCGCTGCAAAATAACGCAAATCACAAACTCAGCTCTGCTGATTCAGAACTACACCTGTGAACACATCAGGAAGATACATTATGTTCGTGTTCCTAATATATTTTCTGTATAAGCATTGCTGGGGTGAGTGGAGAGGAAAGGAGCTGAAGTAGAGGCTATAGTCTATTGAGTCTGTCATTAATCTTAAAGGGGTCGTCCCCACAGTTTTCAGACTAGCACTTAGATCTGAATACTTTTATAATTGCATGGAATTAAAAATATAGTACAGCCACTGAGTTATTCAATACAATCCATCTGTATAGCGCCACCTGCTGGTTGTTCTTTTTCTTATTTCTCTGTCCACCTTGATGCAGGGGACACACATGCTCAGTTCTATCCTTCAACTGACTCCTGAGCTGTGATAGAGAGAGAGCTGCAGCAGAAAGGACACACCCTCTGAGCTGCCAGCTTGATATGAATTTAGCAGAGCAATTGAAGAAACTAATGAGGAGATCTCTGTGTCCATGGGAGGTGCAGGGCTGGTTATGGCTTTATTAGAAAGAGACTGTCATGTACTATATGATGTCTGATGTTCATTTTTTACATTAATCATGGGAGCACCCCTTTAATATTCTTTAGAACCCTTAATTAAATTGATTTGGAGATCAAATTCAAATTTTGGAAGGGTATATTGCTGAGTATAAAACCATCCAGGTAATATTACCTTACAGTGAGTGAGAGCAAAGGCAGGGAGTGCAAACATAATACCGCCTCATAATGCCTATACAAGTGTGGTAAGTGCCATACATTGCAGAACAGTAGTCTTATACTGTGCCCACATAACACTCAAATATCACATATAATGGGGTCATATATTTCACATTAATGGTGTTACACACACACACTCCTATTAATAGTGCCAAAGAGTGCACCTATAATATAGTGCCATATGTTGCAACAAAATCAGTGTGATACAGTGCCAACATGAAAAAGCTATACATTGCAACAGAACAGACGTGTCACATCGTCACGTAGTGCTCAGAAACCAGCTCCACACAGTGCTAAATATATGCTGTAATATTGTGCACAGGGATGGGAGTGTTACTGGTATGATTCATAAGCCTTCTGGCTGTATTAAATATGGGGGCACTCTGGCTATTACAACCATTCTGACTGTTTCTAAGGCCTCATGCACACAAACGTATTTTGTTTCCCTCTCCCTTCTGTTTTTGTTTGCGGATAGGATGCAGACCCATTCATTTCAATGGGTCAGCAAAACATGCGGACAGCACACCATGTGCTGTCCGCATCAGTATGTCAGTTCCGTAGCCCCGCAAAAAAAATAGAGCATGTCCTATTTTTTTCTAGTTTGGTGACAAGGATAGGCATTATTAAAATGGATCTGCAAAAATAACGGATTTGCCAAAAAATAAAAACGGATGCCACACGTTCGTGTGCATGAGGCCTAAAGTTGCATTTCTAATATGAAGGAACTGTGACTATTACAGCTATTTTGTTTGTAATATGGGGCAATGTGGTTATAATAACCCTTCTGTTTCTAATATGAAGGCACTGTAGTTGCCTCTGCTATGGGGCCCCTATGCCTTGGACCTTTATTAGAGGCCCTACTTTATCACTGTTCCTGGGCACTGTGTGTCTGTTCTCCTTTCCAAGAAGTGTCACTTTCTTAGAGTGAAAACCTGTGAGCAGTGACATCATCAATCCGGGGTGAGATTCCACCAATCCACAGGCTCCATTCTTTAGGACTATAACAGCAAAATGCTACGCTATCCCTAAACTATCTCTACGTTATTCCTACACTATCCCTATGCTATCTCTACTCTATATCTACACGCTATCTCTATGCTATCTTTACGCTATCTGTACGCTATCTCTTTGCTATATCTACGCTATCTCTACCCTATCCCTACACTATCTCTACGCTATCTCTATGCTATCTTTACGCTATCTCTACGCTATCTCTATGCTATCTTTACGCTATCTCTACGCTATCTCTATGCTATCTTTACGCTATCTCTACGCTATCTGTACGCTATCTCTACCCTATCCCTACACTATCTCTACGCTATCTCTACGCTATCTCTACACTATCTTTACACTATCTCTACGCTATCTCTACACTATCTTTACACTATCTCTACACTATATCTACGCTATCTCTACGCTATCTCTACACTATCCCTACGCTATCTCTACGCTATCTCTAAAATATCTCTACGCTATCTTACACTATTTCTCCTCTATCTCTACGCTATCTCTACACTATCCCTACACTATCTTTACACTATCTCTACGCTATCTCTACACTATCTTTACACTATCTCTACACTATATCTACGCTATCTCTACACTATCCCTACGCTATCTCTACGATATGTCTACGCTATCTCTAGAATATCTCTACACTATCTTACACTATTTCTCCTCTATCTCTACGCTATCTCTACACTATCTTTACACTATCCCTACACTATCTTTACACTATCTCTACGCTATATCTACACTATCTTTACACTATCTCTACACTATCTCTACGCTATATCTACACTGTCTTTACACTATCCCTACACTATCCCTACACTATCTCTACACTATCCCTACACTATCCCTACACTATCCCTACACTATCCCTACACTATCTCTACACTATCTCTACACTATCTCTACACTATCTCTACACTATCTCTACACTATCCCTACACTATCCCTACACTATCTCTACACTATCCCTACACTATCTCTACACTATCTCTACACTATCTCTACACTATCTCTACACTATCTCTACGCTATCTCTACACTACCTTTACACTACCTCTACACTACCTTTACACTATCTCTACGCTATCTCCTATTTTGTACTCTCCGACGCTGACCTGAAGAAATTGAACACATTTTCCAGCAGATGAATGTATTCTGCTAACAATTGATGCCACACTTTCCGGGATGCGTCAGATGAGCCTTTGCTTCCCCCTCTGATACAATCACTGTTTGGATCCAGAATTCAGGCAGAATGGTACAGCGAGGTTTGATAGGGCTTAGTTCTGCTTAGATTATAACCCAGAGAGGACAACCTGGACACTAAAGCCTATGATCCCACCTGTCAATCTTCCAGAAGTGAGATGGGTCAGAAAACAGCCATTTGCATGGAGGAGTGCTTGTTTTCTGATCGGGTGCTGATGATATTGGCGGAGATTTTTGAAGACAGTCCAGAGATTTAGCATTTCTAAATATCCTTTCATGTGAATATCAGATAAGACGTCCATCTTCTAAGAAATCCTCGGTTTTAGAGTTTTTCATGCTAAACATGAATCTCCCTCTCCATCAAAATCTGAGACACAATGAGCTTTCAGCTATGATTGTCCAAAGGATTTGTGGCAAATACAAGACATTTCATGCAAAACAGATGCTGCATCTCCGTCATCCTGCTAAATGCCACCACAAAGTACAAGCTGTCCACAAGTCAGACTTAAAGAGCTATTCTGAGAGGTCCCACCGACTACAGCTGCAGATGCAGCATGGCTTACTGATTATGTGTATGTAGTGGCTGCCTGGCTCATGGAATGTGTCTGCAAATATCAGGACTACTGTGAAATGAACGCAGGGAGAGGACTAGACGATGAGGAGCGGGTGGGATTTCTAACTCCACATAACAATGCAATTGTTTATGCTCTTCGTTGTCTGTGGCTCTATGAGTACTGAAATGGTTGCTATGAATGGTTCACAAATGCAATGCTGCCAAAGTAGGCATTTTACTGAATTACCATCAATTTCAGTTGTGGTGGACAAAAGAGTGGAGTATTGGAGAAGCGAAGATGAGAGTGAAGTACAAGAGGAGAGCAGAACAGGCAAGTAGAGAAGAGAGAAAAGGAGAGTAGAATAAAGGCGAGCAGGAGTGTGGAGGAGAGGATAGATGAGCAGAGAACATGAGAGTGAGGTAGAGATGGAAAGGAAAGTAGAGTAGAAGATACAAAGACGGTATAGAGGGACAGAAGATAGGAGAACAGAGTACAGGAAAACAGGAGGCTGAAGAAGAGGACACATGAGGAGAGCATGAGAGAAAAGAGTGCAGTGGAGAAGAGCAGAACAGGGAAGTAGAGAAGAGAGAAAACGAGAGTGGAGTAGAGGAGAGCAGGAGTGTGGAGGAGAGGATAGATGAGCAGAGAACATGAGAGTGAGGTAGAGGAGGACAGGAAAGTAGAGTAGAAGATACAAAGACGGAACAGAGGATAAGAGATTGGAATACAGAAAAACAGGAATGTGAACAATAAGACTAATGAGGGGAGCATGAGGAAAAAGGAGAACAGAGTGGAGTAGACTCAAACAGGGAAGTAGAGAAAAGGAGAATAGAGTAAAGGAGAATAGAAGGGTGGAGCAGAGGATAGAGGAAATCATGAGAGTCAAGAAGAACGGAAAAGCAAAGTGGAGTAGTAGATAGGGCAGGAGAGTGGAGTAGATGATAAACGTGGGAAGTAGAGGAGCAGGTGACAGACAAAAAGAGAAGAAGAGAGAATGAATATAGTGGAAGAGAAGAAGACAGGAACATGGAGTAGAAAGTAAAGAGATGGTAGAGTTAACAGAGAATATGGTAGTGGAGTAGAGAAGAAGAGGAAAGTGGAGTTGAAGATACCAAAACAGTAGAGAGGGGCAGATGATAGGAGACTGGAGTAGAAAAGAACAGGGGAATGGAAAAGAAGACATCTGAGGAGGATATGAGAGAAAAGAAGAATGGAGAAGAGGACAGCAAAAGGATGGAGAAAATAGACAAGAAAATCATGAGAGTGGAGTAAAAGAGAAAATAACAGAAAAGTGGAGTAGGAGATAGGACAAAAGAGTGCAGTAGATGATAGAAGTATGGAATGATGTACAAGACATACAGACAGAAGAGTAGAAAATAGGAGAGTTGAGTAGAAGAGAAGACAACAGAAACAATGAGAAGGAAGTTGGAACTAAGAAGACATGAGAGTGGAATAAAACAGAGGACAAGAGAGTAAAATAGAAAAGAGGATGAAAGTAAAGTAGAAGATATAAGGACAGTAAAGTGGAGCAGAGGATAGGAGAATGGAGTAGAGAGGAACAGGGGAGTGAAGAAGAGGACAAATGAGGAGAGCATGAGAGAAAAGGGAGAATGGAGAAGAAGATGGACAACAAAATCATGAGGACAGAGTTGAAGAGGAAATAAAAAAAAAAGTGGGGTAGAAGATAAGATAGGAGAGTGGAGTGGATGATAGAGGTGTGGAGTGGAATAGAAGAGAAGAGGAGAGAAGAGTATGAGGGAGGGGGTTGAAAGTGGATTTGAAGCGAAGCGGGCAAGAGCATGGAGTAGGCGATATGGAGACAGGAGAGTAGAGTAAAAGAAATGACAGGAGAGTGAAGTAATGAAGAAGAAGAGAATAGGATAGGGAAGAGGAGAATAAAATACAAAAATAGTAATAGGGAGAAGAGGATAGGATAATGGAGTAGAGAAGAAAAGGAGAGAGGAGAAGAGGACAGTCAAGAGGAACGTAAGAGCAGAGTAGAAGAGATGACAACAGGACATGGAGTAGAAGATTATAGGATAATGGGGGACAGAATTAGAATAGGGTAGAAGATAAAACAGGAGCCTGGAGTAGAAAAGAGGAGGATAGGGATGGGGAGGTGGAAGATAAGAAGATGGGGGAGTGGTGTAGATCATAGAATCATTGTGTAGAGGAGAATAGAGGAGAAATAGACAGAAGGGTAGAGATGAGAAGAACAGTGGAATAGAAGAGGGGAAAGGACAGGTAAAAGAGAGCAAATGACAGCAAAGCTGAATCAAAGACAAGAGTTCCAAAGAGGTGAAGAGAAGACAACTGGAGAGGGAAGTGGAAGAGAAGAAAAAATATTGGAATATAGTAAGGCAGGATACTGAAGTAGAAGAAAGGTAGAGCAGAGTAGAGGAAGGCACAAGAATGGACAAAAGGAGAGGAGGACAGGAGAGTGGAGCAAAGGAGAAGAGATTAGTTAAGACAAGAGTAAAATGGATGTTGAGTGAAAAGGTATAAAAATCAAGAAGTATCAAGAGATTTTTACATCAAGCAGATGTTGCCTATTACTGTGATTGAGTTAAAGTTCAAGAGCTCAGGTGCAGCCTGAGAGAAGTCCTAGAGATATGAGTGAAAGATTGTCAAAAGACCCAGATTACTAGCAGAATCCCAGGCTCAGATAGAGAGCAATACATAGATAGCAAGATATATAGGATCAGGACATGTCTACTGTATAGGCAGTGGATATAAGGTCCAATTAAGCACAGTTGAGCTTTAGACCTTTTTGCCATGGGCAGTGGGGTCAATAATATGAGCAATAAGGCAGAAGAGAGAAGATGTCAATGAGAAGGAGGGGATTCTCTTCTCATGTACAGTAGGGGTGCTAAACTGGATGCAAATTGTGGGGAGCTTTGTGGGCAAGTAAAAGTTAATAGGCAGCCATTGCAATGATCGGCAGATGAGTTCATGCCATGGATGAGCACCATCTACATTTCCTCCTGCTCTATATATTAAACAGAGGGAGGTGGCCACTAGTGATGAGCGGCAGGGGCAATATTCGAATTTGCAATATTTCGCAAATATTCGTTAGAATATTTGTCATATATTCGCGAGTATTCGTATTTGAAATTATTTTTATTGATTGCGAATAGAATATAGTGCCATATATTCATTTTTTAGACTATTCGTCATTTTTTCCCATCTGAAGTCATAATTCCTCCCTGCGTAAGTTGCCTTTGGGCCAATGACTGTTCACATTAAATTGGATAAAATGCTGAATATTGTAAAAAAAGAATATATAGCAATATACTGTATTCTATAGTGCTATATATTCGGGTTTTAGAATATTCGAATTCCACGAATATTTCATTGCCGATTTTTCGCTTGCCGATTATACGAAAAAAATCGGCAATGTAATCTTCGTGTAATGCGAATATTCTGAAACATGAATATATAGCACTATAGAATATAGTGCTATATATTCTTTTTTTACAATATTCGGCATTTTTTCAAATTTAATTTGAACAGTCATTGGCCCAAAAGCAACTTATGCAGGGAGGAATCATGGGAAAAAATTATGAATATTCTAAAAAAGACTAAAATATAGCACTATTCCAGTGCTATATATTCGGGTGTTAGAACATTACGCGAATATTGCTTTGCTGATTTTTCGCATAAAAGAAAAAAAAATGAAATAATGAAGAATATTCTAATTCACTACAGACTACAATATTGCAGCTTTCTCACTTTGGCCCACAAGCAAGAAGCAGGTAGGCATACTAGGTAATGGGTTCAGATAAAGAAAAAATGAATATTCGTTTTTACGAATATATATCACTATATTCGAAATATTCGCTAATTTTCGAAGTGCCGATATTCACAATAAAAATTCAAAATTCGAATATTCGCGCTCAACACTAGTGGCCACTGGTAATTAGAATAGAAGTAAATGGGTGAGTACTGGGAGGTGTAAATTTTATTTGTGTCTTTTTAACCATTTATAGCCCCCCCACCACCACCACCTTATAAAATTTGTGTAATTAAAGATTCTATGTGGAGTCATTCACCCTATAGAAAACAAGGAAGAGAACGATTCCGCATGTAGACCCTTCCACATGACATAGACTTCTCTTCCATTTTTCCTGGGCGTTCAGTAGCCGCTATCAGAGCTCTGTGTGTTACCAGCGATATTCCTGAGTCTTTCAGGACCATTGACTCTTCAGTGATTCTGTCAGCAAGTATTTTAATAAGAGCAATGTGGTAAATAGCATCGGAATTAATTGCAGCCACAAAATATTTATTGTGCATTTTTATCGCCTTCATCACACAAACCTCTTAGAGAAGCCAGTGTTATGGCCGGGACACATCTGTCTGATTCCAGCTCCGCTCCATCTGTGCCTATGTTCAGAGCTGTCTCTCTCTTAAAACTAATGGACTCATGTCCAACCTTCGCCTACTCTTCGTGGTCAACTGTGTTCTACGGTCTTAAAGGGGAACCATTAGTTGGACCCCCACTAGATTTTATTTAGAGTTCCTTATATCTTCTTCTGTTGCCTTTTATCCTCATTTTACAGGGAAAACATATTTACTTCAATATAACTTTGAGTATCAACCCCTACTAAATGACCTTAGAGGACTCATCCACGTTATAGATCATATAGGACCATATAACTCTCCCAGCCTGGCTATATTGCCTTCATCATCTCACCAGATGTGATGAAGTGAACGCTATATTGCCAAGCCATATCCATATGTCCACCTTCAGGCAACTTTTATCTGCTGGCATGTCCGACACATAGAGCAGGCGAGAGACCAGGCATGAAATTTATCCGACCAGCTCAACAAGCGAGAGGCCAGGCATGAAATTTGTCCCTTCAACTCAAAGATTTTCATATGTGTCAGCAAGGACCTCCACTGAAGTCAATGAAAAACCTGAGATCAGAAGCACAATGTCTAAGTGAATCAAAGGTGTTATGCCAGAAAAGACCCTATGTTCTTGTGTTCTGTAGAGATCTAAGTGCCAGGTCCACCACTAATTCAATCTACTAAAATGTCTCAAGAGAGAAACACAGTGCACCCTCCTTCCTAATAGAGATGGTTCCATCAGTAGAAACCTTTACCCTACGTCTATTCTGGTAAATAGAAGCGGCTCTTCAGCCCAGGGGCATCAACTATGAGCCAGATGAGAACAATCCATAGAGCGGCTCTTGTTCTGTAGGACCTCATATCACTATGTTTTATGTGATTAATTATGGCCATTGCGGGGAACACTTGAAAGCATCTTCTTTTGGTAATATGGTCCATTGATAGAGATTCCAGAAGAAGATCCTCATGACTGGAGAAGCTGCTGAATAAAAGTGACCATTCATAATGGGACAACCCCTTTTAATCCATGCATGTTCCCCAACCCTGAATGCAATGGCCACACCCCAAGACCACCCTAGAGGATCAGCCATTATGAAGACAAAAAAGTAAAGCATAGTAGAAATGTCCACCAGCATTGCAATCTCTGTAGTACCTATGCTTGCATCATACATTGAATGGGAGATTTGCCGACGAATGGCACAGGGGGACCACCTCTGTAGTTTGGAACTGTCCTGCACTTTCTAGTCCCCATTGTGCAGAAAGCCGAGCTGCTATCACCAGCCCAGTGCTGCAGGTCGGTGACAAATATCCAGGATAGCCACCACTCTGCTGCTTTCATAATGAAAACTAATGTATTCCCCCAGACCAGAGACAAGTAGCGGCTGCTCTGAATTAACCAAGAGCAATGTGGGAGACAAGATCAGCATTTAAGCTGATTACCTTCAGGTCTGTACTTACAGGGGCTCTCCAGATTTGGATATACAGTGCCTTGAAAAAGTATTCATACCCCTTGAACTTTTTAACATTTTGTCACGTTACACCGACAAGCTTAAATGTATTTTATTGGGATTTTATGTCTTAAACCAATACAAATTTGCAAGTGTGTGTAAAGTGAAAAGAAAATGATATATGGCTTCCAAAATTTTCAATAAATAAAAATCTGGAAAGTGTGGCGTGCATTTGTATTCAGCCCCCCGGAGTCAATACTTCGTAGGACCACCTTTCACTGCAATTATAGATGCAAGTCTTTTGGGCTATGTTTTTACCAGCTTTGCACATCTAGAGGATGAAATGTTGCCAATTCTTTTTTGCAAAATAGCTCGCGCTCAGTCAGATTCGGTGGAGAGCGTCTGTGAACAGCAAGTTTCAAGTCTTGTCACAGATTCTCAATGGAATTTAGGTCTGGACTGTGACTGGGCCATTCTAACACAATATGCTTTGAGCTAGACCATTCCGTTGTAGCTCTGGCTGTATGTTTAGGGTCTTAGTCCTGCTAGAAGCTAATCCTCCGCCACTGTCTAAAGTCTTTTGCAGCCTCTACCAGGTTTTCCTCCAGCATTGTTCTGTATTTAGCTTTATCCATCTTGCAATGAACTCTGACCAGCTTCCCTGTCCCTACTGAAGAAAAGCATCCCCACACCATGATGCTGCCACCACCGTGTTTCACGGTGGGGTCTGTGTGTTCAGGGTGATGTGCAGCGTTAGTTTTCCGTCACACATAGCGTTTTGCATCTGAAAATTTAACTTTGTCCTCATGTGACCAGAGCACCTTTCCGCCACATGTTTTCTGTGTCCCCAACATGGCTTGTGGAAAACTGTAAACGGGACTTCTTATGGCTTGCTTTCAAAAATGTCTTTCTTCTTGCCACTCTTCCATAAAGGCCAGATTTGTGGAGTACACAACTAATGGTTGTCCTGTGGACAGATTCTCCCACCTAAGCTGTGGATCTCTGCAGCTCACTCTGACCATGGGCCTCTTGGCTGCTTTTGTACTTAGTGCCCTTTTTGCTTGGGCTGTCAGTTTAGGTGGACAGCCATGTCTTGGTAGGTTTGCTGTTGTGCCATAGTCCTTCCATTTTCGCATGATGGCTTCAACAGTGCTCCATGAGATTTTAGGGTTTGGGATATTTGTTTTATAACCTAACCCTGCTTTACACTTCTCCACAACTTTTTCCCTGACCTGTCTGATGTGTTCCTTGGTTTTCATGATGCTGTTTATTCCCTAATGTTCTCTAACAAACCTCTGAGGCTTTCACAGAACATCTGTAGTTATACTGAGAATAAATCACACACAGGTGAACTCTTTTTACTCATTAGGTGACTTCTGAAGGAAACTTGTCACACTAGATTTTATTTATGGGTATCAGAGTAGAGGGGCTGTATACCAACGCACGCCACACTTTTCAGATTTTTATTTATTATGTATCATTTTCTTTTCATTTCACACATACTTGCACTTTTGTGTTGGTCTATCACATAAAATACAAATAAAATACGTTAAGTATGTGTGTGAAACGTGTAAAAATATTGAAAATTCAAGGGGTATGAATACTTTTTCAAGGCACTCTATATTGGGATAGGATATGCCCACTGTTAATAATATATATGGGCTGCAGCAATATGGTGACTGAAGACAGATTTAAAATACCACAGGGAGGAGAGCAGGTTATAAAACCTTATGTAAAAAATATTCTGATTATCTGAAAAACGTGTGAAAATGAGGAAAAATGAAGCCACATAATCTTGATTAAAGGGGTTGTGTCACAAGACATAGTCTACATTTTTCAAGCCAGGCACCTGGGTCTGAATACTTTTGTAATTGCATGTCATTAAAAATTTTGTATAGCCAGTGAGCTATTCAATAAAATGTACCTGTATAGCGCCACCTGCTGTTTGTTCTTTTCCTTATTCTTTGTCCATCTCACTGAGTTGGTCAAACACGCTCAGTCTAAATCTTCAACTGCCACCAGCCACATGTTCTGCTAGAAACTGAGGCAGTTACAGGAAGAGAACTACAGCAGAAAGGACACTCCCCTTGAGCTGTCAGCTTGATATAAATCTATCAGAGCAATGAATGTGGAGATCTCTGGATCCATGTGAGGTACAGGGCTGGTTCCAGCTTGTTAGAAATCGTCATGTACTATATGAAATCTGATTGTAATTTTTTACATCAATCATGGCTTAACCCTTTAAATGTAGCAGAGCTGTGTTTTGTCATTTTAACATCGCAATGGGCGATTTCCCATAGATCATCCTGCTTACTGTATAACTTTCTGAGGTATCACAGATGCAGCAGGGCTGAGTTTGTTATTGTGCTCTCATGTTATCTGCAATTTCGCATTGATCTCTGTCTTAACTCACTGACATATCGTGGTGGACGGAAGAAAAAGAGTTTGATGACAAATTCAGCTCTGCTAGATCCGCAGATTTTGTTTTAACACTGCAATTACTGGAAAATTGGCAGGTTCACATTAAAAAAAACAAAGCCTTATACAGAGAGTGACTGATTAACCCTTTAGGTGGTGGATATTGTTAGCATCTGAGACCAGATGGATCAGTCGGAGGGCACTTGTCATCTTGCAATGGATGCAGGGATCCTGTTACGATTGTGATCCCACCCGACGCAGGTGACTTATTAAATATCCTGCACGGAATAAATAGAAAAGATGCTCCTTTCCAGTTTATTATTGGAAAACGCGTCCGCATTTATGACAGCCGTAACCCATCTCACAATACATGGCTGCCTATGAGAAGACAGCCTAGGCTTGTGATAGTCAAGGCTGCCCTCTGCTGGACCTTTGTGGAAATGCAGCCATTTGAGTTTTTTTTTTTTTTGTTCATATCCTATTCAAAGCAAATTTTATAGAGCCCAATACAAGATATGACAAATCAGATTTCAGCGGAGATATAGGCCTCATATTATGGAAATGTACTCGGGACTTAGCGTTCCTTGCTGTGAATTATTCCACCACATGTAGAGAATTTGCGCTCTTCATTTTATTAGAAAAAAAAAAGATTATTTTTTTTAATACTGCAGAGATTCAAAATCAATGATTTTGTTAGCGGGAAACGACTTCATGGCTACGGGCTGCCTGTTACACAGCCAAATATGTTTTATTTCTAAATGAACACTCTCATGATTGCTAGCTCTTGGGGGAAATTATTCATGAATACTTAAAGGGCACGTCCACTTTTTAACATCAAGTCATTTCTAGATCCAAAATTCTGCGCTGAATGATTTCTTAATATCTCTTTCAGCGGCTGAAGCCCTGTTTTACTGATACAGAGCTCCAAACTCCCTACATAGACTTACAAGACAGCGTTGTGCCCAACACAATGGCGGTCAGAAATGTGCGCAAACAGCTTCTAATTTCCATATAATAGCAGTAATGCAATTCAGATCTATCCGTGTTTCCAGCACTTGCATGCCCTTGCGCATACAGCAGTGTGCTGCTACATTCGCTTTTGTACTGCAGTCGTGGTAGCGTGCGTCTGTACTTCATCTCCCATCGTTTGGAGACACTGTTATATCTTGTACATTTGGGGGAGGGGCTGTCGCCCTTTGGATCTTGCGCTTCTGCCCGTCTGACCAACGCATAAAATAGCTGGATTCTAAATTGTCCTGAATGTTGTAGGCTCAGGTCCAGGAGAGGTAAGTCTGATCGTGTAGGTCCCGTCTGTTGGAAGCCACATGGTCTCTGGTAGATGGGACTGACACCATTTTGATCAAGATCTTCTAATTTTTATATAGTATGTAAAGCAGTGCTGCAATTCAGATTTATTCATGTTTCCAGTATTTGCATGTGTGCGGCCTATGGTATTTATATTTATTAGTATTTTGTGTTTACATTGCAGCTATGGTAACTCGCACCTGTACTATATTTCATATAGTTTGTAATGTAGTCACCACTAGGGGGAGCTTCAGAGCTTACTGCTTACTCTATTATTGCTTTCAGCATTTAACAATACACAGTAATCTCCCCCTAGTCATTGCTGCAGGCAGCCAAAATGTATGGATAGATTAGATAGATAGATAGATAGATAGATAGATAGATAGATAGATAGAAGATAGATAGATAGATTAGATAAGTAGATAGATAGATAGATAGATAGATAGATAGTTATGAGATAGATAGATAGATAGATAGATGATAGATAGATAGATAGATAGATAGATAGATAGATAGATAGATAATAGATAGATAGATAGATAGATATGAGAAAGATAGATAGAGATAGATAGATAGATAGATAGATAGATAGATAGATAGATAGATAGATAGATAGATAGATAGATAGATAGATAGATAGAAGACAATGGCAGCACAGCAAGCCAAATATGGAGGTGTAGGCCAATAGATCTGGCAAACAAATCCAGGGCAATATAAGAAGAAAAAAATGGCAGCACCCTCCAGAAATGGAGTGAAAAGTAGGCGAGGAGAGATTAGAACTCATTTGCATCTGATTTATGATCTGCAACTTTTTACAAAGTTGCAAAAGAGTCGCATCTCCATGCCCGGCAACCCCCTGGTGTCCACTTACACACATAAAAAAGGACGTCCCAGCAGGCGTGCAACTTTTATCTGCTTCTTTTTTTATGCTTGGGAAGGACGGCTACTGTATACTTATTTCTTGAAATCCCTTTTTGGGTCGAATTTGCTTAATTTTTTGGAAAATTTGTTTCAAGTACAAATTGATTCTAACTGAATCAAAAGTACGAAGAATGAAAGAAAGAATGAAAGAGATAGACAGAGATAGAGAGGGAGAGAGAGAGAGAGAGAGAGGGAGAGAGATATGGAGAGGGAGAGAGAGTCTCTGCAGCGCCGCCACAGGGGAAATGAAGCATTACACAGTGTCCAGTGGAACTCAATGTGTTGTCTGTGTAATACAGGACGGGAGAGGTCCTCTAGAGAGAGATGCTCTTATAAATTGCTCTTTAGAATTGAGTATGTAAAAACGGATAATCTGACAACTCTTCTAAGGGGCACAAGCTTCATAATCCGTGTGCTTTGATGTTAACCTGTCGTGTTGAAAATGGCGTCCAACCTGTCGGCAGCAGGTTATAGAGCAGGAGGAGCTGAGCGAATTGATATGTCGTTTTCTAGGTAAAGACTCAGTATCACGTGTAATTCATTTATTTAAATTCTTGCCCATGCTGGGTCTAGGAGTCCGGTGGGCGGTCCACTGGACTCCTAAGCATAGAAAAAGCAGGGATTTAAATGAATAAATTACTAATTATACTGGATCTTTGCCTACTAAACTATATATCAATCCGTTCAGCTCCTCCTGCTCTCTAACAGGCCGGCCTCAGATTGGACTGCATTTTCAGTGGGATATTTTCTCTCTAAGGGTTAAATCTGGTCGAGCCTGGTTTATTCCCACCTCAGCGAACCTCAGCGAACTGAAGTAAAGTGATGTCAGCGGAGGATGGAATTGTAGAACGAGCCCGTTACATTACCTGGAGATGAGAAGCAGGTAACAGAATCGCTCTCCCACCTGTGCGCTCTCATCCGGTAAATGAGACAGATCTTTATCTCCTCAGGAGGAAAAAGCGAGACAGCTGCGATGCTTTGATGTGCCGGTCTGGTTCACAGAACATTATCTGTTACTAATGCAATTTAATTGCTGTTTCTTTGTGTAATGGATAATTATAGGTTAAACAAAAACAAAAAAAAACATCAACAGTATACAAGGCAGGAACAATATACAACGGAGGAATCTATAGGTTTAACATCTGCAACACACGAGCCCATTCGCTTTATCGCCGTCGGGAAGACAGGACAGAGAAGTTGGAAGCTTAATTACAGTAATCTATGTAAATTCATTTCTAGAACGACTCATTTGAATATCATTTTACTGGAAAATTATTACATTTTTTTTTTTTTTTTCCCTTTGGTCTTTTCATGTTAACATTATTATGGCACCAGGCTAAATGAGGGAAGGGGAGCTTATGGCCCCAGACAACCCCTTCAGAAGAGGTTATCCAGCTTTAGAATACTAACGGGACAGGTCAACAATATCCGATCATGGTGGGCCCTCAGTCTGACACCCCGTACCCCATCAATCAGCTGCTCGAAATGAAATAATGGACAAAGCTGAAAACAGAAGGCTCCATACACCACGTAGTGGCCATGCTGGGATACTGCAGCTCAGCTTCCATTAAAGTGATTGGTGGGCTACTGGACTCCCAGCTATCTGATACTGATGACTAGGGATGAGCGCAGCGACTAGGGATGAGCGCAGTGACTTCGGATGAAACATCCGAAGTCGATTTGCATTAAACTTCGTTTGAATACTGTACGAAGCGAGCGCTCTTTACAGTATAAGCGTCCATTCACACGTCCGCATTTCTGTTCCGCATTTTGCAGAACGGAATTGCGGACCCATTAATTTCAATGGGGACAGACGATGTCCCGCCCGGGTCCGCAATTGCGGACAAGAAAAGGCATTTTCTATGTAGTGCTGGCGATGTCCGTGATTTGTGGATCCGTGGATCCGCAAAACACACACGGACGTGTGAATGGGCTCTTAGAATGTATTGGCTCAGATGAGCCGAAGTTATTACTTCGCAAAGTCTCGTGAGACTTCACAGAATAACTTCATAAATGAATTTCAACGGTAAAAAATAAATTTCCCGAACTCGGGTTCGGTTCCAAGTGGGACCTTGGAGTCTTAAAGTTTACCAAGAAAGGAATCACACATTGGAGGGAGCCAGGGAGGATGTCCAGTACTAAAGAAGACTAGAGAGTGATCCAGGGGGTCATGGAAGGCTCGTGCTATAAGAATGGAACAATGGTAGAGCAAAGTATTGAAGGGGGCAGTGAGGTAGCAGGCTTCTAAAGGGGTCGAGGAGAAAGCAATGAATTGGTAGAAGCCACAGAGGCGGCAAAGTATTGGAGGCATCCAAGGGGGCTGGCCAGGAGTGGACCGGGAACTTAAGTGGCCCTGGAAAAAACTAAAAGTGACCCTATGTTGTATGTGGGTCCAAATTGACAAAAGTAAGGGCTAACACAAGTAGGTGGGGCCAGCAATACCATATTGCGGCAGAAAATACTGCCCCAGCAGAACCAAAAACCTCAGTGCAACACAATAAACTGCCCCAGCAGCATCCAAAACCACAGTGAAGCACAAAATACCTCCTCAGAAGCTGCCCCTCTGTGGTGACCAGTGCAAGGTGCCATGTTCTATCCTACTACTCCAGTTGCCTCAGGATGGCAGTACAGTAGAATTTAGAAATCTGGGGGGCACCTGTGGTCGCCAGCCAGGTACATAACTACTGAGGTACATAACTACTTAACACCCTAGCTCCCCTAGCTAGGGTGGCCACATGTCCGGTTTTCTGGCTCCCTGTCCTCTGTCCGGCGCAGGACCTGGACAGACACAGGGATGCCAACCCTTTTAGTAGCTCACACTCAGACAGCAGCACTGCGCTGTCTGAGCGTGAGCTGCAGCAACTAACTGAGGCTTCTCTCACCTCCAGTCAGTCACTAGAGCCGCAGACATGGCTCCCTGTGGCTGACTGAGGAGAAGTGAAGCACCCCGGCTGCTCCAAGCTCACCTTGCCCTCAGAAAGTTCTTCCCTCTTCTTCCATTTATTGTTTTTACAGCTAGCGTTAACTAACTCTGAGATTAACAGAACAAAGCATACCTGGCTGGTGTCCATGAGAAGGTTTCAGGTTGCTCTCTGGGAATCAGCCCACCGGGAAATTTCCCTGTAGAATCTATGGCCAACCTGCCCTTCGAGTCGCCAAACACAAACAAGCCAACTACAGGTTGGAAAGTGTCCTCTACAGCCAAATTTTCTACTGCTCGCTGCCAGACATTGATGGACTGCTGCTAGATATTCATTTCTGTCATTTACAGCCCTGCAACAGAAGGGTTAACTAACCCTTAATGGGATTAAATGATGTCAGCACTAATTAGAGTATATTTATCCCATTGGTCAAATTGCAGTCATAAATTACACATAAAAGAGGCATTAAACCAAACCTCCATGTAGGACCAGGTCCCTAATGGCTCTGAGTGCTTTATGTAACACTAGTCTGTATGCACAATAAACATAAATTGCTATTACAGCTTCAGCAGCACAGACTGATCTCCAGTACATAAATGCGTTTACATCGTACTTATATGTCTTACACCTCTCTTCTATTACCATTTCATACATCCTTCTACATGTTCCTTTGTTGAGTTCATAAAAAGAGAAGCTGTAATATTGAGCAGGGCTCTTGTGGGCAGAGAAAGGAGAGCTTTCTTCCAGCTTCTGAAGAACTGCATACATTACGTAAATCACTTTGACGAGATAAAACATTTCTCATAATGCATTAATAAATTATCTTGTAATTAAAGAGCAAAATAATAAAAAAGAAAAGCAATGGCAGAATGGCGGTAGGATTATGGGAAATCACATATGAAAAGTGAGTGGCTTCTAAAAGCCTAATAACAAGGTCTAGTACCTAGGAATTGGAATTCTTGCTCCCGAAAAGGATGGTTAAAACGTGAATATAAAAAGGGAGAGACTTTATGAGTGGTATTGGAAGGATAGCCCCTACCATATAGTGTGACTGCCTCCTATGTCCAAAAATATAACTGCTATAATGCTGCTCCCTATGTACAAGAATAGGACTACTATAATACTGCCCCTATGTATAATAATATAACTACTATAATACAACCTCCTATATATAATAATATAACTACTATAATACAACCTCCTATATACAAGAATATAACTACTATAATACTGCTCCTATGTACAAGAATATAACTACTATAATACTGCCTCCTATGTACAAAAATATAACTACTATAATACTGCCTTCTATGTCCAAGAATAAAACTACTATAATACTGCTCCTATGTACAAGAATATAACTACTGTAATACGGCCCCCTACGTAAAATAATATAACTACTATAATGCTGCTCCTTTGTATAAGAATACAACTACTATAATATCACCACCTATGTACAAGAATATAACTACTATAATACTGCCTTCTATGTCCAAGAATAAAAGTACTATAATACTGCTCCTATGTACAAGAATATAATTACTTTAATACGGCCCCCTACGTACAATAATATAACTACTATAATACTGCTCCTTTGTATAAGAATATAACTACTATAATACTGCTCCTATGTACAAGAATATAACTACTATAATACCACCTTCTATGTACAAAAATATCACTTCTATAATACTGCCTTGTATGTACAAGAATATAACTACTATATTACTGCCCCTATGTACAAGAATATAACTACTATAATACTGCTTCTATGTACAACAATATAACCATTTTAATACTATCTCTTTGAAGACTTTTTTTAACCATTAGGCATTTTCCTGCTATTTCATCTTCTTTTGCCTTTTAGTTTGTTTTGGTTTCTTGTCTCTGAGTCCTTCAACTTTTGTGTTAGAATCCGTATTGCATATTAGGGTTTTCAATAGGGATATTTTAGGGATTGTGAGAGTCAGTAATGATGGTGTAAGGGCCAGTGTTCAGGAATAGATCTAGGGAAAGATTCATGGAGAGCTGGGGTCAGTTATCTGTTCGTCACTGGTTTCCATCACCCATCTACTCCATTACCTGACTGTCCTCATCACTATCATCTGTCTGCTCCATTACCTGACTGTCCTCATCCCTATCATCAGTTTGCTCCATTACCTGACTGTCCTCATCACTATCATCTGTCTGCTCCATTACCTTACTGTCCTCATCACTATCATCTGTCTGCTCCATTACCTGCCTGTCCTCATCACTATCATCAGTCTGCTCCATTACCTGACTGTGATCACCCTCATCCATTAACATATGTTTTTTGTTATCTATTGGTGAGTTCCAATTTTATAGCATTCTTGTTACCTGTTACTATTGATAGGTGCTCATATTACTGTTCATGTGACTGTAAATCCTGGGGATTTATGAGTCCGGGGGCCACTGTAAGCACCCAGGAAAGAGGAATGCTATAAGAATAGTCCAATTCTGATGTTTATTGTCCAGCAGGCATCATCACAAGAATATTTCTACTAAAATAATGCCCCCTATGAACAAGAATGTGGATATAAACAGTATCAGCATGCTCCTATCTGAGTGCCATTGCTCTGACATGTACATAATTAGACAGCATTATTTTGTTTCGGGGTCTGTAGGTGTCACATCCCTATTCTGACTACATAAGAACACGCGGTAGAGCCGGCAATGTCACCCGTACAGTACATGCTGTACACTGTGGTCTAATTAGCTCTATATATTCTCCTGTACGTCGTCTTTTTAATAGACTGCCTACCTGTCACGGTTTTATTAGACTGTTTTTCGAATTGGAAGTATAAAACAGGTTAGAGCGAGAGAGTTGTGAGTCATAAAAGAAGGCTCTGCTTTACATTTTCATAAGTCAGATGGGATTTCAAAGAGGTTATGTTGGGCGGTTTATTGCAAGCAAAATTGGCATTTTATAATGTTGACGGTATTTATGTTGATACGATGCATCGTTTATTTCACAAAACAAACAAGGAAAGTCGTAAAATTACATGTTGCTTTAACAACTAGTTAAATGGCTAAAGGGCAGGGAGATCGTTAGGAGATAGACGTGCTCTCCATGATGAAATACTGATTCTGTTTTTGAAAAAATTCACAAAAAAGATTATGGATTCAAGGCCATGAAAAAAAAAAAAAAAACCTGGAGTCTCCATCTCAAAATACTAGATGTCTCCTGATACAGTACTAATCTCAAGACTAGAAACCCTATGGTTTGTCTAAGCACGAGTCTTCTTTATCGTCAACTGATATGAGAGATTAGTGGCTCTAGGGTGCACCCTGCCCAGTGCACCCTGCCCACCCATGATGTTTCTCGCATTTGTCCTCTCTAGGAAAGACAATATCAACGTTGTTTATGTTCCATAGGATGCCAGTTATCTCTGACCTCATTAATTAATCCCTTGGGGACATCCATGATACGTGTACTTTGTATGTGAAGAGTTTATCCATAGCTAGTGGGAAAGTCTATGAATGTCTATGACCCCTGAAATGCCACAGGCAATAACGAGTGCAGCATTTAAGCAGTTGGCCAGAAAGAAGGGGCCCCTTTGACCTCCCATGCGAGGACATTGTGGGGTGACGATTATTTGTTATGGCAGCCTGGGGTTTCATGATGACTCCCTCGCCTGCCACGTTAATACATCTATTAAGATGTGCCTGTAGCAGGGCTTAATAGGAAGACCATACAATCACCATAGACTGTAATTGTAAACCATGGAATAAAAGTCTGGAATATTGTTCAAGTTCCCTTGGGGAAAAAAGTTTAAAAAAAAAGTTTTTTTTGAACATTTTAAAAAAGTATTCAAAAGTTAATCATTCCATTTTCTGAAATATATATATATATAAAAATAAATAAAACATTAAATATGATTGGTGTGGTTTAGTCTATAAATGTCCAAACTATGAAAGTATAAAAATATTTATCCTGACTGGCAATGGAAATTAAATCAAAAAGGCCAAATTGATGATTTTTTCCACCATTGTGCCACCTGAAAAATAGATAGATAGATAGATAGATCCTGAGTTGGTACAGAGAGAGCGCCCAAAGCCTGTTCATCGAATCTGAGTGGCACCAACAGAGGTACATGCCGAGAGAGGCATCCAGGAGGCCGTGGAAGATGAGGCTCACTTTCTGCTGCGGTGCCCCAAATACTCAGCAGTGAGGGGCGCTCACTTCAGGAGACTGTCTGATCTCTGCCCAGAGTTCTGGGACTTCCATGGAGGAGGAAGAGAGATTCTCCATACTGCTATACTGAACACAGCGGCCATAGCAGCACAGTATATTACTGCCTGCCATAGACAGGAGAGGAGCCTGATATACCATGGACTCCTATACTCTCACCCTGGATGTGTCTCTATTCTCATAACCCATGGATCTATCTGTAAAGTAAACATGGAAACAGTGGAGCTGAGTTTGTCATTTAACACCACTCATTCTAATTCCACAATTTAAGGTATGACCTTGTGCTGCAAGTAAAGCTACTCAGATATATGGCATATTTGTCCTATTCCTATGGGATCAGCCAGCAATCTTATGTCTGTAGGGACTGGTCTACTATTAGAGAAAAAGTAGATCAGGGAGGTTTTTCTTGACTGATTCTAATAGTGCCCCTGAGATAAGCCGCATCAGGGGTTCGAGGCTATGAAGAGGCTTTATCCGCAATTGAAGGGCATATCCACTGTGTATGCTTAAGGGATACTGTGAAAAACAGTACAATGTAAGGAAATGCAATAAATAGTTTCTGAAACATGTTTAAACTACAACCAGGTCTTTCCGAGCATCTTATAGTTGCATATCTTGCAGTTACGTGTAGCTAGCCAGATAAGCCCACCAAGAACATTCTGGACCATGACATGGTAATGAGCCCCCGGAAGGCACTATATGGCTGTGTATGTTGTCGATGCGGGGATTATGCGTGTTATTCTATGTGTACAGTTAAGCCTGGAGGTGCAGAATGTGTTGATTCCCTGAAATCCATGTCAGTTCAACCTGTATTGTTTCAGTACAGAACAGGTGAACCTAAATGAGCAGTTCATATAGCTTGTGATATATTTTAATTGTGCTGTTATGTTACCTTGGATTATAAGCAGTCAAAAACATTAACTTTTGTAAAATGCAGACATCCATTCTAAAATGAAGCTTTAACCATCAAAACTACAGTGTCTTTTTACATTACAGACGTGTTGGCCAATTTTAAACCGTTCATAAACATGAATTTAGTGTGGGAGGAGTTTCCTTAGTGCTGGGAGTTCCTGCTGTGGGAGGGTAGAGAGAGAGCTGCTCCATTCAAATTGAAAAATTTGTAAAATAAAACCCTGACTCGTTTGATCGCTGGGGATCTTATTATGGTTGGCTTAGGGTACTTTCACACTTGCGTTAAAGGATTCCGTCAGGCAGTTCCGTCAACGGAACTGTCCGACGGAACCGTTAAAACATTTGAAAACATATTTAATTTGCAAACGGATCCGTTTGCAGATCCGTTTGAAAATTGTATTGAAATAACGTATCCGTCTTTCCATTGCCATCCGTAAAAACGGATCCGTTCTTTATTATTTTACTATTTTTGAAGGTCTGCGCATACGCAGAGTGGAGGAACGAATCCGTTAATGCGTCAATTTTCAAAGTCGGATCCACCCTTAATACATTTCAATGGAAATTAATGCATGTTTCCGCATTTATGGACGGATAGATAAAATACAACACGCTTTGATTTTATCTGCGTCCAAAAAATGTGAAAGGACTGAACTGAAGACAAACTGATGCAAACTGAACGGATTGCTTTCCATTCAGAATGCATTAGGATAAAACTGATGATTTTGTTTCCGTTATTGAGCCCCGAGGACGGAACTCAATGACGGAAAACCTTTATCGCTAGTGTGAAAGTACCCTTATCCTCAGGATAGAATATCTATATCTAATTGGAAGGATTGGACACCCAGCAACCCTCCTGGTCATCTACTTCGGCACCAAACCTACACAGCTTCATAAATTATGTAGTGGATGGAGGTGGTCACTGCAACCCAGCTCCCATTGAACTGTAACAGCGTTACAGTGAACAGCTTAGTCCACTACACAGTAGACAAAGCTGTGAAGTTCCAGCCCTAACTTCTAGCCTCAGATCTTTGAAACAACTTAATGGAGGGGGTGTGGGGTGTTGGACCCCCTTCGATCAAATATTGATGGCCTATCCTGAGGATAGGTAATCAACAGTAAAGGTGTGGACAACCTCTTCAAGACAGGACATTCGTGTTGGACTGTTGGATATCCAAACACCAGGATACCCCCAACCATCAGAGAAATGATCTACAACTGCCCTTTGGTCTGCTAATCAGTAGGGTTTCTGAGGGTCAGACTCCCAAGGTCAGTGTTGTAGTCCCTCAAAAGTTCTTCAATGCACAAATATAAAACAGGAATATTTTCTACTAACTCAAACTACAAAAAAATGAAGACCATCTTACCACACTGAGTCATTTTTTATACAGCAAGGATTTACCTATGACAAGGAACTATTTTTACACCAAGGCCTTAAGAAAAAGATTCTTTATTTAGAGATGGTTTATAAGAAACTCATGAATCAAACTTGACGTTTCAGTTTCCTGCTCTAGGAAAAAATGTACGGCACGATTCTTGTAGGTTAACAAGAAGCAATACACCCAGGAGCTGGCACACAGAGCTTGCAAACTGTGTCACCAACTTATTCTTAAATGACTGCATAATTCTAAGATGGTCTTTCTGTCTAGGACAATTCTCATCCATGGTGTGATCACAAAAAGAAGCAGGCATACAGTAAAATGGTAATCAATAATAGTTGGGGCTGAAACAAATTCTATACAATATGGCTACATTGCAAATCAATAGCTCAAAATGTGAGAGAAACAATTTACTGTAATCCCAGTGGTATCTGGAAGAACATTGGGTCCATTAAATATGGAAGACTATGTAAATATCGTTGGCTAGAAAATTAAAACTATAAATGATGTCTTTTATTGTCAGGTCCGGCTACAAAGTTCAACAGAGGACTCCACTCTACCTGACAAGAGTTTTATTTTTCAAATATATTTAATGCAAGAATAATTTATGATTTCTAAATTTTCTATATTAAATCAATGGTTTATTAAAGATAACATGTATGTGTGTTATTCCTTAGGCACAAAGGTTTCAGCACCATGGAGAGTTACAAAATGAGAAGACGTTAAAAAGCTTTTCTGACTCTTCTATCATGAGTATCAGATCAGTGGAGGTCTGATTCCCGGCACCAACGTCGACCGGCTGCGGCGCTCCAATGAGTTAACCCAGCTCTCTCTGCTCTGCACTGATGAGGGGCAATCATTCCGGAACAGATGCCTGCAGATGAGGTTCTCCCTTGGCTATAATCCTATATTGTGTTTCAAAGCCGGTTTAAAAGATCAAATATTGACCTTTAGGATAGCTACCTTATATCTGGTGGCATCAGAGCTCATTTGCATAGTCAAAATGTTTAAAAAATATTGGCTCAATATACCCCGAGATGCAACATATACTTTATTTGTTTATGTGTGGCCACCCAGTGGTCGCGATTAGTGTTGAGCAAATCAAAGTCCACAAACTTCCTTGTGCTTCATGCTAGCGAATCGATTTGACCTGAAATAGTGTAAAAACAAAACAAACAAAAAAACATACTTACCTCATCCATTTGCTCGCAACGGACTGACCACTGCCATCTTGATTGAAGATCCTCGCATGAAATTCCGTGCACCGGCCGGCTGACGTGATGATGCACAAGATTTTAGGCTAGATCTTCAATCAAGATCGTGGCAGCCAGTCCGTCACGAGATAATGGATGAGGTAAGTATGATTTGAAAAAAAAATTATTTATTTTTCACTTTGTTTTTACTATCAGATGCTGCAATGCCCGTTCCCTGTCATTGGACTCGATAAGTAATTCGTTACAAAGCAAATTTTTGGGCTAAATTCGGCAAAGCAAATTTTGGAATACATCGCTCGTCTCTAGTTGTGATATGGGTTGCAGCATGTCGAGAGCTAGAAAGTTAGAAATTAGAGCTCTTAACGAAATTTGAGGAACGTTAAGAGTGGACAGATCTGTATGTGCAGATGTAGCACATAAAATGTCAGGGTGATCAGAAAATTATCGGTGCCACTTTTGTCCATAGCATCTCAGCCTAAAAAAAAGGGAATATTGCAATACCAGATGCAGCCAATGGACCGGAGTGGCGCTGTGTCTGAAAGCAAAAGACCCATTCATACAATAACTCTTTCTTTTGAGCACTTCGATAAATCACTGAGATTAGGTTTCTCTGTAGGTTTACCTGCCATCCTACAGAGGGCTGATCATAGCTCAAATGGCGGGTCCGCAAAATCCGTATGTGGTCTGTATTGCATCCACTTTTCTGGCTCATTGACTTTAATTGGTCTGTGGTCTGCATTTTGTGGCCAAATGTACATATAGGTTTAAGTATCTTTTTGCAGAATGGACAAACGGATGCGGTGTGCTGTCTGCCTTCGTATGCCAGTTAAGCAAAAAGACAGAGTGTGTCCTATACTTGGCTGCAAAATGAGGACCATGGCAGGTGGACCGTGTCCATATTTTGGGGATCTGCGGTTTGCAGACTTCAAACCGGACAGAGTTGTGTGCATCAGATGCAGGCAGCTCAGACCCAGCAAAGCCTTCATCCATGTGTGAGCCTTCTTGTGGAAGTTAGATGTGTAATGACTCAGAGTGCCATTACCACCTCCTTTTGTACCCCCTATATGTATTGTATGATCCTGTGTCATCTCTTATATTTATTGCCATTTCCTGCATTGTGTGTATGCAAATGTAATGTTTATATGTAATGTGCCTGGTTCGCTAGCGGGTGGCAGCAAATCTGTGCAGAGATAGTTTCTCTGGAGCAGAACCTTGTATTTCCTTCCCAGCCCTCTTTATAGAGGGAGGAGTTTAGTTAGTCAGTAGGTCGGTCTAACCTACTCCATCTTGGGGAGAGGTTGTGTGCCGGCCAGCAGAGCGCTGACTGCTTTGCTAGGCCCACAGGCCCTGCCTATAAAGTCCTTTATGGTTGCTTGTCCGCTCCTGGGCTTGCATTGCCTCCCAAGCTAACAGAACTTGATGCCAGGAAGAAATTCCTAGGAATAAAGATAACGTAAAAGATAGACTACAGACAGCTAAATTCCAGCAGAAGAGGAAAAGTTTCCTATTTAAGCCAGCCAGCAAAGCAGAGCTGAGATTGTTGCAGAAGTGTTTGTCTGCCAGAGTTAAGCCAGTACCTGCTGATGACCAAGATAAAGTTTGGAAACTGTTTGGATTACCGTTTATACCAAGTAAAGCTGTGTTCAACGTTACTACAAAGTCTGAACTCCATTTATTCTACTTATTCATCACCCAAGTTCAATAACCCCTTTTCGCACTTGCTTCGGACTACACCTCGTCGGGGATCCAAGGATATCCAGGTAGGAGCACCGTGACACGTGCTTATAACATCTACAGAGACATTGTATGCCACTCTACACCACTCTGGCATTCCTACCCTGGGTACCACCTATACCATCTAAAAATGGGACTTCAAGTCCTCGTTGCGTAATTGCAACTGGCGTTACGACTACTTGCTTTAACAGAGGGACATATAATCGTAAATACCTCTTAAGGGGCAATGGATACCCCAGACGCTGGCAGTGGGGTCGCTGCAGATGGATCAAATGTGACTCCTAGAAGACTTTCGATGCTCTCCGGTCTACGTGGAAATGTGCCTACTTTCTTTTTTTTATGGGACTATGGAGCTGCCTGGCGCCAGTCAGGGAGATGTCACAGTAATATTCTCACCTAGACACTGGGCTTGTAAAGCGGAGTCTTAATAATCCCTGGAATGATAAAGTGTCAATCACCGTCAGAAACAAAAAGGAGCTTTAGAAATTGCTTTCTCGGTGGCTCTGTAAACAGCATGAGATGAATAGTAACGTCCTTGTTTATGTATTTTGTACTTGTTTATAATACCGCCGCTGACAACGTCTTCATCTCCGCCAAGCAGCGCTTGTACCGTATGACGAGCTCAGCACCGTGCTCCTCACTGACAGCTTTGCAAAGAGTTTTCAGCTAAGGTTATAATTCAGGTATGGTAGCCACCATCCAGGGGCCTTGGGCCCCAACCTTCTTCTTCTCCTTATACGCACACATGAGTGGGACGTATTGACCAGCTTTGAAAAAAAAATTTTGCTCACCAAAAATTGTATCACCAACAAACAAAAATTGGCCCTTTAATAGATCTAATAGTATCAGTTACAAACTACAAAACGTAAAGGGCATCTGTCAGCTGAAGGCATCTGTGTTGGTCCCATATTCACATGTGCCCGCATTGCTGAGAAGAATAAAGTTTTAATATATGCAAATGAGACTCCAGGAGCAACGGGGGCGTTTCCGTTACACCTAGATGCTCTGCAATCTCTGCTCTCCACAGTTTGTGTGTTATATTGCAGCTAAGCCCCATTCGCTTAGACTGCAAAAGAGCTGAAATACCAGGCACAACCCATGGACAGTTGTGGCACTGTTTCTGGAAGAAGGCAGCCATGTTTTAATCTGTAAGAGACATGAATGAATTTCTTGAAATTTACTTCAGGTTCCATTTGGCAATTTTTAAAATAAATTGATGCAGGTATGAATCAATTCTACCAAGTCAAATATACTCCAATTGCCTTGAAAGTTAGTATCTATCCAGTATCTCTCTTTCTCATTCACCGGAAAGAATCACCAAAAATTAGCTTTTGTTAAAATCCAAATTTTGGGGGGAAATTTGGGATAAATTCCAATTTAGCAGAATCGGTTCACTCTCATCTTTAATCTGTAATTCATCAAATATATTAGCATAAAACTGAAGGGAGTACGACAGCTGGATCAGACTACACAGGCATGTTTGTAGTCTGTTACCATGGAGACATGCAAGTCTGAATAAGAGGTGTAAAAATAAAACAATAGGACATTTTTAACTATAACCTCAATCTCAAAGTTGCTTCTTTTTTCCATTTCACATACCTGGGGTGAAAAAAAAAATGCTTGCAAAGGTGGACATACCACAAATAAACTGGGTTTGTTAAAATCCAAACTTTTTTGGAAATTCAAGACAAATTCCGATTTGGTAGAATCAATTCACTCATCTTTAATCTGTAATCATCGAATATATATTAGGATAAAACCTGGAACAGATAGAAGGGAGTATGACAGCTGGATCAGACTACACAGGCTTGTTTGTAGTCTGTTACCATGGAGACACACCCATCTGCATAAGAGGTGTAGAAATAGAACAATAGGACATTTTTAACTATAACCTCAATCTCAAAGTTGGTTCTTTTTTACATTTCACATACCTGGGGTTAAAAAAAAATTATGTTTGCTAAGGTGGACGTAGCTGAGCTCTGCTTAAGGGGGTCTTTAATTATGCATGCTGGGCTGAGTTTTACGTGTTTTGATCTCCGCAGTGTCTATGCATTGATTTTCTTCCAATTCTCTGGATGCCATTTAAAAGACAATAGATCCATGTTGTATGAAGAAAACGAAGAGTAAGATGTGTCAGAGTCTTAATTCCGTTGTGCGTGAAAATTGCAGAGCGATATTACATTTTCTGTTATGTGATGGGGGGAGGGGGTGACACGCCGCGCTTTTCACTGACAAATACACAGGTCAGGAGGTTTCGCTTCTCCATGCTGCACGTACAGCAAAACACGGAGGGAACATTCCAGCAGAAAATGGCAAAGCAATAAGAAAATGAACTTGAAAGTAGCTGTAAATGCCTTTCTTTATCTTGTCTGATGAAAGTGCGGCACCACTTGATATTCCTTCCATGACAGATTCCGGGTGTAGGGAATTGTAAATGCTTAAATAATTTCCCACCAAATGCTGCATCTACCCGTGAGTAAGATTTGGCCGGGAAAAGTCCCTGTGTATGCAGAACGCCTCCTTGTCCTACTCACACCACTGCGATTCATTGTGAGGAGAACGAAAAAGCTCCAGTTTAACCTTTCTCTAAAAAGCACCATTTCCTGCATTTTAACCTTAAAAAAACAACAACTCAATCATGAGGGTATAACAGTGAAAAAAAAACATCCATGTAACACCATCTGTGTGTGCGCCGCTCATCCTTGTCCTGTTTGGTAATGAATAGAATGTGAAAATAACGGTAAACTCCTTTGTTAAAGGGGTATTCCCATCTCAGACAATGGGGGCATATTGCTAGGATATATCCCCATTGTCTGATAGGTGCGGGTCCCACCGCTGGGACCCGCACCTATATCGAGAATAAAGCGGAGAGAGCTGTGGCTGGAGGACCCAGATTTCTCGGGGTCCGTCCACCACCAAGCTCTCCTCCCATAGAAGTGAATGGGAGAGCACCGCACATGCTCGGCCCAAGCTCCCATGGGCGCTCGGCTATATTCGGCTGCCCTGTAGAAGATGAAGGGAGGGCTGCTTGCACAGTCCGCCCTCCTTCACTTTCGGGGCTCCGTTCTCGATATAGGTGCGGGTCCCAGCGGTGGAACCCACACCAATCAGACAATGGGGGCACATCCTAGCGATATGCCCCTATTGTCTGAGATGGGACAACCCCTTTAACATGTATATATATATATATATATATCAGTAATGGCACATTTAAAGGGGTTGCGTCATCTCAAACATTAGTGGCATACTTATGTGGGACCCCCACCTTTCCGTCAGCCCCATAGAAGTGAATGGAGCAGTGGCCGCACTTGCGCGGTGCGCTTCCCGTTAACTTCTATAGGACCTCCGCAAATAGCCGAGCGTGCCACTTGGCTATTGATGGCACTCTCATAGTAATAAATGGAGGCTGGCTGCGCATGCGCGGTCAGCTCTTCCTCACTTTGTGGGCTTCGTTCTAGAGATAGATGTAGGTATCAGAGACCTATCAGACATTCTGGCTGCCTGATTGGAGTCGGGAAGGTATTTTTTTCCCTTAAAATTAGGAAAATTGGCTTCTACCTCTAGGGATTATGTTTTGCCTTCCTCTGGATCAACCTGCAGGATTACCGGTTGAACTGGTATTGGACAGATGTGTTTTTTTTTTTTCAGCCTTACAAACTAGGTTACAATGTTATTGATGGCACATGTCACCAATTGTTGACATGACACAACCCTTTTAACTGTGCCATCACTGTGATTCTATATATATATGTTATAGTTAAATGAAATAATTCTTGCTTTCTGCAGTTACCACTAGAGGGAGCTTAGAAAATGTCGTTTACATATTGAACTCAATAATAACACTGTGTGTAGTGAGCTCCCCCTAGTGGTTATTGCAGGTATACAGAATGTTACCATTTAGTTCACCCCAACAAGTTTGCACGGTTGGCAGATGAGGGGGATGACAGTTCAGGGACGGCACCGCTGCAGCCAGACACTTCCTCTGCCAGTCAGGGGAATGTCAGCTCCAGTAAGCAGGGGGCCAGGAGAGCAGGGCAGGCCAGACAGGTGCTGGTAGTGGGAGACTCAATTATTAGGGGTACAGATAGGGCAATCTGTCACAAAGATCGTGATCGCCGAACAGTGTGCTGTCTTCCTGGCGCTAGAGTTCGACACATCGCGGA
The DNA here is from genome assembly GCA_033119425.1 of Bufotes viridis. Taxonomy (NCBI): domain Eukaryota; kingdom Metazoa; phylum Chordata; class Amphibia; order Anura; family Bufonidae; genus Bufotes; species Bufotes viridis. Next base: position 612,650,268 of record CM065589.1, read on the forward strand.
TCGGGTTGACAGATTACTGGGAGGGGCTGGAGAAGATCCAGCGGTCATGGTCCATATCGGAACCAATGACAAAGTTAGAGGAAGGTGGAGAGTCCTTAAAAATGATTTCAGGGATTTAGGTCAAAAGCTTAGGGCAAGGACCTCAAAAGTAGTATTTTCTGAAATACTGCCTGTACCACGAGCCACACAAGAAAGGCAGCGGGAGATTAGGGAGGTTAACAAGTGGCTCAAGAACTGGTGTAGGAAGGAGGGGTTCGGGTTCATGGAGAACTGGGCCGACTTCTCTGTTGGCTACAGGCTCTACCAGTAGGGACGGGCTGCACCTCAATGGGGAAGGGGCAGCTGTGTTGGGGAGAAAGATGGCTAGAAGGTTGGAGGAGTGTTTAAACTAGGGACTGGGGGAGGGTAATTACGTTATAGGAGGGGAAGATATTGCAGATAGAGACCAGGGGCGAGGTAGTGTGTCTGGGGGAGGAATGGAAGGGGGACTAGAACAGCTCAGAATGAAAGATGTAGGGTAAAAATACACATAAACCTCTCAAATGTATGTATACTAATGCCAGAAGCCTGACTAACAAGACTGGTGAACTGGAATTAGTGATGTGTGAGGAGGACTATGACATAGTGGGAATAACTGAGACATGGCTGGATGATAGCTATGACTGGGCAGTTAATATAAAAGGTTACAATCTGTTTAGAAAGGATCGTCAAAACCGGAGAGGTGGAGGAGTCTGCCTCTACGTGAAGTCGTGTCTAAATCCCGTAATTCGAGAATACATCTCTGAGGGACATGAACATGTGGAGTCACTGTGGGTAGAAATACATGGAGCAAAAACAATAATAAAATACTAATAGGAGTGTATTATAAACCACCTAATATACCAGAGTCCACAGAAAATCTATTACTAAACGAGATAGACGAGGCGGCAAATCATAATGAAGTCGTTATCATGGGGGACTTCAACTACCCAGATATAGACTGGGAAACTGAAAGCTGTACATCCCATAAAGGAAACAGGTTCTTGGCAATAGCCAAAGACAATTTCCTTTCCCAACTGGTTCAGGACCCCACTAGAGGGACGGCCATACTGGACTTAGTATTAACCAATAGACCTGATAGAACAACAGATGTACAGGTTGGGGGACACCTGGGAAATAGTGACCATAAAGTTATAACCTTCCAATTATCCTTCAAACGAGAGTTTCTAAAGGGAGGAACAAAAATACCAAACTTCAAAAAAGCAAAATTTAGCCAACTAAGCGAGGCCATAGGCCTAACTAACTGGGACAAAGTCCTCAAAAATAAAAATACAACCATAAAATGGGAGATTTTTAAAAGCATTGTAACATCTAATTGTGAGAGGTACATACCTTATAGGAATAAAAGGCTAAGGAACAATAAGAGACCAATGTGGATAAATGGAACCGTAAAGAAGGCAATAAATGACAAAAAGAAAGCATATAAATCGCTAAAACAGGAGGGGAGTCAGGAAGCACTGATAAACTATAAGGAAAAAAATAGAATATGTAAAAACTAATAAAATTTGCCAAACTAGAGACCGAGAGATTAATTGCCAAAGAGAGTAAAACTAACCCTAAAATGTTCTTCAATTATATAAATAGTAAAAATATAAATCTGAAGGAGTCGGCCCTCTACATAGCAATGAGGGGGTGTTGCAGAGAGCGACGAGGATAAAGCAAAACTATTAAATATTTTTTTCTCCACTATATTCACTGAGGAAAATAAACTGTCAGATGAAATGCAGAATGTAAAAGTAAATCCCCATTAAAAGTGCCCTGTCTGACCCAGGAAGAAGTACAACAGCGACTTAAAAGATTAAAATAGACAAATCGCCAGGACCGGATGGCATACACCCCGTATCCTAAGGGAATTAAGTGATGTCATAGCCAGACCATTATTTCTGATATTTACGGACTCTATAATAACAGGGAATGTTCCACAGGATTGGCGCATAGCAAATGTGGTGCCAATATTCAAAAAGGGTCCAAAAACAGAGCCTGGAAATTATAGGCCGGTAAGTTTAACATCTATTGTTGGTAAACTGTTTGAAGGGTTTCTAAGAGATGCTATTTTGGAGTATCTCAATGAAAATAAGCAAATAACGCCATATCAGCATGGCTTCATGAGGGATCGGTCATGCCAAACAAATTTAATCAGCTTCTATGAGGAGGTAAGTTCTAGACTTGACAGAGGCGAATCAATGGACGTCGTATATCTGGACTTCTCCAAAGCATTTGACACCGTACCTCATAAAAGGTTAGTATATAAAATGAGGATGCTCGGACTGGGAGAAAATGTCTGTATGTGGGTAAGTAACTGGCTGAGTGACAGAAAACAGAGGGTGGTTATTAACGGTAGATACTCAGATTGGGTCACTGTAACTAGTGGGGTACCTCAGGGGTCAGTATTGGGCCCTATTCTCTTCAATATATTTATTAATGATCTTGTAGAAGGCTTGCACAGTAAAATATCTATTTTTGCAGATGACACTAAACTGTGTAAAGTAATTAACACTGAAGAGGACAGTTTTCTGCTACAGAGGGATCTGGATAGATTGGAGGCTTGGGCAGAAAAATGGCAGATGAGGTTTAACACTGACAAATGTAAAGTTATGCACATGGGAAGGAATAATGCAAGTCACCCGTACATATTAAATGGTAAAACACTCGGTAACACTGACATGGAAAAGGATCTAGGAATTTTAATAAACAGCAAATTAAGCTGCAAAAACCAGTGTCAGGCAGCTACTGCCAAGGCCAATAAGATAATGGGTTGCATCAAAGGGGCATAGACGCCCGTGATGAGAACATAGTCCTACCACTTTACAAATCACTGGTTAGACCACACATGGAGTACTGTGTACAGTTCTGGGCTCCTGTGAACAAGACAGACATAGCAGAGCTAGAGAGGGTTCAGAGGAGGGCAACTAAAGTAATAACTGGAATGAGGGATCTACAGTACCCTGAAAGGTTATCAAAATTAGGGTTATTCACTTTAGAAAAAAGACGACTGAGGGAGATCTAATAACTATGTATAAATATATCAGGGGTCAGTACAGAGATCTGTCCCATCATCTATTTATCCCCAGGACTCTGACTGTGACAAGGGGACATCCTCTGCGTCTGGATGAAAGAAGGTTTGTACACAAACATAGAAAAGGATTCTTCACTGTAAGAGCAGTGAGACTATGGAACTCTCTGCCTGAGGAGGTGGTGATGGTGAGTACAATAAAGGAATTCAAGAGGGGACTGGATTTATTTCTGGAGTGTAATAATATTACAGGCTATAGCTACTAGAGAGGGGTCGTTGATCCAGGGAGTTATTCTGACTGCCTGATTGGAGTCAGGAAGGAATTTTTTTTTCCCCTTAAGTGAGGAAAATTGGCTTCTGCCTCACAGGGGTTTTTTGCCTTCCTCTGGATCAACTTGTAGGAAACAGGCCGAACTGGATGGACAAATGTCTTTTTTCGGTCTTATATACTATGTTACTATGTTACTATGTTACTATGTATGCAGAGGAATTGGAGGTCTGTATCGATTCCTAGCAGTTCTAACTCACAGCCTCAGGCTCGTATAGCAGTAAAGCATCATGGAAAATTCCTATGGTAATTATACTGTAAAGAAACACAATAATATCGCTGCATATAGAATTCTGCTTTCCCTGAACGCTTAACTTTCATCCTGTAACCTGTGTTTTTAGTGAAAATGAAATAGAAATGATTGCCGCCATTATAAAAACTGCAGATTGAGCTGATGCTATGTCAAGGACTCGAAATGCGATGCCGTTCCACACCTACGGTAATTGCGGACCTCTGTGTCATTATTATTGTCTTAGACTCATTCCAGCAGTTGTTATACAGTTTGTGCAAATCCCCTCTAGAATATTCTACTATAATTTATATGTATATATGCAAAAAGAACAGAAAATGCAAAAAAATGTAAAATGTAAAAATATATAAAAGGTGACATAAATACGGAACATGTTATGATGTGGTGACAATTTATAAAGTCATCTGACAAGAGCAGCTCTGGTGGTGAACAAGTCATGTAGTCTATGCAAGCCATGGTGTAAATCACAGTAGACCATGTATTCATGCTGGTGGATTTTATTTCCAATACCTTAGAAAATTTTGGGGTAAAATAAAAAAAATTCGGGGCATTTAGGACCCTTATCTATTGGCTGGGGTGGAGAGTGGCAAAAAAAGAGTGTCTCTCTCTGTGGAGGACCCAATGAGACTATTGAAGCCTATTGTTGTCAATGGGCAGCATGCAATGCTTCCTTTCCCCTGCGGAGGAGCTGTTGCAGGATTAAACACTTCCTGTTGCCAGATACAGCTGATTGGTGGGAATCGATGTGATCAGCTTTTTATTGGAGTATCCGTCTCACAAAAAATTGGGACATTCTCGCCAATCTCTCCATTTGTAGGAGCTGAACCGGTCTGAAGGAATATATTGGTTAATGGAGACGGGTCCTAGTAGATATGTACTCAACTCTGAAAACAAACTTCAAAATCACACTGTTACCGCAGCACAGTTTCAAAGACTTGATTCTGATCTGTTTATCCAGATTCATGTATATAATACTAGAGGTGCAGTGAAGACTGACACTTACATAGGCCAAGCAATATTGAAAGCCAGATAACGATGCCTAGGTTCTGCAATGCATTCTTCTAGTTTTGGGTTAAATCAATCCAGTATAAAATAAGATGCGGGGACGGTAAGATTGAATGTTGTCCTCAACAGCCCCCCCCACACACAACCTAAAAATTCCCAGAGATGTAAAATGGAACAGATGTAACCAAAATAATTGCCAAGTATCCAAATCTAAGTCCTATTAATATGATATCATTAGCATCATCCAACGCGCAGCATCGTGAAGCTTTCCTGCACAGATCGCTCTGTTCCTTAGAATGTCCGTCCGATGAGTGTCCACATTGTGTCCACACTGATGAGACCTCATGTGACCATATCACCCAATGTCGATGAGAGCAGTAAGACATTAGTCAGCCATATTGATTTAGCGAATTTCCAAAGCTGAACTTCAGGGTGAAGCAAACTTTGCTGGATGGTGAGGGGCATAGCGGGGCATGACTAACATGGTCACCAGACCCACTCATATGCGTCAGGGTGGACAATAAAACTTCTTATTTTTAGGTGTCAGCTATATTAACAATGATACGGTACTTTGTAAAAGTATTCAACCTCTTTGTGTTGTTGCATTACAAGCTGAAAATACTTCCTGCACGACTTATGCTGTGCATGTTGTGGTTTTAAGGATGGCGCCCACTCAGGAGCTGAGCCTGTGACATAGCAAACACCTGGAGACATTGCCTGTGATAAGCGACAACGCCAATCATGGACATCTAAACTCTCAGATGACATGGTCAATTGTTACCATGGCATCTAAGCAGTATTTTCTCAGGAACACTGCGCTCCCAGAAACCGAACAGCTCCCCCGCGCCAAGACGTTCAGTTGCTATGGCATAACTGAGGCCTGTCATAGTGAATTTCCCATGGAGCCCTATAAGAACATAATGAATCTCCCATAGGATGCACTGTTAAATCATTGTAGTCTATAGCTGAAGCGATAAGACGATTGCCCCAGTGGGACTTTTAAAAAAAAGTGTATAAAAAATAAAAGATATAAACATTCAAATAAAAAAGTGGATAATTGGTCAGGATTGAAGGAAAAGGGAAGGACAGTGAATACAGGACAATTTTTAAAAACTAAAACAGTTTCAGGCTGCCTGAGGTTGGAGACTGGGGTGGAGGTTCACCTTCCAGCAGGACCATGACTCTAAACACACAGCCAGAGCTACACTAGCAGGATTTAAGAGCATCTCTTGAAATGGTCTAGTCAAAGCCCAAACATCAATCCACTGGAGAATCTATGGCATGGATTGAAGAACGTTGGCCACCAGCACAACCCATCCAACCAGAAGGAGCCATTTTGCCATGTGCTGAGCTAATAGACACATACCTCAAGGGACCTGTATCTGTAATTGCAGCATAAGGTGGAATCACAAAGTATTGACTTTTAGGGGATGAAAAGTTCTCCTTCTTAATCGCTTGTGTAAAAAAATTTTTGCACCTTCAAAGGGGTCCATATGATGTGTAAGTCAAACAGTGAGAGGAATGGGTGACAGAAAAAGCAGCCTCGTAAAAGCTAAAATGGTTGTCAAGGAAAGTATCCTAAGTCCTGAAGGCAGGAGTCTGGAGCACAAATGTCAGAGCAGAGGGGAAAGTCCACAAATGGGTACCAGGTGCACCACGAGCCAGGAACACTAGCAAGTTCTCATTTTTAGTCTGAGGTTCACGTTATGGACTGTTACTTTTACCTGGGAGACCTAACCCTCCGTGATGTACAAGTTAAGAGCCGTGGCCTGATAATTTGCCTATCAGTGTAATATCAGTAATGCTTTGAAATAAAATGGAAAAGTGTCAATAGACAATGGCAGAATTGCTGTTTTTTTTATACCCTCTAAAAATAAAAAAAATAGTAAAGATAATAAATATAGAATATGTACCCCAGAATGTTGCCAAAAATCGAAATTACCCCACAAAAACAAGCCTACATATGGCTGTCTCAATGCACAACATAAAAAATGCAAAGTAAAAAACAAATGGGGAGATTCATCAAAAGTGCTGTAAAGGAAAACGGACTTAGTTGCCCATGGCAACTAATCAACTTCCATCTTTCAATTTTCAATGGAGTTCTGGAAAATTAATAGTGGAAGTTATCTCTTATAGGCCCCCAGCAAGTGGTTAGGGGATAGCTTGTAATTACTGGAATACTCCTTTAAGATGCAACATAACCCAGCCCCTGAGGAGCTCAAAAAGCACACAGGTATATAAGCAGTACTATAGCTCGGTTTTCCTTCACCAAAGGCAAAAGATCAGTTTGCCACTCATGGAAAATACTCTAGGCAAGACAACACAGCTTATCGGCACCCACCCGGGTGACACATGCCCCAGTAGAGCCCCTAGCTATGGCCCTATTATAGAGGAGCACCTCTGCAAAGTGCTTACCTACTACTGTTGGATGGTTAATAGCAACTTCAAGTTAGTTGCATTGTCTAATGGGAGTCTGAGGTCGTCTAAGATCCACCTCCTGTCTCATGAAAGGCTTACATTGCTGTGCTTTGTCTTCTCTTTGCTTTATACTGCAGGTCAGCTTATTCATATTCATAAAAAGTCAATCTGTTACATTCTGGAAAGAATACTCAAAGTACAAGCATCAAGATTAGGAAGATACTGCTGGGCCTAAAGAGGCTCAAGCAGCTCCCAGAAAATAAACACTAGCAATACAATAACAGGCACAACGAATTTAAAGTGACCTAAAAGCCTACTGAGACTAACATGGTATAGGATCATGGGAGCTAACGCAGGTTTTCTATGCCAGATACCACTTCAATACAACATCTTTGTCATCTCACGCAAAAACAATTTACTGTCGCATTTCGCAACTCTAAGTGTCTCCTATTTGTAATTACACAGAACAATGTAAGATGCTCCTCAGGAGGGGCTTCATGCAGAACAAGCCATTATGGTTTCCCTATGAGAGGAACAATTAGCTAATACTTATTGAAGTGTTTCCAAAGATTAGCTCTCCCTCCCGGTAACAATAATTGTCGTATTGTTGGCAAAATTCGAGCTCCCCTATGATCTTGTTTTTTTTTTTTTCGAAAGTGTCAGTCAACGCACCGGTTGAAGGTAAAAAACAAAGAGAGGAGACTTACGTTGTTCATGTACTCGCTCAGTAGGTCTTGAAGGGCTTGACGGACGGCATTGCACTCGGCCACGATTCTCTCTCTCCTGTCGTCGCGGGTGCATGAGGAGTCCGCCATCAAGGCTGCCCCACTGATGATGCTCTCCAACCTCTCCTCAAGAGATGGCCGAAAACGGGCTTCACTGAAAGTCATGGGGTCTAGGATGATCTTATTCTGTGGGATCAAGAAGAAAAAGATTTATTCATTGGAAATAATGAAAGAAAGAAAGTACAAGCAGCATGGTGGCTCAGTGGTTAGCACTGGTGCCGTTTAGTGCTGGGGTCCTGGGTTAGAACCCGACCAAGGACAACATCTGCATGGAGTTTGAATGTTCTCCCCGTGTTTGTGTGGGTTTGCTCTGGGTTCTCCGGTCTCCTCCCTCACTCCACAGACATACTGGTAAGAAACTTAGATTGTGAGCCCCATTGGAGAGAGCGCGCAATGATAATGTCTGTAAAGTGCTGTGCAATATAGTAATTCTATATAAGTGCATAAAATAAATACATGGAAGGGAGGAGGGAGGAAGGGAAGGATAAAATTAAGAAAGAGACATCCATTCAACAAAATGTTATGAGTTCTGTCTGCCGTCTCATAGAAAAAACATGAGGAGGCCTCTGTTATATTGTGTGGGGTCTTTTTCCTAAATCCTTATTAATAAATTCAGCCACATGGTAAGAAGGAAGGAATGGGGAAGGAAGGAGGGAGGGAAGGACGAAAGGAGGGAGCAAGGGAATAAGGAAGGAAGGAAGGAAGGAAGGAAGGAATAGGGAAGGAAGGAATAAGGAAGGAAGGAAGGAAGAAAGGAGGAAGGAAGCAAGCCAACAAGGAAGGAAGAAATAGGGAAGGAACAAAGGAAAGACGGAAAGAAAAGGAAAGGAAGGATAAAATAAAGAAAAAGAGACATCCATTCAACAAAATGTTATAAGTTCTGTCTGTTGTCTCTTAGAAAAAACACGAGGAGGCCTCTGTTGTATTGTTTGGGGTCGATTTCCCAAAACCTTTTTAATAAATCCAGCCACTATATGGAAAGAAGGAAGGAATAGGAAAGGAAAGAAGGAATGAAGGAAGGAAGGAAGAAAGGAGAGAGGGAGGGAGGGAAGGAATAAGGAAGCAAGGAATGAGGAAGGAAGGAAGGAATAAGGAAGGAAGGAAGCAAGCAAGGGAGGAAGGAGGGAATAGGGAAGGAAGGAACGAAGGAACGAAGGAAAGAAGGAAGGAAGGAAGAGGGAAGGAAGTATAAAATAAAGAAAAAGAGACATCCATTCAACAAAATGTTATGAGTTCTGTCTGTTGTCTCTTAGAAAAAACATGAGGAGGCCTCTGTTGTATTGTTGTTTTTTTTTTTCTACATCATTATTAATAAATTCAGCCACTATATGGGAGGGAAGGAAGGAAAAGCAAGGTAGAAAGGAAAGAAGGGAATAGCTCAGAGAAAGGGAGGAGGTTGGTGCACAGTCTGATAGTCCACACACAGTACAGACAGACATGTCAGTCATCTAGATCTCAGATATGAACCCGCTACTTATGTGCACTGAAAGAGATACAGTGGGAACTATTTCGCCATGAAGCAGATGCTCTACCTGGAGCAACCACCACTGTTTGGAGATGACTTCACACCACTGTGTCTGATACCATCAAGCTGCACAATCTAAAAATGGAATGTGACATATGTACAATTTTTACTGACTTTTCTATGCCCTTCCAGGCTGGTAAGGCATGCTGGAACTTTTAGTTCTCCAACTGAGCTCAATTCCAAGCATTGTATATGTCCTTCAGAACAGACATCAAATTAGCAATGGAAAAAAAGACAGCAATCACGAAAACTTTAAATTTCACCTTTCTGATTTGGTGGGCAAAATATAATTCTGTGAAAAGTGTTTTTTTATGTTTGGCAAGAAATCCCTCAACAGATGGTTTGCTGAATGAGTTTTTTGTTGTGTAAAACATAAGCACAAGGTGACCTCTGCGCCTGCAAACAGGCATCAATTACACTTCTATCCACTTTTATGGGGCCTTTAGTGTTCTACTAAATGCTGCAAGAGAATCTGTTCTTCTGAAAATGAAGACAAAAAAGTAAAAAAAATATATGAGGGCCTGACCTGATAGCAGATAGCACAACATCAGCATCAGTTCTTCTGGAAGCATAAATCAGATACCACTGAACCTTCCTGGATTGCACTAATTCATAGCATGGGGAAGAATTATTGTACTCCTATATTAAAGGGACTGTCCCATGATTAATGTAAAAAAATGAGAATCAGACATCATATAATACTCTTATAATAATGAAATCTCTTGCTAACAAAGCTAGAACCAGCCCTGTACCTCACATGGATCCATAGATCCCGACATCCATTGGTCTGCTGGATTTTTATCAAGATGGAAGCTCAGAGGTGTGTTCTTTTTTGCTGCAGCTCTCTCCCTATCACAGCTCAGGGGAGTGTCTTTTCTGCTGCAGCTCTCTCCCTATCACAGAGCAGGGGTGTGTCTTTTCTGCTGCAGCTCTCTTCCCATTGCAGCTTAGGGGCTGTGTGTCTTTTTTGCTGCAGCTCTCTCTCTATCATAGCTCAGGGGTGTGTCTTTTCTGCTGCAGCTCTCTCTCTATCACAGCTGAGGTGCGTGTCTTTTCTTCTGCAGCTCTCTCGCTATAACAGTTCAGGGGCTGTGTGTCTTTTTTGCTGCAGCTCTCTCTCTATCATAGCTCAGGGGTGTGTCTTTTCTGTTGCAGCTCTCTCCCTATAACAGTTCAGGAGCTGTGTGTCTTTTCTGCTGCAGCTCTCTCTCTCTCTATCACAGCTCAGGGGTGTGTCTTTTCTGCTGTATCCCTCTCCCTATAACAGCTCAGGGGTGTGCGTTTTCTGCTGCAGCAGTCTCCCTATAACAGCTCAGGGCCTATGTGTCTTCTGCTGCAGCTCTCTCTCTATCACAGCTCAGGGGTGTGTCTTTTTTGCTGCAGCTCTCTCCCTATAAGAGCTCAGGGCCTGTGTCTTTTCTGCTGCAGCTCTCTCTCACAGCTCAGGGGTATATATTTTCTGCTGCAGCTCTCTCCCTATACCAGCTCAAGGGTTGTGTGTCTTTTCTGCTGCAGCTCTCTTACTATACCAGCTCAGGGGTGTGAATTTTCTTCTGCAGCTCTCTCCCTATAACAGCTCAGAGCCTGTGTGCTTTTCTGCTGCAGCTGTCTCTCTATCACAGCTCAGGGGGTGTCCTTTCTGCTGCAGCTATTTTCCTATCACAGCTGAGGGGTGTGTCTTTTCTGTTGCAGCTCTATCCCTATACAAGCTAAGGGGTGTGTATTTTCTGCTACAGCTCTCTCCCTATAACAGCTCAGGGCATGTGTGTCTTTTTCGCTGCAGCTCTCTCTCTATGACAGCTCACAGGTATGTCTTTTCTGTTGCAGCTCTCACCCTAAAACAGCTCAGGGGCTGTGTTTCTTTTCTGCTGCAGCTCTCTCTCTCTATCACAGCTCAGGGGGTGTGTCTTTTCTGCTGCATCTCTCTCCCTATTACAGCTCAGGGGTAATGCTCTCTTTCTATTGCAGCTCAGTGGGTTTGTCCTTTCTGTTGCAGCACACCCCCCCTCCCCCCCCCCATCACAGCTTTTAACAGCTTTTTTTTTAGTAAAAACAGCTGGTTGCAGTTGAAGGATGGAACTGAGCATGGGAGACCACATCAATCAGGTGAACAGCAGGTGACGTTATAAGGAAACATTCTATTGAATAACTCAATGTCTATATATATATAACTATATATATATATATATAATATATATATATATATATATATATATATATATATATATATATATATATATATATATATATATATATATATATTTTTTTTATTTATTTTTTTATTACATGCAATTAAATAAGTGTTCGGATACAGGTGATGCTTTGAAAAATGTAAAATATTTTATAATGAGACAACCCCTTTAAAGGACTCAACTGTAAAGAAAAAAAAATTAAATCAACACTTGCCATTTCTCGACGCCATTGTATTTAATAATGGAAAATTATCAACTTAGTGGATTAATCATCACTGCTGAAAATTATTTAAAAAATGTTTAACACAAAAACAGTAGATCATTTTCTGATACCACATTCCCTTTAATGTCCCCTTTTTCAGACACCATATTTAAGATCCCGAATACAGCAATAATCCTTTTCAACGGGACCATGCATTTGGCTGTATAAAAACATGGTAAAATATAGCCAAAATCTGAGATAGTGGAAAAGTACAGTATTTGATTTTTTTTATGCACCAGCTATATCAACCATTTTAGTGTTCCTTAACCTAAGTACACGTATTCTTGGTGAACCTGAAGACAGATGAAGGGCGTATTGACCACGGTGCTGGAAGGCACAGCTGTATAATTCTCCCCAACGTGAGACGGAATGAAATACATATCCTAAACAAAGGAAGATCAGAAGCCTCATCAAACACATCACAAGTGAAAGATGAGGGGGAACCAGACACTTGAGGATGAGGCCAGAAAATGTTCAGTGGTTTTGTGACCTCTTGGCAGATATTATCGACATGCTGGCTCTTTTAATCACCCCAGCGCTCTAATAGCTTACAGAAGCTCTTGGCAACGCTGTCATTTTAAGACAGACAAATGGGACCAGTCTTTGTTGTGCTGCATAGTCCTCTGTTGTCTCCGAGCAGCAGTCGGCAAACGCCTAATCATTAACTAAAAAGTTCTCCGATACATTCTGGAGCTTTACAAAACTTTCTGGCACGCCAGCGACCTGCACAGATGGTAACTAGCACTTAAACGTTGCCTAACTTTATACATTGTCCAAATAAAAAGGGTTCTTACAAACTATTTGTTATATCAAAAGTCCTGAAAGGCTGATAACAGCTGTTTTAAAGTCATTTTCTGTAATTATCATCATTTTTGGCTTCTGTGTGTCCCCCATGGTGTTGCTGGTGGCAGGATCTCGGTAGAATCAGTCTCCTTCCCCTTCTGGCAGCTGACAATATAGTCCCGTTTTACTTCCCATGCAGACTTCCTATTGCAGAGTCTCAGCTCCCTTCTGAGAAGCATTGAAGAAAGTCATTAGCTGCTTTTCAGTTAAGAGAGGATAACTTTTCCGAGATGCGGCTGTGAGGAGAGTGACTGGACGGGTTGGCAAATTTTGTCAATTTTTTATAATCTATAGAAAGAATTTGAGATTTAAAGATTTTGTCCTACCAAAATAACCATGGGAGAGGTGATAAGTGTACCTCTCACTGATCCCGAGAACAGTGTCCTTGAGTCCCCCGAGTGTGTGGAGCATCTACTTCTCTTCAACCGTCCCATAGAGTTCAATGCAGCATACATGATTGTGGTGGTCCAAGAGGTCAAAGACTTAAGAGTGGTCAGAGGACCCCCCAAAATCGATTGATCGTGCCATAAACTTGTACATTCAGCAGACCAAAAGTAAAATTCTCCAACATGGTTGCAGAGAAAATCTAATTGATTCCTTGCTCCTCCCATATGATAATGAGCACTTTGAAGTCAAGGAGTCTGGCTCTTGTATACTTCATGTCAAGTTCGCCACGCCCTCTACCTTTCACCTGCCCCTTGATTGACATTTTAGAGAAGTGGTAACATCATCCCCTCGCCTCCCCACATCTCCCCAAATCTCATGAACATCTTGCTCAGGTGCACTCTATCTCGTCTAGGTTTCTGCCCACTGGAGGTGGGTGTACAGCACCTGGCTTCAGCGATTCTCTACGCCTACAGTAGGCAAGGGAGATGGTGAGCATCCGGAGGTTTTGCATGCATTGTGGAATGACATTTTAGAGCAATGGTAACACCTGTAGTACAACAGAGCAGGCAGTACCATTCCTTCGCCCTGCTACTGTCTCTAATGGCTAACAAATAATGTTGTCTGTGTATTCAATTCCAGGTCCTTTGGTAATGTGTAATAACATGGCTATGTAACGTATGAATTGTATTACAGGTAATGTGCCTGGTTATCCTGCAGGTGGCAGTGTATCTGGCAGAGAAATATCCTTAGTTAGAATGGAACTTACCATTCAATTCTCCACCTTTTGGGCAGAAGTGGGTTAGCCCTGTGTCCTACCAAGGGATGGGTTGCAGAAAGCTATAGTCTATCGATACTCGAGAGTTGGAGATAGAAGAGACATGGCGCAGTGAGCGGAGTTTCCCCCCTCCTGCAGTAGGAGTCTTAAAGTGGAAGCAGCTCATAAAGCACACCAACTCCTTGCAGTTTATAGACAGTGGGGTCAACGGCCAAAGGCACCGCACTCAAATGTACCAGAAAGTCCATCTACCAGACTAAAGCCAGAGATTAGCACAGCAGAAAGAGAAAGCAAAGTATCCAAGTTTTACCTGCCAGTTTACACTAAAACCTGCCAGAGCCATAGGAAGGCCATGTCATAGTTTTATTCCAGCCGCCTCTTGGCAAGTTTACCGTGCTGCCGCTGGAACTCCGGCCCACCCCCATTATAGTCAATGCGGCCAGAGCGGAGCTCCGGCGGCACTCGTGCACTAGCAGCAGCACGGATCCTGCAGGCTGTTCACCCGACGGAACAGCCTGTTGGAGAAGGCTGCCACTAGTATGAAAGTAGCCTAAAGCTGTTAACCTTTATCAAGTCTGGACTCAGATTATTGTCCACCAACCACAACTCTCTTCTTTGACATCTATGGAGCCTAACCCTGGGGAGCGACAGTATGCAGGTTGGAGCACCGTGACACACAGAACTAGTAGGTCTGCATCACCACTCGGCATTCCTAACACTGGGACCCGATCGGCCCTGGGGTGGCACGTTGCACATCATCCCCTCGCCTCCCCACATCTCTTGAACATCTTGCTCAGACACACTCTGTCTCATCTAGTGCTGCTCAGAGAAGGTGGGTGTACAGCATCTAGCATTAGCACTTCTCTGCGCCTGCAACAGACAAGCTGTGCACCTGGAACGTTTGCCCGTATCATGAATGACCGTGAGCGCTCTAGCAGTGAAGCCAGGCGTTGTAAGCCCTGGATGCGACAGAGTGCGCCTGCGCAAAATGTGTGAGATGTAGGGAGGTGAGGGGATGGTGTTACCAGCACTCTAAAATGTCAATCGAGGGTCAGGAGGCAGGAAGAAGGTGCACCAAACTTGACTTCAATGTGTTCATTAGCATACATCAGGAGTGTGGAATAAAGTTGATTTTCTCTGCAACCATCAAACATAAAGGGAGAATAACAGAACCGTGGGGGCAACATGCTGGAAATAATAAGGTAATGCACATAGTTAAATGTTGAATATCTGGATGTCAGGTTCCCTTTAAAGTAGAGACTAAGTGTTCTGGTTTTAATGTAATAATACACTGCATCTCCATACTGGCGCGTTTCATGACCTGCCACCAATAATAAAAGAATAATGAATGATAATTAGGAATTAAAATGTATTAGAAAAAGTACAGAGTGTTCATTCAAGTTATACATATCGAAGACAGATTTCCTCTTGACATAGCTGTATGGCTATACATGAAATCGTAAATCTCTGGAGAGGTTTTATCACTGACTAATAAACCTATCAAACACAACAACTCCACACTATGACAGGTCAATCTATGGGAGGTGCAGAATTTTCCAAAGATCTGACCAACACTACGTAGGGGATAAGTATTTGAATAGTATTGCATTTACAGATGTAGCAGAACTAAAAGGGGTCATTTATTAAGACCCGAGTTTTAGATGCCGGTCTTAATAACCCCTACGTATATCTGGCGGTGATCCACCGCATTAGTAAGTGCCTTGTATTAACTTCCTGTACTTAAAAAATGCTATTGGCTGAAGTGAGACAATTTCTTTAACATATGAATACACCCAAATGTTAAAATCTGAGATATTATAGATGCACGTCAGAAGATGACATCTGTGAACTAAGACTTTTGAAATTTTTGGTTTGAACTAGAACTTTTTGACTCAAGTAGTCCACATAAAAGGCCTTTCAGTTCACTGGAGCTCTGTTTAGAATTGTTGTGTTCGTACAGTACCTCAAATCTCCAAGATGGGCTAAATAGGTTTGTACGGTCTACAGTCCACAGTCTGTTGCCAACCAGGTTTGTCTAACACCTTAAATGCTGCAGTCAATAGCATCCGCAGCATCTAAGTGGTTTAGAGGAAGGGAACTCCCTCTGTCTCCCATTGGAACCTGGTGAATGGGATCACGGGGTGCCGATGTCTTTCCATGGCAGCCTGGGAAATAATGAAGTGTAAGTCTTGCAGCAGTATAGCACTGACAGTAGAATCGATCACAATATTGCCTGTAGGACTAGTAAATGGTTAAATAAACAGTTTAACCATTTTTAATTAAATAAAAAAGATTTCAAGTTAAAAAACACACCTTTTACCATTGAAAGAAAAAAAAGCTTTTCAATATCCTTCATATATTTGATCACTGCATCTGTAACAACTCACACTACACAGTTATCACGTCATTTGTCCGGTATAGTGAGTGCAGTTAAAAAAAATAAAAAAAACACCAGAATTACAAATTTTTGCTTATTTGCCATAAAAAACAAACAAATAAAAAGCGATCAAAAGGTTTTTTATACCCCAAACTGATACTATTGAAAAGTACAAATTGTCCCACAAAAATCAAGCCCTCACATAGCTTTGTAGAACGAAAACTAAGAAAAGTTATAGGTCTTGGGATGAGGAGATGAAATAACTTTTTTTTAAAGAAGTTTTATTTTGCAGAAGTAGTTAAACGTAAAAAAACAAATACATATTTGGTATCACTGTAATTGTACAGCCCGAGAGACTAAAGTTACGATGTTATTGATACTGAAAAATGAACACTGCGAAATTTAGAACATAAAAACTCAGCGGCAATATCGCTGTTTTTTCCCATATCCCCCCAAGAAAGAGTTAGGTCTCATGCAGACAAACATATTTTTTTTCGGCATCCGATCAGCATTCTTTGTGGTTCGGATGCAGACCCATTTACTTCAATGGGGCCACAAAAGATGCGGACAACATACGGTGTGCTGTCTGCATCCATATGTCCGTTCCGCGGCACCAGCAAAAAATAAAACATGTCCTATCCTTGTCCGGAACGCCCACAGGAAAGCAGCTGCTACCAGCATGTGCATGAGACCTTAATAAAAGGTTCATCAGTAGGTTATAACTAAGTACTCCAAAATAGCGCCATTAAAAACTATTACTTGTCTTGCAAAAAACTATCACTCATACAACTACACTGACGGAAAAATAAAAACATTATAGTTCTTGGAATGTGAAGATGAAAAGGTGAAAAAAAAAATTGCTCACCAAGGTCTACAACAGCGGGAGACTAAGGGGTTAAGGGGACAACATTGTCTGGAGTCTAATTTCCTACAGATGCATAAATATACAGAACTTGAAATATGTCATCGCCATAGCTCATAAAACCAATCTTTTTGCCGCCCCTTTAAGGCTGAGGGTCATGTGTCGCTGATGCGATACAAGAAATGTCAGCGATGAATGCTGAAAAAGTCATCTTAGCTCGCCGCTGCCTCAATTAACCAATATCTGCTTGTTTCAGAGAGTTTTCAAGATGGAAATGTCACTAATCTGATTACAAGACATCAGTTCTCATATACGCCGGGCGCTTTCCGAAAGTTTAAAAAATGCCCACTTGTATTTCCTGAAGCTCATCGAGAAGCAATTTTTGTACTTAGCCGTGTCAGTTTCATTTACAATTCATGATAATTCAAGCAAATATTGGAGGTAAGAAATTAGAAAGACTGTCAGCCCGTTTAAGGTGTGATTTATGGGTTGTGGGAATGTTCTCGCCGAACGAGATGGTCGCGCTTCAATAATCCGCCAGGAATTAAGTCACCTCTTCTGACAACAATCAAGGGGAGGCCCGCTCAATTATCGGCTAATGGCTGCACATTACCGGGGTAATGTCACAATGTGGCTGTGTTTCCACTTGAGAAGTTTGCCTTTGGTTTAAGCAAAAGACAAATTTGGTGCTCTGTTCCGATCCGGGATCCCAAAAAAATAAAAAATTCTATACTAAAAGTGAAGCAACAAATTAATTCTTAAAGGGTTTGTCTCATGAAAAATATTTTGTAGTTCTCAAACCAGGACCTGGATCTGAATACTTTTGTAATTGCATTTAAATTAAAATTTTGCACAACCAGTGAGTTATTCAATAAAATCTATCTGTACAGCGCCACCTGCTGTTTGTTTTCTTTCATATTTCTCTCTCCACCTTGCTCAGGTGGACGTATAGGCTTATTTCTATCATTCAACTGCCTCTTCCGCTGTGATGGGGAGAGAGCTGCTGCAGAAACGACACATGCCTTGAGCTGTAACATGAAGGACACACACCCGTTGAGCTACCTGCTTGATATAAATCTAGCAAAGCAATTGTAGCAGATGAGGAATGAGGAGATTTCTGGGTCCATGTGCAACGGGCAGCCGCACCCCAGGGCTCTCTATGTTGCGTCCCAGGTGTAGGAAATGCCGAGTGGTATATTGCAGCCTAAAATGTCTCTTTATGTGTGTCTTGGTGCTCCTACCTGGATACAGCTTTGGCTCCGAAGCAATACATAGGGGGAATAATTGAGGAATTTGAAGAAGTAACTTGAGTCCAGACCTTTAGAGGAAGTTCAATGGCAGCTTTACTTGAATAAATGTTTTCTCCAACCAGTTTTAGGCTTTGTCTTGGTTCCAGCAGGCTTTTGGATTAAACTGGCAGCCAAACTCAACTCTGCTATATCTCTGTTTCTCTCTGACTCTGCTGTACTGGCAGGCAGGCTGTATAACTCAGCTCTTTCTGTCTGCTGCACTTTTTCTCTGTAGTCTGACTCTAGGTTATGCCAGGGAACTTTCCTCCTGGCTCCTGAGGCGTTCCGCTTTAGCCTCAATGGCCAGCAGAGCTTCGGGTGCTCTGGCTAGCGTGGGCAGGTCCAGCAGAGACGTGCCCCTGCGCACCTTTCTGTCTAGGGAAGACCTAAACTAAACTTCTAACTGGTCCCCGCCACCTCCTGCAGGAAGTAGGACTAGCCCACTACTCTCCAGAGGGGGTTAGAATGGAATGGAGAGTTCTATTTTCTCTATGTACAGCTCTGCCATATTTGCTGCCACCTGCTGGTGAACCAGGCACATTGCATATGAACAGTTACATAACATTAGAAATGCAGTGTGGTGAACCGGGAATAAATACATAAGATGATATTCAGGTTAGCCCATTAGAGATAGTAGCAGGGTCTAGGAGTGGTAACACCTCTCTGGGGTGTTAGACATGTGAGGTACAGGGCTGGTTCTAGCTTTGTTAGAAAGAGATTTACTATATGATGTCTGATTTTCATTTTTTACATTAATCATGGGATAACCCTCATTTATGCCCCATTCACACCTTCGCATTTTAGTCTGCATCTATTCGGCAATTCTGCGGAATAGATGCGGACCCATTCATTGTGAATGGGGCCAGACGTGATGCGGAGAGCACACTATGTGCTCTCCGCATCAGCATTTGCGGAGCCGCAGCCACGAACTTCTGGGTTTCGGCCCCGAAACATCCGGCTGCGACTCCGCAAAAGATAGAGCATGTCCTATTCTTGTCCGCAGCCTGCAGACAAGAATAGGCATCTCTATGGTGAGTGCCGGCATGGTGTGTTGCGGATCCGCAACACACCACGGACATGTGAATAGGGCCTTTTGGAGACCTGAGATCTGGCCAGAGTCCATGCACCTGTAGGTAGGATGGTTTCTGTAGAAATTGGGGCTTTTGGGCAACATGTAGGCCCATTTTTCGACTTGCCGTTTAGAATTTGTTTCTGATGGCTGATATCCAACTACCATTTAGGGCTCATGCACACGAAAATGACGGGTCCGCAATATACGGGCACGGGCCGCATAGACTCCGTGTTGCGGATTGACTTGAATGAGTCCACGATCCGCAAGATACGACCAAAGATAGGACTTCACCTATGTTTTGCGGTGCAGAGTCACAGAGCGAAAGAACTACGAAGCTCATCCATGGGTTTTCGGGCCCGTGCCTCCGCACCACAAAAAGATAGAACATGTTCTAACTTTAGCTGTATTTTGTAAATTGCAGACCCATTCAAGTCAATGGGTCTGCACCGCAATACAGAGTGCACTTAGCCAATGGCAGGGCACTGAGCCAGTATGGTCTTGTGCAGGAGCCCTTAGAGAGACATCACCATAAAGACACTCTAAACCCACGTTTGGTGACTAACAGTTCCCAGGCTCACCTGGCGCTACATGTCCCTTTAAAGGGCATCTGTCAGCAGATTTATATGTACCTATGAAACTGAAAGCATATTGAAACTGCCGCACTTTGATTGACTTTAGGAGAAGTCAGGGCCAGGGGTGGGGAAGTTTTCACTGCCTGGTCAAAGTTCAGGGGGTGTGGCAGGAGCAGAAGGAGCTGAGCCACTAGGTGTAATGTGGATTCCTAGAGGCTAATTTGCATATATTGGAACTTCATTTTTCTCAGCAATGCGGGCACATATGAACATGGGACCAACATTGATGCCAAGCGCTCATACAACAGATCAGATCATGCTGACACATGCCCTGTAAAGGGATATTTGGCGCCAGGTAAGCCTAGAAACTCTTAATCACCAAACATTGGGGCTTAGACTGACTTAATGGCGATGTCTCTCTAAATGGCAGTTTCCTATCAGCAAGCAGAACATTTCTCGAAATGGCAATTTGAAAAATGGGTCTACATGTTGCCCAAAGCTCCCTTTCTACAGCAATCATCCAGCCTTCAGGTTCCATCCAGAGCTGCATGGACTCTGGCCAGATCTCAGTCTAGGGGGAACTCATACTGCTCCTTTTTTTTTCAAAATTTTTATTTCTGACTTTTTTTCCTCTCGTACATCCACAGGACGCTAAAGCTGCTGTGTGGAAAATTATGCAAAAATTAATGTCCTTTCTCAACCTTACCAACTGTTTATAACACATTACATATTCCTCCTCTCATTTCAAATATGCTTCTGTTTTCATCTGTCAGATCAGCTTGGCTCGATATCTAGAGCTCCTACAGATATGTCTGTTAGCATTTCATTTGCTAAACTTTTCTATCCCATAATCACATGCAGAAAGTTTATTTTTATGTTATTTAAAAACTATTATTATAAAATTATCATAATCAATGTACTAGTAGATATGTAGCTGCTCCATCCAGTGCAGCCCTTGAGATTTTTGGGCATCCTGGAGTTGTAGTGGGGATCCAAACCCAGGTTTTTCTGTCACATTTAAAGATGGACCTGGTGCATGAGGCTCCAGACACTGTGCTGCTGGAAAGTCAAGCTCTATCAATGGCCTATAGTGGCTATAGAATGGTGCCGAGGTTCTGCTGGGGGATGGTAGTGTTGGTGAGGAAGTCTAGAATCAAACTGCATCTTCTACAAATTCTACTAGATCAGGGGTAGGAAACCTCTGGCTCTCCAGCTGCTGTGAAACTACAATTCCCAACATGCTCCATTTATTTCTATGGGAGTTCAGAGAAGAGCAGAGTAAGTATGCATGCTGGAGTTGTAGTTTTACAACAGCTGGAGAGCCGGAGGTTCCCTACCCCTGTACTAGATCAACAAGCTGGTTATATTGCAGAATCCTGCTCCTAGAAGTCACCACTAGATGGGGCTGGTGTCACCTTCTATATTAGGAGAGGAGTGAGTCAGCACAGATAGTTCAGTATGTTAATCCAGTGTAAACCAGTTCAGTCAGAAACAGGGAAGTTATAGAGCAAGTACCAGGATGTGAAGCTGACACCCTAGCCACCCCTAAACCCAGGTACCAGCCAGGGGGAGGCCTGAAGGAGAAAGGAACAACTACCAAAAGAAGGCCAGATGTAACAGAGAGGTGTACTGAAAGTCCAGTAGAGGTAACGTGTCTAAAAGCACTTATGGACGCTATGGCCTCTATGTTCTTGAACTGCCTCTGGTATCTGAGCATTTCTAAATACTGTTTGGCCCACTGTGAGAATCTCCACATCCCAAGGTGGATCCTGTGGAAGTGTACTGTAAGTACAACAACCTTTTTAAAGAATGGAGCAGAGTAGTTTGCCTGCCTTTAGGGAGAACCACCCTGTGGTTGCCAAAAGTAAAGTCTACACCCCATGCCTGGATGCTTGTGTGTACATGTCAGTTAGTAAAGTGCAGGATAAGGACGATTGCCTAAACCGGTTTGGCCTATGGTTATCTATGTAGCTGTGAGACCTGTACCATCTATGGAGACTGTATTTCTGTGTAACATCAGCCGGTCTATAACAAGTCCTGAATTGTCTGCATCTGAGGCTTCAGTAAAGAATCATTTATTGTTAACCTAGACTTATTATTTCTATCCTACATTTGCACCTCAAGGTGCTGGCATCATGACAACAGGGACCCTGCCTCGCAATGTAAAACATCAACATCAAGGGCACCTCAACCACCATCAGGCAGTAGAACCTCAGAACCAGAGCATGCCCCGAAGAGAAGAACTAGTGCGCCTTTCCCGTCACTGCACGCCGGCCCAGGGAGCTTCAGGAGTATGACTACTGTACCCATCCGGCCACCACTTCTGCGCCCCTGTGGCCCGGTCGCTGCAATATGATTCACTGAAACTTTATGTCAAGTTTAATTTGCAGTCAGACATCAGACATTGGTGCACCATGACCCTCAGGATACTTGGGGAGCCTATAGCCACATGGAGGACACAAGGCATACAATAAAAACAGTTGAGAACAACAAACATGGGCATCTAGAGTTACACAAGCAGGACCCAGAGCCAAATAAAGCGAAGCTTAGAAACACATATAGCAACCCAAGAGCCACATCAAGAGAACCATCAAGTGAGATGAAGCAGATTTTAGAGCCACATCAAGAGAACCGTACAACCACATGAATATGACCCTCAAGCTACGCCAAAGGACCCTAGAGTCATATGAAGGGAACCCAATAGATGCAGCAAAGGTATCTGAGCCACAAGAATGTAACACTGGGGTCACATAAACCGGAACCAGAGCCTCATAAAGTGGACCTCAGAGACACATATACCCTGCCAAAAGCCACATCAAAACATAAAAAACACCCTAGAGTCACAGGAGGAGAACCATAGAGCAACATGAAGAGAACTCTAAATCCAAATAATGAGGACCCTACACCCATGTCAAGAGGACACTGAAAAAAAGCTTTTCTTGCAATAAAAAAGGTGTAGTTTTTAACTTGGATTTTTATTTTTAATTTAATAAAAAATGTTAAACTTTTTATTTAACGTATATTAGTTAGTGATGAGTGGGAGGTGCCATATTCGATTTTGCGATATTTCGTGAATATTCGATTGAATATTCGTCATATATTCATCGAAATCGAATATTCGTCATTGTTCTATATATTGCGAATGTTACGCGAATTTATATTCGCATTGCGAATTAAACTTAGAGCTGAGTTCCTAATGGTTGTAACTTGTATTGCTAGAATTGACGAAGATAACGAATATCACGAATGTAGCACTATATTCACAATCTTCGATATATTCTAGCAATACAACCATTAGGATCCCAGCTCTAAGTTGAATTCGCAATGCGAGTAATTCAGGTTATATTAATCACATTGCGATTACAACTTAGTCAAATTTGTGAGATCGTGATTCTCACATCCGACAGTACTTTTTAGCATGGAGGCGTTCCCTTGCACACGGGAAGTCGGCAGAAGCAGCAACGGGCATTGACTGGAGCGGGCAGGGAGCCAGGAATCCTCCGGACAGGTAAGAACAGCTTTTGGGAAGTGGGAAGATAACCAGAAAGCAACAAGGATTAACAACTAAAAAAAAACAAAAAACGAATATTCGAAATAGCGAATATATAGCGCTATATTTGCAACATTTGTGAATTTGCGAAGTGCCGATATTCGCAAAAAGAAAATCGCTATTCGAATATTCGCGCTCAACACTAATACTAGTCCCAAAAGAGGACTTGAACAGGCAATATTTTGATCGCTTCTATTATACACAACTACTTATGCAGCTATATTGACCGTCACCAGCAGGCTGCGCCAGAAAGGTGCGCTGTAGGCAGGCCTGGGACCAAACTGTTCACACTGGTATTCCGCAGCTGCCAAACCATTATATCTATAACCACTACAAGTGTTTTCCCAAGGATGCTTTATTGTTTAGATAGACCACCGGGGTGGGCAGATCTCCTGGCCCCCTAGCCACCAGACTAGCTTTGTGTAGTACCTTATATTCGGAAGAACCATGTCGCACTGGGGCGATGCTATATTGGTATCTCTCCCAGGCTGCCGGTTCTGTAATCAGGTTCCATCCCCTATAATTTCATACAATTACCTATATAAGGGGATTATTATGGAATAGTAAACAGCACAATACCGTATAATTATATTAAAACAATGGAATAATCAGGAGCACAATAATACTCTGCAGCTGAGCCGAGCGGGGGCCATATTGGAAGGTAAAATTAATGAATCAGTATTCGGAGCGCCATATCTCATTAGCGTCTCATACCGCACATCAATTATAATGTCACAGCAGAGCAATGTTTTACATTATATACGCGGGCGGAAAACTGGAATTACCCACAGAGATAATTGTCACCAGGAAATGTAATGGCCGCCATGATCTGCAGGGCCGACTTTTAGAACACGTCATCAACCTTAATAATTTAGAGTTCAAAACTTCTTATAATCTGGCATCTAATAGTCTGCAGTTTCAGATCATTCAGCATCTGATAGTTCAAAACTTTAGAAACCCATAATCCTTACATCCTGTTAATCTGACGTGTAATAGTCCCCACATCTAATAGTCCCCACATCTAATAGTCCCCACATCTAATAGTCCCCACATCTAATAGTCCCCACATCTAATAGTCCCCACATCTAATAGTCACCACATCTAATAGTCCCCACATCTAATAGTCCACACATCTAATAGTCCCCACATCTAATAGTCCGCACATCTAATAGTCCACACATCTAATAGTACCCACATCTAATAGTACACACATCTAATAGTCCCCACATCTAATAGTCCCCACATCTAATAGTACCCACATCTAATAGTACCCACATCTAATAGTACACACATCTAATAGTCCGCAAATCTAATAGTCACCACATCTAATAGTCCACACATCTAATAGTCCACACATCTAATAGTCCACAGATCTTATAGTCTCCACATCTAATAGTCCCCACATCTAATAGTCCACACATCTAATAGTCCACACATCTAATAGTCCACACATCTAATAGTCCACACATCTAATAGTCCCCACCTCTAATAGTCCCCACATCTAATAGTCCACACATCTAATAGTCCACACATCTAATAGTCCACACATCTAATAGTCCACACATCTAATAGTCCACACATCTAATAGTCCCTACATCTAATAGTCCACACATCTAATAGTCCACAGATCTTATAGTCTCCACATCTAATAGTCCCCACATCTAATAGTCCCCACATCTAATAGTCCACACATCTAATAGTCCACACATCTAATAGTCCACACATCTAATAGTCCACACATCTAATAGTCCACACATCTAATAGTCCCCACATCTAATAGTCCCCACATCTAATAGTCCACACATCTAATAGTCCACACATCTAATAGTCCACACATCTAATAGTCCACAAATCTTATAGTCTCCACATCTAATAGTCCCCACATCTAATAGTCCACACATCTAATAGTCCACACATCTAATCGTCCACACATCTAATCGTCCACACATCTAATCGTCCACACATCTAATAGTCCACACATCTAATTGTCCACACATCTAATAGTCCACACATCTAATTGTCCACACATCTAATAGTCCACACATCTAATAGTCCGCACATCTAATAGTCCGCACATCTAATAGTCCCCACATCTAATAGTACCCACATCTAATAGTCCACACATCTAATAGTCCACACATCTAATAGTCCACACATCTAATAGTCCACAAATCTTATAGTCTCCACATCTAATAGTCCCCACATCTAATAGTCCACACATCTAATAGTCCACACATCTAATAGTCCGCACATCTAATAGTCCCCACATCTAATAGTCCACACATCTAATAGTCCACACATCTAATAGTCCCCACATGTAATAGTCCCTACATCTAATAGTCCACACATCTAATAGTCCACAGATCTAATTGTCCACACATCTAATAGTCCCCACATCTAATAGTCCCCACATCTAATAGTCCACACATCTAATAGTCCACACATCTAATAGTCCACACATCCAATCGTCCACACATCTAATAGTCCACACATCTAATTGTCCACACATCTAATAGTCCGCACATCTAATAGTCCGCACATCTAATAGTCCGCACATCTAATAGTCCCCACATCTAATAGTACCCACATCTAATAGTACCCACATCTAATAGTCCCCACATCTAATAGTCCCCACATCTAATAGTCCACACATCTAATAGTCCCCACATCTAATAGTCCCCACATCTAATAGTCCCCACATCTAATAGTCCCCACATCTAATAGTCCCCACATCTAATAGTCCGCACATCTAATAGTCCGCACATCTAATAGTCCGCACATCTAATAGTCCGCACATCTAATAGTCCTCACATCTAATAGTCCCCACATCTAATAGTCTACACATCTAATAGTCCACACATCCAATAGTCCACACATCAGGCTGTGCCTCATTATCATAACAATAGCATTAGCAGGGCTGTCATTACCATACACAGCGTATGATAATGACAGCGCAGCACTGCAGGGCCGATTGGACTGTGCAAAACAGGTCACTAGAAGCTCCTGGGTTGCACTCGAAAGAGTTAACAGGAAAGGGTTACCCAAGGGCTGCCACTGCTGTATTTCTCTGATCCCGGAGCAGGAATGAAGAGAGTGGCCCAGCCAATAAGAGAGAGGAGGCGTGTCAGGACAGCCAATCAGATGAAAGACCCGCCTCCCTGCAGTTTATGCCGGAGAGAGAGTAAAGACATGTGCTTCTGCCTGGGCTCCTAGGTTAGGTTTCCCGGGAAGAGGAAGGTGGGGACACTGCACTGTGTGTATGGGGGAGGTGACACTGCACTGTGTGTATGGGGGAGGTGACACTGCACTGTGTGTATGGGGGAGGTGACACTGCACTGTGTGTATGGGGGAGGTGACACTGCACTGTGTGTATGGGGAGGTGACACTGCACTGTGTGTATGGGGGAGGTGACACTGCACTGTGTGTATGGGGGAGGTGACACTGCACTGTGTGTATGGGGGAGGTGACACTGCACTGTGTGTATGGGGGAGGTGACACTGCACTGTGTGTATGGGGGAGGTGACACTGCACTGTGTGTATGGGGGAGGTGACACTGCACTGTGTGTATGGGGGAGGTGACTACATAGTGTACATTGTGTATGTGACAGTGACTGCATAGTATATATTGTGTATGTGACAGTGACTGCATAGTATATATTGTGTATGTGACAGTGACTGCATAGTGTATTTATGTGACTGGGGGTGTGGGGCAGTGAATGCATAGTAATTGTGTATATCTGAGCAGTGCAAGAGTATTAGGCTAGGGCTACACAGACTTTTTGTAGCGCGACGGATTGATTTTAACTATTGAATGACAGCTGCAGTCTATAAGATTGCATTTAACGGAACACATTCATTTGGATTGCAGCTACAATCAGTCGCGCTACAAAAAGTCGCAGTGTAGCCCTAGCTTTTGGACTGGACTCATGTGCCTCACATTAATAGTAAGTGAGGTTTTTCTGTTTAATTCAATAAATATTTTAGCTTTAAATAATCAATAGGCTTTTTTGGGTTTTATTTTATTTTTTTCGCGTGGTATCGAATGGTATCGAGTATCGCAATACTTTTTTATGGTATCGATACCGAATCAAAATTTTGGTATCGAAACAACTCTACCTCAACCACCATCAGGCAGTAGAACCTCAGAACCAGAGCATGCCCCGAAGAGAAGAACTAGTGTGCCTTTCCCGTCACTGCACGCCGGCCCAGGGAGCTTCAGGAGTATGACTACTGTACCCATTCGGCCACCACTCCTGCGTCCCTGTGGCCCGGTCGCTGCAATATGATTCACTGAACCTTTATGCCAAGTTTAATTTGCAGTCAGACATCAGACATTGGTGCACCATGATCCTCAGGATACTTGGGGAGCCTATAGCCACATGGAGGACACAAGGCATACAATAAAAACAGTTGAGAACAACAAACATGGGCATCTAGAGTTACACAAGCAGGACCCAGAGCCAAATAAAGCGAAGCTTAGAAACACATATAGCAACCCAAGAGCCACATCAAGAGAACCTTCAAGTGAGATAAAGCAGATTTTAGAGCCACATCAAGAGAACCGTACAACCACATGATTATGACCCTCAAGCTACGCCAAAGGACTCTAGAGTCACGTGAAGGGAACCCAAGAGATGCAGCAAAGGTATCTGAGCCACAAGAATGTAACACTGGAGTCACATAAACAGGAACCAGAGCCTCATAAAGTGGACCTCAGAGACACATATACCCTGCCAAAAGCCACATCAAAACATAAAAAACACCCTAGAGTCACAGGAGGAGAGCCATAGAGCAACATGAAGAAAACCCTAAATCCAAATAATGAGGACCCTACACCCATGTCAAGAGGACACTGAAAAAAAGCTTTTCTTGCAATAAAAAAAGGTGTAGTTTTTAACTTGGATTTTTATTTTTCATTTAATAAAAAATGTTAAACTTTTTATTTAACGTATATTAGTTAGTGATGAGTGGGAGGTGCCATATTCGATTTCGCAATATTTTGCGAATATTCGATTGAATATTCGTCATATATTCATCGAAATCGAATATTCGTCATTATTCTATATATTGCGAATGTTATGCGAATTTATATTCGCATTGCGAATTAAACTTAGAGCTCAGTTTCTAATGGTTGTATTGCTAGAATTGACGAAGATAACGAATATCACGAATATAGCGCTATGTTCTCAATCTTCGATATATTGTAGCAATACAACCATTGGGAACTCAGCTCTAAGTTGAATTTGCAATGCGAGTAATTCAGGTTATTTTAATCACATTGCGATTACAACTTAGTCAAATTTGTGAGATCATGATTCTCACATCCGACAGTACTTTTTAGCATGGAGGCGTTCCCTTGCACACGGGAAGTCGGCAGAAGCGGCAACGGGCATTGACTGGAGCGGGCAGGGAGCAAAGAATCCTCCGGACAGGTAAGAAAAGCTTTTGGGAAGTTGGAAGACAACCAAAGAGCAACAAGGATTAACAACTTAAAAAAAACCAAAAAAACGAATATTCGAAATAGCGAATATATAGCGCTATATTTGCAATATTAGTTAATTTGCGAAGTGCCGATATTCGCAAAAAAAAAAATCGCTATTCGAATATTCGCGCTCAACACTAATACTAGTCCCAAAAGAGGACTTGAACAGGCAATATTTTGATCGCTTCTATTATACACAACTACTTATGCAGCTATATTGACCGTCACCAGCAGGCAGCGCCAGAAAGGTGCGCTGTAGGCAGGCCTGGGGCCAAACTGTTCACACTAGTATTCCGCAGCTGCCAAACCATTATATCTATAACCACTACAAGTGTTTTCCCAAGGATGCTTTATTGTTTAGAGAGACCACCGGGGTGGGCAGATCTCCTGGCCCCCTAGCCACCAGACTAGCTTTGTGTAGTACCTTATATTCGGAAGAACCATGTCGCACTGGGGCGATGCTATATTGGTATCTCTCCCAGGCTGCCGGTTCTGTAATCAGGTTCCATCCCCTATAATTTCATACAATTACCTATATAAGGGGATTATTATGGAATAGTAAACAGCACAATACCGTATAATTATATTAAAACAATGGAATAATCAGGAGCACGATAATACTCTGCAGCTGAGCCGAGCGGGGGCCATATTGGAAGGTAAAATTAATGAATCAGTATTCGGAGCGCCATATCTCATTAGCGTCTCATACCGCACATCAATTATAATGTCACAGCAGAGCAATGTTTTACATTATATACGCGGGCGGAAAACTGGAATTACCCACAGAGATAATTGTCACCAGGAAATGTAATGGCCGCCATGATCTGCAGGGCCGACTTTTAGAACACGTCATCAACCTTAATAATTTAGAGTTCAAAACTTCTTATAATCTGGCATCTAATAGTCTGCAGTTTCAGATCATTCAGCATTTGTTAGTTTAAAACTTTAGAAACCCATAATCCTTACATCCTGTTAATCTGACGTGTAATAGTCACCACATCTAATAGTCCACACATCTAATAGTCCCCACATCTAAGGCCTTATTCACACATCTAATAGTCCCCACATCTAATAGTCCCACATCTATAGTCACCACATCTAATAGTCCCACTGACATCTGAATAGTGCCGCACATCTAATAGTCACACATCTAATAGTCCTACATCTAATAGTCCACATCTAATAGTACCCACATCTAATAGTTCCACATCTAATAGTCCGCATCAATAGTCCAACATAGTCCTCACATCTAATAGTCCGCACATCTAATCAGTACCACATCTAATAGTCACACATCTAATAGTCCGTGCACATCTAATAGTCCGCACACATCTAATAGTCCACACATGCTAATAGTCCACACATCTAATAGTCCACAGATCTAATAGTCTCGCACATCTAATAGTCCACACATCTAATAGTCCACACATCTAATAGTCCACACATCTAATCGTCCACAGATCTAATAGTCCCCACATCTAATAGTCCACACATCTAATAGTCCACACATCTAATAGTCCCCACATCTAATAGTCCCCACATCTAATAGTCCCCACATCTAATAGTCCACACATCTTATAGTTCCCACATCTAATAGTCCCCACATCTTATAGTTCCCACATCTAATAGTCCCCACATCTAATAGTCCCCACATCTAATAGTCCCCACATCTTATAGTTCCCACATCTAATAGTCCACACATCTAATAGTCCACACATCTAATAGTCCGCACATCTAATAGTCCCCACATCTAATAGTCTACACATCTAATAGTCCACACATCTAATAGTCCACACATCTAATAGTCCACACATCTAATAGTCCACACATCTAATAGTCCCCACATCTAATAGTCCCCACATCTAATAGTCCCCACATCTAATAGTCCCCACATCTAATAGTCCACACATCTAATAGTCCACACATCTAATAGTCCACACATCTAATAGTCCCCACATCTTATAGTCCCCACATCTAATAGTCCCCACATCTAATAGTCCCCACATCTAATAGTCCCCACATCTAATAGTCCACACATCTAACAGTCCACACATCTAACAGTCCACACATCTAACAGTCCCCACATGTAACAGTCCCCACATCTAATAGTCCCCACATCTAATAGTCCCCACATCTAATAGTCCACACATCTAATAGTCCACACATCTAATAGTCCACACATCTAATAGTCCACACATCTTATAGTTCCCACATCTAATAGTCCACACATCTAATAGTCCACACATCTAATAGTCCACACATCTAACAGTCCACACATCTAATAGTCCCCACATCTAATAGTCCACACATCTAATAGTCCCCACATCTAATAGTCCACACATCTAATAGTCCACACATCTAATAGTCCACACATCTACTAGTCCACACATCTACTAGTCCACACATCTAATCGTCCGCACATCTAATAATCCACACATCAAATAGTCCACACATCAAATAGTCCACACATCTAATAGTCCACACATCTAATAGTCCACAGATCTAACAGTCCACACATCTAACAGTCCACACATCTAACAGTCCACACATCTAACAGTCCACACATCTAATAGTCCCCACATCTAATAGTCCCCACATCTAATAGTCCCCACATCTAATAGTCCCCACATCTAATAGTCCACACATCTAATAGTCCACACATCTAATAGTCCACACATCTAATAGTCCACACATCTAATAGTCCACAGATCTAACAGTCCACACATCTAACAGTCCACACATCTAACAGTCCACACATCTAACAGTCCACACATCTAACAGTCCACACATCTAATAGTCCCCACATCTAACAGTCCACACATCTAATAGTCCACACATCTAATAGTCCCCACATCTTATAGTTCCCACGTCTAATAGTCCACACATCTAATAGTCCACACATCTAATAGTCCCCACATCTAATAGTCCCCACATCTTGTAGTTCCCACATCTAATAGTCCACACATTTAATCGTCCACATATCTAATAGTCCACACATCTAATAGTCCCCACATCTAACAGTCCACACATCTAATAGTCTACACATTCCAGTCTACGTATAGTTTCCTACGGGGGCCGAAAAATACACATATCCAAGGACTATGATAAAATCACCCAGTAATATTGTATGGTGGATGGCGGTAGTATCTAGGACATGGGTTGTCAACCTCAAGCACTTCAGCTATTGTCAGACTACAACTCTCAGCATACACACTTTCTTGGCTTTCTCAAAACTCCTATGCGAGAGAATGGGGCATGCTGAGAGTTGTTGTGTCAAAACAGCTAACGTGCTGGATGTTACCAACTCCTGATCTAGGAACTGAATTGAGCTATTATGTGTGAACCATATGGCAGTATTATTTTTTTATTGTATAATGTTTGGGCACTATATAGCAGCGCTATCTTGGAACTATAGGTCGGTATTATTTTAATGTTGCACATTATTATTTTTGCCCTATATGGCAATATTAGTTTGATGTTTATTATTTGGGCACTATATGGCAGCATTGTCTTGACACTAGTTAGTGGAATTACTCGATGTTGAATATCATTTTGCCATTATATGGCAGTATGTTGGCACTGTATGGAAGTATGATTTTGATGCTGCATATTATTTTGGCACTATATGAAAGCATTTTTGGCACTATGTGACGGTATCTTTTTGATGTTGCATAATATTTGGGCACTATATGCCACCATTATCTTGGTAGTCTATGGTGGCATTATTAGATGTTGGCACTATATGGGAGTATTATCTTGACATTTTAGGGCAGTGCTTTTTTGATGTTTTATATTATTTGAGGACAATATGGCAGCATTATCTTGTTACTAAATGGCAGTGTAATTTTGAGGTTGCATATTATTTGGGCACCATATGGCAGTATAATCTTAATGTTGCCTATTATTTGGGCACTGTATGGCAGCATTATCTTGTTACCATATGGCAGTATTGTTTTTATGTCGCACAATATTTTGGCACTATACTGGTGCGTTATCTTGGCACTATCTGGCAGTATTATTCTGACACTATTTGGCCGTGTTATGTGGACTGAAATCATTGAAGAAAATGTCAAGGCAAACGGGGCCACATTTTCTATACAAACAGTCCTTGCTGCTGAAATTACAGATGTAGATGTAACAGAACAGAAGTTAATTATAGTTTGCAGTAACATAACAACAGGCGTTTTTCTGCAGAGCTGTAGATAAATCTACATAGTTACGTGTAGAGAAGAACTGTTCAATGACACATTCAGCTCTGCTACATCTGTACTTGGTAAATCCAGCACAATTGAGGTCTCAGCAGGTGAATGAGAGATGTTTTTTGTCTGGGAGCGGTAATTCTGCCCTGTACCATGTTAGGGGGAGGTGAACACGAAACATTGAGATTAGCGGGCGTCCCACCTGACCTAATGTAAGCAGTCGGCACGCGACACGCTAATGTCCGCTCCGTAAAAGGTCAGCCTCCATTTACTGAAGGGTTCCATTATAAACCATGTAACCTTTCCAGAGCTAATATTATTCTACATGGGGGTCACAGAGGTTCAGCCGTCTCCAGCAAACATGGAATTGACAGCAGCAAGGCATTTACTGGCCCGGGCGCCGCCACTACTTCCCATCATTCTCGTAATGAGAATCCGGGGAATAGAATTATAAAAGTACAATATACAGGACAAATATATAAATATCACATCTACAAGCCCATGGAAACCTCATCTCCACCACCTCCAATGGGTCAGCCAGTCCACTGCCATATACTGTACCTTCTCACCACTTTCAACATCTCTGCTTGCTGTTAGTGAAAGAGTACATTCACTGCAGCTTGTTACAGTGTAACTTTTCGACTGCCCTGCAACTGTGGCAACTGATGTAATCAGATTCATTTTTTCCATTTGGGTTACAGTGACCCAGTGGTTCACTGCTAAAGAGTTAATGCTATCTTGTGATCCATGATGTGAACCCAAAAGGCAGTGTATAGGAAGAAACCTTGTGAGATCACTCAGACAGAGAAATGTGCCAAGCGATGAGCAAAGTGGATGAAGCAGGATATACACAAAGGAGAGAAGATGACAGGAGTTTGCCTCCACATGAATTGGGGACAGATGTCCTGGGGCGAGAGAGAAAGAGAGCGACAGCAAGAGAGCTCAGATCACCACCCTGCTGGAAACTCGTCCGACCACCGAGGTATCCGGTAAAATGGTGATCATCAGCCAAGTCATCACTGTTATGGCTGGGCAGGGCTCATCCTACCCTCACCATCTTCAGAACCTGCTGTAACAATTCACTCCAGCAGCAATAAAGAGAAAATGCCTCCCACAGTTTGGCCTGAGCATGAGGTTGAGATGACCACCACAGAGTGTCAAGCTGTGACCTGCTGCCATCTGAAACAATAACCTAACTCTACTCCTATGACTTTTCCTGCAAAAGAAATGAAGCCCTGTTTTATGTGTGTTGTTGGCCAACACAGCCTGTGTCCAGTGGACTCTATTGCTAAAATAACCTACTTTATATCCCAGTTGTGCACTGTTGCACCTTCCCTCTCTTCTCAGGTTAAAGACAAAACCTGAGATTGGCAAAGTTCAAGTACTAGTGCCCTGAGAGGGACTTTAACGCACCCAAGCCCTCTAAGAAATTCCTGTAACAATTTCTAAGTGCCTCACCCAGGAAATTGATCCTTAAACCATCTCTTAGGCCCCCTGTGTCTTGATGAAAGACTCTTTTTTGCACTTTTTGCCCTGGACTACTGTTTGTAGTCATGAACTTTACCCCTTTATGGAGAGAACACCACCCCCATGTCACTGTGTGAAGATGCCGTCTGCCCATATCCCATCCTGCTGAGAGATTTATTTGCACTGTTGATATGCACATGCTGTAATGTGAATTCTTACAGGAAGAAGAAAGAAGAGAAGACAAGAATATCTACGGTACCGTGCATATGATGACTGTTTGTTTTGTAGGTCGAAGAATATCTAGGAGGCAAAACGGGGGAGCAAGGGAGAGCAAGGGAGCAGAGCAAACAAGGTTCAAGAAAAGCAACTTTAGCACCAGCCCCTCTCTGAGAAACTAGATCAGAAATGTACTGTTTGATTAGGACCAAAAGAGCTGTTTGTGGACAAGACAGTAAGGTGAATGCACGTTTATGGCAATAGGCTTCACTGCTTGTTGTAAGGGTTAATTGTCTCATACTCCTGCCACATTTCTAAGACTAACTGTCCATCTGATCTAGGACTGTACCCCGCAGATTAGGCATTACAGAGTTAGTAAGAATTTTCATGCATTTTGTCAATAGGGAAGATTGCCCGGTTGATATAGAGAGACTAAGAGGTGAACCATTATGGTGCCAATCCCCTACACACAGCCTTTGAGAAGAATTTGCATGCAACATACCTCAGAATTGTGCCTTTGTCATTATCTCCTCCATCTGCCGACCTAGCTATCAATTCATCTAACATCAAGGGCACCCAGCCACCACTAGACAGGACAACCCAAAAATCCAGGGTGTGTCTGAGGGAAGAAAGGGTGCGTCCACCACTTACTGCACGACTGGCCCAGGGAATGCTACAGGGAAAGGGATTAGCTACTGTGAGAATTACAACCATTCTCATTAAAATTCCTATGCACTGAGCTCCCTCTAGTGTTGGCTGGTGGGAGTCAGTTTCCTAATATATTGTGTGAGGAGAAGCAGAATATTTTGTGCTGCAAGGGGAAGATTTATCAATGTGTTTATGCTTATTGCCATGAAGTTCAGAAACAGTTCCATATTTATGAAGTTCCTGCTCCACTTCCACTGGGGAATCCTATGTAATGCTATAGGGCCCTATGATATCTGTGTATGTCTATGCTGCCATGCTATTCTCACATGTAGGTGGTCTTAATTTGCTCTTTGGGTTCCTGTATTTCGAGGCTCTATAATAATCCAACTATATACCCTATAATCCTGCCTTACCACCCACAAAATACTTCCATATAGTGCTTAAAGGGAACCTGTCACCAGGAAATTCACTGATGAACCAGGCATGCTGCCTTGTAGGACTCACTCTGCTGAATATAATGATACCTTTCACTTGGTGATCTGTTGCTTTATTGTCGAGAAATATTACTTTTAATCCATATGCTAATGAGCTGATATGAGTCCAGTAGTTAATATGAGTCCAGCATTTTTCTATTCAGAGCTGTAGCCACTCCCTATTCACGTCTTCAGTTGTAAAGAGGCGTGGTTTAAAAAAATGACCTGCATTATAGCCAATACAAGGCTTGCTGCCTTTCACTTTAAAGCCTAACTGCCATACCCACGGCGACATGTCCCTTATCAGCCATCATGTGTTTATCACCCCATGAACAAACTAGCCCTTATTATAATTACTAACTTCAATAGTATATTCCTCCTCCTTTTTTAATATAATACCTTAGCATTCCCTGTTATTCATTTTCCCTCTAATTATTAACATGAATGAATGAATGATGTAATAAACCACGCCCCTTTTGCAACTGAAGAAGTTAATAGGGGAGGGGCTACAACTCTGAATAGAAAAAACACTGGACTCAAATCAGCTCATTAGCATATGGATTAAAAGTACTATTTCTCCACAATAAAGCACCAGATCACCAAGTAAAAGGTATCATTATATTCAGCAGAGTGAGCCCTACAAGGCAGCATGCCTGGTTCATCAGTGAATTTCCTGGTGACAGGTTCTCTTTAAGTATTATGCATTTATGTATTCAAATAGTAAATTATTAGTAATCCCTAAAAATATTTTTTCCACAAAATTTCCAACCAATACCACCAAGCATAATACTGGATGGTTGTAGCGCAGTCCTGGGGTTCCCATACATGAATGTCCTCTAGGGCGATTATTCTAAACATATTCTTGTTAACCGTTTTAGCAGGTTAATTTTGCTATAAAACGTTATTTTATATTATGCAAATTAGCCTCTGCTACCAGCAAGTAGGCGTTACTTGCTGGTCAGCCGACTGCATCAGGCTTGTAAAGCGCCTCCTGTGGATGATTGACAGGGCCAGCGACGCTCTGTCTCCAGCTGGCCCTGTCTCTGTTTAGACATTTCGCGCCTGCGCCATACCGTTCTTCAGTCGGCGAAGGCGCACTGAGAGAATGTACTTCTGGCTAGGACCGCTCCTTCACTCAGTGCGCCAATGACGTCACAGCTGCAACCGGAAAGAGAAGACGACTGAAGAACAGGTATGATGCTGCAGGCAGCTAGCAGTGCTCAGCCAGACTGATAGCTCTTATAACTGAAAGCTGTTCACGAGCATTTTCTAGAACATCCATGTTCCACAGCAACCACCAAGACGAAGCGTACAAGCTGGATGTGCAGCGTACTAGCAGTAAACGCCCTACTTGCTGGTAGCAAGGTAATTTGCATAATATAAAATAACGTTTTATAGCAAAATTAACCTGCTAAAACGGTTAACAAGAATATGATTAGAATAATCGCCCTATAGGCTTTTTAGTGAGGGAAAAAAAAAATGCTTTTGGGGGGTGACAGAAGCCCTTTAAAGAGGAATGCTTCACCACCTTACAGGCCACCAGACAGCTTTGCTTTGCTTCTCAGGACAGGTAGGAGCGAGGTGTATAC
This sequence comes from Bufotes viridis, assembly GCA_033119425.1. NCBI lineage: Eukaryota > Metazoa > Chordata > Amphibia > Anura > Bufonidae > Bufotes > Bufotes viridis. Next base: position 612,687,886 of record CM065589.1, read on the forward strand.
TTAGAGGTGGCCTCCATAGCACTGATTAAATAATGACCCCTCTTTTTGGTTGTGACATCTACTGCAGACGGTCTTATGACCCTCATTACTGATTGTTTCCTTTTTATTTAAAGGTGAAGCGTCCTTTCACGAATGAAATCTCACAGGACGATACTTGACTAGTGTTGAGCGAACTTGTGTTTTAAGTTCTGTGTCCAAAGTTCGGGTTATCGAAGAATTCCTTTATTGATTCCAAATTCCGTTATGGTCCGTGGTAGCGGAATCCATAACTGGATTCTTCGATAACCTGAACCCCAACTTTGGATGCAGAACTTAAAACACAAGTTCGCTCAACACTAGACTTGAGCTGAATGTGAACATTCGAGGTCATCTCTGCTTCCCCTGTGATACATTACAAATCGAGCAGGAGACAAGTAGACCGTAACTTATATGAGGATCTATTACGACCGCCATTTATCCTCTCCTAGCCCAGCTAGAAAGCCGAGCTCTATCACTGCCCCTCCCCCCACACCCCCGGTAATTAGTGCAGAAAACAATTAACGGCCGGCGAGATGCAGCTCCACCAATTATTTTTTAATCATTGGAAATGAGAGGAAGTTTTATAAAAGCCAAGAAAAATAATGGTTCGGGGTTTTTAGTGCGGCTTTGTTAATGATCGTACAAGCCGCCGCGAGCCGTGTAAATTGGGCAGGAAAATAACTCTCATTGGAGTCCATTTGTAAAGGCGCCCTGTCTGCTTCCTGCTGATCCCTGATATTTATAGGTTACATCGTTTAGCGATACATTTACAAACCTCATGTTAAAATGTATTAGCAAAGGGTATGAATACTTTTGCAACCTGTTTTTATGGCAAACATAATTAACAATGAAGCAAGCGGTATGCAGTAGTTAGTACCTACGCTCCGAAGACGCTCCGAGGAATAACAAGAGGTACTTTAGTACCCCAGACCTGGGTTGCTACAAATTGTTTATTAGTAAGTTATGCATTGTATCCTACTGTTTGTTCCTCGCCGTCACTACCAGCAAGGAAAGTTGGCAAAGGTTGGCAGGAACAGGGTTAACCATCCTGTTCCTCTCCTCTTGGTAGGAGTGGGCTGATCCTGCTTCCTGCCAGGAGGAGGAGTTCCTGTTCTTGAGGCAGAGCAGACTGCAGAGCTCTTGTTACAGACTCCACAGAGATAACTACCTCAATGTGTCCTCAAGTGAAGCCTTGAGATTCCAGACAGCAGAGTGACCTGCTATTTCTGCCTCTACAGACATTGCTGTAGGGTGAGGGACTATAGTTTCTGGCACCATGTGTACGGTGCAACCAAACTCACAACTTCCCTGTCATGAGTAAGGGCTGCTATGCTATAGCCCGAAACGCGTAGAAGGGATTTACTGTCCGTAACTGTTCTTGGAATTTTTATCGCATCAATAAAGAATGAAACCTTGCTGCAAAGAGCTGGATTTTGAAAAAGTTTTTTTGCACATGTGTACGGTGCTCCAGAATAGAGCACTTCATATTTGGTTATTGATATTTAATGTTATTTGGTTCTAGGTAATGTTTTGATGCGTTGTGTTGTATAGTTTTGTATGGATAAGTCAGGGTTAACAATCCTGACTCTACCCTGTAGGAGACTAGGTGTTGGACCTAGGTCCGCCCCTAGCTTAGTGAAGTCTAGTGTTAGCTGAGGAAGAAAGAGGAGCTACAAGTGCTCACTCCTCAAGAAACTAGGCCTGTGTCCCGTGAAATCACTATGGCCTCTTTCAGACGAGCGTGTCGAGTGTGGAAGACGCGTTCCGTGTGGGAGCGTGATTTCTTGTTATGGACACTGCTCGTTCCACAGGATGGCACGGCATTATAATGATATATAATGCTCTGTATCTCTGCATGACCTGTATCTACTGAATTATACTGACATAATCCTGTCAGTATAAGGCCTCATGCACACGGCCGTGGGTGTTTTGCGGTCCGCAAACCGCGGATCCGCAAAACACGGAAGCTGCTCCGCGTTCCGTTCCGCAATTTGCGGAACGGAACGCGGGCCATTATAGAGATGCCTATTCTTGTCCGCATAACGGACAAGAATAGGACATGCTCTATTTTTTTTGCGGGCGCACGGAACGGAGCAACGGATGCGGACAGCACACGGAGTGCTGTCCGCATCTTTTGCGGCCCCATTGAAATGAATGGGTCCGCGGCCGAGCCGCGAAATATGCGGCTCGGACGCGGACCCAAACAACGGCCGTGTGCATGAGGCCTAAGTCTGTAGATGCAAGGTCATGCAGAGACACACAGCATTATAAATCAGTATAAAATTCGGGACTGTCCCGTCAGTGCTGCTCTGGTGACACGAGGGGGTTACACAAGGCCGGTGGTTTTAGCTGAATGGTTTATAATACTTGGTAGTGCGGAACTGTTTATAGTAGGGTGGGATTCGGCCAGTTTGGGACAACTAACGACCATACAGCAGAACGTGTTGCTGGTCAGATCTCCTCTCCATGTCTTATATTGGCAAGCACTTGCAGCAGCACTGGGCACCTCTGGTATGGTTAGGCCTTTGCTCCAGGCAGTCCCGTCCCTCTCTAACAAATATACGCTAGGTCATAATCATGAATAAACTGCACCATTTTGCAGACAAAAGATTCCAGAGGAGAAACATGTATTTCTGAATGTGCCCCTTTGAGTTTTCATAGCTTACAATCAGGTTTAGAGGCATGTAATACTACAAATGCGCACTAGGTGGCGACATCTGATAACGCTGCACATATGTGACAGGTTATACACCATATCATAATAGTATATAATATAATAATAATATTTCATGATGGATTCGTTGTCCTGTTGACTATAAAATTACAGAAGGGATAGTGGATCAGATAACAGATATTGCTTGCAATGGACGGCATGATGTTACGTGCAAGTTCTGATCATCTGCAAAATAAAAGCGTCAGAAAATGCAAGAAATGGTGGCTTGGTGCTCTACAAATATACTGCTGTGAGCACCCGAATGTGTCAGGATAGAGAGGATGCAAGCCATAGCTGTAGCGCAGCCTAAACCGCATTGAAGCATCCATTATACTCTGGTCACACCCAAAGCTGCAGTCACAATTCTGGCTGTTAGCTTTCAGACGACATGCCTGCTCAGCTGTGAGGCATGAGGAGATGTTTCCATCAGGACCTATACCATAGGCCAGTTTCACATGGGTGTGTTCACTGCGTGAAATACTCGCCATGTGGGGGCATGAATTCCCGAGGTGAGCTCTGCTCCTTACATATATTATATGTATATTGTATTATTATATATGTATTATACAGTGAGGAACAGAAGTATTTGAACACCCTGCGAGTTTGCGAGTTCTCCCACTTAGAAATCATGGAGGGGTGTGAAATTCACATTTTCGGTGCATTCCCACTCTGAGAAACAGAATAAAAATTAAAAAAAATCAGGAAATCATATTGTATGATTTATAAAGAATTTTTTTCTCTTGTACTGCTGCACATGAGTGTCTGAACACCTGAGAGAATCAGTGTTAATATTTGGTTAGGCCCAACGTTGGGGGAGTGGGGGACAGGGCAATTGCCCAGAGAAGAGGGGATGAAGGACCTGCAATGACCTCACCATCATGTGACCAGAAAAGGAGGCTGAGCTCAGCAGAGAAGAGGGGATGAAGGACCTGCGATGATCTCACCATCATGTGACTAGCATAGGAGGCGGAGCTCAGCAGAGAAGAGGCGATGAAGGACCTGCGATGACCTCACTATCATGTGACCAGAAAAGGAGGCTGAGCTCAGCAGAGAAGAGGGGATGAAAGGACCTGCGATGACCTCACCATCATGTGACCAGAACAGGAGGCGGAGCTCAGCAGAGAAGAGGGGGATGAAGGACCTGCGATGATCTCACCATCATGTGATTAGAACAGGAGGCGGAGGTCAACAGAGAAGAGGGGATGAAGGACCTGCGATGACCTCACCATCATGTGATTAGAACAGGAGGCGGAGCTCAGCAGAGAAGAGGGGATGAAGGACCTGCGATGATCTCACTATCATGTGACTAGCAAAGGAGGCTGAGCTCAGCAGAGAAGAGGGGATGAAGGACCTGCGATGACCTCACCATCATGTGACCAGAACAGGAGGCTGAGCTCAGCAGAGAAGAGGGGATGAAGGACCTGCGATGACCTCACCATCATGTGACCAGAACAGGAGGCGGAGCTCAGCAGAGAAGAGGGATGAAGAACTTGTGATGATCTCACCATCATGTGACTAGAACAGGAGGCGGAACTCAGCAGTGCAGTAAAGAAGACCACTGATGCATGGGAAGAAGTATAGATTCAATGTAGGTGGCAGGGAATTGCTGGGAGTTGTAGTCCTCTCCTCGTATACCTACTGTTATGTAATATCAGAGTAGATTACAAGAGGAGGTACGAGGAGAGGATTACAACTCCCAGCATGTCCAGCTTGTTATGTAATATCAGAGTACATTACAATAGGAGTTATAAATAGAGAGGACTACAACTCTCAGCATGTCCAGGCCTTTATTATATAATATCAGGGTACATTACAACATCCTAGATATGCTGGGAGGTATATACCTCCTCTTATAATGTATTCTGATATTATATAATAACTGCTTGGACATGCTTGGAGTAGAGTTGAGCAAAGTTGTGTTTTAAGTTTGGCGTCCAAAGTTTGGGTTGGGGTTATCGAAGAATCCCGTTATGGAATCCGCTACCATGGACCATAACGGCATTTGGAATCCATAAGGGGATGCTTCACCCTGGGTTCACACCTGAGCGTTTTACAGCGCGTTCAAACGCGCTGTAAAACGCTCAACAGATTAAAACCAATGCATCCCTATGGGAGTGGTTCACACTTGAGCGTTTTACAGCGCGTTTGAGCGCGCTGTAAAGCATAACGCTATAAACAAGTACTTGAGCTTCTTTTGGGGGCGTTTGGCGCGTTTGTGATTGACACCACTGTAGTCAATCACAAGAACCTGCGTACTGGCTGCAGCGTTTCCTATTTGCAAACAGCGCCGCAGAAAGCAGCGTCAAAAACGCAGCGTAAACGCGCGTTTTGGAACGCTCAGGTCTGAACCCAGGGTCATTGAACCGAACCTGGACAACACGGAGGACCTGAGTGGCGTCACCGTCATGTGATCAGTGCAGGGGGCGTGGCTAAGCACTGGATTGGATAAGAGGTGTTAGCCTACGAGTCTACGACCTCTTATCCAATCCAGTACTGAGCCACGCCCCTGCACTGATCACATGACGGTGACGTCACCCCAGGTCCTCCTTGTTGTCCAAGGTTCGGGTTCATTGAAGAATCCCCTTATGGATTCCAAATGCCGTTATGGTCCATGGTAGGGGGATCCATAACGGGATGCTATGATAACCCGAACCGTAACTTTGGACGCCGAACTTAAAACACAAGTTCGCTCAACTCTAGCTGGGAGTTGTAGTCTCAACATCTTATACCTCCCCCTGTAATGTGCCCTTATATTAAAACATGGCTTAAACATGTTGGGAGTTTTAGTCCTCTTCTGTTATACCTCCTGAATTAGGTCTCAAGCACACGGCCGTTGCCTGGCCATATTGCGGCCTGCTTCAATGGGTCCGCAATCCGGATCTGCCATGCTTAAAGGGGTTCTGCAGTTTGATACAACTGATGATCTATCATCAGGATAGATCATCAGCATCTGATCGGCCGGAGTCTGACACCCGGGACCCCCGCCGATCAGCTGTTTGAGAAGGCAGCGGCGCTGCAGCAGCGCCGCGGCCTTCTCACTGTTTTCCTCTGCTAGAGCCCCGCCCAGTGACGTCACGACTTGTATCCAAGTGGCATGGGCGAGGCTAAGCTCTGTTCACTGAATGGGCTCTAGCAGAGGAAAACAGTGAGAACGCCGCGGCGCTGCTGCAGCGCTGCTGCCTTCTCAAACAGCTGATCGGCGGGGGTCCCTGGTGTCAGACCCCGGCCGATCAGATGCTGATGATCTATCCTGAGGATAGATCATCAGTTGTATCAAACTGCAGAACCCCTTTAACGGAGGCATGGAAGCACTACAGAGTGCTTTCGTGGGGTTTCTGTCCGTGCCTCCGCACCGTAAAAAAAAATAGAGCATGTTCTATTTTTTTTGCGGTGTGGATGGATCGCGGACCCATTCAAGTTGAATGGGTCTCGATCTGTTCCGGCCGCCACACAGACGTTCGTTCATGCATTGGGGACTGCAAATTGCGCGACGGCCTCGTGCATGAGGCCTGAGGGCCAGGACGATGGATAGGGGAGGGTAGTCACCCGCCTAGGGTGCCACTCCACCATATATAGGTAACGGCAAGATATGTTTCTGTAACAATGGATACTCACGTGGTATTGTCATACCTTTTACACCCCGCTATATCCTTTCATGCCCCCTTTGGAACTTGTTCTATTTATGTATACCTCCCTTTGTTTGTTGACAGCGTTGCCCTTTGCCCCTGGGGTGTCTGCGATGCGCTGGTCAGGGGACGCCTGTGGGTAGCTCGGGTAACGACTCACGTGATGGGTACTTTTACACTTGCGTTGAAGGATTCCGTCAGGCAGTTCCGTCAACGTTCCGTTATTGTATTACGTTAAAACGTTTGAAAACGGATTTCATTTGCAAACGGATCCGTTTACAGATCCGTTTGACAATTGTATTGAAATAACGGATCCGTCTTTCCGTTGTCATCCTTAAAAACGGATCCGTCATTTATTATTTTACCATTTTTAAAGGTCTGAGCATGCGCAGAGTGGAGGAACGGATCCGTTAATGCGTCAATTTTCAATGTCGGATCCGCCCTAAATACATTTCAATGGAAATTAATGGCGGATCCGTCATTCTGTCAAGTGTTTCCGCTTTTTTGGACGGAGATAAAAATACAACATGCTGCGCTTTTATCTGCGTCCAAAAAACGTGAAAGGACTGAACTGAAGACAAACTGATGCAAACTGAACGGATTGCTTTCCATTCAGAATGCATTAGGATAAAACTGATCCGTTTTTTTTCCGCTATTGAGCCCCGAGGACGGAACTCAATGACGGAAAAGAATAACGCTAGTGTGAAAGTACCCTATGTGACGGGCTGACACGGCCGTTCCTCCCGGCGCGTCCCACCCACCTCCGGCGCATCTCCTGGAACTATCCACGCCTTGCGTCTTAAGTCATGGATCACGTGAGTGGGCATGTGACTGGCCGCCTGACTTAGCGCGCTTTGGTTTCTAGGTTACTGGACATGCGATGTGACAGACACGGGACAGATGCTGGTGACACACAGGTGATGCCCTTTACTTGTGGACGCCGTATGCTGTCAGACTACATGTAATCACTGGTTTATATACACTATATGTGGCTCTTGATCGCTGTTCTGATTATGAATTTTGTACACTATATTTTTATATGAGATTGGATAATTGTCACTAAGTAACCCACTATGAATTGTGGGTATAAATCTACTGGTTTTGGCACCATTTTGTATGCTTGATAAAGACTGCAATGAGACTGCAGAGAGCTGCCTCTTCTTTGGAGAAGTAGATTTACCGATGACTGTATTGCCTGCGGACTGAGGATATTGCACCCGGACTCACAATATTGATATGCATATATATATCTATATATTGGCACTATGGGGGGGAGCATTATATATTGGAACTAGTGGGGGCACTACAGGGGGAGCATTATGGTGATTAGAGATGAGCGAACTTTAAAAAATAGTTCGGCGTTCGGATTGTGGTAATCGCCGCATCCCGTTATGGATTCCACTATAGCGGCATATGGAATCCATAAGGGGCGGCTGCCACCAACCCGAACTGTTGAACAGCCGAAGGACCTGGGGTGACGTCACCGTCATGTGATCAGTGCAGCGGGCGTGGCTCAGCACTGGATTTGATCCCGTGCTGAGCCACGCCCCCTGCACTGATCACATGACGGTGACGTCACCCCAGGTCCTTCGGCTTTTCCAAAGTTCGGGTTCGTGGAAGCCGCCCCTTATGGATTCCATATGCCGAGATAGTCCGCGGTAGTGGAATCCATAACGGGATGCGGCGATTACCACAAACCGAACGCCGAACTATTTTTTAAAGTTCGCTCATCTCTAATGGTTATATTATTACTACTAGAGTACTGTAGGGGCGTTATTATTAGTTGACGCAATATGGAGGCCATTGCTACTAATGAGGAGTATTCTCACTATTGGGGGCACCATTACTAACGAGGGCAGTCTGGGTGTATAGTATAGTGTTTGTGGACATGGGGGGGGGGGTGGGGGCAGAACAGGCACAGTATTGGGGGTAGCTTCAAGAAGTTCTCTGTTTTTTTTTATATTGATGTCCTATCCTTGGATAGGTACTCAATATTAGATCGACATGCCGTCTCCCTCCTCTTTTCCTGCTCTGCTGCTGTATGTTTATGGGACAGCAGCAGTGAACAGCACGCACCGTCTCCTCAAACAGCTAATCGGCAGGGGTGTCGGATGTCGGACTGGGATTTTAGCACATTATTACAAGATGTGGGCCCCCTCTTTTGATTTTGCCAAGGGCCACATTTTGTTTAAAACCGGCCCTGTATTTGGTACAGAAGCCTTTGTTTGCAGTTACAGAGGTCAGACGTTTCCTGTAGTTCTTGACCAGGTTCGCACACACTGCAGCAGGGATTTTGGCCCACTCCTCCACACAGATCTCCTCTAGATCTGTCAGGTGAGCAACACAGAGTTTCAGCTCCCTCCAAAGATGTTCTATTAGATTTAGGTTTGGAGACTGGCTAGGCCACTCCTGGACCTTGATATGCTTGTTACGGAGCCACTCCTTGGTTATCCTGGCTGTGTGCTTCGGGTCGTTGCCATGTTGGAAGACCCAGTCACGACCCATCTTCAATCCTCTGACTGAGGGAAGGAGGTTGTTGCTCAAAATCTCCCAATAAATGGCCCCATTCATCCTCTCCTTAATACAGTGCAGTCGTCCTGTCCCCTTCGCAGAACAGCACCCCCAAGGCATGATGTTACCACCCCCATGCTTCACAGTAGGGATGGTGTTCTTGGGATGCAACTCATCCTTCTTTTTCCTCCAAAAACGACGAGTGAAGTTTAGACCAAAATGTTCTACTTTGGCCTCATCTGGACCACATGACTTTCTCCCATGCCTCCTCTGGATCATCCAGATGGTGATTGGCAAACTTCAGACGGGCCTGGACATGTGATGACTTGAGCAAGGAAACCTTCTGTGCAACGCATGAAGGTGTAGTGTTCTACCGACAGTGACCTCGGAAACTGTGGTCCCAGCTCTCTTCGTGTCATTGACCAGCTCCTCCCTTGTAGTTCTGGGCTGATTCCTCACCGTTCTTATCATCAGTGATACCCCACGAGGTGAGATCTTGCATGGAGCCCAAGTCCGAGGGAGACCGAAAGTCGTCTTTAGCCTCCTTCATTTTCTAGCAATTGCTCCAACAGTTGATCAATTTTCACCAAGCTGCTTGGCAATTGCCCCGTAGCCCTTTCCAGCCTTGTGGAGGTCCACAATGTTGTCTCTGGTGTCTTTCGAACAGCTCTTTGATCTTGCCCATGGTAGTAGTTGGCGTCTGACTGACTGTGGGGTGGACAGGAGTCTAAGGCCTCTTTCTCACGGGCGTCATGTTTCACGCCCGGATAAGATGCGGGTGCGTTGCGGGAATATGCGTACCCAGACCCGAAGCCGGACTTCATCACTGAAGTCCGGTTTCGGGTCTTCTGGAGAATTTATTATTTTCCCTTATTACATGGTTATAAGGGGAAATAATAACATTCTTAATAAAGAATGCATTGTAAAATGAAGAGGAAGGGGTTAAAAATAATAAAAGTTAACTTACCTTAGCCACTTGATCGCGTAGTTGCGATTAGAGATGAGCGAACATTAAAAAAAAGTCCGGTGTTCGGCGTTCGGGTGGTGGTAAGTCGCTCATCCCGTTATGGATTCCACTATAGCGGCATATGGAATCCATAAGGGGCGGCTGCCACCAACCCGAACTGTTGAACAGCCGAAGGACCTGGGGTGACGTCACTGTCATGTGATCAGTGCCGGGGCGTGGCTCAGCACTGGATTTGATCCGTGCTGAGCCACGCCCTGCACTGATCACATGATGGTGACATCACCCCAGGTCTTTCGGCTGTTCAACAGTTCGGGTTGGTGGCAGCCGCCCCTTATGGATTCCATATGACGCTATAGTGGAATCCATAACGGGATGCGCGACTTACCACCACCCGAACGCCGAACAACGGACTTTTTTTTTATGTTCGCTCATCTCTAGTTGCGATCTGTCTTCTCTTTTCCAGCATCAGTTAAGAACTAAAGGACCTGTGATGACGTCACATCACATAGTCCAATCACATGGTCCATCACCATGGTAAGATAGACCATGTGATTGGACCCTTCCTCTTCATTTTACTAAGCATTCTTTATTAAGAATGCTATTATTTTCCCTTATAACCATGTTATAAGGGAAAATAATAAAGATTGGGTCCCGTCTCTTAGCAACCATGCGGGAAAATCGCACTGCATCCGCACTTGCTTGCGAATGCTTGCGATTTTCCCGCAGCCCTATTCACTTCTATGGGGCCTGCGTTGCGTGAAAAACGCACAATATAGAGCATGCTGCGATTTTCACGCAACGCAGAAGTGATGCGTGAAAATCACCACTCATGTGCACAGCCCCATAGAAATGAATGGGTCCAGATTCAGTGCGGGTGCAATGCGTCCTCCTCACGCATTGCACCCACGCGGAAAACTCGCCCGTGTGAAAGGGGCCTTAGAGCTCAGACAGGTGCTACTAAGTTAGATTAATGAGTGGAGTAGAGGTGGACTTTTTAAAGACACATTAAGGCCTCTTTCACACGGATGTCACGTTTGATGCCGGATAAGAGGCGGGTGCGTTGCAGGAAAATGTGCGATTTTTCAGTGCGAGTACAAAAGCGTTTTAATGCGTTTTGCACGCGCGTTTGAAAAATCGGCATGTTTGGTACCCAGACCCAAAGCCGGACTTCATCACTGAAGTCCGGTTTGGGGTTGAGTATTCTGTAGATTTTATTATTTTCCCTTATAACATGGTTATAAAAGAAAATAATAGCATTCTCAATAGAGAATCAAAGTAAAAAGGGCACTAGAGGGTTAAAAATAATAAAAACACAAACTCACCTCTTCCATTTGATCGTGTAGCTGCCGGTTTCCTGTTCTGTCTTCAGCTGTGTGTGGGGGTGTTCAGGTTGGTGAAGGACCTTCAGTGATGTCACTGGGTCACATGGTCCAATCACCTGCTTCCCCATGTGACCCAGTGACATCACTGAAGGTCCTTCACCCCTCCCCCGCCCAGCTGAAGACAGAACAGAACACCAGCAGCTACACGATTAAATGGAGCAAATGAGTTAGTTTTTTTATTATTTTTAACCCTCTAGTGCCCTTTTTACTTTGAATTCTCTATTGAGAATGCTATTACTTTCCTTTATAACTATTTTATAAGGGGAAATAATAAAGATCGGGTCACCATCCCAATCGTCTCCTAGCAACCATGCGGGAAAATCGCACCGCATCCGCACTTGCTTGCGGATGCTTGCGATTTTCCCGCAGCCCCATTCACTTCTACGAGGCCTGCGTTGCGTGAAAAACGCACAATATAGAGCATGCTGCGATTTTTACGCAACGCAAAAGTGATGCGTGAAAATCACCGCTCATGTACACAGCCCCATAGAAATGAATGGGTCCGGATTCAGTGCGGGTGCAATGCGTCCTCCTCACGCATTGCCCCCGCGCGGAAAACTCGCCCGTGTGAAAGGGGCCTTACAGGTCTTTGAGAGCCAGAATTCTTGCTGATTGCCAGGTGTTCATGTTCAGCGGTGCAAGACAAATACATTCTTTATAAATCGTACAATGTGATTTCCAGAAGTTTTTTTATTTCTGTCTCTCAGAGTGGGAATGCACCGACAATGTGAATTTCACACCCCTCCGTGGGGGAACTCGCAAAATCACAGGGCGTTCAAATACTTCTGTTCCTCACTGTACATGTAAGATATTGTCTATAATGCTGTGTGTCTCTGCCGACTTCCACTGTACTGTAGAGTTGTTTCGATACCAAAATTTTGATTCGGTTTCGATACCATAAAAAAGCATTGCGATACTCAATACCATTCGATACCACGCGAAAAAAATAAAACGCAAAAAAAAGTCACGTGCATTCCACATTTTATGGAACAGCCGGGCCATAATATAACAGTCCTATCCTATTTTTGGGGGGGACAAGGCGACTTAAAGAAAATGGCGAATCGTGTAGTTTTTATTTAAATTTTTTTTTTATCTTTAACAGTGCGGGCGTTCACCACATAAGCCTACATGCACACGGCCATCCGTTTGTCATCCGCATCTGTTTTTTTTTGCGGATGGTTGCTTGGAAACCAAGGCACTTGTTCAGGTACTTTAAGAAACTGGTTCAAGCCTTCAGTTTTTTTTGCGGACCCGCAAAAAAAAAACAGAAGACACACGGAAACACGACCTACAAAAGTTGCGGACACAAAGGAAAGGATGTGGATGTAAAAAAAATAGGAAGACTGATCCGCGATTTGCGGACAGCAAAAAACGTGTGCATGTAGCCTAAAAGAGGATTTCTGGATAGTTTGGACTTTTCGGACGCGGCCATATGTAATATTTTATTTATTTATTGTTTATATATTTTATATGTAATTTTTTTTTTTTTTTGACAGTTTAGTTATTAACTATTTCCCCCTTAGGGGCTAGAACCTGGGATCTTTTCATCCTATTCACCCTAAAAGAGCTCTATTAGAATGAATAGTTCTTCACACTCTCCCCGTGCACAGTGCACACAGCAGCAGGGAGCTGACCATGGCAGCCAGGGCTTCAAAGGCATCCTGGCTGCCATGGTAACCGATCGGAGCCCCAGCATTACACTGCTGGGGCTCCGATCACTGCCACTGCCACCAATGAGGAGGAGGTGAGGGGACCCTGTGACCACTGCCACCAATGACTTCAATACTGGGGGGGGAGGGGAGGAAGAAAGGGGGATGGGGCACTGGCCACTTATCTTTAATACTGGGGATAAGGGGGGCACTGGCCACCAATGTTTTAATAGTGGGGAGGGGGTGGGAGGGCACACTGGCCACCAATGCCTTTAATAGTGGGGAGGGGGTCGCACTGGCCACCAATGACAAGTAACCATTCATATACAAACGCAGGCAGCAGGAATACACTGCCGGCACCTGCCTGTGGCCGAGCCCTGCGATCCGTGGCAATTAACCCCTCAGGTGCCGGCAGTTGTATTCCTGCTGCCTGCGTTTGTATATGAATGGTTACTTGTCATTGGTGGCCAGTGCGCACGCCCCTCCTCCGCCCCTCTCGCTCTATTGGTGGCAGCAGCAGCAGCACAGGGGGAGGGAGAGACTGCCTCCTTCTCCCCGTGCTGTTGTGGAGAACAAGGCAGCGCTGGGAGCGGCGCAGCCACGTTCTCTGATACTGGGCCGTGCAGTAGCGCAGCCCAGTATTGTTACAACACCAATCCTGGTATCCAGCTCCATACCAGAGAAAAGTTCGATAACCGCAACAACCCTACTGTACTGATATTATGTCCTCAGTACAAATCATTACAGCGGAGGTTGGGCAGAGACACACAGCATTATAGGTCATTATATTGCTGTGTGGTCCAGTTAAAGGAGCAGAGTTGAGACATAGAGCAAGCGCCTCGGAAACTGGCCGTAGTCTGATGACAATGACAAACGGCAAGCAGCAGAATTGTATACGCAGCTTTAGATCCAACTGGAGGATACGGGATGACTTAGGGTGTGGGATCAGGAAAAAATTATAGGGTATGTTCAAAGTTGTAATTACACGTAGACTTGAAGTGTAAAATCATGGGCATCTGTCAGCAGCATCAACCCTATTAAACCATACATAAAGCCTGGTAGGGCTGACCCTGCGGATTAAAAATATACCTTTCTTCCCTAAATCCGTTGCGTTTAGGAGAAATAAGCATCTTTATAAATATGCACGTTAGGGCTAAAGTGCACCTAGCGCGGCAACTCTGAGCACCCTAGCTCCTCTGCTTTGCTTCTCCGGATACTTTCCCCCCTGCACCTGGATGTTGGATCCTGTCAATTAGGTGCAATCAGGAGGGTTCAGGGAAGTAGAGAACAGGATCTAGGGTGCAGAGAGTGGCTAGCGCCCGCCCTCAGTGCACTTTACCTCCCAAGGACGCAGGGCATACATGTACGTCCTGTGTCCGGTCTTTAAAGATGGCGCCCGCTCCTGCTTCCTGCGGGTGTCCGCATGGTTCTTGTGGCAGACACCCGCGGCTCATGTCCGAGTTTTGCAGCAATGCCGATCGCGGACATTTAACCCCTCAGACGCCATGGTCATTCCTGACCACGGCATCTGAGTGCGCAACAAACCAAAAGTTTTACTTTCGGTTTGCGCTCCGGCTGCCCCGTGTGGCGATCGGAGGAGCCGGAGCGCGCCTGTAGTAGCCTGCGTCTCTATGAATGAAACCCAGGCTGCTCTGTAGTATTTCCTATGGAGCCTTGCCTGTAATAGGCTTCATAGGAAATATGCGATTACATTGGAATGTATGAAAATCGCAATCAGATGATTTTAAGTTCTATGGGAACTATAAAAAAGTGTAAAAAAAATTTTTTTAAAAGTTCAAATCACCCCCTTTTGCTAAAATAAAAATAAAAAAATTAAAAAATACACATCATGGGTGTCGCAATGTGCGAAAATGCCCATACTATAAAAATATAAAAAAATATTCCCCATACGTCAAACAGCAAAACGGAAAAAAAGCTTCCAAATGGCAGATTCGCCATTTTTGGTCGCTTCATTTTCCACAAAAAATTTAATAAAAGGTGATCAAAAAGTCATACACACCCCATATTGGTATCAATAAAAAGATAAGATTATGACGCAAAAAATAATTCCCCACACAGCTCTGTACAGATAATTACAAAAAAGTTATAGGGGTCAAAACATGGCGACAAAAAAGTAAAACAGATTTTTTTCCCAGTTTTGAATTTTTTTTCACTATCAAAATGCAAGAAAACCTATACATATAGGGTATCGCCGGTTTCGTACTGACCTGTAGAATAAAAGTAACCAGTCAGTTTTATCGGACAACGAACGCCGGAATTTAAAAACCCGCAAAACTGTGGTGGAATTGCTTTTTTTTTTCAATTTCACCCCATTTGGAATTTTTTTCCCGCTTCCCAGTACATCATATGCAATATTAAATGGTGGCGTTGGAAAGTACAACTTGTCCCGCAAAAAACAAGCCCTCATATGGCTATGTGAACCGAAAAATTAAAAAGCTATGGCTCTGGGAAGGCAGGGAGCGCAACCCCCCCCCCCCCCAAAAAAAAAAAAAATAAGAAACCTCCGGTCCTTAAGGGGTGACGCCCTAATTTGCCTATTTTAAAACACTACTTTCTGCTACATACAGCAACAGATCAGGGGATGAAAAGTATGTTTGTAATCAGCAGGATCAGCCAGTTTAATAGGCTTTATCCTGCTGACAGATGCTCCTTAAGGGCTTGGCCAGAAAAGATACTCTGTGAGGTTTTTAATGTGGGGGTGGGGCTATAAGTTGCTCAGGGGTGTGACCAAATCTAGAAAGCAAAAACAATAGAAAACCGAGCGGTGCTGACGGTACTAGTAGGTGTTGGATATACTACAAAGCAAGTCCTGCTGGCACTGGTGACCCATCAGGATGTCATCAAGAAAAAGTCATGCGATGATCTAAATTTTGCCTTAAAGGGGCGTTCCCACCTTAATAAGTCATGGCAGTCATTGTTATAGAGTGATATAAAACTCTGCTCTTTCCATGCAAAGGAGTCCGGTGGTCAGTCCTATCTGGGATTTACAGTCTTTCCACTATCATAGAGAGATGGCTGTCAATCACTGAGTAGGACCGCCCACTGGACTCCTAAGAGTAGGAATTAAAATGAAAACATAACAAGTTGTACTGAACCCCCTCCCTCCAAAAAACAAAACTATATGTCATTCTGCTCAGCTCCCCCTGCTTTATAACATGCTGCATGCAGGCGGGATTACATTTTCAAGGTGGGAGTGTCCCTTTAAGGACTGTGGCACCTTTGTGCAGGAGAACCTCCAGAGGGGTCAATATGCCTCCTTTGCCAACGCTACTTTGGGTCCCAGCCAGGGGTTGGATCTCCAGCAACCATCATGTGATAGCATATCCTAGCATTATGCCCTTATGTAGTGCAGTTGGAGTACCCCTTTAAAGGGATATCACCAGTAAAATACTCATCTCACTAGGAGTATTTTTACACACAGATTTTGTCATTTTCACCCCATAATCTGCAAAATGTTTTTGTGCAGAAAAAATAAGTCCATGGGAATCGACAAGATGTGACTGGTCGGTGCTCCTTCTTTTCTGATGCGGAGCTCCAAATCCTCTGCATAGATGTCAAGTTAAAGGGGGCGTCCCACGACAAACGCTTATCCCTTCCATAGGAGAGAGGACAAGTGCTTGATCGGGAAGAATGGGGTCCCGTGTACCCCTGTATGGATGGAGGGAGGGTCACCCTGCATGCTACTGCTTCATTCAGCTCTACGGTCGAGTATAAGCGCTCACCTATCTCCAGCAGTGCCATAGAGTTAAATGGAGCCTGTATGACTACCACTTTATTAAAGTGGGGGGTCCCCATTCACATGATCAAGGGGGAAGGTGGTTGGACTCCCCCCATCGATCAGACCCTGGGGATAGGGAATAAGTGTCTGTCATTGGACAACTCCTTTAAATGATAAAATGCTATTTGCGTGCATCCACCACTAGGTGGAGCTGAGGAGCTGGCTGCATACTGGCCCACATTTACTATTGTGAGTGCACTTAAGTTTTGATGTAAATTGTGCCAAAATGCGGTGTAATTTATAACCTAACTTTAGGGAAAGTATCCAAGCCTAGCTGAACAATGGGGCAGTACTTAACAAAAAAGGGTGTGGCCTCACTGAAAATAGTCGAGGGCCTAAAATGTGCCATTTTGTGCCAAAATTACCAACAGTAAAATTCTCAAACTAAAGCCTCATTCACACGTCAGTCTTTTGGTCAGGGATTGTGAAGCAAAACCAGGATTGGAGCCTCTGCAGACATAAGGTGTAAGGGAAAGATCTGCACCTGTTCTGTGGTTAGAGCCGCACCTGGTTTTGGCACAAAATCACTGACCGAACACTGACGTGTTAATGAGGCATAATGCCATCAATATGGGGTCAGTCTATCTAGGTATCTACCCCTGCACCACATTTATCATCCAGCCTGAGCCCCTGTGATAAATCTGCTGCAGGTCTAGACCGCCGGTCTAAGTTGAGGCCATCGGTAGGATTAGCAATGTGGTATTACTGTACACAGTCTGCAGTAAGCTCCTGAGCTCCCTCTAGTGGCGGCTGCAGGCAGACCACATTTTTTACATTTAAACTCTAGGTTCATTGCGGAGGTTTGGAGCTCTATATCAGAAAAACAAGCACCAGCCGAAGCTTTTTGGACCTATTTAGATATTTTTATAGGCCATTGTACATTACATAAATCCTATAAAAAACTGAGGCCGATACAGGTGAGATACTGAAGAAAGTTACTCATTATTACATACACCACACTTGTCATTTCATGTATGTATGGGTCCAGTAGGCCATGGCGGATAATGGGCAAATTACCCGAGGGCGTTCGATCCGCCGATATGCCCAAGCAGATCCCATCCAGACACTGGACCATTTCCAGGCGCCTAGCAGTAATGGTGCCTGTCATGGGGCCCATTAGGTGTCCTGCCATTGACAGCCAGACAGGCACCATCACCTTCGCTTGCACTGGCCTGCTTCAGCCTGGAACCGTCTATGGTGGTGATGAATCCAGGTTCTGCTTAGGATGAAGACCTTGTGGTGAGAACTTCCCCAACTGCTGGAGTGATGATCGGCAGAGCCCTCACATACAATAGTACGGAAAGTTCAGTGACATGTGTAGGACATGCTGCGTCCTCAGGTGTCCCTCTAAAGGCAGAGCTTCCGACTGGCTGGTGGAAGCTCAACAGGGTCCTTCAGCCTCCTTTCATTTATACAGTTAACCCCAATAAATCTCTTTCGCTCTAATATTATAATTACTTGCACAAATCATCGTTACATTCACACACAGAAAGTTTCTTTGGTGTATTTTTTTGTCAGCGAATGTATTCGTCTTTGCAGAATCTCCAAGAGTTTAGGTAGGATTTGAAAACGACTGCAGTACCTGCATTTGGCCACAGGATGTCAGTGTTGCTGTCTTTTTAAAGCTTCACTCCTGTACATTACAGTAGGCGCTGGGTTACCATACACCAGGGATGCTCAACCTGCGGCCCTCCAGCTGTTGCAAAACTACAACTCCCAGCATGCCCAGAGAGCCTACTGCTGTCAGCCTACAGCAGGGCAAGGTGGGAGTTGTAGTTTTACAACAGCTGGAGGCATCTCTGCCTATACTCAGTATAGATGCAGCAATTAATACAATGTCTCCAGATCACAGACCTATCATAGTATGCTTGAAGGTGTAGTTGACACGTGTTTATCTCTTGTCAAAATCATGGAAGAACAGTTAACCCTTACCTTTCCTTCAAAGTGTATTTGCAGATATAAGAGTGCTGAATGTGTCACATTTAGAGAGCTGAGTTTGTCATGTGGCTCACCAGTGACAAACCCATATAAAGTGTTACATAGGACTGCAGGTAAACTTTATGTGTCATGCTAGTCAAGTTGGTTAGCTGGGGACACAAACTGAAGCCTCCAAAGATTTACAGATGTAGCAGAGCTGAACATGTCAGGTGTATTAAAATGGGGCTTGGTTTAATTCTGAACTCATGAGAAAATAAAAAAAAGTGCACTGACCGAATCAGATCTGCTACATCTATGAACGAAAACCCAACCAATATCCTGCATTGGACAGTGCAGAAGGATTACAGAGTATGTGTCGGCTCTACTCACATCAAACTCATTGAGGGCAGCGGCCAGTTCCCCAATGCCCGTGTGACCCTGCTTCTCATCAGTGGGGGACGTGGCCTGGGCAGCATTGGCGATGCCCGCTATCGCCTCCTGCACTTGTTTGAACACATAATCCCGGTTGGCTCTTGTGGCTGCCACGTCAGGGTGACGCAGGAAGGCTTGTGATGCAGTGTAAAGCATGGTGGCGTTCTTCTTCAGAGCCCCGCGAGCAGCTGCCATCTCATCCCTGCAGTGAGGGTCCTTCAGCTCCTGCAGAGAAGAACGAGGGGCAAGATAAAGTACAGATGTAGCAGAGCTAAACTTGATGGTTAACGCGTTCAGTAATCAACCACTGCAGGAAAGAATATAGACTGCTACATTGTTACTACCAGGAGCTATATGGACTGCTACATTATTGTTACTAGATGCTACATGGACTGCTACATTATTGTTACTAGATGCTACACGGACTGCTACATTGTTACTAATAAGAGCTACATAAATGAACTGCTACATTGTTACTACTAGATACTATATGGACTGCTACATAGTTACTACTAAATGATACATACATGGACTGCTACATTGTTACTAATAAGAGCTACATACATGGACTGCTACATTGTTACTACTAGATACTATATGGAATTCTACATAGTTACTACTAGATACTATATGGACTGCTACATTGTTACTACTAGATACTATATGGACTGCTACATAGTTACTACTAAATACTACATACATGGACTGCTACATTGTTACTACTAGATACTACATGGACTGCTACATTGTTACTACTAGATGTTACATGGACTGCTATATTGTTACTACTAAATGCTCCATACATGGACTGCTACGTTGTTACTATTAAGAGCTAAATACATAGACTGCTACATTGGTACTAATAGGAGCTAAATGGACTCCTACATTGTTACTAATAGCTACATACATAAACTGTTACATTGTTACTACTAGATGATAAATGGACTTATACATTGTTACTGTTAGACATGCTGTTATTGCTCTTTGGCAGACAGTCGTCACCCCAGATTCATACATTAGTATTCATCCCTGGAGCGGCTGCCAGAGGAGAGTGAGAGGAGTGCCTGCCAGAGTAGATTGATAGGAGTGGCTGCCAGAGGAGCGGTTGCCAGAGGAGAGAGAGAGGGGTGGCTGTCAGAGGAGAGTGAGAGGAGCGGCTGTAAGAGGAGAGAGGAGCTGCTGTCAGAGAACAGTGAGAATAGTGGCTGTCAGAGGAGAGTGAGAGGTGTGGCTGTCAGTGGAGAGTGAAAGGAGCGGCTGTCAGAGGAGAGTGAGAGGAGCGGGTATAAGAGGAGAGAGGAGCTGCTGTCAGAGAAGAGTGAGAATAGTGGCTGTCAGAGGAGAGTGAGAGGTGTGGCTGTCAGTGGAGAGTGAAAGGAGTGGCTGTCAGAGGAGAGAGAGAGGAGCGGCTGCCAGAGGAGGGAGAGAGGAGCGGCTGCCAGAGGAGGGAGAGAGGAGCGTCTGCCAGAGGAGGGAGAGAGGAGCGTCTGCCAGAGGAGGGAGAGAGGAGCGTCAGCCAGAGGAGGGAGAGAGGAGCGTCTGCCAGAGGAGGGAGAGAGGAGCAGCTGTCAGAGTAGAGAGAGAGGAGTAGCTGCAAGAGGAGAGAGAGACTAGCGGCTGCCAGAGGAGAAAGAAAGAGAGTAGTGGCTGCCAGAGGACAGTGAGAAGAGTGGCTGTCAGAAGAAAGTGAGAGGAGCAGCTGCCAGAGGAGAGAAAGAGGAGTGGCTGCCAGGGGAGAGTGAGAGAAGTGGCTGACAAAGGAGGAAGAGGGGAGAGGCTGCCAGAGTAGAATGATTGGAGCGGCTGCCAGAGGAGAGAGAGTGCCTGCCAGACCAAAGTGAGAAGAGTGGTTTCAAGAGGAGAGAGAGAAAGGTGCGGCTGCCAGAGGAGAGTGAGAGAGCGTCTGCCAGAGCAGAGTGAGAAGAGTGGCTTCAAGAGGAGAGAGAGAGAGGAGTGGATGCCAGAGGAGAGAGAGAGAAGTGGATGCCAGAGGAGAGAGAGAGAAGTGGATGCCAGAGGAGAGAGAGAGAGGAGCAGCTTCCAGAGGAGAGAGAGAGAGGAGCGGCTTCCAGAGGAGAGAGAGAGTGGAGCAGCTGCCAGAGGAGAGAGAGTGGAGCAGCTGCCAGAGGAGAGAGAGTGGAGTGGCTTCCAGAGGAGTGAGAGAGCGGAGCAGCTTCCAGAGAAGAGAAAGAGAGGAGCGGCTTCCAGAGGAGAGAGAGAGAGGAGTGGCTGCTGTAGGAGAGAGAGAGAAGGAGCGGCTGCCAGAGGAGAGAGAGAGAGGAGCGGCTGCCAGAGGAGAGAGAGAGAGGAGCGGCTGCCAGAGGAGAGAGAGAGAGAGGAGCGGCTGCCAGAGGAGAGAGAGTGGAGCGTCTGCCAGAGGAGAGAGAATGGAGCGGCTGCTAAAGGATAGAGAGAGAGAGGAGCGGCTGTAAGAGGAGAGAGAGGAGTGCCTGTCATAGAAGAGTGAGAGGAGCGGCTGTCATAGGAGAGAGAGAGGAGCGGCTGTCAGACATTGGTTGTTCTTCTCATCTCTGTTTGGCCATGAATTCCAGAGCTGATAACTCTTCTCACAGACACAGATGGATCAGGACAGATGGCCCCATCCACCCTCTGTGACTGCTCCGTGTCTCCTCCCTCCCCTCCTCCCCTCCCATCATTCCAGGCAAGTAGACCCTTATTATATGTGTTTGGGGTATTTATTACTATGGGGGTGTTGGGATGACACTGTGGACTGTGCACTCCTTTAATGCCCGGGCTGTTAGGTAGGTCCTGTAGATACACCCACGGTAAGCATAGCTGGCTCATTCTACATTGAGCAGTGAACTATTACCTTACTTGTGTTTTATTGACTTTAAAGGGCTTGTCCCATGAAAAAATATTCTACAGTTTTCAAACCAGCTCCGACTTTTATACCTGCATTTACTATAGCCAGTGAGTTATTCCATAAAATGTATCTGTATAGCGCCACCTGCTGTTTGTTCTTTTCCTTATGTCTTTGTCCTGCACACCGAGATGGCCGCACATGTTCAGCTTCATCCTTAACTGCCTCCTGAGGTGTGATACAGAAAGACACGCCCCCTGAGAAAGGACACCCCCCTTGAGCTGTCAGCTTGATATAAATCTAGCAGTGCAATGAATGGAGAGATCTCTGGATCCATGTGAGGTACAGGGCTGGTTCTAGCTTTGTTAGAAAGAGTTTGTCATGTACTGTATGGTGTCTGATTGTTATTTTTTCCTTGGACAGAGGAATTAGGAAAAAAACAGCAGGTGGCGCTGTAAAGATACATTTTATTGAATAACTCAGGGTCTATGCTAAATTTTTAATTACACGCAATTACAAAAGTATTTAGATCCAGGTGCTGGTTTGAAAACTGAAGATTATATTTATTACTTTTCTACTTTTTTCTGATAGTCCAGAAACGAATACTGAATTAAAGGGATTTTATTGCATTTGCACATTTACTCCACTCCATGTAGATTTTTGCATGAAGAAATTTTATCTGGCACGTTACCATAGTACAATAAAAAATGTTGTCTGTAGTTAGGCCTCCTTCACACTTGCGTTCTGAGGATCCGGCAGGCACTTCTGTCCCGCCGGATCCGGTCAGAACGCAAGTCGCCTGAAGCATTAGAAGACTGATCAGGATCCTGATCAGTCTTCGAAATGCTTTGAGGTTACTATGGCAGCCAGGATTCTATTAAAGTCCTGGTTGCCATAGTAGTAGTGGGGAGCGGTATACTTACAGTCCGTGTGGCTCCCGGGGCGCTCCAGAATGACGTCAGAGCGCTCCATGCGATCACGTGATCCATGCGTGTAAGGCGCCCTGAAGTAATTCTGGAGCGCCCCGGGAGCCGCACAGACTGTAAGTATACTGCTCCCCCGCTCCCCACTACACTTTACCATGGCAGCCGGGACTTTAGTGTCCTGGCTGCCATGGTAACCATTCAGAAAAAGCTAAATGTCGGATCCGGCGATGCGCCGAAACGACGCTTAGCTTAAAGCCGGATCCGGATTAATGCCTTTCAATGGACATTAATTCCGGATCCGGCCTTGCGGCAAGTGTTCAGGATCTTTGGCCGGAGCAAAAAGTGCAGCATGCTGCGGTATTTTCTCCGGTCAAACAACGTTCCGGTCCTGAACTGAAGACATCCTGATGCATCCTGAACGGATTTCTCTCCATTCAGAATGCATTGGGATAATCCTGATCAGGATTTTTCCGGCATAGAGACCCGACGACAGATCTCTATGCCGGAAAACAAAAACGCACGTGTGAAAGAGCCCTTACCCGTGTCAACCAGAAGGGGGCAGTAAACTGTGTGGGATCCCTATTACAGAGGAGGGACCTGTAATGTTACACCAGTATACAGTATCACATAGCACAGTACCTGCTGCCTTCTTGCTGCTACATAGTTTAGTTTAACCATCTCCTTGCCAAACTCTTTGAAGCGGTGGGCGAGGTCTTGCTCATTTGTTGCATTTTTCACAGTTTCAAGAGCTTCTTCCACCTGGGAGAAAAATGAAACATTTCCAACATGAATCCCCAGTTCATTCAGTTTTTCAGTTTTCAGAGATTTTGCAGTAGATCAGCTCAATATATCTGATCTATAAGGACATGTCCATTACGTTGTTTGGGGGAAGACAATTTCCTGCACCCATCACTATTAGTAATGAGCGGCAGGTGCAATATTCAAACTCGCGATATTTCACGAATATCCGTATTCGAGATTATTTTTATTGATTGCGAAAAATCTGCAATGTAATATTCATGCAATGCGAATATTCTAAAACAGATTCTAAAATAGAATCCAGTGCTATATATTCGTTTTTTAGAATATTCGTCATTTTTTTCCAATTTAATGTGAACAGTTACTGGTCCAAAATGACGAATATTCTAAAAAACTAATATATAGCACCATATTATTTTTTTAGAATATTCGTCATTTTCTTCCATCTGAAGTCATGATTCCTCCCTGCGTAAGTTGCTTTTGGGCCAATGACTGTTCATATTAAATTGGAAAAAAATGTACAAATATTCTAAAAAACTAATAAATAGCACTATATTCTATAGTGCTCTATATTCGTGTTTTTGAATATTCGCGAATATTACATTGCCAATTTTTCGCATTAGAGAAAATAAATGAAATAATGAAGAATATTCTAATTCACTGCAGACTACAATACTGCAGCCTTCTCACATTGGCCCACAAGCAAGAAGCAGGGAGGTATACTAGGTAATGGGGTCAGATGAAAAAAAACAAAACAAAAAAAAAGGAATATTCGTAGTTACGAATATATATCACAATATTTGAAATATTCGCAAATTCTCGAAGTGCCGAAAAACGCGCTCAACACTAATCACTATTCCTCTGCCCAAACCAAATAAATCATCAGCATAAATTATTGTTACCACCAGCTCATAATAATTCTAGTGGGGGCGCTATTGCATTGGAATCTATGAGAATTATGCTATCTGCTATCAGTGGTGAGATTTGGTACTGCGACTGACAGGAATAAAATGCAAAAAGATGTGTGAAATAAACCAGCTCAGTACCACACCCCTTATTTTAATCCATAAGTGAAATTTCTACAGTACATATTATTTACTGTGATAGACACTTTTTTAGACGGTGAATCCCTTTAAGCAAAATATATGACCATTTCTGCCTTTCACATATATGCCCCATTCGACATACATGCCCCATATATGCTACCAATGGCAGAGAATCTAATCTTGAACATTTGAGACACAATAGGCGTTATTTGTAGAGGACACCCCCTTAAACAGTAATCAATATGAGGCCCTGCAAAATGAACTACTCTCTAGTAACCAGCAAAATTCTGAATTCAGCTTTGGTTGTGAATGGAGAATAAAGACTCCAATTTCCCACAAAACATCTTCAATCCAATATCTCAACATGCTAGTAAAAGCATTGACAGACTGTAATACACAACACAGCCACTGGGTGGCCACATAAAGTAACATAGGATAGACATCTCATGATACGGTATCCTTAAATCATGTTCATTTCTTAAGCTGTTCATCTCGAGCCAGTTATCTTGGGATATATTGAGCCATTATTTAAGGACACGTCTAGAGAAATCTTAGATCCTCAATACCCAATAAAGTTTTGCAAATGTCTTACCCCTTTATTAAAGTTAATGTCCACCATTTGGTTTTAAGGTCCAGAATGACAGAATGCACAGATAATTCCATACAATATCGGTATGGCGGAGCTCTGTTTTCTGATTTCATAAATGACATAATTCTGGCTGCAGGTTGCCACCACTAGGTGGTGCTAGCTGCACATGGATTTGTACAATACTGAACTCAATGAGAGAGTACAATTCTGTATGCAATGAGCCCCCTAGTGGCAGCAGCAAGTAGTGCTATGATTGTTAAAAAAGCAGGAGAAGCAATGTAGAGCTGGGCCCGCTCCCACTATGGGCCCCATACTCAGTCCCTATGGCTTCATCTGTAATAATCATGTATAATGTAACATTTTTTATATTTCTGAACATTTGTTGCAGAAGACAACTTGTGTTTTAGATCTTTTGATCCTTTCATGGATGCTGGGACTGGATTGTGCCTTCAGTTTTATTTTCCGTCTTATGAAGATGAATTCTTGTCCTTGGTGACATGAAGTTCAAGCATTGTTCTATAGTTTCCTAGAAATACATATCCATCCGGCTCCATAGAGACCAAGGTCCTCGGATTCTCCTCAGAAGCTCTTTCTTCCCGGCTCAGTTTCATCTCTTATGACATAATGTTTCTTATTCATCTTGCTAAGGTCCCTCTGTTTAAGGCTTTATGTGATACGCAGCGCCTTGTCCTTATAAGCACAGGTGAGCATCCGGCCAGCGCGACAAATATATCACAGTAGAGCGGTAATGAGCTAATTTCAGTTCTGCAATGTATCATCAGGGGCTACAAGTATAACTTGGTGTTATGTGAGAAATCTTGGGGCTATCATGTTGCTTTTCAGTTGGTTCAACAAACTTTGCATACATGAATGATACAGGTGAGTACAGGAAACTTTGTAATATATCTGTCACAAAACTAATATGATCCTCTGCGCCACTTGAAAAGATTTGGCTTGGGGCTACTCCTAAGGGCTCATGCACCACAGTATGTATTTTGAAGTCTGCAAAACACAGATCCACAAAAAAAAAAAACGGATGACATCCATATGAATCCCGTGTTTCATCCATTTTTTTTTACAGATCCATTGTAACAATGCCTGTCCTTGTCCACAAACCAGACAAGAATAGGACATGCTCTATTTTTTGGCGGGAACGGATTTGCGGACATACACATACGGAATGCACACAGAGTCATTTCCAGCTTTTGAAATCAATGGTTCCCCATACGGAGGGAAAAAAAATGGAACGGACATGGACAAAAAATATGTTGGTGTGCATGAGCCCTAAGAGTGTTATTCTTGCAGTATTTACCCTTTAACCCCTATACAGGGATTTTGACTTTGATGCAAAGGAACCACTAGGCTGCTGCCTCCTGGAGTAGTCTCTACTCAGGTGACGGCTCACCCACTGGGGTCAAGAGACACCAAGGGACCAGTCAAAACCATAGTTGGGTACAGTCCAAGGTCAGGGCAAGCAGAGTATGTGCAATAAAAAAAAAGTCAGTTTTTCAGGACAGCGGTCAGGCAGAGGTCAGGTCAGGCCACAAAGAATCAAATCCAGAAAACCGGCAAAAGTCGGTACATGGGAAAGCAAACATAAAGCAGCATACCTTTTTACAGGATACTAGCAGACTAAAACCTATTGCTCAGGCACATTCCCACAGGGTAGAGTGCCTTAAGATTACCATGTTGGCTAATCCTTGCCTTCAGAAGATTACAGTGTGTGTGCTGGCCTTTTAGGAGCCAGAGGGTGCACACCCACATGTATCTTATGGGCGGAGTGAGAGAGACCTAGCCGGCAAAAAGGCTGTGGCCTTTGTGGAGGGGCAGAGCTACTCTGCCAGGAAGCAAGGATATTGAGAGGCAGGTCCATTGCCACTGAGGACAAGAGCACAGGAGTAGGTGAGCAGACCATAGGCGGCCATGGGCTGCTGCTGTAACAATAGCACATCATAGGAAAATGCCTTTTACTCCCCCTAGCAGCTCACTCCTCCTCCACCACTCCTCTCCATAGACTTTTATAGGCAGCATGTCTGTGTGTGTCTCTCTGCACTTTCTCACTACTCCTCTGCGGTTCTCTATAGACTTCTACTGGCAGCATGTCTTTGTGTGTGTCTCACTGCACTTCGTTCCTCCCCTCTATGGAGACATTAATCTGTACCCTCAGTGAGCCAACAGCCATCTTGTCTCTCAAGACAGATTCTGGAGAGCATGTTAGTTTTGGATGGGGTGAAGAGAAAGAAGTTTTTTTTCTCTGATAAGATATATTACACAGTTTCTTATATGCACCTGTAGTATTTATTTATGCAAAGATTCTTGAAAATATTCTGGCCATTTAAGACCAAGGGGCTGAGAGTATTATTGGCGCTTGGGTTTTGTATCATATGTCCAGATGGTCATACAACTACTAGACATGGCTTTGGGTGAGTTTCCCTTTTTAGCATTGGGGAGTGAAACGAAATGTGCGCTTTGCCCACGCCAATAGTAGACCCTGACCTTCCAGCTCCATCTTATACTTTATATATACAGAATGACCTGTAGAGACACTGAAACAGCACAGGATACTGAGTAAATGTGAGGTGAAAAAGAAGTCAGAGTGTCACAGACGTTCCCGCGACAGGTGGCAGGAGATCGGTGAGACTGGCAACATGTGGTTTGATCTGACAGGTTTCCTTGTGGATCAATAGGCGCCTGTGTTGTTTCTGGTAATGGCCACACCCCTTGCCTCAGGTGTTGCTTATGTGGTCATTTAACCTTCCTTATTTATAGTTGCTTCTCCCACTATGCTGTGCGGTTTATAGCTTCTGTTTCAGTTGTGGATTGCTGTTGTGTGGATCTTGGCAGAGTTCCTGGTGCATTATATAGGGTGGTGAACTCTGTATATGGGGGTCTATATCTGAAACCTTATATGGGGTCTGTGTCTGACACTTTATATGGGGTCTGTACCTGATACTTTTTATGGGGGTCTGTGACTGACACTTTATATGGGGGTCTATACCTGACATTTTATATGGGGGTCTATATCTGACACTTTATATGGGGGTCTATATCTGACACTTTATATGTGGGTCTGTATCTTACACCTTATATGGGTCTATATCTGACACTTTATATGGGGGTCTATATCTGACACCTTATATGGGGGTCTATATCTGACAGTTTATATGGGGGTCTATATCTGACACTTTATATGGGGTCTATATCTGACACTTTATATGGGGGTCTGTGTCTGACACTTTATATGGGGGTCTGTGTCTTACACCTTATATGGGGTCTATATCTGAAACCTTATAAAGGGTCTATGTCTGACATTTTATATGGTGGTCTATATCTGACACTTTATATGGGTCTATATCTGACACTTTATATGGGGGTCTATATCTGACACTTTATATGGTGGTCTGTATCTGACACTTTATATGGGGGTCTATATCTGACACTTTATATGGGGGTCTATATCTGACACTTTATATGGGGGTCTATATCTGACACTTTATATGTGGTCTGTGTCTGACACTTTTTATGGGGTCTATATTTGTCACTTTATATGTGGGGTCTATATCTGACACTTTATATGGGGGTCTATACCTGACACTTTATATGTAGGGTCTATATCTGACACTTTATATGTAGTGGTCTATATCTGACACTTTATATGGGGGTCTATATCTGACACTTTATATGGGGGGTTTATATCTGTCACTTTATATGAGGGTCTATATCTGACACTTTATATGGGGGTCTATATCTGACACTTTATATGGGGGGTTTATATCTGTCACTTTATATGAGGGTTTATATCTGTCACTTTATATGAGGGTCTATATCTGACACTTTATATGGGGGTCTATATCTGACACTTTATATGAGGGTCTATATCTGACACTTTATATGAGGGTCTATATCTGACACTTTATATGAGGGTCTATATCTGACACTTTATATGAGGGTCTATATCTGACACTTTCTATGAGGGTCTATATCTGACACTTTATATGTGGGTCTGTATCTTACACCTTATATGGGGGGTCTATATCTGACACTTTATATGAGGGTCTATATCTGACACTTTTTATGAGGTCTATATCTGACACTTTATATGGGGTCTATATCTGACACTTTATATGGGGTCTATATCTGACACTTTATATGGGGGTCTATACCTGACACTTTATATGGGGGGTCTATATCTGACACTTTATATGGGGGTCTGTGTCTGACACTTTATATGGGGGTCTATATCTGACACTTTATATGGGGGTCTATATCTGACACTTTATATGGGAGTCTATACCTGACACTTTTTATGGGGGTCTATATCTGTCACTGTATATGGGGGTCTGTGTGAGACTTTATATGGTGGTCTATACCTGACATTTTATATGGGGGTCTATATCCATATCATCCACTTCTCTCATGATTTTTAGTATTTTATTTGTTTTATCTGCTTTTGGGAGCTGCAGCCATACAAGAAGACACCCATATATCCCAGAAGTTAGGGGCCAGAATTTACTGGTTTTAGTAGTGAGTGCCCTTTAAATGATCCCGCGCTCTCGTCCCCTCTGAGTGTTCCAGCTTCATAAAATAGACTGTCATTGATGGAACTAAGTGTCCCCATCAAAGTCTGAGCCGCCGATCCAGCCATTAAGTCGCAGCAATATACCAGCTGGCTAAATAGAGCCTAGTGCTTATGTGTCCACTGTGTCATGTGAGTGGTGGCACGTTAGTCACTGGATCACAAAACCTCCAGCTTCATGTACAATGCTGGATGATATGGGGCCTAGGACATTTTTTTTTTTAAGCACATACTGCATCTATGACGTTAATTTAAAAAGGTTATCTTTTCTAACTTAAAATATGCATTCAGATGTAGCAGAGCTGAATTTGTCATGTAGCTCATGTCCCATGGTAACATAATATGCAGTAGGTTTAACGGCAGGTTTATGGTGAACAAGAGATAACATTTTGTGATGTTACAGCACATTGGCAATCGACTCTGCTACATCCATTACTAGCCTTATATTTCCAATACAATTGCAGTATAATAAATAACCACTAGATGGCAGACATGTCCTCATAATACATTTTCACTGGCACAGACACTGGAGCGACGATATATGCAGATGGAGCTGATTGAATTTTGCAAAGAAACTGCAGGAAGCCTCTTAATATTTATGAAATTATTTATGTACGTTCTCTGACTTCCTATTTTACCTGCCGAAAATAATTAGAGTTAAAGGGAAAGGGAGAATAGTTAACAAGCAGTCTGCAGGTAACAGACAAAGATCCCGAGTGAGGAATACATTAGGAATAAGTTAAAGATTGGCAAAATCGCTACTCAAATATTGCAACATAGTGCAATCATACTGCCGCCATATGGTACCTGAATAATAGAAAAGACCACCACACTGTGCCAGAATAATACCACCATACAGAGCCTAATTTTACCATCATACAAAGCTCAAATAATGATACCATATAGTGCCAAAATAATACCACCATACACAGTTCAAATAATTCCATCATACAATAAGAAAAATGATTCTGCCATGCAATGCCAATATAATAATCATTATATAGTGCCTAAATAATACCACCATACAGTGCCAAAATAATACCACCATACAAAGTTCAAGTCATTCCACCATAAAATTTGTGTTGAGCGTGAATATTCGAAAAGCGAATTTTAGAATATAGTGCTATAAATTCGTATTTGCGAATAATGTTGATCGCAAATATTCTAATTGGGATTTTATCACGAATATCGGCACTTAGCAACATCCCTAGCAAACAATAGGAAAGTTGCCTACTAGAGTTGATCGAACTTCTATTTTTAGTTCGGCGTCCAAAGTTCGGGTTCGGGTTATCGTAGCATCCCGCTATGGATTCTGCTACCGCGGACCATAACGGCATTTGGAATCCATAAGGGGCTGCTTCATTGAACCCGAACCGTGGACAACCCTAAGGACCTGGGGTGACGTCACCGTCATGTGATCAGTGCAGGGGGCGGGGCTCAGCACTGGATTGGATAAGAGGTGATCAAGTGCTGAGCCACGCCCCCTGCACTGATCACATGACAGTGACATCACCCCAGGTCCTCAGGGTTGTCCAAGGTTCGGGTTCAATGAAGCAGCCCCTTATGGATTCCATATGCCGTTATGGTCCGCGGTAGCAGAATCCATAACGGGATGCTACGATAACCCGAACTTTGGACGCCGAACTAAAAATAGAAGTTCGCTCAACTCTATTGCCTACCCCTTGGTCTTCATCACGAATATTCTAATCGCAAATTTTTATTGCAAATATATTACATTGCCGATTTTCACAATCAAGTAAATAATGACTGGAGATCACGAATTCTCACATTTGCAAATTTATGGCGAATATTCAGCCAAAAATACGCAAAATATCGCAAATTCGAATATTTCCTATGCCGCTCATCACTACATAAAATAAGAAAAATTATTTCATCATGCAGTGCCAAAATAATACCATACAGTGTCTAAGTAATACGATCATACAAAGCTCAAAATATACATTACAGTAACATACATTTACAAAATACCGCTATACAGTGCCTAAATAATGCCATCAGAAAGTTCAAACAGTTACACTTTAAAAAGCTGCTACTATACTACCATGTGGTGCTTAAATAACTGTTCATACAAGCCATTTGCCAAATAAGATACTTCTTCCATACAGTTCATAAGAAAATCTAATTATACAATGCCCAAATGATAGTGCTGTATGGAGCTCTTCTAATTGCGCCGTGCAGTGCACAAATACTGTGGCTAACTAATATGTCATACAGAGCCTAAATAGCACCGTCATACAGAGTTCAAGGTATACTACCATCCAGTGTTCAAAGAATGGTTCAAATGGTCCCAAGGAAAAGAATACTAAATACATTTAATCACACAGTGCTCAAAAAATACCACCATGCAGTGCATGCATAATTATTACTATATCCAAATGATATAAAACTCAAACAGTACCGTCAAAAGGTGGCCAAACAATGACAAAATGATACCATCAAAGGATGCCGCCTTACATCCTACAACCTACATTGTGTGACCTAAATCTCAGTGTAGTCAGGATTGCATCAGCCACTGTACAGTTTAGCTCTGCCTGCCGCTCAGGGCAGATGCTAGTTCAGCTCCAGGAGAAACATTATTCCTGTTTAGAGAACAATCCCTGAGAGAAAGCTGGAGAAGGCATAGAAAGACTGTCGGATCACAAGGTCATGTGGGCTAGCAAGGTATTCGCTGTTTATGACTGGTAGCGACTTTGCTGCTTGTGGAAGGATTAACAGTTCACATATTACTGTCTGGGCGGCCATTTGAGAATCTGTATCCCTCAGTCTGGCGATTGCAGAGCTGATTGTGAGACTTATTGTGTGCAGATACTTTGTAGTTCCTGGCGTCTTCCTCACTTTCTTGCAATGTGTGTTGATAGTTTGTAGTCTCTGGTGCCGTCTACATTTTTCAGAGTCTTGTACCGCGGTGGTCATCTTGGGAAGGTTGCAAAGTGTTTAGAAGGAGATCAGGGACTACAACTCCTATTATCATAAGCTATTGGGAAGAGACTGCATTGTGATTTGCGTGCATGATAACCTTGGATGCACTACAACTCCCATTCTGTACTTTAGTAAGGAGAAATTTATCTATTTTCTACATCTGGCCTGGTTACTGACTCCAGCACCGTTCGCCGTCCGCAGCATCTACAGTACATCTACTGTACAACATTAATAACACCAAGGTCACAAAACTTCCATAAGGGAGGAGCCCCAACATTAGGGTGTGCCCCAAGGGAAGAAAGGGTATGCCCTCCTAACACTGCTATGGGCCTAGGGAGCATCAGCGTGGGGATTGCCATTGTGAATAATTATTGCAGCAAGAGCCACCACCACCACTCCAAACTCTGCTCCGCTCCACCGGGGCTTGTAGACTTTGAACCCAAAAATGATGTCATTAGAAAATGAAACTCATCCCACCAGCATCAAGCCCTCATACGTCTGTGTAAGGCTTCCTTCACACATGGCAGGCTGCTCCAGCATGAACGCCAGGAATCGGGTGGACAAAAAAAGTTGCGTTAAGCAGTTTTTGGACGGCCGATTCTCGGCATATCTGCCCGGTTGGGGCTGGATCTAAGCTGGAGTCCATTATAGTTAAGGGAATGCTGGGCCACAAAAGTGAAACTAACCTAAGCAGAACAATGGGAAAAGTTATGGCTCTCAGAATGGTGAGATGAAAAAAAGGCTGAAAATTGTTGTATCGTTATGGCCCCAAAAATCATCTCTTTTAGGGGTTAAATCTTCATCCTCTGTGTATACGAATGACGTTACTTCTGTTTATTGCATGTGTGAGATTAGCCTGATGAATTATAAAGTATGATAAATATTAATGACGAGAGGCGAAGCACTTGTGAAATGGAATGACGAAGTGAGGGCGGCTAGACATGCGGGTAATCATTCATTCCTAATGAGTTTTCTTACATCAATGAGGAGGAAATCTCAAAAAAATAAATAAAACCAGGCTATGGATCTCCACCGATAAGTTCTTCTGATGCGACTCTTCAAAATATGTAATAAATATACGACTTTCAAAATTTTAAAAAGCTCCCTTATTGATTTTTATTCTTTCGAAAACTCGATGTGTATGCGAAAATAAATAAACATGGCGATTGCTGTGTCTGTCACTGCTCAGAGTCTCTGCACTCACAGAAAAAAAAGATCCACTGCTAGTAAGTATTGGATAAACTCCCATCAATGTTTGATAGTGTTCATCAATGCCCAGACTTTTCAATGTATAATTCTAATTAAATGTTATAAACTATGGGGGGCTGCAACAGTGAGAGTAATAGTTCTAGCCCTGTCCACATCATAAATAATGCACCACCCATATGTAGTGCCCAAGGAGGAGCAGGAGTGGAAGATGGGAGTTATAGTGGCTCTGGCTGTTACAGTCAATCACTATTGCTTTCCTCACACGATTGTTCCTTAGCACCGAGGGCGACACCCTGATGTTGGGGTTCCTGCCTGATGGTAGTCAGGGTGTCCATGGTTTTAGGTGTTTCAATGGGTGCAAGGCAGAGCATGTAGAGGGAGATGCCAGCATATGGTGCAGGAGTCAATAACCAGACCGATGTGCAGGAGCAGAGTAAATGTCTCTCTTTACCGAAATGCAAAATAGGAGTTGTAGTGCTGCACATCCAATGAGAGCAAAACACAGTTACAACTGTACAAATTGAAAATATTCCCAGATAATGATGTATGGAAATAGGCACGGGTCAGAATTCTTCCATCTCTATCTCTCAAGTCTCTTCCTGCAGAATATATGTGTGGCTATAATGGTGCCTGTAATGCCCACTGAAGGATACAGAGTTTTAGAGATATGACTGGCCAGCTCATGTCCAGGTGTGAATGGTGTTTTAATGGTGCCCCTCACTGCAGTAAAGTTTTAACAGCTTTGGCAGCAGTTTACCTTACTGACTTTCATGCTCGGCCATGCAGACTCTAGGTTCTTTAGTTCTCCTCCTGTCCTGTAGATCATGCAGAAATAGGTGAGTTGCTGTAGCTTTTTGGGGCTAAAAATACAAAGCAAAAGTCACAGCTTCTGCTCCCTTCCAAACTCTAGTCTAGACTGAACTAAGGATAGGGGTGGGGCCAGCCCTCACCTAACCCCCTACAAGATCTGAGCCAGGATAACACTGGAGAATTAATACTTTGCAGATACCTCCTTACTCTGGGGTACGGCATATAGCTCAGGCCAACAACCTGGAAAAGGGGAGTCACGTGACTGGGTTCTCAAGAGATCAATTCACTCCACTTTGGAACGGTGAGCATATTACAACCTTTATTCTACACATATGTTATGTCTAATTATGATGGGTTTGCTGAAAATGCCTTTAAAAAAGGGACAAAAGACACCAGAATATATAATATATGAAAAATAATATTTTAATCCAAAGCAGCCCTTGCCAGTGGTACTTGTACTCGTTATACTTTGATGTAGTTAATTTTAAATCGGTTATTAAATTGATGTCCCTATGTCGGCAGAATTCACACTGTGTTTAATTTATTTTTACAAATCTACGCAATATTTTCTTTTAAGCAGTTTACGAGTTCAATTTAGGAAAATATAACAAAAATCTGTAAAAAAGAATAATTGCACATATAATTTGTTTACATTTTTTTTGTTTTGTTTGTCTAGATTTATAAAAAAAATAGCTGCTTGCTTCCAGAACCAGCGCGGCATCTGTTCATGGGTTGTGCAGCTCAACTATATGTCAGTCTTAATAAAAAAATATTATGCTGGAGTAAGTTGGCCACATTTTTTTAAGAAGCACAGAGCTCTTAATAATCTTGGCACATTTTGACCAACTATTGCAGTGACCCGTTGGTTTACTGCTAAGAGTTAATGTTATGGTTCATTACTGCAGCTGTTAAAATATTTACTGTGATAACTATGATCTGTGCCCTATGAAAACTGCCAGAAATGCAACTTTTCTAAGGATTTACCTCTGAGAGAAGAAAGCACGGAATTATTACAGAAGGTTGAGGACCATAAGGGCTGTGCTTGGACTGAGACAATAAAGGTAATGCATGCATAAGGCTTTAGACTTTACTGCGTATGGTTGGGGTTAATTGCTTTGGGGTCTCGCCACACTACTAAGATGGACTGGCCATCTGATCTAGGACTGAACCTTGCTGATAAATATTGAGAGTTTGCATGCCTTTTGTCATTTGGGAAGATTGAATGGTAAACCTAGAGAGAGACTTAGAAGGGACCACCATACTGCCAATCTAATATATAAAGCTGAGTGTATGTATGTGTGTATGTCCTCTAAAGGAATCTGCCTCATCGCATTTGCAATCAAGAAATTTGGCACACAGGTACATCAGGTGTCCGGAAAGGTTTTAGACCGGGTCTAAGCTCTCTAGGATGTACCGTTCCTGAGATATTCCCAAAAAATGCATTAGCCAATAGAAGCCTGGTCACATGACCCTTATCCGCCAATAGAAGCTTGCAGGCCATTAGTCTCCACGAACACACAGTTTTACACCAGGCATTCCATAACAACTTAGCCATTTTTCTTCACTGCTGTAGGTCAGCTTTAAAGGGACAGGACGCTGTGGATGACACTGTTAATGGAGTGGAGTGCTGTGGAGGTCACAGTTAAGGGGATGGTTCGCTATGGAGGTCAGTGTTAAGGGGCAGATTGCTCTAGAGGCCACTGTTAAGAGGACGGCATGTTGTGGAAATCACTGTTAAAGAGATGGGGTTCTGTGGAGGTCACTAATAAAGGGTCGGGCTGCTGTGGAGGTCACTGTTAAGGGGGCGGGATGCTGTGGAGGTCACTGTTAAAAGGGCGGGCACTGTGGAGGTCTCTGTTAAGGGGGCGGGATGCTGTGGAGGTCACTGTTAAAAGGGCGGGCACTATGGAGGTCTCTGTTAAGGGGGCATGGAACAGTGGAAGTCACAGTTAAGGAGACGATCCGATATGGAGTTCAGTGTTAAGGGGTGGGATGCTGTAGTGGTCACTGTTAAGGGGGCAGGGTGTTGTGGAGGTCACATTTTAAGGGAACTGGAGCTCTGTAGAGGTCACTGTTAATGGGGCATGTTATTGTGGAAATCACTGCTAATTAGACGGGGTACTGTGGAGGTTACTAATAAAGGGGCGGCCGCTGTGGAGGTCACTGTTAAAGGGGAGGGTGCTGTGGATGTTACTGTTAAGAGAGCAGGCCGCTGTGGAGGTCACTGTTAAAGGGATGAGGTACTGTAGATGTCACTATTATAGTGGAATACTGTCGATATCTTTAACGACACACACAAACATTAAATAAAATAGATTAAATATACCTGTGTGAAGCCGGGTCCTTCTGCTAGTCCCCTATATAAAGCCTTTTGGGAAACATCTGCCTTGTGAATTACTAGAAAACTGTGCCTATTGCTGGCCCCCATCATATACACAGTAAATATAGGCTTTATTTTTTATTACAACCATGCCTCCATCATCCAATATCATTCCTCCTGTTCTCCTGCACCCCACTGTTCACCTAACATCAAAGGCACCCCATCCACCACCAAATAGGAGATGCTAAAGTTGAAGGCGTGCCCCGAATGGAAGAAGAAGAGCTATTCCCCTCCCTTTAATGTACACACAGCCTGGGAGAGTGCTGGTGCAGGAATAATCAATGTGAGGACTACGAGCACCCTTATTGCCATTTCAGACCACAAAATTGTCCCTAATCGGAGGCAGATGATGGCGGCGGTCGGTTTGTTCCTCCTTGACGCGCGGGCGCGTCATCTCGCGAGACGTGCGATTTCCTGTGAACGCGCGCGCGTCGGGGAGAACTTTAACTACAGCCTGCCAGCGCTGATCATGCGCTGGCAGGCTGTAGAAGTTAAAGAAAATGGCATATCAGACGCTGTTTTGTTAACAGCGTCTGATATGCTTGCTGCTCGTTCCTTTGGTGGTCCCTTTTGCTTGGGACCACTAAAGGAAACTTTTGTAAGTGCACCAATCACCACACAGACCCCCCATCTATCCCCCCCCGTCACTAATTAACCCCTAATTAACCCACGACTAACCCCTGATCACCCCATGTCACCCCCTGATCACCCCATGTCACCCCCCTGTTACTAATCACCCCCCTGTAAGGCTCATTCAGACGTCCGTATGTGTTTTGCGGATCCATGGATCCGCAAAACACGGACACCGGCAATGTGCTTTCCGCATTTTGCGGATCCGCACATTGCCAGAACTATATAGAAAACGCCTTTTCTTGTCCGCAATTGCGGACAAGAATAGGACATGCTCTATCTCTTGCGGAGCTGCGGCCGGATTTTTGGGGGCCGAAACCCGGAAGTTTGCGGCCGCAGCTCCGCAAATGCTGATGCAGCGAGCACATAGTTTGCTCTCCGCATCACCGCCGGCCCCATTCACACTGAATGGGTCCGTATCTATTCCGCAGAATTGCGGAATAGATGCGGACATTTTTACGGACGTGTGAATGGGGCCTTACTACTTTTTTTTTTTTTGCACATTTTTGGCAGAGATTTTTCATCCACATTGATCGATGTGAATGAAGAAATCTGTGCCGTTCATTTTTTTTTTTCAGCCCAGAGGCTGATTGGAAAAAAAATCTCATTACCCGTATGGTCAATATAAGGAGAATCGCAGAAACTCCTAATGCTGGCCATACGTGTAATGATTGCGGAGACCCTCAAATGCCAGGGCAATACAAACACCTCACATGTGACCCCATTTTAGAAAGAAGACACCCCAAGGTATTCCGTGAGGGGTATGGTGAGTTCATGTAAAATTTTATTTTTTGTCACAAGTTAGTGGAAATTTGAGACTTTGTAAAAAAAAATATATATATATCAATTTCCGCTAACTTGTGCCAAAAAAAAAAAATTTCTGTGAACTTGCCATGCCCCTCACGGAATACCTTGGGGTGTCTTCTTTCCACAATGGGGTCAGATGTGGGGTATTTATACTGCCCTGGCATTTTAGGGGCCCTAAAGCGTGAGAAGCAAAATGCGTAAAAATGCCCTGTGAAATCTCATTGGAATTTGGGCCCTTTGCGCATCTTGGCTGCAAAAGTGTCACACATGTGGTATCGCCGTACTCAGAGAAGTAGGGCAATGTTTTTGGGGTGTATTTTTATATATATCATGCTGGGTGTGAGAAATATCTCTGTAAACGACAACTTTTAAAAAAATTTATACAAAGTTGTCAGTTTACAGAGATATTTCTCTCACCCAACATGGGTATATGTAAAAATACATCCCAAAACACATTGCCCTACTTCTCCTGAGTACGGCGATACACATGAGTGACACTTTTTGCAGCCTGTGCGCAAAGGGGCCCAAATTCTAACGAGTACCTTTAGGTTTTACATGGCTGCTCACAATTTAGCCCCGCCCAAAATGCCAGAACAGTAAACACACCCCACAAATGACCCCATTTCGGAAAGTAGACACCCCAAGGTATTCACTGAGGGGCATAGTGAGTCCGTGGGAGATTTTATTTTTTTTTGTCAGAAGTTAGCAGAAATGGAAACTTTATTATTTTTATTTTTTTCCTCAGAAAGTGTCATTTTCCGCTAGCTTGTGAAAAAAAATGAAATGATACATGAACTCACCATGCCCCTCCGCGAATACTTTGGGGTGTCTTCTTTCTAAAATGGTGTGATTTGGGGGGTATTTATACTATCCTGACATTCTGGCACCTGAAGAAACATGACAGGTGCTCAGAAAGTCAGAGCTGCTTCAAAATGCCGAAATTCACTTTTTTGCACCATAGTTTGTAAACGCTATAACTTTTACCCAAACCAATAAATATACACTTATTGGATTTTTTTTTATCAAAGACATGTAGAACAATAAATTTTGCGAAAAATTTATATAGAAATGTAGTTAAAAAAAAATAATATTTACAACAGAAAGTGAAAAATGTCATTTTTTTGCAAAAAAAAT
Source organism: Bufotes viridis (assembly GCA_033119425.1). Lineage (NCBI taxonomy): Eukaryota > Metazoa > Chordata > Amphibia > Anura > Bufonidae > Bufotes > Bufotes viridis. The sequence continues at coordinate 612,727,527 of CM065589.1, forward strand.
TGATTAATAGCAAAAAAAGTAAAAATGTCAGCAACAATGAAATACCACCAAATGAAAGCTCTATTAGTGAGAAGAAAAGGAGGTAAAATTCATTTGGGTGGTAAGTTGCATGACGGAACAATAAACGGTGAAAGTAGTGTAGTGCGGAATTGTAAAAAGTGGCCTGGTCATTAAGGGGGTTTAAGCTAGGGGGGCTGATGTGGTTAAACACACAGTGTAATGGGATTAAAAAAATAAAAATCTATAAAAAATAGTGACTTGGGGGAACATAATGGTTGGCAAGTGGCATGATGCAGGCTCAGCAGCTGCCATACAGAATGTGATAATAGGCAGACAGACAGCAACAGTGGCAAGATGGGGAACCGGCAGAATGGCGATATTCATCAGGATCAGCTGAGAACTGTGGGAAAATGTTGTGATTGATTCAGTAATGACGTAGTAACGACGTAGGTCCAACCGCGTGGAAACGCACCACGCTTGGCAGGTCTGCTGAGCCCATCCCCTGACATCCAGCCTCCTGTCTCTCTTATGCCTCGTCCTTGGCCCCGCCTCCTCACAGAGCCCGGGAAGAGAGTGCTGGGGAGCACTGAGAGGCTTGCAGAAGGACAGCCGGGTCCCAGGAAAATGACCCGATCATTTCCTCCTGCAGTCCTCCTTCTTCTGACAAGTGAGTTCTTCTGTGACACTCAGTGCCGCTTCTGCTGTCCTCCCCTCCCCCCTGCAGAATTGGTCTTCAGACGCTTTTTTTATTTTTTTTTTCTCCAGTTGTTTAAAGTTTAACCCTTTCAGGCTCAGACATGTCACAGTGACTGAGCTTCTTCAATTAGCCAAGTAGTGAGTCTCAGCCAGCACCACCATGATGTCCCATTTACTTATAATTAGGACACGCTGTATGATTTAGCATGGAGAAGTCATACTCGTCCATTCTAAATCCTTAGAGCGTGTCTTTAGTAGGTGGTGTCAGTAGCTACTGTCACTCAGCGCCTCTGTCACCACCAAGTGTCACTGAGGACCTACCTTTAGGGTCTAGTCACACGACTAAGGCCTCTTGCGCACGAACGTGTGTTGCCCATGCCTGTATTGTGGCCCACAAACAGCGCTTCCGTAATACACTGGCAGCAGCCCATGTGCACTCTGCATCAGGGATGTGAACCCATTCACGTGAATGGGTCCGCAATCACGGAGATGCGGAATGGAAGCACAAATCGGAACTCCACATAAGCACTACGGAGTGCTTCCATGGAGTTTCTGTCCGTGCCTCTGTTCCGCAAAGCTATAGAACATGTTCTAGTTTTTTGCGGAACAGATGGATCGTGGACCCATTCAAGTTGAATGCGTCTGGATCCATCCTGGCTGCAGCACAGACGTTTTCCATGCATTGGGTATCACAAATTGTGGTCCCTAATGCACGGAACAGAACCAAAACATTCATGTGCAAGAGGCCTAATTCTGAGTCAGTTCCGCAATTTTGCAGAATGTGTTTGCGGATCCATTAATTTCAATTGGGCTGCAAAAGATGCGGACCGCAACAGTTGTCAGTGTTTCCTGCACAGAGAGAGAAAAAAGGCCCGTATAGAAAGGATCAATAGGAGCTGTCACTGGGCTTTCCCAATGTCCCGCTGCCGCATGGCCCAGCTTATGATAAGCCGTGCAGGCAGTGCTGTGCCCCACTCACTATGCGGTGCTGAGCCAATGGATGAAGCGGACTGCGGCAGACACCCTACTGCAATGATGAGGAACGATGATGACACCAAACCTTGTCATTGCAGTCGGGTGTCTGGAACACAGCACACAGTAATGCTTTATTCACACAGCCCTCATTAACACATCAGTGTTTGGTCAGTGATTTCCATCAGTGATTGTGATCCAAAACCAGAATTGGATCCTCCACTGACCGAACACTGATGCCTCATTCACACAGTCAGTGTTTGGTCAGTGATTTCATTCAGTGATTTTTTTAGCCAAAACCAGGAGTGCCTCTAACCACAGAACAGGAGCAGATCTTTCCCTTATACCTTATGTCTGTGTAGCATTCACTTCTGGCTTTGGCTCACAATCACTGATGGAAATCACTGACGGACGTGTAAATACGGTGATTTTTTTTATATCATGATTATGTATGTATTTAAATTTGGCGACAAAATTTTTTATTTGGCTCCTGAATTTTTCAGTTTAGGAGCCAACGGCTCCTAGGTCATTTTTTTTGTCTGAAGCCCTGGGCGTGCGGCGCATACCGGAGGAGACTCAGGTGAGAGGCACCGGGGGCAGATGAGAGGCACTGGGGGCTGGTGAGAGACACTAGGGGCAAATGAGAAGACACTAGGGGCAGATGAGAGGCACTGGGGGCAGATGAGAGGCACTGGGGGCAGATGAGAAGCATGGGGCTCTTATCTGAGGTCTGATTGGGGGTCATTCATATTGGGGCCTGATCTGAGGTCTTATTGGGGTCTTATTTGAGGCTGTTAGCTGAGATCTGATTAACATTGGGGGTTTGACCAGAGGTATAATGAAAAATATTAATTTCTTAATGTCCCCCTCTAAAACCTAGGTGCGTTTATGGTCTGGTGCGTCCTATGGGGAGAAAAATATGGCACTTGCTTGCCCCTCCTCCCGATCTCCCCTGCCCTTTGCGTACGCCGCGCCCCGTGACGTCATGGATGGTGGATGGTGAGTTGATTTGGTGGTGCAATGGGCCACTTGACTGGATTTGCCCCCCAGGACTAAGGCTGCCAGCCCCCCCTGGTGTGGAGGGTAGGGAAGGGGTGGGCCATGGTGTACTGGGCGGCGCGGAGGCCTGTCGTCGTCGTGGTGACGTCAGGTACTACTCCTCCACAGGCTGCGCTGAGGCCGGATTTTTTTTCAGCTGCGGCCTGCGCCTCTCACGCCAGTTCGCGCCAGCCCAACTTACTTAGCTGCCCAATTTCTTACTGCAACTTCAACTTGCAAGTGAGTGTGTGAGTGAATATGCAAAAAGTTAATAGTGAAGACCTGACTCTGACCCTAGACCAAGTTCCTTCCAACTTTTGGCACAAGCTACTAGGCTGTCTGCAGTGGACAGAGGTCAGCCAGCAGGGATACCATGATCGGTCTGTGACCTATACAGCCCCATCTACAGCAAGTCATGATGCCTTGACAAGGCATCATGACTTGCTGTAGATGGGGCTGAATAGCCCACAGACCGGTCATGGTATTCCTGTCCACTGCACAGAGCCCCTGCCCCTCCAATGATAATGTGAAGAATGTACAAATAGTAAAGAACAACACAAAGATTGTCGCTGCCGCTATTAAAGTTCTCCCTCGGGGGAGCCGCTGGCAGGTATTAGGCTAGTTTCACACTTTCGGCAGGACGGATCCGACAGGCTGTTCACCCTGTCGGATCCGTCCTGCCGCTATTTCGCTGTGCCCCCGGACTGCCTCTCTGTCCCCATTGACTATAATAGGGGCGCAGTTATGGCGCAGCACGGCAGGGCACAGAAAGAGGACACCGGACTAAAACTACAACATGTCCGACCTTTTAGTCCAGCATCCCTCTATGTGCACTGCTGCGAGGCGCCGTAGTCCCGCCCTGGAGGTTACGGGGGGATTGGGGGGTCCAGGCCTTGAGCTGTGTAAGGGGCTCTAAAATTTCTGATGGCAGCCCTGTCTGGTCCTGAACACCAAATATACCTTATACCTGAACCAGTTCACAGCACAGATCCTTGACTGATGTTCATCATCTTGGAAAGAAACAGGGTTGAACATGGGAAATAGCCTTAGATCAGAAGAGAAGACACATAGCAGCAATTTGTTCTCAGCAGTGGAATTCCAAGTGGATTGAAATCTCCGTATCCAGATGAGTAAATTACTCATTCATAGGAGGTTCATTAAAGTGTAAGATTGTGCATCATCTGGAATCTCGCAGTCTAGAAAACCACGTCCCCAAGGCACATGATTTAGGAGATGAGTGATTGGAGGAGAGATTGTCGAGCAAATAATCTCTTCTCATCTTTTTTCTTTTTCTCGCCTGGTAATAGTCTTCTGGTGTTAGTTTCTTCGAGACGTCTCTCCAGGTATCCTTCATTTCGCAGCATCAATGACTGGAGTAAAGATTTTTCTCCTCCAGGCTCACCGACATCATTTACTCATAAGCTTTCAAGCTTTAACAGGTTTTAAATTGTTTGTTTTCTCTTAAATTGCTGATAAAATTTGAATATTCTTTAGCTGAATAGTCCAATTTACTTGGTAACTGGGTTCCCTTTAGAAATATGCAGGCTACTAATATGACAGCACAAGGCAAGGCAGCCCCTAAGAGACAGAATGTGTATTGGACCAGCCTTATGGGCAGGCACAGTACTAGCTTTCGCTATTGAAAGGGCACCTGTAATCTTGATGGCCTGGACATCCTGAGCTTGTACCTCCAATCTCCAACTTGATGCCAGAACATGCACTGGATCCATTGCCTAGGTTATTAATTGGACAACGCTGTTTTGGAACCTTTTGGAAATTTTATTAGATAGTTTTTCAGAATATTTTGAGTATTTCCTTTTACCTGAAAAAGAGGGACCTATAATAAGTCTGTGTAGGATTGAAAGGCAACCCATTGCTCAGTACACTGAGGGACATATAACCTGGGCTCTATTCCCCATAAGAAGGAAGGTGCCAACCAGAGGCATGGCTAGGATGTTGAGATCAGTTGAAGACTGTGGTGGGGCATTGGAGTCAATGGCTTTCGTCCTTGTCATTTACCCTTTAGGCTACTAGGTCGGAAATCTATAATAGGATATATCAGCGGCACAGATGACACAATGACATCATCGTGACTGCTTGTGCCAGAACAGATCCAACTCAGGCCGCAGGCCTATAAACTGCATCCCAGGTGATGGCATGGAGCAGGAAACAGGTCAATGCTTGATTTTATTTTTCTTTGTCATTTTGGGGTAACATTCTACTGGGTCACTATAGGGAGTCATAACTATTGAGGGCACTACAACTACTAAAACTAGTGGCCCGGGCGTATGGGGAGCATTATAGAACTTGAATAACCCCTTTCACACTGGATGTAATAGGCATTGCAGTGTTGTATATTCCTGTATGTTTTGTAGGGATGAATATATTGTACATATAAAAAAAGCCTGTGATGTTAGGGTGAGGGATGGGGGCAGTTAATCAAGAATTTGAGAGAAATGCATTGGGGCATGGCCCCAGATGTTTTCAGACCCTACAATGCCTTGTAGGGCTAGCTCAGCTGAATGTAATGATACCTTTTTATTTAGTGATCGTCACTTAGCATACTTTTAATCCTAATGCATCGGAGCAGTAAAGTGCACCGAGGGCGGGCCTAAGCCACTCTGTGCAACCTTGCTCTTCCTGCTTCCTTTGGCAGCCACTCCCTCCACTTCTTGATTGACAGGGCTGGACAAGATAACTATGCAGGAACCTGGCACTGTCAATCAAGCAGGATAGGGAGAAGTTGGCAGAGGAAGAGGAGGAGCAAAGGTGCACACATTGGCTTGGACCTGCCCTTGGTGCACTTCTTATTTGCATATGGATTAAAAGTACTTTTTCTCCAGAGGGTAAAAAGGTAGAAAGTAGAGATGAGCGAACATTTAAAAAAAGTCCGTTGTTCGGGGTTCGGGTGGTGGTTAATTGCGCATCCCGTTATGGATTCCACAATAGCGCATATGGAATCCATAAGGGGCGGCTGCCACCAACCCGAACTGTAGAACAGCTGAAGGACCTGGCGTGACGTCACTGTCATGTGATCAGTGCAGGGGGCGTGGCTCAGCACGGGATCAAATCCCGTGCTGAGCCACGCCCTGCACTGATCACATGACAGTGACGTCACGCCAGGTCCTTCAGCTGTTCTACAGTTCGGGTTGGTGGCAGCCGCCCCTTATGGATTCCATATGCGCTATTGTGGAATCCATAACGGGATGCGCAATTAACCACCACCCGAACCCCGAACAACGGACTTTTTTTAAATGTTCGCTCATCTCTAGTAGAAAGGTAAAAAAACATTCCTGGTCGCTGACCCCCTTCAATTCTTCAAGGAGATGGAAATTTGAGGCCGAGAGATTGACTCTTTGCGGGGCATATATTTATTTAACCACTCTGAGCGCTGCATATATCAATAAGCAGCGGTGGTTGATTAGATCCAGTTCGGTGGGAACAGTAAGACTAATTGCAACTCGCTTGTATCTCGCCAGTTTGATTGCATTGCTAAATAAAGTACACGAATCAAAAGCGGCGGCGAGGGCTGCCAACGTGTTCTTGGCAGGGTTAACGAAGTCAGAGCAGGCATTAAATGGCACCATTAGCAGCGTCAGATACTGTAAATTGTCTCCCACTAATAAACTTACAAATGAACTCAACAGCAGATGACTTTTCTTATTTGTCTCTTATTTGTAGAAATGTATAAAGTAAAGAAAGGTCTATGGAGGAAATGCATACGAAGAAAAGTATACCAGAATCTATGCGGATATAAAAATCTACTCAAAAATCCGCATCTTGGATTTGCTGCCAAATCTGAGGAGGAGGAAAAGTCATCAGGGTGTGAACAACCTTAGAAACCCATTCAGGCATTTGGGATTTAGTGAAGAGTTTGATGTGACATTCACCAATATTCTGCCTTAAATGTATAAAAATTGCATTTTTGGAGCTAACTTCACATAGTATGCTATGGTAAAAAACCTGAGTGTATTTGGTAAATCCCACGGAAAAAAATATATATATATAATTCACAACCGAACTTTAGGGTTTTTGGTACCCGGACCCGAACATTTCTGTAAAAGTTTGTGTTCAAGTTCAGTGTTCAGGGATTTAATGGCACTTGTTGAAAGGATGCAGGGCAGCCAATCAACAAGCGTTTAACTAGTGTACCCTTAGAAGCCATCACAGCCATGCCTACTAATGGCTAGTGTTGAGCGCAAACATTCAAATAGCGAATTTTAATCATGAATATCGCAACTTCAAGAATTCACAAATATTTCAAATATAGTGATATATATTCCTAAAAACGAATATTCATCAATTTTGTTTCATCTGAACCCATTACCTGCCTGCTTCTTGCTTGTGGGCCAATGTGAGAAGGCTGCAATATCTAGTGAATTAGAATATTCTTCAGTATTTAATATAGTTAATGTTAATTAAATATCGGTAACTAAATATGCGCAATAATTGAATCGCTTAAGGGCGCTAAGCAACTTTCCTATTGCGTTGGCTTGGTAGAATTGTCAAATATGTAGAATATAGTGCTATATTCTACATATTTGATAATTCTACCAAGCCAACCGAATAGGAAAGTTGCTTAACGCCCTTACGCGATTCGATTAATGTGCATATTTAATTACGGATTTTTCGCTTAACATAAACTATATTAAGTAATGAAGAATATTCTAAATCAGTAATGATTTCCCTATCCACATTTGTTTGCAGAGCTCTTGTCATGCTCTTACCCACATTTTGCTGCCTTTTGCAGCCCTCTAGCCCTTGCCATGACTCCATGACTTTTAGAGCCATTTTAGTGCCCCAAAGTTTGGGTCCCCATTGACCTTTACAGTATGGGCCTATAATTTTCCCCATAGTAAGTTAAAGAGGTATTCAAGCCCATTACATAAAGATTTCCCCTGGGAAGCAAATCTCCACTTGGTGCCGTTGCGATGGTGGTGAGGTCTCTGCTCTGCTTCACTTCCAGCTCCTGTCTCAACACAACAGGAAATGTCTGGGATTGCTGCTCAGCCAATTATTTGCTGAGGCGGGTCATTGCTGCAGCCATTGGCGTATCATTGGCTGAGGGGCATTCACAACTATTTCCTGCCATGTTAAGACAAAAGCAGAAAGTGGAGTCCAGCAGGAACCTGGCATAGTCGTAATGACAACAGCAGGGAATAAGTACCTGGGAGAACTTATTTTGATTGAACTAGAATATGCCTTTAACACAAAATAATTACAACATACCTCCCAACCATCCTGGATCCAGCGGGACAGTCCCGGAGGTATGTCCCGCTTTCAGCTGTCTCAGCTTCCAAACGACGCAGAGACAGCTGATTATAATGGTGAATAGCCCTCCTCTCCCCACTTCACCATTCACCCCAGCTGTGGAGCTCTAGGGAGGACGTGTTATTTTATAGTCCTCCTCTGTCTGCAGTCTGTCTGGGATGACGTCAGTAGGCAGAGCTCATCAGTTGAAGGACCTGCCATGATATCACTTCCATGTGATCAGTGCATGAAGAGGCAGGGCTTAGCAGTTGAGAGAACATACCGTGGCGGGTTCAATGTAAGAGGCTGAGAGCCTGGGATATGCTAGGAGCTGTAATTCTCCTGCTTGGAGGGAGGGAGTGATTTTTTACCTAGCACTGTAGCTTGGAAGGGAGGAGAGTGATGTCATCTACATGGGACTGTATGTAGGAGGGGCTGAAAGGAGGGGAGTGATGTTATTTAGCCTATAGGAAGTGTTGAGTGAACTTCTGTTTTCAAGTTCGTCGTACAAGGTTCGGGTTATCTAAGAATTCCGTTATGGATTCCGTTACGACGGACTATAATGTATGGTCCATGGTAGTGGAATCCATAACAGAATTCTTAGATAACCCGAACCTTGTATGCCGAACTTGAAAACAGAAGTTAGCTCATCACTACCTATATGCACATGGATGCGAAAAATGGCGTTGTGAGGGCAGTTTAAGTAACAGTTGTCACCCAGCCACTTTTATAACCAATTAAAATCTATGAGGCTGGACACACGGTTGTTTCCTTAACAGCCAAATAATAGCGGCTGTCAGAAAGTAGGACATGTCGAGGGATTAGGTGTTTAGTTATTTTGGGGCGGAAAAATTTGCCGCCGCGCACGCCACACATAATGTCCATCTTCCCTCTTTTCAAAAGTTGGGAGGTATGTAACAATTACAATTTTATTGAAGGTTGAGCTTTAAAGGGAATCTGTCACCTGAATTTTGGGTAAAGAGATGAGGACCTGGGCTGCTAAATTACCGCTAGCACGTCTGAAATATCCAGTCCCCATAGCTCCCTGTTCTTTAAAACCTATTTTAAAGATATGCAAATTAACGTTCAATGAGTCCTGCTTGAGAGATGAGTCCAGCGAAGGAGCCCAGCACCGCCCCGCATCCTCCGAATCTCCTCTTTGCTCCCCGACGTCACGAAGCTAGAGCGCCGTAATCTCGCGATGCGCGAGCTAGCGCACATGCAGTGTCAGCATGGTGTTCCTTCCCTGTGCTGGCATCAGCCTCAGAGAACGAACTGCAAATGCACTAGCTCGCGCATCGCCAGATTATGGCGCTCTAGCTCTGTGAGGTCGGGGAGCAAGGAGGAGTTTCAGAGGATGCGGGGCGGTACTGGGCTCCTTCGCTGGACTCATCTCTCAAGCAGGACTCATCGAACGTTAATTTGCTATGGGGACTGGATATTGCGGATGTGCTAGCGGCGATTTAGCAGCCCATGTCCTCATCTCTATACCCAAAATCCAGATGACAGGTTTCCTTTAAGAAGAAACACTGCCTATTTCCAAATTAGGTCTAGGGTATGAATTGCTTATAGGGAGCCAACATATTCTGTAGTGCAGTAGAAAAACATTATAGTCGTCATTCATCCCATTGCAGCCCACAATCTGATTCCCCTACCTCCACATACACACAAACGATCCTTTTTCATGGGGCAGTCAGTCAGTACTTGCTTTTACACAGCCCAATACAGGTTGGGGGACAAACAACTGTTATTATGATCATTCATACCCTGTTCAGTTTGCATCGTGTGCTGCTGACAAATCATAATTTTTGGTGCCCAAAAATTGCATGGCTAGATGACTGACTACACAGGCTTTATCTGTTGTCTGTTACCATAAAGATGCATAGGTCTTTAGACCTTGGACATAAACTAGTACAACATTTTTTAAGGATATATGTAGGGGCAACTTGAAGTACACAAGTGGCAGAATATGTAAATGGAGATAAGTTATCATAGGTTTCTTGCATGTCTGCGATATTAAAGACTATGGACACTTGGGGGCATTTTTTTATTATTGCATTGTACTACTCATTTTGAGCTAAAAATCTTTTTTTCAGTTGGTCTTTATTAAAAATGTTCAACCCCTTTCTCTGTACAGTTTTGAGATTCTCCAGTACCAAGCTCTGTCTTTATACTGTTTCCTGTCAGCCAACTCAGCTGATGGCTCCTCATTTCTGATCTCCTGACCTAAACACTCATTATAGCTCAATTCTTATGTTACTAACAAGAATATGGCTTAAATAAGTGTTTACCAGTTGTTAGTAGCTCAAAGATAAGGGACATACCAAACCAGGAGATAAGGGCTCAAAGTAGAAGTAAAAGTAAGATGCTCACAGCTAAGCAACATGTTAACTGTTTATGACAAAAACTGCTAAGACTTTTTAATAAAGACCAATTGAAAAAAAATATTTTTAGACTAAAATAACTTAAAGGCAGTCATAATAATAATTTTAAAAAATTGCCTCAGAAGGTATTCATAGCCTTTAATTTAATCATGTATGTTCATTTAGTGCTCTAGAGTCGGGCATGAAGAAGATTTACACATAGAAAATTGGATCCACTGAGAGCTCCAGTCATCAGAGGTGGCAACACATTGACAGACACCCCAGGGGCCACACAAAGTACAGAAAATCTAGGTCTCACTCCCATCTAATCCCTGAAAATATCCACAATAAACAAATACAATGAATATAGAGAAAAAGGAGCAGTCTAATCTTCTCAGATCTTCTCTAGTCAACATAGAAACGGCTGAAAATGTCACACGTCTCGTAAGAGCAAAATACAATATGATGGGAATGTCTTTCTTTTAACCCGAAGAGGAGTCTTACGAAATGTTCCCAGAGTGCGAAGCCCACGCCATTACTTAACCAGCGCTGACATTTTTACATTTCTCACTATGCAAATCCTTGATATTTGATGAGGAAACAGATGTGGCGCTTAAATGGCAATCCAATTATCTATGGCTGCACAGATGATCTTCAGAGGAATGGAACTTGATGGGGTGGTGATGTAGCTACACAAAGTCACTTCAGAAACCAACACGTGTTTACAGTGGTTCAAGGTTCATTGGTATAGGTCAAGCTCTTGGTCTGTATAAATGCTATCAAATTAATAGGGCACTTCAATTACTGTATGTGCTTAGCCGAGGGCAAGTCTCGACAGAGAAACTGAATGGATATGAAACTTGTGGAACATCTCAAAACATCACTAAACCTTCTGACCGTATAGTACTCAAATCATACTACCACATACAGCTAAATTATGCCATAGAGTGACAACATTAAATCTCCATACAGTGCCAGATATACTGTGCCAAAAGTAATAATTGAAGAGCACTGTTACCAGCCAGGTAGTGTTGGTTTAAAGAGTTCTCCTCTTCAGACATTCCTATTTGTTAGAAAGGTTTCTTGACCATAATCTAACCTGAAGTGATCCCCTGCTGTCTAAGAGAGCCTTAACACAGGACCCCTCTAATAATGTAGACTATCTTATTAGGGTTTATGATATGAAAATAGGTTTTTATTAAGTAGACAACCCCTTAAATGCAGCATCTATGGAGCCAGAGCTTAACATATGTTACATGTTCTAAACGGTGTTTGATAGCCTAGGGACATACCATAGGCCTTAATAACACCACTAATCACTAAGATTTATGGATATATTTATGTAATGTGCAGTGGATGTGGACCCAGTGTACAAAGTAATTGGTTTGGCTTTGGGCTAGACCTAAGGGCATTATCCTGGTGATCCCCTGTTTTTCACACTTTAACCCCTGTACAGGAACCTGGCCTTTGCTGCAGGGGGACCCACCAGGCTGCTACCTCTCGAAACAGTTCCGGTGTAGTTGGCAGCCAACAGGAGTCAGAGATACACCGATGAGAAACACAGAGGAGTCAGGCAATACTTGTAGTCAGGAAACAGGACAAGGTCAGGGTGGGCACAGTTCACGCATACCTGTAAAACAAGTCTGGACAGAGTTTATGTGTTTATGTATTTAATATGAGGTCAGAGGATCAGAGTCGGAAGCACACCTTCACTAGGGCTTGCAAACCCTAGAATACCTAAACTCAATCGAGGAGTTAGAGGATAGTCCAGCATTTAGAGCAGAAACTGATTAACTAATAACTTACAAGCAGCCGTGCAACTGCACTCAGAGCAAGAAGAGGAGGGGAGTGGTGCTGATAGCAAAAATGAGAGTAGTAGTAGTTCAATGACTAATGTTCCTAATAGAAGTAGCGAGGCAGCAACGGACACAAGCTGCCGATGGAGCCATTTCTTTTTCAACACACACAATGTCAGACAGCAGCTGGAGTAATGTAAAGCCACAGAAATGGGTCTTCTTTATATTGATGAATCTAACTTTACTATTGTGTACAGTACTTGTGGTGGATACCTGGAGAAGGTTTGCTATCCGAACCATAAAGTCTGGAGAGAGTCTGGAGCTATTTGCAAGATTTAAACTTCTAATCAGAGGGCTGACTTTCTGAAAAAATTATACACTCCGAACTATTTTTTAATAATTTGGGGAAGAACAATCGCTTCAAAATGGTAAGAACAAACTGGTTGGTTGGTGTGGAAAATAGTCATATTTTCATAGATTTTTGGGGGGTCATGTAATATATTTGATGCGTCCTTTAATCTGGAATCAGTCTGACAATTCCATTAATCAGAACTTTCAAATATATAGAAGTTTGCAGGAGTTGCACGTCTTCCTGTGGGATCTTATCTCCCTTTACTCCCTTCTCCATGGTATCTTAATAATCCAGAATGTTTAATACTCTGACATCTGTTGGATTCGCCATCTTCATGATGGATTATATCAATTTCATTGCAGGCTGCCGACTGTTGGGTGCATGTTGTGTATGACCCTCTCTTGGATAGGCACTGTCTATTAGATCTGCCACTCAGGAAGAAGGTGTTGAGCGGCCACACAACAATAACTATAGAGCGCTAATGAGAGCTGCGGTGACTATTGACAGGAGACGTGAGGGCTCAGACCGAACAGCCACATTGTAATTGAGTCTCGGTCAGAGCTCTGCTGATGACCTGACAATGTTAATTCATCTGTCTTCTCCTGGAAGCAGGAGAGGTGTTCAGACATGGAGAAGAGCCAAGAGCACGGATGTGACACCAGTATCGAGAGAGATCCCTCTCCTAAACAGCACAGGGCTTTTCCCTATTACATACAGTGTCTGTGGCAGGATTATTATATAAGTGACGTCCTCAACTCTTTTTGTTGGATGGATGGAGAAGAGAATACAATAAGCTACATGTAAGTGATTTAAATATTAAAGATACCGTATATTAAAAACTTACATATAATATCAGGGTCACGGTAAAATTCCCAACCTGTTATTGGGAGCACAAATAACTGTACCATACGTGCTCAAAGTGTATCGTTATATTGTACCGCCATACAATGTCTAGATAGTTATGCAGTTATAGTGCCAACGAAACATCTGACAGCCCAACCTAATGCAGTTTTCTAACAACAGTAATATGTAGTGTCCTAAATATACTGCTAAATAATGCCCAAATATTCCCAACATGCAAAACCAACATACTGTGCACTTCCTTAGCTATGCAACATAGTGTCAATGTCATACCATCATAGAGTGCCAGATAATGCCATCAGAATGCAAAGATTACTTGTAGAGATGAGCGAATTTATGAAAAGTTCGATTCGGCTGATTCGGCAAAATTTACAAAAAATGAAATTAACAATCAAAAACGTGTGAAATTAACAATTAAAAAAAATTAAATCAAACTTACCGCCTCCATTTGCTCGCGGCGCTGCCATTTTGCTTGAAGATCTAAAGCGAAATCAAGATGGAGGCTGGTGGCCCGTCACAATCAAATGGAGGAGGTAAGTATGATTTTTTTAGTAGTTTTTTTACCCTATATAAGATCGAATTCCACTTCGTTGGACTCGATTGACGCATCTCTATTCTCTAATTAGCAATATGCCGTGCACAAGTTATAGTAATATATACAGTGTCTAAAATATACCACTTTATAATAATACTGTTAGTAAATTACTTCCATACAGTACCAAATACTACTGCCATAGAATCCCACAAAACCCATTATCACACAGTGTCCAGATAATAATATACCAAATGACAATTGTTCTAACCTAGATATTGTATGATATATAAAAAAAACTAAACTGCATACAATTTCCAAATAGCCGTGCTATACAGTGCTGAAATAATAATATATACTGGAGAGTGATTCTGGATCGCACATCCTCAGTACTATGCTTTTGATATAATGACTGTCCTTCAGCATAATTACGTGGCGTATCCGTCCAATTTGTAATACATTGTATGCTGTGCATAAGAGGCATTAGTATACAGTTTGATCAAAGAGCATAGACCCGCTAACCGCGACAAGGAAGCCTCTGCAAGTGGGAAACTACTCTAACCTATAAATGGCGCAGACGTGCGCGGCGACCATCGGCGCCCCAGCACCGCACCAGCAGCAGACGGCGGGACCCAGGAGCCACACAGCAACCCCACTGTGCAGCAAAGCCTCCTTGGCTCTGGGACCCACCACACCACCAGCACAGCACTGAGGCAGCAATGGCAGACACGCAGTACTGCACCATGTGAACAAGTGCAAAGAGCTCACCCAGTCACAACCCTCAGGAAGTGCATCTGAGAGGTAGTAGGAGTTTATAAACCCTACTTAGCCTTAGTTGCAAGGGGTTTATAAACTCCTACTATCTCTCAGATGTAAGTCGTTATATCAAAAGCATAGTGTTGAGGATGTGCGATCCAGATTCACTCTCCAGTATAGGCTGAAATAATAACACTATATTGGACTCTGGTAATACCACCACACAAAAGTATAACAAAGAGCATCATAAAATATCCCAAAAAACTGCACCAAGACCACCATACAAAGCCCAAATTCATATACTATCACTATATACTGTAGTGCCCAAGTAATACCGCCTAGGACATAAAAGTCTAAATAATATCACTATACAACATCCGAATGAGGCTTGTTTGACATTTGTGCTCTGTTTGGGAACAGTCTGCTGGATCCGTGAAGAGCATGCGCTGCCGCTATACCGTCCAGCCCCATCCACTATAATGGGGACTGGCGAAGATCAGACAGCAACCTGGCAACTATGCAGAGAAGTGGCCGGACAAATAGCACTGCAAGCAGCAGTTTTCCTCCAGCCACCTCTCAGAATATTTGCTGGGTAGCGGCTGAATCTCCGCCGGCCCCCATTGTGGTGAATAGAGCCAGACCATTATCTAGACAGCCATGGTAGCTCCCTGTATTCACAGATCCGGAACGCTTGTCCGGGCCAGAACAGCCTGTCAGATCTGTTTTAACGCAGATGTGAAACAGGCCTAACTAAACTATACAGTGCTCAAACAATACCAGCACACAAAACCCAAACAATACCACTAATACTAGACTAAAGTCTAAATAATATCGCCATACATCAAATTACCTATGATATCCAGCTCTTAATCAATACCGCTACGCAAAGTTCATATAAAACCGCTATACAGTACTGAAATAATCCTACATACCAGACTAAAGCCTAAATAATACCGCCATACATCAAATTAGCAGTGTTGATCTCGAGTATTCGAATCGCGAATTTTAATTTGCAAATATCGCCACTTTGAGAATTTGCCAATATTTTGAATATATATTCGTATTCGCCAAGTGTTGATCACGAATATTCTAATCGCTAATTTATCGTGAATATTAGCACTTGGCAACATCCCTAGCAACCAATAGGAAAGTTGCCTACCCCTTAGTGTTGATCGCGAATATTTTATTCGCAAATTTTTAGCGCGTATATATTACATTGCCGGTTTTCACAATCGAGTAAATAATGATGAGATCACGAAATCTCGAATTTGGCGAATATTCGTCCAAGTATCACAAATTCAAATATTGCCTATGCCGCTCATCACTACAAATTAGCTATGATATCCAGCTCTCAAACAACACTACTATACAAAGGTCATATAAAACCACCATACAGTACAGAAATAATACTGCATACCAGTCAAAAGCCTAAATAATACTACCATACAACATTGAATTAACTATAACATACAGCTCACAACAATACTGCTATAGAAAGTTCTTATAAAACTACTATACAGCGCTGATGTAATACTACATAGTACATACCACACAAAAGCCTGAATACTGGCACAATACATCCAAATAGCTATGATATATAACTCCCAAACCAGACCACTATACAGTGCCAAACAAAAGCCTAAATAAACATTTAGCAACCGTGCATCCAACAATCACCAGGGAGTAATTCTCATGAAGACAACAGATCTGTGCAGCATTTACAAGGCTCTGGTTACTCTACTTAACAAGCCTACAGTGATTTCCTGCAGCTGCCACTAGGGGGAGATCAGTGAAAAGAGATTGTACAGCTTCCATTATTTAATGGTAACTGTATACATACTAATGTGGTGAGCTCCCCCTAGTGGTGGCAGCAGATAGCTATTTTTGTAATATACTATATGAAGTAGATTTAGAAGGGAGATTTATCAGTGTATTTATGGCAGTTGTCTTGACTAAAGATATTGAGAAATATGTTGTTCCAAAAGAACTTTATTCTAACGTAGAAGTTGGGTGAGTAAGGCCCTTTTATTTAAAAATCGATCCATTTAATGAAAAAAAAGATCAAATTCAACAGAAATCTTATGAGAAGGGGATATTAAGCTTTGCTATGGTGCCCCATTATGTCTGTCCTAAGTTATTTCATAGTTCGGTTCCAGCTACTACACACAAGATACTTGCCATTCTCATTAGTACCACAGGGAGGCAGTGCAGCATCCCAGCATTCACAACAAACAATAAAGCAACTTTTTGCAGAAACTTTTTGCACTACTGAAAATCCCTTGCATTCATTTGAATGGATTTACGCAAGCCTCAACCAGATGAATGGAACTGATTTTAAGTTGCGGAAATTTCAGAGACAAAATCCGCAGCGTGTGAAGGCCCCCTAACATATGCAGCCATTTATATGCAGCAAAAAGAAGAAAAAAACAAACCTACATTTTTATCGACCAAAATTCTGCAAGAATGGCAAGACAAAGTGCCAAACTAAAAACTTCTTGTAGCCCAGCCGTCAAGCCATGAATGTGACAACATATCTGAGAGGTTACCACTTAACTTTAGCCCATCTGTCAACGTTGAGGACCTCAAGATAAAGTGCACCAGAGTGATATCAAACTTCTAAATCTCTTATTGGGGCTGCATTTTTATATATGTCTCAGAGTGGGTTAAAAAAAAAAAAAATTAAAAGCATTACTCATCCTGATCGATCTGCCACCTCTGATATTCCGATGCTTACCTACTCTCTATTCTCTAGCTATAGTTTGATGCTTAGGAGATGCCTACTCAGCCAATCATTCTGCAATTATACTGTCTAAGCAGCAGTTTAACATAAGCTAAACAGGGTGCCTAAACAGTTTTCTTTACTACGGTCCTAAGTCTGAATTTATTTATGGGTCTGGTCTAGTGTTTGAACATAGTTTTGGTGCTAAACAGGTAGAGGTCATCATGGTGGTCTGGGCCAGATGGAGAACAAAAAGGAAAGAGAACATCTAATAGCAAAGGACATGGTTTATGGTTACTGTATGGCGGTATTATTAGTTATATTGCTACTTGTATAGCGGTTGGTAGCATACACTTGTCCCTGAGTGAATGTCAGTCCCTATTGATGTAGGTGTTTCTATGTTCCACTTTTATCGTCTTTCCAATGCTAATGGTGAGGTTGACATATTAAGAGAGTGATAATGAGTGCAATGAAATAAAGCAAAATTATGAATAATATGAGGGGGTGTCAATATTGAATGCAGACTAGGGGGCTTATGTTTACCTAAACTGCTTTTGGTCTCAGTCCGGCCCCAATGGCTGAGACGGCATCTCCAGGCATTTCCTGTGTATCAAGCCAGGACCGGAAAGTGGAAGGCAATGGCAACCTGGAACATCAGCTGGGGGGATCAGTAAGGTTGAGGACCCATTTAAATGCACATAAACAGGCCCACTAGACCAAGGAATGATGAAATCATAGGATACTTACAATTTTCAAATGTGTCAGAAGCCTCATGACATCCGCCATGTCTGCTAGTATGAGTAAGCGGGTAACAGCGGAAAGTAGTGCACGGGCCGCCCTCACCATGGTGCCTCGCTTCACCGACGAGCAAGGATCATCTGCAAATTCTGATGAAGCAATCCGCATTGTATCTCCTGTAATCAGAGAGAAGAAAATGTGGTCACATCTCCTGAAGTCCTAATTTCAGCACTGCTGTGTATATGATGTATTATGGTCCATTCCATGTACAGATATCTAGACAATGACTTTGATTCAGGAGCCATGGCTGATAGATCTGTAATCACTGAGTACCTCTCCTCCCTCCATTTGTGATAGAAAAGGTGACCACACAGCCGCCATTGATGACAATACAGCGACCACTTATGATAATAAAACCACCATTGATGACTCAAAATCCACCACTGATACCATTACAACCACCACTGACTACACTACAGCCACCATTGATGACCCTACAGCCACCTTGGTGACCCTACAGCTGCCATTGTTGATGCTGCAGATGCCACTGATGACAATACAACCACCACTGATGACACTACAGCCACCATTGATGACACTACAACCACCACTGATGACACTACAGCCACCATTGATGACACCAGAGCCACCACTGATCACACTGACTACAGCCACCACTGATGACAGACACTACAGCCACAACTGACTCCATAGTCACCTCGGTGACACTACAGTAACCACTGATATCACTACAGCTGCAATTGGTGACACTATAGACACCATTGCTCTCACTACAGCAGCCATCGATGATATGTTCATGCTCACACATGAACTGTTGGACTAATGTCATACTGAAGCCTTCATCATTATGCCAATATGTATACATTATGTGGTCTCCTCACTGGAAGGTGTCACCTCTCTTGCATAAATGTACGATACGCCATTTAGATACGTAATCTCATATGTTACATATGTGCTATGTAGGTCTTGGGAAACACCAGCTGGGGTATCGGAAGAGAAGGTAGTGCACTAAAATAGGGGAATTGCCTTGTGTGCGGAGGGCCTGGACAAGGCTGTCTAATGGGGAGAGATACCAGATGTAGCTTGCAAATACATATCATAAGTGGTGACTGTAGTGTGGTCAATGGTGGCTTTAGTGTCATCAGTGGCCACTTTAGTGTCATCAATGGAGGCTGTAGTTTCATCAGTGGTGGTCATTGTGTCATTGTTGGGTTGTCTCTATACTCTGTCACTTAGGTGTGAGCACGAGCAAGTCATCAATGGCGGCTGTAGTGATATCAGTGGTTACTGTAGTGTCACCAAGGTGACTATGGAGTCGTCACTATGAAACAGTTCCTTCAAGGCAATGTCTACCCTGGATTTTCTCATCAATATCCTGCACTGATTCAGTTCTTAATATATCTTCATAGCAGCCGAAGCTCCACTTTTGGATGCAGAGCTCCAAATCCCCCTGCAAACCCATACAGGTAATTGATAAATATTACTCTGCCTGCAGCCACCAGTAGAGTTTAGGAGAAAAGAGTATACAATAACCTCCTGGGCTCCCCCTAGAGGTGGCTGCAGGTAGCCAGAGTTTTATCATTTACCTCTATGTCTATGCAGAGGATTAGATGCTCCCACCACAATAAAGATGAATTGATACAATTTTTAGTTCATAATATTGGACCGAAAATAATAGGGTTAAAAAGTGGACATTCGTATTAAGATAGTCCTCATCAAATATACGTTTCTGGGTAATATTGCTGCAGGGGGCTCCCCCAAGTATTACAGGGCAGTACCTAAAACCAGCTCTGCCATCCTTCAGAGCTCAAGTGAGAGATGTCCTTCTTTTATACATAGCACATATTATGGCGGTACATGGATGACTTTCTTCAGCCTGTGGTACAGATTTATATGATTTTCTTCAGCTAGGTCATATCAGGCAGGTGATGACGGCCTGTTGCCTCCTGGTCCATGACTGTAATGGACTTTTGCATCAGTGTCAGCTTTGTACTGTGTGTAAATGTTGTCGGAAGCAGACACCAGCTCTGACCATCCCAAGATGTACAGTAAGTGCTCCAGTCTTAAGGGGCATATTGATGAAGGCTTCAGTATTACATTAGTCCAACGGTTCAGGTAGGTGGAGTGACCGCTGCCACAGGGGCAAACTTTCAGCCATGGCAGCAATTCTGAACTTAAAGAGATTGTCCAGTGTTTAGACACCGATGGCTTATCTTTAGGACAGGTCAATATCACATCAGTGGGGGTCCAATACTTCACAACGGATCAGCTGTTCTGGGCACTTGAATGGATGCTGAGCTGCACCATGCCCCCATGCCCACTACACAGATTAGGGGCATTTAAGCCTCACTCCCTGGGTACACACCAAACCCCCCAAGAATATATAAACTCTGCCTGTTTTGGTCAGCAAATACCCAAATGTGCCTGGATTGTCTTGAGACTGTTGGCAACTAGTCCAGTGTATCCAAGTCTTTCATGTCTGGTTCTGTCCAGTGTATCTAAGCCTTTCCTGCGTGAAACTGTCCAGTATCTGTAAGCCTGTTACATGTGGTACTGCCCAGTGTATTTAAGCCTGATGTATATCACAGTATATCATGTGAGACACTGTCCAGAGCATCTAAGCCTATCATGTATGATATTATCTAGTGTATCTAAGTTTACTGTATCATGTGTGATACTGCAACATACGTCACCCCCCAGGGCCCTCTAAATTTCGCATCCCAGGTTTAGGAATGCCGAGTGGTATAGTGCGGCCTAAAATGTCTCTTTATGTGTCATGGTGCTCCTACCTGGATACGGCTGGATAAGGCTTTGGCTCCGAAGCAATAAAAAGGGGTAATAATTGAGGGAAAAAAGAATAACTTGAGTCCAGACTTTGAGATGAAGTTCAATGGCAGCTGTACTTTGAATAAACGTTCTCCAAAACGGTTTACTGCCTTTGTCTTGGTTTCAGCAGGATTTAGCATGAAACTGGCAGGCAAACTTAACTCTGCTATATCTCTGTTTCTCTCTGACTGCTGTAGTGACAGGCTGTCTGTATAACTCAGATCCTTCTGTATGCTGCACTTCTTCTCTGTAGTCTGACTCTAGGTTGTGCCAGGGAACTTTCCTCCTGGCTCCTGAGGCTCTAAGCTTTGGCCTCCATGGCCAGCAGAGCTTAGTCGTGCCCCTGCACACCCTTCCTCTGTCTAGGGAAGACCTAAAACTAGAACTAACTGATCCCCACCCTTCCTGCAGGAAGTAGGGCAAGATCACTTCTCTCTAGAGGGGAGTTAGAATGGAACGGCAAGTTCCATTCTCTCTAAGTACAGCTCTGCTGTGTTTGCTGCCACCTGCTGTTGAACCAGGCATATTACATGAACATAACAGTTGCAAACAGATTAGGAATGCACAGTGTTAAAGACCTGGACAAAATACTTAGATGGCATTGGTGTTAGCCCAATAAAGACAGTAGCAGGGCGCAGGAGTGGTAACACCACTCTGGGGTGTGTGGGGAGTCGCTCTGGTAGATAGCGGTGCGGGTGCAGTACAGAAGCAAAAGGGAGTCCAGAAAGTACAATAAACAGTGTTTTATTCACACTTGCAGAAAATAAACGGTAAACAGTCTCTTGGTGTTAATTCACACACATCAGAAATCATGAGGCAAAACAAAACAGTCCAATACAGGTTCCAGTCACCTGGGAGGTTTTAGGTGCAGGTTCGCACCTGGCTGTCAGTCCAGCCGCAAGACAATCGACCTCAGGCTTCCAGGCCGTCTGCACTCCTCCTTGCTGGGCTCTTGCTTCCAGCCCAGAGAGCTCCACAGCACTAACCGCAGCTCCAGGACAATCACACCCACACCTGCTGGTGCTGGCTGTGTTTTAAAGGCCCCGGAAAAACAGGCCTGGACCGTGGGGAATAGGCACCCGCCCAACTCTTTGCCTACTCCCAGTAAGAGCCGGCCCGGATTGGCTTTGCAGCCAAACTAAATACAAATGTGTCAAGCAGCACTAGCTGCTTCTGACACCCAAGAAAACCCGGCTCTTACCTCACCGAGGCCAGGAACCTCGGTGACACGTACCTCCCGTCGACCACGGTATCTTGCACCCTCTTACAGGTGTTACAATACTGTTGACTATATCTAAGCCTATTATGTGTGTACTGCCCAAGGTATCTAAATCTATTATGCAAAACTGACCAGTTCAATTCATCTTTATAGTGGTGGGGACATCTAATCCGCTGCATAGACATAGAGGTAAATGATAAAACTCTGGCTACCTGCAATCACCTCTAGGGGGAGCTCAGGAGGTTATTGTATACTTTTTATACACTGAATTGGGTAATCACACAGTATGCAGTAAGCTCCTAAACTCCCCCTAGTTATGGGTTCAGGGAGACAAATATTTATCGATTTCCTGTATGGGTTTGCAGGGGGATTTGGAGCTCTGTATCCAAACATTGGAGCTTTGGATGCTATGAAGATATATTAAGAACTGAATCAGTGCAGGATATTGAACCCATTTGATGAGAAAATAAGCGAGGGTAGACATTGCCTTGAAGGAACTATTTCATAGTGATGCTCTGACTTTTCTCTTCATGGCCGTCTAGATTTGAATCGTATTTTAAGGGGGTTCATGTTTTGACTCCACGGGAAAGAAAAACAACTTTTTGAGTTATTACCACTCGGCCGCTGCAGGGTAAATAAAGAGAAGCAGTCTTAAAAAAATATATATATCAATTTTCTAGACCATATAATTAAATTAAAATTTCCAGACCATATAATTGCATCCTCAATTCTGCGGAAAGCCAACAACGTAAAACGACACCTTCGGAAATTCTGATTGACGGGGCGGATAATATGTTATGTTGCTCACCGACTGCAGTGAGGTGGCCAAAAGATTTGTATCGTGTACTCTCCGTGTCACATGGGAGATGGAATAGAATCCATGCAAGTGTAACTCGCACTTAAAGGGCTTCTCCTGCCATTAGTAGTTCAAACCAACCTGCGGAAGGAAGCACATGCATTGTGTGGAGAATTGCGCGTCATGTACATTCTATTCTATGAGAATTTGAAATTCTCATGCACACGATGAAGATTGTTTTTCCAGCGGATTTTGACCGGCGGTCCAGATTTTAAATTCCACAGCTGGTCAATTTATTTTAATGTTTGTGGCCATATCTATTCATTTCACTGGGGATTGATAAATCCGCACCAATTCCGCATCAATTCTGCATGTAAATCCGCACCAATTGATGCGGATTGTCTGCACAGATTTCCCTGCGAACACCTGCGGAGTTCAGTGCAGATTCTGCGCAAATAAATCCTGAACTTGGCATTTACCCTTACACAGCGCTTATGCTCCCTCGCTCCCCCAATGCCACCATCTCCGATACACTCATGCACACTGTGGATCTTCCACCCGGATCCTGACCAGATGTGACCACTTCTCTTCCTGCTTAGGTGTATCGACTATAATTAGGGTTGAGCGAACTTGAATTTTAAGTTGGGGTTATTGAAGAATCCCGTCATGGATTCCGCTACCACTGACAATAACGGAATTTGGAATCCATAAAGGGATTCTTCAATAAACCCGAACCCGAACCTTGGACGCCGTGATGATCCGGCTCCTTGCTTTATACCAAAGCTCTGCTTATTCAGATTGGCTTCTGTGCATCAACACAAGCCACTCATCCAGTGCATGATGATCATCAGTCAACTTCTCCATCTATACTGAGGAAAGACTCCTTAAATGAGTTGTTCAGGATTTTTTTAAAAAAGGTCTGCTTTTATTTTCCAAAAAACAGCGCCACTCTTGTCCATTGGCTGTGTCTGGTATTGTAAGATGTCCCCACATTGTTTTCCCTTCTGAGCAAAGCATGGGTGTGGTTATTGGATGTAGAGATGAACCAGCCACACTCAAACCCCGTTACTCATAGGGCCTAAAAGCCTGCTTGTGATATAAAAAGACACCATTATTATAAATGAAACATGGTGGGGGGGGGGGGGGGAGGTGGCCAAGATCGTACAGCAGTATCCTCACCTTAGACATTTATAGCATATCCTAATATCCCACCCGCTAGGATCCTCAACCTGTCCCAACCGGTAGGCCAGCCACTGGCCAGCTATGGGAGAAGCAGATGAGTAACAGTAATTATCTCCCCTCATTCTCCAGTTGCAAGTAGTGGCCGGAAACCACCTTATCAGGCCCGTTGGGGTCAGAGACCCCCATCCTGGGGTTAGATGCTGGTGAGAGCCGCATCTATCAGATGTTTTTGAAAAGTCCTGTGGATATGCCACTAAAGTCTAAGCTCTGGGACAAGGTAGGTAGACAGAAATTATATATTTATATATATTATATATATCAGGGTTTTCTGATATTTTTTAACTGATGACCTACCCCATGAATAGGTCATCAGTATACGATCGTCAGGGTCTGACACCTAGAACCCCGCTGATCAGCTGTTTGAGAAGGCACTGGCGCCCACAGTAGCACGTGGTCTTCTCTCAGCTCACCAAGCACTACGCCGTACATTGCAGCTCAGCCCCATTCACTTCAAAGTAGCTGAGCTGCTTCTAGGTCAGGTGACCAATGAACGTGAAATTTCATGGCCTAGGCAAATCTGGAGAAGGCCATGGCGCTACGGCGAGCGCCGGTGCCTTCTCAAACAGCTCAAACAGTCCTGGGTGTAGAAAAGTTTCCGAGATCCCCTTTAAGAACCAAGGCAATTTTTTTTGTTTGTTTTCTTCCATATCATCTACAGAGCTGTGCAAGGGCTCCTTCTTTGTAGGGCAAGCTTTTTATTATTGTTAGCTTTTTATTCAATTTTTTAACAGTAGGCAGGGTGACCAAAAAACAGTGATTACAATGTTAACTGTACTTTTTTATTTTCATAGTATGAACCTGGTGATACCAATTAAATTTCTTTTTTTTAAGGTTACATATTTTTATATTACTGTGAAAGGGTTTGATTTGAACTTTGAATATATTTTTTTCAAAGCTATTATAACTTTTTTAGACCCCCCAAAAGGGGGGCGTAAATCACTTTTACCACAGACAGCAATGCTTTAGTATTGCATTCTATGGTGATTTTGTTGTCTTCTTATTTTAGTAGTAGGATTACAATGGCACATTTGGGAACCCTTTACTAGGCCCCAGGCTGCAATTACAACTGTTAGCCCAGCGCTCCGTGCCTGCGCTGCGGGTCCTACACGTGGGCACAGGCTCCCTCTTTTTCTCCTGCTGCCATGCACCATGCTTACAAGCGCGGGCAGCAGGTAGCTTAACTGTTTTATCTGTGCTCCGTACCAGGGTTTACTTCCTTCTTAAATTCTGAACTGTAGTTAGGGCGTGCATGGGCGTGTCTTTCCTCCCTTGTGAGGCAGCACATACATGCCCACTATCTCCCCAGCCTATGGCTGGGTTGCAGGAATTATTTAAAGGCTCTTCTTGCCCCTGGAAGGCACCTGAGCAATCTTGGTCACTAGCTTGTCTAGTTCCTAGTGTTAAGGTGTTTTTGGAGTTTCTGCTTTTCTGTGTACCAGACCCCGCTTTTGGTTTAACAGATTTTGCTTGTTTGACACCTGCCTCGACCTTAGACTTCGTTTACACACTTTGCTTAATCGCTCCCTGCCTCGTCTTTGGACTTTCTTATCATGTCCTTCCCCTCGGTGCTTGCAACGGTATTTCTGACCCCCTGGTTAGTTGCCACTGACCCAGAGACTGCTCTGGAGTGGCACCTGGTAACTACCCTAATGGTCCAAGCCTATCCTCACCATCAGAGGCTGTAGTGAAGACCAGGTAGTTACTTAGTCATGCCCCTCCAGGGTATAGCCAGTCAGTGGCACAGTGGGTCCACACCCGCTTGCATAACAACAACCTATTTGTACCCAACAATTTTACTGTGGAGGAGGAGCGCTCTCCCTCTGACTAACCTCTCAGATGTCATAGTTGCTATTGATCTCAGTATGTGAGAGCTTAAAGATGTTCTTCAGGCCTTTTTTAAACATTCTTCTTTCTTCTAACCTTATCAGTCCTTCGCTCCGGTGATATGCATGCATGATCTGGTTTCCCCTCACTTCAGCGTCCTTTTCTGAAGACAGGAGTGGGCTCCAGAGATGGAATCCACACCTATCTGACAGTGATATGCCATAAAACCCATAATGGACAACCTCTTTAAGTACTTTTCCTCCCTGTTCTACAGCCTAGAACTGTTATCCTGTGGCTTTTCTACCTTGTGGCTTCAGCTACATTAACACCACAGACTGTACTTTGAATGATACCAAATACAAGATATTTTACAACATGTCTTCTTTTATTCTATGAAAGTTTGGTTTGGAGACAACGTAGATCCCCTTTACACATACAATGCCTCCCATTCTCTTTTGTTCTGTCTTTTCATAGCCCTAGGATGTTTTATAGATTTAAAGTTTCATGATTTTACAAAAATGTTAACTAAAAAAAAACAATACATAATCATCTCTGGAAATTCTCCTCCGGTAATTCTGATTTTGGTCCCTTTTTTTTATTTCCTAAAAACAGAGCAGAAGGAACAAAAAGTAACCAAGCAGGAAATTTATGTTACTATGGAAAGGCTATTCATTCCTGCCTTCACATAAGTGAAATTTGGTAATAATGTACCGCTATTCTGGGCCGCAAGAAATGTCCTTGTTGTTATTGTTGTTGAGATTTTTTTTTTATTCTTTTTTTTTTTCCAGCTTTTCGGTTGCTGTGAAAACAAACATATAATAGGGAAATGACAAGAAATAAAGACTAACTAAGCACTGTGCAATAGCACTGCTCTGTAGCATGTAGCATGCAATAGCATGTGTGCTGGGAATGCAACTGAGCATTATCACATAAGCCCACCAAAAGTATAAAATACAAAAATAACTAGTGAGTGATGACCTAAGTTTGTATCAGTAGAACCACAGGGGATCTGGGTTCTCAATGCAATCTAAACTCATTACTGTTACTTTCCGGGTCTTTTTGGTTCCGTAAAGTTACAGAACTCAGAAGAAATGCAAACTTAGCAACCCTGAGAGCTAAACTGGTGCACCTTCAACGCCTTACAAATATACACAACAACATAATAAATCACCCACATTATGTGCATGACATGGCCCAGGAAGATGCCCTATACAGAAAAAACAGCAATATAAGCCCTTATAGGACATCTGCATGGGTTGAGAGGGTTCAAGGGGGGTAAACTATTTTTATTGAACCATTAGATGTCCATTCAGGGGGCATACTAATTTGTGATAGCTAAACTTCTAAGCCTATTATTGAAGATCACTGAAGCCTCTATGTTCCTACAGTAGTTCACAAGGACAAAACTTTCTGTTCTGCAATTTGCCCTATTAGACTACTTTCACACTAGTGTTTTGGCTTTCCATTTGTGAGATCCGATCAGGCTCTAAAAAATGGTTTAAAATGGATCAGTTTTGACCTAATGCATTCTGAATGGAAAAGGATGCGCTCAGAATGCATCAGTTTGCTGTCCGCCTGACGAAGCGGAGCCAAACGGATCCGTCCTGGCACACAATGTAAGTTAATGGGGACGGATCAGTTTTCTTTGACACAATCTGGCATAGAAGACAAAATACTACTGGATCCGTTCATGACGGATGCATGCGGTTGTATTATTGTAATAAAAGCGTTTTTTCAGATCCATGACGGATCCGCAAAAAACGCTAGTGTGAAAGTAGCCGAAGGCTTGTCATAAGGATATCAGATGACACCAAATCACAATCAGTATCAATCTGCACATCTTAACTGGCTTTAAAAGTAAGAATTGGAGAAGTACAGTATAGACACTTATGTGGATTGTTATTCAGATCCATAGAAAACCCTATGAAAAAACTAAACCACCTAGAAAAGTACCAGTAGCATAATAGTATTATTCTTCTACATAGAAAGCAGCATTATGGCAGTTACATTGTTGTACATAGGAGGCAGTATTATAGTAGTTATATTCTTGTACATAGGAGCAGTATTATAGTAGTTATATTCTTGTACATAGGAGGCAGTATTATAGTAGTTATATTCCTATACATAGGAACAGTATTATACTAGTTATATTATTGTACATAGGAGCAGTATTATACTAGTTATATTTTTGTACATAGAGCAGTATTATAGTAGTTATATTCCTATACATAGGAGCAGTATTATAGTAGTTATATTTTTGTACATAGAGCAGTATTATAGTAGTTATATTCCTATACATAGGAACAGTATTATAGTAGTTATATTCTTGTACATAGGAGACAGTATTATAGTAGTTATATTATTGTACATAGGAGCAGTATTATAGTAGTTATATTCTTGTGCATAGAGCAGTATTATAGTAGTTATATTCCTATACATAGGAACAGTATTATAGTAGTTATATTCTTGTACATAGGAGGCAGTATTATAGTAGTTATATTCTTGTACATCGGAGCACTATTATAGTAGTTATATTCTTGTACATAGTGACATTATTACAGTAGTTATATTCATGTACATAGGAGGCAGTATTATAGTAGTTATATTCTTGTACATAGGAACAGTATTATAGTAGTTATATTCTTGTACATAGGAGCAGTATTATAGTAGTTATATTCTTGTACATAGGAGCAGTATTATAGTAGTTATATTCTTGTACATAGGAGCAGTATTATAGTAGTTATATTCTTGTACATAGGAGACAGTATTATAGTAGTTATATTCTTGTACATAGGAGGCAGTATTATAGTAGTTATATTCTTGTACATAAGAGGCAGTATGATAGTAGTTATATTCTTGTACATAGGAGCAGTATTATGGTAGTTATATTCTTGTACATTGGAGCAGTATTATAGCAGTTATATTCATGTACATAGGAGCAGTATTATAGTAGTTATATTCCTGTACATAGAAGCAGTATTATAGTAGTTATATTCTTGTACATAGGAGCAGTATTATAGTAGTTATATTCTTGTACATAGGAGCAGTATTATACAGTGATAGTTATATTCTTGTACATAGGAGCAGTATTATAGTAGTTATAGTCTTGTACATAGGAGCAGTATTATACAGTGATAGTTATATTTGTGTACAAAAAGATAATATCATACTACTTATATTTTTGTTCATTAGGGCAGTATTATAATAGTTACATTCCTATATTGCAGTAGTTATATTCTGATTCATAAAATATATTTTGACAGCCATATTCGTAAAAGTATAATAGTTAAAGGGCTATTCCAATCTGGACATAGGGTATGCCATAATGGGCTGATAGGTTTGGATCCCAAAGGTGGGAAATTGGACCCCATCTCTTTAAATGAAGCAATCATTTCTATGGGAGTTCTGGAAATATCCAGGCAAGTGCACAATATAAATGAACTGAAATGGTTTAGAGACGGCTCCACCGATCTGTGATTGGACTATGGTGCTCAATACCCAAATGGTGTGAGCTTCCAAACACCACAAAAATGAGAGTGAAATAATAAAATCAGGGTATGGCACTCAACTTATCTGTAATTATGCAGACAGTAGGCATTATTTCAAATGTACGTAACATTTGAATAAAAATATACCACTGAGGAAGAGGTCAGCATTACCGAGACCTCGAAACGCGTTTGGTGACTGTACTTACTGAAAACCTCCTTGCAGCGCTGCTATTTGAAGTGGAGTAATCCGCAATTTTGGAGTTCGAAAGGACAATCAGACCTCCAGGCGAACTAAAGGTCTCATGTGAGTCATGGTAGAGTATACCGCTTGATACCGCAAGCTAAGTGGGCTCTTACAAACCAAAGCCCGGGAAAGGTCGCTGTTTTAAAAGCAAAGTGTCCCTGCTGAATCGTCTCCAAAAGATCGCTGATTTGAGCCGGCTAATTGCAAGGTACCTACACTGATTATTCCACGGAGGTAAGATTTGTGGTGGGACGCCACCACTTATTCAGCTATTATTGGAAAAATATATTAACGGAGAATTGGTCCAATCAAGTGCGGACATACCTCATATCCTCTACTGTTGTTTAACTACCTGGAGTGGATCCACAACTAAATTTGTACACACTAATGACAAATGGACTTCTTAGTGCAATTGAACTAATGGACTTTTTATGAATTTAATTTATTTTCTTCTCATTTTTATATTTTTTATATTTTTTGCTATAATACTTGTTAATATTTGTTTTATTATCTGTTTTTCAATAAATGTTACATACATTTGAAATAATGCCTACTGTCTGCATAATTACAGATAAGTTGAGTGCCATACCCTGATTTTACTATTTCAAGTGCACAATATATTTGAAGATTTTTATTTGCATTTTATATAATTAACTTATATGCTTACAAGTTAAAATCTCTAGTATTAGTGTTAGTTGTTAGAGTAGTCATTAGAGCAGAAGCTCCTAGATGGAGAATTGCTTATTACGATACAGATGAGATCTCACAGTCTCAACATGTGACAAGTTACTTTTACCTATGAGATGTCTTAGTGTTAGACTCATAAAACATGGCACTATTTCTCCCAGAGCACATTTCTATGTCTTCCAGATGAATGATTTATTAGTATTTTGACTTTTTATTCGGTTTGATGGCATTTTATTCAAAGCCCCGCAGCTACTTAAATCTACTCTGGCATTTTAAGCTATCAAAAGACCGACCAACGAAGTAGCAGAGAATAGGTGTCATATATCAGGTTAATACTACATTCCTTTATATAAGTTTTCTTTTTCTCATGCTCTGCACTATTAAATGGACATTGTAAAAATACTATGGTGGTGAATGTGGTAATATTATCAGAATGACTAGACTATAACTCACAGCGGTGACCTAGCTCTGAAGATTTCAGATGCTAAGGTAACATTAAAGGTCTGTAACATTATGCTCCATTCACATTCAAAGCTGCATTCAGTATTATTTTTTTTTTTTATTTTTGTTGCAACAGCTATCTTTGGTACATCTGTCCAGATGTAGCATTAGTCATCAAGCTGTGACGGATACATCCTATTGACATAATGGGGTCCGTTGGGTAATATCATTTTAACAGAAAAAAAATACTGCTATAAAGGGTCCATTGCAGATGTGAACAGAACCTAAAGGGGGTGTCTGGGCTTTTACTATTGATTACCTATTCTCAGGATAGGTCATCGATATCAGATCGGCGGGGGTCCAACACCCCCGCCTATCAGCTTACTGTTCACCGCTGCTGTCTATGGCAAAGCAGCAGTGGACAGAAAGAGAGACGGCACAGGCACACTGTGTGCAACGTCTCCTCATACAGCTGATCGGCGCGGGTGTCGGGTGTCGGACCCCCGCCGATCTGATATTGATGACATATGTTGAGTATAGGTCATCAATAGTAAAAGCCCGGAAAACCCCTTTAATAACCTTTCCAGGGGATATTAATGTAATGCACCACAGATAATTAGTATAAGGGACACTGAATGATCTGTCACTTGCTAATAACCATATACCATCAATATGCACTAGTATAGTTCATAACTGATACATTGCAGATTTACTGTAAATAAATACATGTAATGTTTTCTGCTGCATACAAAGAAAAGAAGGAGCTCTATGGTAAAAATGATAGATAAGCGAATTTTTCAAAAATTCGATTCGGCCGGTTCGCCGAATTTTTTATTTTTATTTAATTCAATCCGAATTTATCCGCGGTGAATCGTGTTAAAAATATGGCTATTTCCTGGCTTCAGAGAGCCTTTATAGTGGTGTAGAACACTGTGCCTTGCAGTAACACTCATAGGGAGTCTACTGTGGTAGTGAAACAACACTGTGAGTCAGTATGACATGCAGGTGACAGGGGTCGCTCTTACCCTAAGTTCACACTTGCGCGTTTTACAGCGCGTTCGAACGCGCTGTAAAACGCTCAACACATGCAAACCAATGCTTCCCTATGGGACTGGTTCACATTTTCGCGTTTTACAGCGCGTTCGAACGCGCTGTAAAACGCCCTACGCATAAACAAGTACTTGAGCATTTTTGGAGTATTTGTCGCGCGTATTGTGATTGACACCACAGTAGTCAATCACAAGAACGCGCGTACGACGCGCGTTTCCTATTTGCAAAAACGCACTGTAATACGCGCGACTAAAACGCGCGTTTCTAGAACGCTCAGGTCTGAACCCAGGGTTAGAATCACTGCACACTTCACTTATTTGAGCAGTCACGGGGCCAAAACTGACCAAATAACTCAAGCATGAACTCAGCCTTACAGGTCGATGTTAGCGCCAAGAAGAAGCGCACTCCCTTTACACTGTCGTTAGCTGATTCCACATAGATGTCAACAGAACCTGTTCTATTAAACGATTATACAAGTAGAACCCCGCGACAGAGTGCAGAGGGTGTCAGCAGTAAGTTTGTATTGACGTCACTGATTATTTTGCCTTTCCCCTGATCCGTCAGAACAATAACCAGAAAAAAATTGATCCTGTCTGTTGAGCATCTGCCTTCACTTGGTCAGTAATCCATCTGTATTGCTAATATAAAAAAAAAAAACAGGAGTGGATACAAAACATGTAAATGAGGAGACCACAGAGTGGCCCAATGGTAGTTCATTATTGGTGGAATCATGGAAAGGATAAATTCCTCTTCTCCTCAATAGACATAACTTCAAAAAAGTACCTTACAGGTGGCTACTATGGGGCCCGAGATAAGAGAGATCTCATTCCATGTTGGTCTGTTCCAAATTTTAATGGGTAGTAAGTAAGAACGTATACGTGGATTTGGTCTCCACAAAAAAAAGTCATAAAAATGCATGGGGCCAGAACAAAAAAGGCCACTCCCTACCATGTGCTTTTTAAAATATTAGTGTCTTCCCTAGAGTTAAGCGAATCTAATCCAACAAAGTGGAATCTGAATTTCAGGATAAATTAGATTTGCCGCAAAGCCGAATTTCCATGTGCTTCATGGTAGCAAAAAAATCATAATTATCTCCTTCAATTGCTTGGGACGGGCTGGCTGCCACCATCATGATTGAAGATCTCGGCTGAAATCTCGTGCGTGGTGATGTATAACGTCAGCACGTCAGCCGCGTGAGATTTTGCACCAGATCTTCAAGCAAGATGGCAGCGGCCGGCCCATCGCGACCAAATGGAGGCGGTAAGTATGAATTGATTTTTTTCTGTTAATTTTACACTGTTTTTACTCTCAGATGCCGCAATCATGTATGAATACGGCATCTCAGAGGTACAATGATGCACCCGATAATTACGAAAAAAATGCGCTTCGTGAATAGGTAATTTGTCACAAAGAAAATTTGTTTGTAAAATTCAGCAAAGCATCCGAATCTAATTTTCCAAAACTTCGCTCAGCTCTAGTCTTCCCACATGCTAGAAGTTCCATTGGGTCTGCAGAGGTTCAGGAGCTTGTGGCAAGTGAAATCTCGGCACCCCCTATAGCTATACCCCTAGATATCAACATCAGGACCTCCTGTGTCAGTGGATGTGGATGTAGAATCTGGTGATGTCAAGCAGCACCTGAAAGGGTTCCAATTTTTACTGTTTGTTAAAAGGGCACCTGCATCCTCTTTATAAACCATGCAGCAAACACTCCACAGGAACGTTGCGGTTTAATTGGGAACATACGTTTTTTCTTTTCACTTTATCTCCTGTTTCTCCAACCAATATCCACAGATTTCCATACAAGACAATAATGAGAGCGTACGAGTCACGCTGTCAAAAAAGGTTACACTTAACAATCTGCACGACTGCACTTTGTTATCTTAATCACATTTGGTACAGAACGATGGATGAAATGAGAATGGAGCCTTTTAAAAACAGCTCAAGATAATTTGTACCGGCATCCACTTCCATCGCCCAAAGACGACATAACCTTGTCGATAATACAAGCCTGAACTTTACAATGCTCTCTCTCTTTATAGTTATGGCATAAAAACAGAGATTTAATAATGTTATAGGAATGCGACCATTAAAGCACACCATTCTCCGGTTATACTAGGGAGCCTTCGATGCTCATGAGGCAAATCACCCACATGGGTAACTTCCTTTATCTATACTAATAAAAGCCCTCAGGGCTGCATGTCCGTGCGGTGCGTACCAATAATTAAACTGGGCATGCGCGCGTGCTGACCAATCAGCACACTGCGCCCCACACGCTGCCTGCACCGCCCACACCAGCACGCCGCCCAACACGCAACCGCGCCTCCTAATCACCGTTACGTCGGTCCACCGCCATTACTGTCCCTGCATCACACAGCCGCACAGTGCCAGCACTCTCAGCGACAGACAGCAGCCTCTGCCTGCAGTCTCAGCCACCAGGCACTGGCAGCAGTCTCAGCACCACCAGTCAGTGACAGCCATCTCAGCCATCAGTCAGTGCCACCAGTTACAGTGCCAGCAGTCTCAGCCACCAGTTACAGTAACAGCAGTCTCAGCCACCAGTCAGTGCCAGCAGTCTCAGCCACCAGTCAGTGCCAGCAGTCTCAGCCACCAGTCAGTGTCAGCAGTCTCAGCCGCAGTCAGCAGTCGTAGCCACAGTCAGCAGTCTCAGCCACCAGTTACAGTGCCAGCAGTATCAGCCAGCAGTCAGTGCCACCAGCCACAGCTTCCAGTCACAGTATCAGCAGTCTCAGCCACCAGTCAGTGCCAGCAGTCTCAGCCATCACTCAGTGCCACCAGTGCCACCAGTCACAGTGCCAGCAGTCTCAGCCATCAGTCAGTGCCACCAGCCACCAATCACAGTGCCATCAGTCTCAGCCACCAGTCAGTGCCAGTAGTCTCAGCCACCAGTCAATGCCAGTAGTCTCAGCCACCAGTCAGTGTCAGCAGTCTCAGCCACAGTCAGCAGTCTCAGCCACAGCCAGCAATCAGTGCCAGCAGTCTCAGCCCCAGCCAGCAGTCAGTGCCACCACCACCCGCACCTGTCAGTGCCACAGCCATCAGTCAGTGCAAGCAGTCTCAGCCACCAGCCACAGGCAGCATTCTCAGCCACAGCCAACAGTCAGTGCCAGCAGTCTCAGCCACAGCCAACAGTCTTGGCCACCAGCCATAGCCAACAGTCAGTGCCAGCAGTCTCAGCCATAGCCACCAGTCACAGTGCCAACAGTCTCAGCCATCAGTCAGTGCCACCAGCCACAGCCACCAGTCTAAGCCATACCATGTGGTCAAGTTCCCTTGCTATTTAATATAGACTGTTCCTACTAATGTTTATGCACTACTGTTCTAGCGCCCGTTATTGTAACGGGATTAATGTCTAGTTAAAATCCAAATGGATTCCTTGTTTATATTAGTTCATACTATTGTACACTATCATCCCGAGACAGGAAGACTTTAAACCCACAGCATCCCCTTGCCAACTCCTTTAAAAAGTATGACCTATTGCCCACTTCCCCAACCCTAAGATTGCTGTCATAGAGAAAATTGTGCAGATGGTAAGGGGGGGGGGGGGGGTATGGGAGGAGTTTTAGGTTAGTTTGACCTTTTTCCTCATGTTCTTCCCAGGCATGGTCCAATAGAAGGCTCTATAGTCCTTGGTTCTTTCTACACATTGTGCTGTATTTCATACCGGCTCTGCTGCAGTTGGCACTATTTTTAAATGGGTACTGTTTTATATAGTATAAGCGCAGTTGTAGCCAATGCTACAATTACGTTTTAGGCATTATGTACCTGTGGTGAAATAATGATCTTTGTGGGCAACTAACATCATGCTCCCATTTCCTCATATAAACAGTGTTAAATTTATGGTGGTCATTCATTTATGTACTGCTTGTCTAGGCAAATGGGGGCTGATAGTATCCATAGGTCTCTTAGAATCAACCCATACAGACCAATTACATTGAGGAGTAACATACTAAGAGAAATTCTCATGATTGGAATTTGGAGACCTGATTGCACAACTGCTGTTGTAGTCAGAGAAAACTACCACTGGCAGAACAATTATTTACATAGTTACTATGGTGGAAAAAGGACATAAGTCCATCAAGTACAAACAAAGGATAGGTGGGGAAATGAATTTTAGAAAAGGGGAGTGAGACCCAGATTTCTACACATTTTCATAAGCATTCATGTCATTTACTTTGAAGAATTCATCTAAACCCTTTTGAAAACCGTCGACTCTTCCGGCTGTGACCACGTCCTGAGGAAGTCTATTCCACAGATTCATAATTCTT
Organism: Bufotes viridis; assembly: GCA_033119425.1. Taxonomy (NCBI): domain Eukaryota; kingdom Metazoa; phylum Chordata; class Amphibia; order Anura; family Bufonidae; genus Bufotes; species Bufotes viridis. The sequence continues at coordinate 612,763,726 of CM065589.1, forward strand.
AAAGTAAAGAAATGTTGACGCTTCTGGAGACTAAACTTTTTCTTCTCCAGTCGGAGGCAGTGCCCCCTTGTCTTTTGAGGGCATTTGACATGGAACAGTTTTTCACTGTATGTTTTGTATAGCCCATTTATATATTTGTATAGGTTAATCATTTCCCCCTTAGGTGTCTCTTCTCAAGACTAAATGCATTAAATTATTTTAATCTTTCTTTATAAATAAGACCCTCCATGCCGCTTATCAGTTTAGTCGCTCTCCTTTGTACTTTGTCCAGCTCCAGGGCATCCTTTTTATGGACTGGTGCCCAGAACTGAACTGTATATTCCAGATGAGGCCGCACTAACGCTTTGTAAAGTGGTAATATTACATCCCTACCCCGCTAGTCCATGCCTCACTTAATACATGACAATATCCTGATAGCCTTAGAAGCAGCTGATTGACATTCAAAAAAGGACCAAAAACAGAGCCCGGAAACTATAAGCCGGTAAGTTTAACATCTGTTGTGGGGAAACTGTTTGAAGGTTTTCTGAGAGATGCTATCTTAGAGGATCTCAACAGAAATAAGCAAATAACGCCATATCAGCATGGCTTCATGAGGGATCGGTCATGCCAAACAAATTTAATCAGTTTCTATGAGGAGGTAAGTTCTAGTCTTAACAGCGGCGAATCAATGGATGTCGTATATCTGGACTTCTCCAAAGCATTTGACACCGTACCTCATAAAAGGTTAGTATATAAAATGAGAATGCTCGGACTGGGAGAAAATGTCTGTATGTGGGTAAGTAACTGGCTGAGTGATAGAAAACAGAGGGTGGTTATAAACGGTACACACTCAGATTGGGTCACTGTCACTAGTGGGGTACCTCAGGGGTCAGTATTGGGCCCTATTCTTTTTAATATATTTATTAATGATCTTGTAGAAGGCTTGCACAGTAAAATATCAATGTTTGCAGATGACACTAAACTGTGTAAAGTAATTAACACTGAAGAGGACAGTTTTCTGCTACAGAGGGATCTGGATAGATTGGAGGCTTGGGCAGAAAAATGGCAGATGAGGTTTAACACTGACAAATGTAAAGTTATGCACATGGGAAGGAATAATGCAAGTCACCCGTACATACTAAATGGTAAAACACTTGGTAACACTGACATGGAAAAGGATCTAGGAATTTTAATAAACAGCAAACTAAGCTGCAAAAACCAGTGTCAGGCAGCTACTGCCAAGGCCAATAAGATAATGGGTTGCATCAAAAGGGGCATAGGCGCCCGTGATGAGAACATAGTCCTACCACTTTACAAATCTCTAGTCAGACCACACATGGAGTACTGTGTACAGTTCTGGGCTCCTGTGAACAAGGCGGACATAGCAGAGCTGGAGAAGGTCCAGAGGAGGGCAACTAAAGTAATAACTGGAATGGTTGGACTACAGTACCCTGAAAGATTATCAAAATTAGGGTTATTCACTTTAGAAAAATGACGACTGAGGGGAGATCTAATAACTATGTATAAATATATCAGGGGTCAGTACAGAGATCTGTCCCATCATCTATTTATCCCCAGGACTGTGACGAGGAGACATCCTCTGTGTCTGGAGGAAAGAAGGTTTGTACACAAACATAGAAGAGGATTCTTCACGGTAAGAGCAGTGAGACTATGGAGCTCTTTGCCTGAGGAGGTGGGGATGGTGAGTACAATAAAGGAATTCAAGAGGGGACTGGATGTATTTCTGGAGCGTAATAATATTACAGGCTACATCTACTAGAGAGGGGTCGTTGATCCAGGGAGTTATTCTGATGCCTGATTGAAGTCGGGAAGGAATTTTTCCCCTTAAGTGGGGAAAATTGGCTTCTGCCTCACAGTTTTTTTTTTTTTTTTTGCCTTCCTCTGGATCAACTTGTAGGATAACAGGCCGAACTGGATGGACAGATGTCTTTCGGCCTTATGTACTATGTTACTATGTATGTTACATTGTATGCTGTTATTTAATCTACCATCTACAATGACACCCAAATCCTTCTCTACAAGTAACATAGTAACATAGTATATAAAACCGAAAAAAGACATTTGTCCATCCAGTTCGGCCTGTTTCCTACAAGTTGATCCAGAGGAAGTGACTCTCTCAGTGTTACATCCCCTAGCACAGGGATGGGCAAACTGCGACTCTCCAGCTGTTGCAAAACTACAACTCCTAGCATGCAAAGACTGACTACAACTATCAGCCTACAGCAGGGCATGGTGGGAATTGTAGTTTTAAAACAGCTGGAGAGCCGCAGTTTGCCCATCCCTACCCTAGCACATATGAAGCACGGAGTTTATTACTACCGAGATGCATAACTTAATATTTATCCACATTAAACCTCATTTGCCAAGTTGATGCCCAATCCCTCAGAGTGTTCAAGTCAGCTTGTAGTTTATGGACATCTTCCATAGACTGTACAGTACTACACAGCTTAATGCCATCTGCAAAAAAAGAAATGGTGCTATTAATCCCGTCCTCAATATCAGTAATAAATAAATGAAATAATGGAGGGCCCAGCACTGAACCTTGAGGTACACCACTTATAACCCGGGACCATTCTGAATAGGAATCATTGACCACAACTCTCTGGACACGATCCTTCAACCAGTTTTTAATCCAATTACAAACTATACTTTCTAAGCCTACAGACCTTATTTTGGAAGTAAGGGTCGGGTGCTATGAGAGGGTGACAGTGAACTGGGTTGTAAAGTTTGTAAAAACAGCTGTCCTCTGGTTGTTTGTGGTATTGCAGTGCCGTTACATTGACTTCAGTGGAGCTGGACTACAACACTAGAGACAAGCCCAGAGCTGTGGCACTGTTTTTTGGAGAAAGCAGCCACGTTTTTCTAATCTTCTACAAACCCTTTAACGGTAAAAAATAAATCCATGCAGTATACATAATTAGGAAGATGCGTTGAAGATTGCACAGATTTGTTTTTACTCTTTCCTGTTCACCAAAGAACCCCCAATGAGAGGCTGTAAAAAAAAAGTCTCCAGAGAACAACAATTCCCTGTCACCGCCACATCACACTAATAACTGAACGTTCTCAGAGTTAGCGTATCTCAGCGGGAGACAGATCTGAATTCCAGAAAACACAGACACAATCTGGAGGAGCCTTCAAGAACATCTAATGCAGATTCAAGCTGATTGTCAGGTGTTTTTCATAAAGCCCAACGCTTCAATCACACAGCGCCCTCCTGCAACTTTCTCAAACTGAATAAAGAATAATATAAAGCTAATAAACCCAAAAGACATCCGTATACATAGAAGTCATAAATATGTTTCTGCTAGCAAAGGATATTCTAGTTTCATGAGAAAACACAGGAAGATATGAAAATACTTCTACTTAGATTGATAGGATTGTGTATCGAGGGACGGTGTGATAGCAGGAGAAATACACATTCCAGCCACCGGATAAAACATGGAATCTTTTATTGGTTCTTTTTAAGATCTATAGATACAGGACACACAATGCTTCTGGCGCATTTCAAGCATACAACACACTCTCAGGGTCCATTCACACGTCCTCAAAATGGGTCAGGACACACAATGCTGCTGGCGCATTTCAAATGTACAACACACTCTAACACACTGTGTGCTGTCTGCATCCGCACTTCCGTTCCGCGGCCCCGCAAAAAAATTGAACATGTCCTATTTTAGTCCACAGACACGGACAAGAAAAGGCATTTCTACTATAGTGCCAGCCATGTGTGGTCTGCAAAATGCGGAACACACATGGCCGGTGTCCGTGTTTTGCGGACCGCAAAACATTTGCGGACATGTAAATGGACCCTTACTCGTAGCATAAGGGCAAACAAACTCTATGTTACTTATATAGACCATGGGAGATAATCAGGAACATAAGTACAATTAACCCCAACCCTCTTGTGGCGTAATATTGCACACAATAAAATACAGCAACAGTAGAACATCCTGATAAAATCATCCTGATGACAAAGTGCACGGAGTGAAAATATAAGTAATACTGATTAGTAATGTTAGATAAAATCCTGTTTGGGACACATATTTAAAGGCTATGGACACCTTCAGTGGCATTTTTTATGATTGCATTTTTTCTCATTTTGGGGTAAAAATAATGTTTTAATTTGCCTTTATTAAAAATGCTCAGCCGTTTCTGAGTTACAAGGTTTAAAAATCAGTCTGTTTGCAAGCTGTAACTTTGCTTTCTTTAAATCCCCGTCATCTGACGGCTCATGTAGAGCTCTTATCACTCATCTCCTGACCTCATAAACACTTATTTAAGCCATACTCTATCAGAATTTATGAGGTCATGAGGTCAGAGATAAGAGCACTGACAGTTTACAAGCACACTGATTGTTTAACTGTGGTATCTGAGAAACAACTGGACATTTTTAATAAAGTTCAATTAAAAAATGAAGCAGTGTGCGCTTTAAATCATGTTACTCTTTCGAGACCCTGTACTGCTAAATGTGAGACATCTCCATTGTGTTGGTTTAGTATATGGTGACTCTGGAGAAAAGTGTCGTAATGTTTGGCTGTTTTTCTTCAGTGTGAAGAGTGCCAGATAAATGCCTGCAGATTCGGACCTTGAGTGGCCGCATGGTGCACCCTACATACTGATGATTGCATTATCACTTGTATTAGACAAGAAGATTGATCAAGTAATTGTCCGGGAGGCAAGGCTTCCCTCCCGGCAATCACCTTTTCGCTAGTGGAGGAGACTGCTGCTATTACATGCAGTGATCTCCTCCGCAGCATAGGGAGGAGCGATCGTTATGGCATCACTTGTCCCCATGCCGTCTAGTGGTTTGTTGGCGGCAGATCATAATTAGACTGCACCATCGGCCGCCAGCAAATGATGATTTTCAAGCGTCCTAAAAATCAGAAATGCCTCATGAACAAGTGTTTGCTCGTTCATCGGGCAGTCGGCAGCAGTATTACACTGCAAGATGATCACTAACGAGCGTTCATACGAACAGTTTCTGCCAGAGAAGGTGATTTACACTGCAAACGGCTTCATAAATTAGCCCAGTGGATGTTACAGTGGGCAGGATTTTACTTTACATTACCAATCAATATTACGTATAATTCCAATCAGTGCACTGTGTCACCAAAATGATTTCATATTAATATTCAACTGTTTTTTTTATTTTTTATTGTGAGCAATGTTACGCCACAGGAGTGTCGGGGTTAATTGCATTGGTGTTCTTGACTATCTTTATATGACTGACTTCTCCTCTGGTCTATATAAGTAACATGGAGTTTGCTGCTATTCTACAACTAAGAATGTGTTATACACTCGAAACACGCTAGGTTACATTGTGTGTACTGTATCTATTTATCTTATGAGAATCGATAAGAGAGTCCATGTTGTTATCTGGTGGCTGGAACTCGTATTCCATCTGCTGTTCTGCACCACTTCTGTGCCCTGGGTTACCTGCAAGAGCTGGTCGGGAGTTGTTTAATTTGTTATATTCTTGGACATTGGAACAGTATTATAGTAGTTGTATTCTTGTACCTAGGAGGCAGTATTATAGTAGTTATATTCTTGTACCTAGGAGTAGTATTATAGTAGTTATATTCTTGTACATGGGAGGCAGTATTATAGGAGTTATATTCTTGTACCTAAGAGTAGTATTATAGTAGTTATATTCTTGTACATAGGAGGCAGTATTATAGTAGTTATATTCTTGTACATAGGAGGCAGTATTATAGTAGTTATATTCTTGTACATGGGAGGCAGTATTATAGTAGTTATATTCTTGTACATGGGAGCAGCATTATAGTAGTTATATTCTTGTACATAGGAGCAGTATTATAGTAGTTATATTCTTGTACATAGGAGGCAGTATTATAGTAGTTATATTCTTGTACATGGGAGGCAGTATTATAGTAGTTATATTCTTGTACATGGGAGCAGCATTATAGTAGTTATATTCTTGTACATAGGAGCAGTATTATAGTAGGTATATTCTTGTATATAGGAGCAGTATTATAGTAGGTATATTCTTGTATATAGGAGCAGTATTATAGTAGTTATATTCTTGTACATAGGAGCAGTATTATAGTAGTTATATTCTTGTACATAGGAGCCAGTATTATAGTAGTTATATTCTTGTACATAGGAGCAGTGTTATAGTAGTTATATTCTTGAACATAGGAGCCAGTATTATAGTAGTTATATTCTTGTACATAGGAGTAGAATTATAGTAGTTATAGTCTTGTACATTGGAGGCAGTAAAATAGTAGTCATATACTGGTACATAGGAGCAGTATTATTGTAGTTATATTCTTGTATATAGGAGTAGTATTATATTAGTTATAATCTTGTACATAGGAGGCAGTATTATAGTAGTTATATTCTTGTACATAGGAGTAGTAGTATATTAGTTATAGTCTTGTACATAGGAGGCAGTATTATAGTAGTTATATAATGGTACATAGGAGCAGTATTATTTTGGTGATATTTTTGTACAAAGGAGGCAATTTTGTACATAGGAGGCAGTATTATACTAGTTATATTCTTTGCCAAATTTCTTTTTATTAAGGTCACAAAGAAAGGCACAATTACAAAGCAACAAATCACATAATACAGGCCAAAACTGTCTCCAGTATAGGTGGTCACATAGCATCACTTCACGTAAGGAGTTGCATGATACAAAGAGACATTACAATCACAAGGCAAAACTCCGGCGCAAACCCAAAGCGGGGGAAGAGGGCCTAAGACCCTACATATTCCCAGGAGATACGGGATAGTAAGTTATAATATTCTGACGTGGTCAATCACGGACACAACACATATGACATACAAACAGCACAAGGACCCAACAGGACATAGAAAACAAGGGGACAGGAACCGGAGGGGAAGAGTGAGGGGGGGGTAGGAGAGGAGGTAGGCGAGTAGATAGATCTAACCAGGTCGCAATGCCTAGCCATCACCCAAAGCCTCGGAACCGTCTCCAAGGTAACCATAGTTTGAGGAAGCTTTGTCTGGTATGTGACTCCCAAGCTAACAACTCTTCAAATCTCATCAATTGATCCAGTTTGTCAAACCAGGAGTGTATTGAAGGAGGCGTAGTGTCCTTCCACATAAGCGGGACCAGGAGCCTAGCAGCCATAAGCATCCACGTAGGGAGACATTTCTTGGAGGGCGTGATAGTCTGGTTAGGGCACCACAATAACACAAGCTTGGGATCTAATATTATACGGGTTTTGGGAGTGCAGATTTTGTTAATAAAGCTTTCCACCTGTTCCCAATAGGGGCGGATGCGGTCACAGGTCCACCAAATATGAGATAGCGTGCCCGGGCTCCTCCACACCTCCAGCATTCCACAGGAACACTAGGATTTAGTTTATGCAGAAAAGCTGGCGTTTTGTACCATCTGGTAGTCAACTTAAGGGAATTTTCCTGAAGTATTATACACCGCGAAAAGCCATGTGAATGACACAGAATGGCAGCACGTTCAGGTTCAGTGAAAGTAGTGCCCAATTCAGATTCCCAGGCTGTAACGTGGGGTATGCTCGGAGGCGTGGAGGAGAGTAGCAGGCCATACATTCTAGAAAGAGCACCCTTATCACGGAAGACAGACCTTAGCAGTGTCTCAATCCATGTTAATGACATGGTGTGTACGGGGGGGAGGTGAAGTTTCTTGATGTCGTTACGGAAACTTAATGTTTGCAAGAAGGGGGCCTTCTGTAGTATAGGTAGGTCAAAAATCTTGGTCCAATCTACGTCACCTGCCGGAGTGCTAACAGAGGATATAGTATAGTTTCTAAGTGATTTCCATATACCCGTCGGGGATTCCAAGTCCTTATGGACAACTGCCTGTAGTAGATGTAATGGCATTTCAGGTCGAGGGAATCTTAACTCTGTGCCCTGATATAATTTTGACCACTCCAGAAGTGTCCCTTTCCACATAAATGATATCCCTGAGGAGTTAGCTAGACAGGTTCTAACTCCCCACAATGCTAGTTGTTCTTTGAAGGTGATAATGTCTGTCTCTAGTAGTGCACAAAGTGAGGTGGGGGTGGCAGTCATCACCTCCAGACCCCTGTTCAATTGGGTAGCCCTATAATACATGCGGACGTCAGGCAATCCAAAGCCTCCAAACCGCTTTTCTTTAATCAAAATTTGGTATGCTACTCTGGCACGTTTCCCTTTCCATATGAAGGACGAAAAGGCCCTCTTTACCTCCTCAAAATAGGAATTTGGGACCCAAATCGGAAGAGACTGGATCAGGTATATGAACCGGGGGACAACATAGGTTTTCAGGTAATTTTTCCTACCTATCCAGGAGGTGAACGGCATTTTGAGGGATTGAAGCTGCTGTTTAACCTCTTTCAGAAGGGGGCGGTAATTGAGCTCAAAAAGGCGTCCAGGGTCAGCGACTACCTGTAGGCCCAGGAATTGGATGGATAGATCAGCCCAGGTGAACGGGGTAGATTGTTGTACTTCCCTCACTACCTCTTCTGTACAGGTGATGTTAAGAGCCTGGGATTTATTAAAATTAATTTTAAAATTGGAGATGTATCCAAACTCGTCGAAGAGGGAGACTAACTCCGGGAAGGAGGTTTGTGGATTAGAGGTAATGATAAGTAAGTCATCCGCGAAGGCTGCTGTTACATGGGAGTGGCCATTTATAGTTATACCGCTGATGTTATCATTCTGCCTAATACTGCAGAGAAGGGTCTCCATAACTAAGATGAAGAGGGCAGGAGAAAGGGGGCATCCCTGCCGGGTGCCATTTGTAATCCGGAAGGGAGGTGACAGTGTCCCATTTACTTTAACCCTAGCTGAGGGCGTCGAGTATAAAGAGAATATTGCCTCTATCAGCTGAGTAGGGAAGCCAAATCTCGACAGGGCCGCCGACATAAAATGCCAGCTGACCCTGTCAAAGGCCTTCTCAGCGTCCGTGCTAAGGAGAGCTAGAGGGGTTCGCTGAGACCTGGCTCTCCCAATCAGATGTAGTAATCGACGTGTATTTTCTTTGCCTTGTCTGCCCTGGACAAAGCCTACCTGGTCTCTATGTACTATGTCCGGGAGAACTGTCTGGAGACGCATGGCGAGGAGTTTGGCCCACCACTTAATGTCGGTGTTCAGTAGCGAAATCGGTCTGTAGTTACTACACAATTTGGGGTCCTTGTTAGGCTTTGGTATAATCGTTATGTGCGCTTCTAGCGCCTGAGGTGGTAGATGACCCCCCTCCATTAAGAAATTGCAGAAGGCACTGAAGCGTGGAATTAAAATATCCCTGAATATACTAGTTATATTCTTGTACATAGTAGGCAGTATTATAGTAGTTATACTATCGTACATAGGAGCAGTATTATAGTAGTTATATTCATCTTCATAGGAGGCTGTGTTTTAATAGCTAAATACAAGTGAAAAGCCACAAGCCATCTGAAATAAAAATGTGCTCAGAGCAGTCACCCCCTTCCAGCCATTTCTCTTGCCAGCTCATACAGAGTGCATTATTTAGCAGTAGTCAAAAATGAGCACACGGCAAATGCTTGCTGAATCCAGAACACAAAAAAGATGCATCCTACGTTGTTTCTTTTTTGCATGCCGTGTAATCTAGCAATGCCCACTTCACCTCTGATTTCCATTTCACCTGCAATAAGTGTCGACCTTTAAAATTTCTTGTAAGGGGATAAAAAATTTGAAACTGCTGTTGCAAATTCAGCAGAGCAGCAGGGGTTAATTACAGAGGCTCGCCTCTAACAAATTCTCTGGGGACAAGCCACAGGCACAAATTGCCAAAGCTAAATTAGCTTCCATGATAGTGTCGAATATAATGATATCCTGCCTTGGTTTGTAAGGTAAATGTCACAAGGGCAATCGTCAGTTTCAATCATTGCCCATTTAGAAAGCTCTCTGTTGTTGTGCCTTTGTTTTCATACTGGTCTGAAACAAAGTGACACATGGAAGATTGAAAGGCACAATTTAGAGGAGAATTATTGAAGGAGCCAGCTGCAGGGTATCCTCCCATTTTCCTCATGTCTACTCTTTGCAGTTGCCAGGCATCATTTTGGATGGAGAAGAGTCCACATTAAAGATTTCAACCATTTCATTTGTGGTGAAAAACAATGCTCATACTATAAACAGTTCTGCTCTGGAGCCTCTTCTTAAAATTTGGCCATGGATGTTGGCTTGGGAGGTTTAGAGCTCTACACAATCTAAAGTGTGTACTTAACCCATCATTTTTTTATACAAACACATTTCTGGAATCTCTTGAGGCTACACTATCCTCTTTGTCTCCACTCCTGCTCTTGGACACTTCATGGTATTATTCTTTAGTCATAATATGACGGCTAGAGATGAGCGAATTTCTAAAAAATTTGATTCAGTCGGTTCGTTGAATTTTCAGAAAAAATATCATTCAATACAAATTCATTTGTGGCGAATCGCTTTAAAAAACGTCTATCTCCGGGCTGCTGAGAGCCTTAATAGTGGTGTAGAACACTGTGCCTTGCAGTAACAGGGAGTTTGCTGTGGTAGTGAAATAATACTGTGAGTCAGGATGACATGCAGATGACAGGCATCGCTCTTAGAATCACTGTGCAGTTCACTTATTGACAATTATGGGGCCAAAACTGACCAAATAACTCAAGTGTGAACTGAGCCTTACAGGTTGATGTTATCATCAGGTATAAAGAACCGTGCAGTGGCCCAAGATCCTACTATAGCGTGAAAGAGCGTACTCCTTTTACACTGTCGTCAGCAGATTACACATAGATGTCTACAGAACCTGTTTTCATACCCTCGTCAGAACAATAACTCCCAACAAAAATTGATCCTGTCTGTTGAGCATTCGCCTTCACTCGGTCAGCATTTGGTCAGTAATCCATCAGTATTGCTAATGCCCCCCCCCAAAAAAAACAGGAGTGGATCCAAAACAGAAATGACAAGTGAATGGAATATTTGCATGTCTTCTGTGTTTTGTACGCACTCCTGCTTTTTGCTACCAAATCATAAGCCGATTCTGATGGGACCATACAGGCCTTACAGCTGCTACACAGACAGGATCAGTTTTGTGTCTCATTTTTCCTTCCTTCTGACAGATCGGAAGAAGGGTCAAATGATGATGTCAACCCGGCCAAAAAAGGCAAACTTGTGGCCCAGTCATGGAGTGGGGAGGGTGGGAACAGCATGAGAAGTCCACAGAGTGGCCCAATGACATAGTGTGGAGGTGGCAGCAGCATCAGGAGACCACAGAGTGGCAAGGTGACATAGTGTGGAGGTGGCAGCTGCATCAGGAGACCACAGAGTGGCACAATAACAGAGTAGGGAGATGGCAGCAGCAGCACGAGAAGGCCACAGAGTGGCAAGTTTACATAGTGTGGAGGTGGCACAATAAACACCCGCTCTGATGCCACACTACTGGCCAGGCAGGACTGCTCTTCCATGGCAAACTCGGCCAGTTGCGGCCACAAATCTAGTTTGGCTGCCCAGTAGTCCAGCGAATCTTCAATGACGGCTGGCAGGGTTTACTCCAAGTATGCCCACACCTGCCGATTCAGGTTCTGCTCTATGTCTAGCTGCTGGTGAGTAGTTTCTTCACTATGCGGGTGAAGAAAGCTGCTGATCAGTGACTCTAGACTCAGGCTGCTGCTGATGGAGCTGGTACTGCTCCTGCCACCCCACCCCCAGCAGCCTTGGAAGTGGACTGTGAGTGCAGAGGGCCCCCCTGTCACCGCCGGTTCTGGGAGACGGTCGATCAGAGGTTCCTCCCTGTCTTGTGTATGACGTTCTTTGTTTTGGTTTCACTTTGCTCAGTTCCTTTCTCTCCCTCAGCTGTCTCTTATTTTGATTAATTGGCTTGCCTTATATTCTCTCCCTTACTGCTCCTCCTTGCGGTTTATATTACTTCCTGGATGACATGTGTGTTGCTGGAGGCTGCAGTTGTTTTGCTCTAAGGTAAGTGCATTCCATTTACAGTACTTTGTGTTTTGTTTGCTGGCTTGATTCTAGGTGACCCTGACTCCTTCCGTATTCTGTGCAGGGAGCCGGTGGCCGTGTCCCCTCACTACTATAGGGTTTTCAGGTGTCACACAGTCTTAGGTACGTGGGCATGCAATCGTCTACCATTGAGGCCTTTGCATGTGTAGCAGTCATGGAGAGCTCTTAGGGTTTTAAAGGGCTCACCTATATGCTCCTTAGTTTTGGATCAAGCCAGTCTGTCGTTATTCATCAGTTCCTGCTAACTGTTCTCCATCCTTGACACCCCCCAGTCCGGCCTGCTTAGAAGATTGATGATTGGTGCAGATAGGCAGAAGCCAAGAGACTACATAGGATGTCTCTATAGTAATTCAGTTTGTCCTCCCTTTCAGCTGGTGTAAAAAAGGCCCCCATTTCAGACTGGAAGCGAGGGTCTAACATGGTGGAGAGCCTGTAGTCATCCCTCTGCCGAATGGTGACAATTCGGCTGTCACTACGCAAACAAGTGAGCATGCATCGGGCCATTTGCGCAAGTGACTTGGAGGAACTCCCTGTCTCCAACTCCACTGCATACTGCCATGGTGTGTCTGGGTGATCTGCCTCGTCTTCCTCATCTCCCTCTTGCTCCTCCGGCTGCTCCTGCTTCTCCGCTCCTGTCACCTGTGTAGAAAAACCACCCATTTCGCTTCACATTGCTTGTGCTCCAATGTCCTCCTCCACTAGTTCAGCTGCCACAGGGCTCATGTAGTCGTGAGATGTAGACGCCACATCTCCAGTCCCCTGACCAGCCAGATTTACCAGCATCTTTTCCAGTATATGAATCAGTGGAATGGCGTTGTTCATTCCGTAGTCCTGGTGACTGACAAATAAAGTTGCCTCCCCAAAGCGCCTGAGCAAACGGCAGGTGTCACTCATGAGCTGACAGTCACTAACTAATCAAAGCTAAATATGGGAGTTCCTCTGTCCGCCTGTGTCATCAAGAAATAATTTATGGCCTTTCTCTGTTCGTACAATTGGTCCAACATATGGAGGGTGGAATTCCAACGGCTGGAAATGTTGCATATCAGCCTATGTAGGGGAACGGCATTCTGCTGCTGTAGCTCAAGGAGGGTGCATGGCTCAGCCCTCCTTCACGCAGCACCGACACCATGTTCTTCCTGTTGTCGGTCACCATGGTTTCGACTTTGAGTTGTTGCGGAGAAAGCCAGGATTCCATTTTTTGATGAAGGACGCGGAGCAGTTCCTCCCCTGTGTGACTCTGTTCGCCCAGGAAAACTAGGTGCAGAACAGCATGACAACACTGTGCCTTGCACATGTGGTATGCTTCACGGGCACTGTGCCTTGTCCCTGCAGTGGAGGCTGAGGACATGGTGAAGGATGAGGATGCAGAGGCGGACATTGTCGCAGGACCAACAGTGTGAGAACGTGGAGGCGGAAGCAGCGTCACCTGGCCAAGTTGCTGGTTTGGCTGGGCAGGAACCACATTTACCCAGTGGGCCGTAAAAGACATATATTGTCCTTGACCGTAGTTACAGTTCCACACGTCGGCCCACTTTGGCAGACACCGACAGGCTCAAGGACTGGCCTACCTTCTGTTCTACATATGTGTGCAGGGTTGGAACTGCCTTTTTGGCAAAGAAATGACGGCTTGGGACTCTCCACCTCTGCTCGGCACAAGCCATCAGTTCTCAGAAAGGTGCAGAGTCCACCACTTGGAAAGGGATCAACTTTATTCAGTCCTCAAGTAAATTCTTGAGAAGTCAGACAGCAGAGTGACTAGCTAACACTGCTGGAAGGTGAGGGACTACAGCTAAAACACCCTTAACCCAGATTACCTTACCACCAGTATATACCACAAGTGCTAATTTGCAGCCAACTAACCTGCCTCCATACTTCCTGACCAGTGCAACTGTACTTTGAATCTGCTGCTATTGAATGTACCAAAAGATATATGCTGCACTTTGCAAAAAGAGACTGTTATACTTTCATTTCTGGCCTCCTTCTTCAAACTACATTTCTACAGCAGTGATCCCCAGAGAGGAACGGCCTCCTCTCTGGGAGCACAGCGTAACACAACACCTCATCAGGGCCACTACCCTTCCCATCCTCTGCATTTGCTTCTCCAGGGTTCGCTCCACAGGTCCTCTGACACTCCATTCATCCACAGCTCTTGGCTTTACAGCATACTGACACTCTGTAATGCTCATCACATCCTACCCAATCTCTCAAAGATTGCACTGAGGAAAAGGAAAAGCACCATGTGTACAGTTGAGTACAGCGCTTAGCTATTTCAGGAACTCCCATGGAGAGAAATGGAGCCACAGTTTGCATGAATGACCTGCCGCTTGGGGAACCTGTTCCTGTGATCGGTGGGAGTCCCAGCATTAGGACCTCCATCGATTTAATAGTTAAGCCCTATCCTGTGGATAGGGGTAACTTTTAGGAATTGGAATACCCTTTTAATTGGACACTTAAATAGACACAAACAGCAGGATTGTGTGGAACTACCACGGATACTGTGACATAATATTTGGCCATTGTTTAGTGGCTTTATTTAAGAGGCTTGGAAATCAGTCTTGTACTTCTTACAAAGAAAACTATGGGGTCATTTACGAACAGATATTTGTCACTTTTGTGGCGTATATCTGGCGCAGATTCTGTGGCGCGCCATGTTGCGGCATAATCTGCAAGTTCTACTCTTGGTAGAAAATGGTCTAATTGTAAGACAGCAAGAAATCTGTCTTACATTTAGAATCGGAGGTGGATACGCCAAAGTTGTGTACAGGCCAGCGCCTCTTCATGACTTCGGCAATCCACGGCCAACTCAGGGGCTTATTAAGAGCGGCGTCTAAAACTGAGATAATGTAACCACCAAGATAATGTAACCTGAGATATTGTGACTGCTAAGTCTGTTGCCTGTCAAAGACTGTTGTAACAATAAGCTTGTTATCCTACCTGAGTGAAGTAAAGACCTTCTTGTTTAAGTTACATCTACAGTATGTCTGCCTGATTTCTTCCTCCGCCCTAGAGTGGGCAGCCACGCCTATGACTCTGGCCGATAAAGATATCTTTCTATGGTGGGTCCGGCTACATTCCTTATGTACAACTTTTGAAATTGTTAGAAAAGCTGTAAAAAATTTCTAGTGGAGCTGACCTACTTTCCGCCAGACTATTTTCTATAAAACTAGCCCTTGGCCCATCAATCGTTTTGATGTCACGATCATAGTGGCAATATCTCAGTGCTTGCATATCTATATGAGCTCCCAGATCTTACATCTTCCAGTGCCAGAAAAAGATGGTGGCATACAGAGCATTGTGCAGTAAGTTGAGTTGTGGGTTGGGTGGTAGCTGCATCGACATTGTTGCTGGTGCCTGGGTCAAAAATTAGACCTTCAAAATCACAAGCAGCAGGGACATTTGTTAGTCTACAGAAGCCCCTAGGCAAACATGTGTATGATACAGCCTCTCCATAACTTTGGCGCATCCAACGCATATTCTAAATGTAAGGCAGCTTCCTTGCTGTCTTTTACACTTAGACCATTTTCTACACAGGCATAGAAAATGATGAATGAGACAGGCCTGCCAGTCCATTTTTTTAGACCTGGTGTGAGCGGGGAAGAAGTGGCAGATTAGACAGAATCTGTGCCAGATATACGCCACAAGTGTTAATATCTTCCGGCAGCGAAACAGCCTGCAGGAGCTCATTGTATCCGGCATAGCCAGATACTACCTTTCCCTGCTGGAGCCCACTGGCTATAATCTGACATTAGCAGAGTTTTTTGTCCAGCCGAATTCTGGTACTAATGCCCATTATGGTCGACATCACCTTTCCGGCTATGCTGGATACGATGAACTCTGGCAGGTTGTTCTTCTGCCAGAACAGCCTCGCAGAAGATTTTAAAGATAGTGTGCAGCTAGCCTAAGTATTGAAGACTGTAAATCTACAGATGACTGTAAAACTACGGAGAACCAGTCCGTGAAACTGCAACGACCCTGCCACAGACCTCACTATGGGACCCATTCGAAGGTGGAAAGTAGAGGCCCCCAAACAATATAACTCCCAAGTCACATGCTCCTTTTGCCACTGGTATGATTCAACCTTGAAAGCTAGTGTATCTGAAGTGGTCTTCGATCAGAATTTCAGAAAAAATTGGATTCTTCACAAAGCCGAATTTCCTTGCGGTTTGTGGTAATGAATCAATTTTTCCTTAACTGGTGGCTGAGAAAAGTATAAAAACATTATACTCTCCTCATCCGCTTGCTCATGGAGAGGCCGTCCTCTCCGATCTTCACCCGCCAAAGGTCCTATGATGAGTGTGACGATGTCAGCAGGTGATTACCCTCTGGAAGGCTGAATGTGAGTCACAAATGTTGTGAACAGCGATGAATTAGGCATTTGACAGGTTAAATGACAGGGGGAAAATCGCCGTTTAACCGTCATTGTGCTCGCCTTATACAATGGAAAGCAATTCATGATAAACTAATTTGTAACAAATGGAATTTCTAGTCTAAGTTCGGCGAAGCAGCAGAATCAAATTTTTCAAAACTTTGCTCATCTATGTTGAAAGTCACTACGCTTTTTTTTTTATCACATATCACATTTGTGTCGGCCACTAGTGATGAGCGGCAGGTGCCATATTCGATTTCGACGAAATTTGCGAATATTCGAAAGAATATTCGTTTCATATTTGTCGAAATCGAATATTCGTCATTATTCTAGTTATCGCGATTAATATGTGATTTAAATAATTTTAACGATTTTAACTTAGGCTAATTTCCTATTGGTTTCATATCTAGAATTATAGCGAAGATGACTATTATGACGAATGTATTCGTCATATTCCTCAAAACGAAGATAACGAAGTATTCTCCATCTTCGTTTTAGCTACCTTTTCGTCAACTTCGCTAATTCTAGCAATCAAATAGGAGGGTTGACTATAGAGACAGCTGTGTTTAATTCGCTGTGCGATTATATTACTTAGCTTTTTTAATAGAATAATTATATTACTTGATAATTATTATAATTATTCTATTTATTAAAAAAATATATATATATATAATCGCATAGCCAATTAAACACAGCTGTCTCTATAGTCAACCCTCCTATTTGATTGCTAGAATTAGCGAAGTTGACGAATAGGTTGCTAAAACGAAGATGGAGAATACTCGTTATCTTCGTTTTGAGGAATATGACGAATACATTCTGTCATATTCGCTAATTCTACCAAGCCAAGAACGTCTCCATACTAAAATGTACTGTCGGATTTGAGAATTAC
Source organism: Bufotes viridis (assembly GCA_033119425.1). Lineage (NCBI taxonomy): Eukaryota > Metazoa > Chordata > Amphibia > Anura > Bufonidae > Bufotes > Bufotes viridis. The sequence goes on from CM065589.1 coordinate 612,780,939, forward strand.
GTTGAAATCGCAATGCGATTAATATAACTTGAATTAATCGCATTGCGACTTCTACTTATACCTGGTTTACTATGGTTGGCTTGGTAAAATTAGCGAATATGACGAATGTATTCGTCATATTCCTCAAAACGAAGATAACGAAGTATTGTCCATCTTCGTTTTAGCAACCATAGTAAACCATGTCTGTTGAAATCGCAATGCGATTAATTCAAGTTATATTAATCACATTGCGATTACAACTTAGCAGTGCACTGCTATCTTACATATTAGGCTAGAATTAACGAATATGGAATATAGCAGCAGTGCTAAGTAGAAATCGCAATGCGATTACTTCAAGTTGTATTAATCACATTGCGATTTCAACTTCGAGCTGGGTTTATAATGGGTCAGCTTGCTAGAATTAACGAAGTTAACGAATATGGAATATATTATAGCAGTGCTAATTGAAATCGCAATGCGATTAATGTAACTTGGAGTAATCGCATTGCGATTTCTACTTAGCACTGCTGCTATATTCCATATTCGTTAATTCTAGCCTAATATGTAAGATAGCAGTGCAAAGCTAAGTTGTAATCGCAATGCGATTAATATAACTTGAATTAATCGCATTGCGATTTCAACGTAATTCTCAAATCCGACAGTACATTTTAGTATATGGAGAATTTCCCATGGTGATGGGGACGCTCCATGAGCACGGAAGTCGGCAGAAGCGGCAACGGGCACTGACTGGAGCAGCCAGGAAGCCAAGAATCCTCAGGACAGGTAAGAACTACTTTTGGGAAGTGGAAAGAAAAAAATATAACTAAAAAAAACGAGTATTCGAAATAGCGAATGTATATCGCTATATTCGAAATATTCGTGAATTAGCGAAGTGCCGATATTCTCTAAAAAAATTCGCTATTAGAATATTCGCGCTCAACACTATCGGCCGCCCCACCTACCCCCAGGTAATATGTGATGCGCTTCGACAATGCATACAGCGTAATCTTCAATACAAGATTTTGACCAAACTTACACAAGGTGAAACACAACCAAGGTTAATGGAAGGGAAATGATTCCTGCCTCTCGGTAATTTGTGTCTTAGCGTGGTTTATTGGCGTAAGTAAGAATCTCCTTCATACCGGCCGCCGATAAAGCTGAACCTCTGACTATTATTTGGACAAATCGGTTCAATAAAATATCAGAGCCCATAGCGGCTCGGCGGAGAACTTTCATCTCTCACATTCTGATGGTTTTGCATAACGTGCTATCTGTGTTTGTCATAATAAATCTCAGGGTTTAAATGTCACATTTATTTTACATCAATTGAGCACGGAACATTGCGTACTCTCAAAGCTCGGTCCCAAAGGCCGGGGATTTCAGACACACATTATGGGAAATGTGCTCATTTGTTTCTTCATCTGGGATGGCGGTAATAAATTATATAAGTGACAGTCACTGCATTACGGGAGGGGTGGAAGGAAAGAAAAGAGAACTGCCAAAACTTTTTCCTTAGCTATCTGTACTCCCACCTTCTCCAGGAGAGATACTGTTTCTCTTGGAAGAGCCACGGGGGTGCAATTTAGTAGGATTCATTAAACATAATTTAATCTTGAATATATCTAGCTTGCGATATTTTGGTATAAAAGCTAGATGTCTACAGTTGGTATGCTGTGAAGCTCTGCATGGTGGGTCAGTGGTTAGCACTTGGTGGCTCAGTGGTTAGTGGTTGCAGTGCTGGGGTCCTGGGTTCCAATCTGACCAAGGACAACATCTGCTTGGAGTTTGTATGTTCTCCCCTGTTCTTGTGGGTTTCCTCCCACACTCCAAAGACTGACAGGGAACTGAGACTGTGAGCCCCGTTGGGGACAATTTGATGCTAAAGTCTGTAATACACTGCAGAATATAGTAGCCCTATATAAGTGCAGAAAATAAATGTCAGAATCCTATTGCCTCATTTGTATTTTAAGTTTGTAAGGGTAACACCAAGGTTTTTGCTCAAAGCTGAATCTACACAGGCCGACTGATCAGCCGATTGTCGATTGCCCGATTCTCGGACCGTGTAAATGCACCTTAATGAAAGGAATCTTCTGTTGTTTAGGGTCAGAAGACGAAGACTCAGACACCATTATTACTCATATCTTCTCATTCCTTTACCCCTAGACTAAATTTTAAGACTTGGGCCATCAAAGACAATTAGGTTAGAAGTCAGATCCCTTGTTTAGGGATCATGCAAAAATTCTACCATGACAGAGTGTATGGAGAATTATTTTTCAGTCAGTGCCCCATGGGAAAGAAGTATGCAGTTTAGATCATACCAGAGAAACCTACATGTAGATAGATGTCTATAGATAGGTGTCTCTGATTTGGTTTGTATGATCTCATTTGAATACTCTGGCCCCGTCATTTAGGGTGTTCACCTACATCACCTTCAGTAGAATGGACATGTCCATAACTACTGGATTGATTACAGGATTGTTTTGTTAGAAGGATCCATTAATGATAAACTGATTGCAGATTGTATTCTTGATGGGAACCTGAGTAATGTAGATCCCCTGCAGTGCCATAAGGAGACAAACTGAGAATCTAGTGCTCATGGAGGTCAATGGACTGTCTATGTAAGGCACCACAAATGTTAAAGGAGTAGAACAATAATAACCTATCCTCAGGGCAAGTCATCAATATCTGATTGTCTAACTTCCAGCACCCCTACTGATCAATCGTATGAAGCAAGAGCTGCAGTCTCCTCTTAGTTTGGTGGCATCATATTCATGGGTCAAATGGCCTATGTGCAGCTCAGTCCCATTCAAGTGAATGGACCTCGGTTGCAAAACCAAACACAACCACTATACAATGTATGCAAATGTGTTGTGTCTGGTGTGCTGTGAGGAGGCGCAGTGCTCACTGGAGTGCTGCAGCCACTTCAAACAGCTGATTGGGGGTGCTGCCACCAATCAGGTATGGATAACACTTGAAACTTAGCTCTGGAGGCCTCCTATTTCTCTTGATCATCTTTGAGATGTTTCTAAACCTTGATTGGAGTCCGCCTGTGGAAAATTCAGTTGATTGGACGTAATTTAGAAAGATACAGTCAGAGACAGGATTGCGTGGAGGCACAGATCTGGAGAAGGGTACAAAACATTTCTGCTGCACTGAAAGTCCCCAAGAGCACAGTGGCCTCTATAATACTTGCATAGAAGAAGTTTGGAGCAACCAGGACTCTATCTAAAGCTGGACTCCCCACTAGAGATGAGCGGACTTCAATTTTTAGTTCGGCGTCAAAAGTTTGGGTTCGGGTTATCCTAGCATCCCGTTACCGCGGACCATAACGGCATTTGGAATCCATAAGGGGCTGCTTCATTGAACCCGAACCTTGGACAACACTAAGGACCTGGGGTGACGTCACCGTCATGTGATCAGTGCAGGGGGCGTGGCTCAGTACTGGATCACCTCTTATCCAATTCATGCACACGAACGGGCACTGACTGGAGTGGGCTGAAATCCTATGGAGCCCGGACATGTAAAAACTGTTTTTTAGGGAACCAGACAGCAAGGGGGAATCGTGTGTGTTCAGTCCACTTAAGAAAAAAATTACGAATATTCTAATAACGAATATATAGCACTATATATATAGCTATATATTCGTCTTTTCGAATATTCGTAATTTTTTTCGATCTGAACACATGATTCCTCCCTGCTTCTTGCCAATGAGTCATTGGCCCACAAGCAAGAAGCAGGGAGGAATCATGTGTTCAGATGGAAAAAAAATGACGAATTTTCAAAAAGACGAACATATAGCAATATATTCTAAATATTCGCAAATTATCGAAGTGCCAATATTTCCTAATAAAATTCGCTATTCGAATATTCGTGCTCAACACTATCAAATATAATGTGTTTTGTTTTATTTTTGATTGGAGAGCACCTTTAATTCTGAACCTTATCCTGTCCAGGGAGATAAGGCCATTATTTGCTTTTATTGTGTGATATATATAAAAAATAACCTAATTTTCCCGCGGCTGAACGGCTGCTTACCTGAGATACCGTACATGGGAGAACCAGGAGATAAAGTCAAACATCTTTTCTGTAATCTAATAATTATTTTCCATTTGCAGGTTTTACTGGATGATCAGCGGCTCGCAGATCTTATTACGCTCTCCCGGTTTTATTACAGGTGATGGATTTTACAGATACACATGTAAACATTTCATCTACGATAACGCCTTATAAACCTGTCTCGTCCCGAGTCTCTAACGCTGGACGCGGCCGATGTTTGCGACCCTGTTTCCTTACAACGTACAATGTATCTCTGTAATGGAACAAAATGTTATGTATCGCATGCCGTGTCTCCGCGGAACGCTGCAGATAAATGGCGGAACAATTTCAGGGCTCGCCTTATCTTGCTGAGAGCTTTATTTTAGCGCTCGACATTACACCAAGCGCTGTCAATCACTTGGATCAAGGTGAACAACTTCAGACGGAGATGTGTTTTTGTGAAGTTCAGAGGTAAAGCTGTGCCTCATGCCTCAGTAATGTCAATAGTCCCCACCGATGCTGAGAGTATGGGCTCATGCACACGAACGTATTTTCTTTCCGTGTTCCGTCTGTTCTTTTTGCGGACCGTATGCGGAACCATTCAATTCAATGGGCCCGCAAAAAAACGGAAGTTACTCCGTGTGCATTCTGTTTCCGTATGTCCGTATTTCCGTTCCACAAAAAAATAGAACATGTCCTATTATTGTCTGCATTACGGACAAGGATAGGACTGTTCTATGAAAGGCCATCTATTCCGTTCTGCAAAATATGAAATGCACAGGGGTGTCATTCGTATTTTTTGCGGACCGCAAAATACATGCGGTCGTGTGCATGAGCCCTAAAGGTGACGCAGTGCTTATATACTGTTACCATAGCCCAGATCAGGGTATCTACAACCTGTTCTTGTTATGTAATCTTATTTAATATGTTAATACCTTGTGATGTACCAGCATATCTCTGTATAGATAGGTTTGGGTTAAAAATCCTGATTGTGCCCCTGTAGGAACTTAGGAGATGTACTTAGGTCCTCCTCTAACTCAGTTTTTAGTGTGCTAATGATGGAAGTGAGAGGAAGCTCACTCCTCAGAGGACTAGGCCTGGACTCTAGAGAATTATTATCTCTGAGAGATCCACAGAGGGAAACCCATCTGCTTCACAGTGCTCCAGGAAAAGAGAATGAAAGAACTAGAAGCTCCAGAATCAGCATGGTCGAGCATTGGAGTCAGTCAGTAAGGTGTTCACTGTTTGCGGCTGATAGAGACTTTACTGCAGTGAGAGGGACATTGCTAATAAGCCCTTCACACTTGTACATGGTCTGGCTCACCGTATATTAATCCTGCACCCCTCATTGCATGAATATTATTGCCAGCCTTAGATTCTGCAGAGAGAGACTTTGGAAAGATAGAGAGAAGGAGTACTACAACCCCTATCCTTGCTGATATTCATACATTGCTGACTGGGAAAATTTGCACTGTAAATTGTTTGGAACTGTGTTTTGATACCGTTGGATGTACTACAACTCTCATTCTGCACATTAGAGACTTTTCTATTTTTCACATTTGGCCTGGTTACTGACTCCAGCACCATTCGCCGGCCATGGCACCTACATCTCCTGCCATGCACCCTACCAAACCCATGATCCCAATTACCATTAGGCAGCAGCACCAACATCAGGTTGTGCCTCTTGGGAAGAAAAGGTGTGCCCTCTAACAATGTCTGGCACTTGGGAGAATCGGTATGAGGATTACCACTGTGAACTGTTGCAGCCAGAGTCACTACCACTTCCATCCTCCACTCCCGCTCCTCCTTTCTTCTATGTGTTGATACGGTATTAGTGCCATGTGTCCGGTGTGTAACTGACACATATGCAGCATGTGCCCTGCTCATGAATGGCATGGGCATAACCGCTGTCCAGTGTCTGATTGGGGCATGAGCAGCATGTATCCTGTATGTAAAGAGCATGTTACTGATTGAATAAAACAGAAGTGTCCTACATGTGGGTATGGTATGTGCGACATGTGTCTGGTGTGTGGGTGTGTGGCATGTGTCTTGTATAAGGCTAGTGCATGGCGGCATGTGTTCTCCCCATCACGTTTCTCTCTTTAAAGGGGTTGTCTCATCTTAGACAATAGGGGCATGACGCTAGGATATGCCCCCATTGTTTCATAGGTGTGGGTCCCACTGCCGGGACCCTCACCTATAAAGGGAACGGAGCCCTGCAAAGTGGTGGCTGGAGGACTCCGGTCCGGCCACCACCAAGCGCTCCTCCCATAGAACTGAATGGGAGCGTACGACCGTCCACTGTTCCATTTCACTTCTATGGGCCCAACAGAAATAGCCGAGCCAGAAATATCCTAGCGATATGCCCCCATTGTCTGAGATGAGACAACCCCTTTAAGTCGGTTTTCTCCCACAGTCATGCCTCGGTGTCTTTTACACACAGAAGCAAAGTCCACAGAACATCCCACATGTAATGCAGGCTCTACTGAAGTCTTCCATTCTTTAGACATCACAAATTCTGACGAGGAGAACAACGTTAGCAGGCACCATACCTTGTTTCCTGACGTCCTCCACGGCGGCGATCAACTCCTCCTTTAGGTCGTGACTTTCTTTCGCAATCTGTTCTCCTTTTTCCAAAAAATTTTGAGTGGCTTGTTCCACGGAGGCCGCCAGGACATGAGCCTTTTTAGACCGACCTTTCTTTTTACCCGATGGGCCCTTGCTGCTTGTGTTTACCAGAGTTGTCACCTGTGGGACCAATGAACATGGGTCAGTCACAAAGGAAAGAAGCTGGCCCATAGACGGAATGACTGCCAGTGAAGGAAACATTTTTTCTAGGGACACTGTAGCTTTAATAGGGCATATTTTGTTGTGTTGTAGTTATCCATCAGTTTTTTATGGTAAAAAATAAAAACCAGACCTCATATAGTACATGACAACCTCTTTCTAACAAAGCTAGAACCAGCGCTGTACCTCGCATGGATCCAGAGATCTCTCCATTCATTGCTTCTATTGTTCTGCTAGATTTATTTCAAGCTTTCATCTCAGGAGGCGTGTCCTTTCTAAAGGAGCATGTCCTTTCTGCTGCAGCTAGTAGCAGTTGAACGATGGAAATGAGCATGTACTTCTAACTCAGTGAGCAGGACTGACAAATTAGAAGAAGAGCAAACAGCAGGTGGCGCTATACAGATAGATTTCATTGAATAACTCGGCAGCTATAATAAATTTTAAATACAATTACAAAAGTATTCAAACCCAGGTGCTGGTTTGAAAAAATGAAGAATATTTTTCATGAGACCACCCCTTTAAGGGCTCATGCACACGAGCATAGGCAAATGTCAAGTCCTCAATATGTGGGCACATATGTGGGTTGACTTGAAATGGTCCAAAATCCCCAAGCTACGGAGCGGAGGCACGTATCTGAAGCCCATGGAAGCACTACGGAACAGTTCCATGGGATTTCAGTCCATGCTTCCGCACAGCAAAAAAATTGAACATTTTTTTTTGCGGTGCCGACCATAAATTGCTGATTGCAGACCCCTTAATTTGCATCGGCAAATGGCGTCCACCCAGCTGAGTGCACGGGCACGGGGCGCAAACGCGCGTCTGCATCAGCCCTTAGTAACAGTTGATCGGGGCATATTTATGGCCTCTAATTGTAAACGTGAATCTTTCCATTGCCTGACCGCAAGCAGATGTATTGAAAAGAGCCGAAAAAAGTAAAGGAGAAAGTTACATCTCTTTCTACTTCACATCAAAGAATATTTGCAGGAGACCCTGCAAATACTTACAGGCGTAACAGCTCAGTAATGTTCAAGCCATTGCTGCAATACCAGACGCAACCTTTGGGGAACAGTGGCGCTGTTTCTGGACAGGACATCAAAAGAATGCAAGTTCTTATTATTATGATGTCAATTCCTTTAATTACTAAATAACTGAAATTTTTTTTTTATAGAAAACATTCAGATAATTGTCACTGGCGGTGGTTTTAAGCAGTCAATATATTGTCTGTAGTCGTGTTATTAGGTAGAATAGAAAGAGACAGTGGAGGCGTCGGTCACGCCAGGCATTAGAGTGTGATTGCGAGGCTATTTGGAAGCAGTCATCAATATCTCCTTTGTGAGAGACCCTGCGTCTCTTCCATTCTCGGGGTCGCTTTGTGTAAATGCCAATTGCCGTGCATTAGTATTCTCCTTTCCACGGTACTAATGGATCACCAAACTGCAGGAGAGAGGCGATGACCTGTATAAAGGCACTGCTGACATTTCGTTGTATCGCCGGTTCCTTCTAGGTATAATGCCATCCTTCCACTCCACTGCACGGCCGTACTGCCTGACTGATTAGGCTAATATCACCCCCCCCCCCATATACACCCTGCCCTATGGCTCCTCTGTTCCATTGACAGATACAAGAAAGTGATACCAAAGTGATCTTATCTCAGCCAGCCAAAGCTCTGCTCGCCATAAAAATCAGCTTCTCAAAATGTCCAAGGTTTTTCTCCTTATTAAACCATATTGTTTGTCATACATGGCTATTAAATATCTGCAAAGCCATACAGTTAGATAATGGAGATAGCAGTATCTGCAGCCACCACTAGAGGGAGACCAAGAGCTTACTGCATACCGGTTATACACTGACCACAATCAGAACATGTCTTCATCTATTAATGACTCCCCAGTGGTGGCTGAAGGCATTTCAACTCATACCTGCCATATACTGGCCATGTAACATACAATATATCTGAAATTTCAGGATTGGATTTATTCTGTACACTGATGACTGACCTGTTCTGTCATCTGATAAGAAGAATGGCTTGTAGTGATTTTATTTTGTACTGCCAGTGAAAAGGGATGTCACATCCCAAGCCTAGGCCGGCAAACTGTGTCTACACATATCATCAGAAGGCATCTGCACAACAACTGGCTACAACCCAGACAAACCAACAGGCAGTATTATAGCAGTTATATTATTGTACATAGGAGCAGTATTATAGTAGTTATATTCTTGTACATAGGAGCAGTATTATAGCAGTTATATTCTTGTACATAGGAGCAGTATTATAGTAGTTATATTCTTGTACATAGGAGGCAGTATTATAGTAGTTATATTCTTGTACATAGGAAGCAGTATTATAGTAGTTATATTCTTGTACATAGGAGCAGTATTATAGTAGTTATATTCTTGTACATAGGAGGCAGTATTATAGTAGTTATATTTTTGTACATAGGAGCAGTATTATAGTAGTTATATTTTTGTACATAGGAGGCAGTATTATAGTAGTTATATTCTTGTACATAGGAGGCAGTATTATAGTAGTTTTATTCTTGTACATAGGAGCAGTATTATAGTAGTTATATTCTTGTACATAGGAGCAGTATTATAGTAGTTATATTCTTGTACATAGGAGCAGTATTATAGTAGTTATATTCTTGTACATAGGAGCAATATTATAGTAGTTATATACTTGTACATAGTGGTAGTATTATAGTGATTATATTCTTTTACATAGGGCAGTATTATAGTAGATATATTCTTGTACATAGGAGCAGTATTATAGCAGTTATATTCTTGTACATAGGAGGCAGTATTATAATAGTTATATTCTTGTACATAGGAGCAGTATTATAGTAGTTATATTCTTGTACATAGGAGGCAGTATTATAGTAGTTATTAGTGTTGAGCGCGAATATTCGAATTGCGAATTTTTATCGCGAATATCGCAACTTTGATAATTCGCGAATATTGCGAATATATCGCTATATATTCGCAATTTCGAATATTCGTTTTTTGTTTTTTTTTTCTTTTTTTTTAGTTGTTATTCTTGTTGCTCTCTGGTTGTCTTCCCACTTCCCAAAAGCTGTTCTTACCTGTCCGGAGGATTCCTGGCTCCCTGCCCGCTCCAGTCAATGCCCGTTGCCGCTTCTGCCGACTTCCCGTGTGCATGGAGCGTCCCCATCCCTATTGGAACGCCTCCATGCTAAAATGTACTGTCGGATGTGAGAATCACGATCTCACAAATTTGACTAAGTTGTAATCGCAATGCGATTAATATAACCTGAATTATTCGCATTGCAATATTTGTTCTATTCTAGCAATACAACCATTAGGAACTTAGCTCTAAGATCAATTCGCAATGCGAGTATATGTTCACCTCGCGAATTAAACTTAGAGCTGAGTTGCTAATGGTTGTATTGCTGGAATATAACGAAGACTGAGAATATCTCGAATTCACGAATATAGCACTATATTCTCAATCTTCGTTATATTCTAGCAACAACCATTAGGAACTCAGATCTAAGTTTCATTCGCGAGGCGAACATATACTCGGGTTGCGAATTGATCTTAGAGCTAAGTTCCTAGTGGCTGTATTGTTAGAATATAACGAAGATTGAGAATATAGTGCTATATTCGTGTGATATTCGTTATCTTTGTCAATTCTAGCAATACAAGTTAACCATTAGGAACTCAGATCTAAGTTTCATTCGCGACGCGAATATAAATTCGCATAAAATTTGCAATATATAAAATAATGACGAATATTCGATTTCGACAAATATATGACGAATATTCAATCGAATATTCGCGAAATATCGCGAAATCGAATATGGCACCTCCCGCTCATCACTAGTAGTTATATTCTTGTACATAGGAAGCAGTATTATAGTAGTTATATTCTTGTACATAGCGGCAGTATTATAGTAGTTATATTCTTGTACATAGGAGTAGTATTATAGTAGTTATATTCTTGTACATAGGAGCAGTATTATAGTAGTTATATTCTTGTACATAGGAGCATTATTATAGTAGTTATATTCTTGTACATAGAGGCAGTATTATAGTAGTTATATTCTTGCACATAGGATCAGTATTATAGTACTTATATTCTTGTACATAGGAGGCAGTATTATAGTAGTTATATTCTTGTACATAGGAGGCAGTATTATAGTAGTTATATACTTCTACATAGAAGGCAGTATGATAATTGTTATATTCTTGTACATAGGAGCAGTATTATAGTAGTTATATTCTGGTACATAGGAGCAGTATTATAGCAGTTATCTTCTTATACAAAGGAGCAGTATTATAGTAGTTATATTCTTGTACATAGGAGGCAGTATTATAGTAGTTATATTCTTGTACATAGGAACAGTATTATAGTAGTTATATTCTTGTACATAGGAGCAGCATTATAGTAGTTATCTTCTTATACAAAGGAGGCAGTATTATAGCAATTGCATTATTTTACATGAGAGCAATATTATAGTAGTTATATTCTTGTACATAGGAGCAGTATTATAGTTGTTATATTCTTGTACATAGGAGCAGTATTATAGTAGTTATATTCTTGTACATAGGAGGCAGCATTATAGTAGTTATATTCTTGTACATAGGAGTCAATATTATAGCAGTTATTTTTCATGTACATAAGAGCAGTATTGTAGTAGGTGTATTCTTGTAGATAGGAGCAGTATTATAGTAGTTATATTCTTGTACATAGGAGACAGTATTATAGTAGTAATATTCTTGTATATCGGGGGCAGTATTATAGTAGTTATATTCCTGTACATAGGAGCAGTATTATAGTAGTTATATTCTTGTATATAGGAGGCAGTATTATAGTAGTGATATTCTTGTACATAGGAGGCAGTATTATAGTAGTTCTATTCTGGTACATAGAAGCAGTATTATAGTAGTTATATTTCTGTACATAGGAGGCAGCATTATAGTAGTTATTATAGTATATTATAGTAGTTATATATCGCATTATACACTGCTCGTATCCTGGGGATACAGCCACCACTGCAGTATAGGTACGAGGTGGCTGGGAAGGGAGCTGCTTCTCATATGTACCTAAATGCTCTCCCATGGTTCTGGCCACCAGAGGAACTTTTTCTTACATTGTGCAAGCACAAACACCGGTACTTTATTGCAGGGTGGTCGTAACCCCTGAAAATGAACAGTGTATAATGTGATGGAAAAATAAATCAAGCCCTCAAAGGAGGCAATATGGACAATACATTAGTAAGTGCCTTGTATTAACTTTCTCTACCTGATAAATGCATTTGCTGAAGTGAGACAACCCCTTTAAGGAAATAAAGTTTTGTAGTAAAAGTGTGAATTATTTTTTTGACAGGTTGATGTAATTTACTTCTCTGCGGTGTATGTAAATGTGGGTAGCCTGGCATCCTACACGTGGGCAGCAGCAGTAATGTATTTGCAGGAGCGTACTTAATGGAATGTTTAATATGATTATTTCCAATAGTTTGGGGATGGTTTAGAGAGAGTACTAACACATATAACCGCAATAATTGCTGCCAAACTGCTGGAGGGGGTGTGGGACTTTCATCGTCTGTGAAGATATAGCGGAAACCAGCTTCACATTAAGATCCAACATAACTGCAATAACTGTTCACATATTGTACAATTACCGTAGTTTCACAGACGTTAAAAGAGCAGAATTTATATTTATTTCTGAGGTTGTAAAAGCTCAGTTTCCATATATTCTTTGACATAGGGGACTGTATTTTAGCAGTTTTATTTATCTTTTTCACATGGTATGGTAGTATCCTAGATGAGCGAATTTCTCAAAAATATTTCCTGGCTGCAGATAGCCTTTATAGTGGTGTAGAACACTGTGCCTTGCACTAACACGCTGTGTTAGTGCAAGGCACAGTGTTCTACACCACTATAAAGGCTGCTGTGGTATAGGAAACAATACTATGAGTCAGTAGAACATGCACATGACAGACGTCGCTCTTAGAATCACTGCACACTTCACTTCTTTGGGCAGTCAGGGGGCCAAAACTGACCAAATAACTCAAGTGTGAACTCAGCCTTACAGGTCGATGTTAGCGCCAAGTATAAGGAACTGTGCAGAGGCCCAAGATCCCACTGTAGCGTGAAAGTGTGCACTCATTTTAAATTGTAATCAGCTGATTCCATATAGATGTCTACAGAAACTGTTCGATAAAACGCTTATAGAACAGCCCCTCTGACAGAGTGGATAGGGTGTCAGCAGTAAGTTTGTGTTGACGTCGCCGATTATTTTCCTTTCCTCAGACCTGTCAGAACAATAACTCCCAAAAACAGATCCTGTCTGTTGAGCATCCACCTTCACTTGGTCAGCATTTGGTCAGTAATCCATCAGAATTGCTAAAGCCTAAAAAAACAGGAGTGGATCCAAAACAGAGATGACACATGAATGGAATATTTGCATGTCTTCTGTGTTTTGTACCCAGTCCTGCTTTTGTTTACCAAATCATAAGTCAATTCTGATGGGACCATACAGGCCTTACAGCTGCTACACAGACAGGATCCGTTGTGCGTCTCATTTTTCCTTCCTTCTGACAGACCAGAAGAAGGGTCAAATAAATGATGATGTCAGCCAAGCCAAAAAGTAAAAATAGAGGGGAGGGTGGGAGAACAGCTTGAGAAGTCCAATGACATAGTGTTGAGGCAGCAGCAGCAAGATGAGACCACATAGTGGCCCAGTGACATAGTGGGGAGGTAGCATCAGCAGCATGAGGAGACCACATAGTGGCCCAGTGACATAGTGGGGAGGTAGCAGCAGCAGCATGAGGAGACCACATAGTGGCCCAGTGACATAGTGGGGAGGTAGCAGCAGCAGCATGAGGAGACCACAGAGTGGCCAATTTACATAGTGTTGAGTTAGCAGCAGCATGAGGAGACCACAGAGTGGCCGATTTACATAATGTTGAGGTGGCAACAGCATGAGGAAGCCACTGAGTTGCCCAGTGACATAGTGTTGAGTTAGCAGCAGCATGAGGAGGCCACAGAGTGGCAAGGTGACATTGGACCAGTATTATAGTAGTGATATATTTGCACTTAGGGGGTAGTAATATAGTATTTGCTATTAGTATAGTAAAGCTGTTTAGTTAAGCATGTTGTTGTAACCGTTTTATGGAGCAGATATGTCAGCTATTCTTTAGATTATACCACTGATTTAAATACCAATGTGTCTAACCTATAGATTTCACCATTTCAGGATGTGAGAAGTGATATGAACAGTTCACAGCTTTTCATCTAACAACCAACTTGTAGGTAGAGTTTCCGAGACACAAGACTCCTGCCTCCTCTCCAGAACCAGCACAGACACTTTTATATCAGTGAATTCCCATTCTATAGTTAGAATTCAGCACAGCCTGTGTCTGGCACAATCGGTACCTCAGCTGCCGCGTGCCTGAGGCTTACAGATATAAAGTAACGTGCCCACGGCCATGAGGAAATTATATGCGAATCCAAAGCAGGTTCGGATACTGACAGTTACTAAATCACAACGTGCATTTCAAGAGCTGACTGAGGCCGGTAATGCTGGCAGCAGCTATTAATTCATTCCTCTGTGCATAGTAACAAAATTATACCGAGTATTGATGTAGCAGAGCTGAACTGGTCGTGTCATTTAACAATTTATTTTCTGCTTGTGCAGATTCAGCTGCAGTCTCATGGAAAACAAGCCAAATGCCCCAAACACAAAAAGTTCCAGCTGCTGGAATCCCCAGGGATCTGCTCTTATGCACCAGCAGGTATTTAACTGCTCTGCAGCGCCCCCACAAGGAACACTAAGTATAGCATGGTGTCCTTTGAAATCTTTACCTTGTGGTTGACAGGGGAATAGATTTTTTTGGGTCTGATTCACACTCTGTCGATTCTGTTCATCAGTATTTTAAAATTAAAACTAGTTGAGTCACCTTGTTAAAACATTAAGACACTTTTCTGATTTTTACCCAAAGTTACAGCCTATTTTGTACCCCAGAGCTGAACTCACAATTCTGCTGGTCATTATAGGAAAAAAAGTTTAACCATTTCACGACTGCACACTATGTATATACGTCCTATGTGCACATACCACATGCAGATAGCATGTATATAAACGGACAGGCAGCTCTTTGATCCTTACAGTGAAAACAGTGCAAGTTAAAAAAAAAAATAATAATCTGTGTCCTCCAGAGGTCTTTTAATGACCTCTTGGGGTTGCATATTATGTACTAAAAATAAACCAAAATGTAAGCAAAAAAAAAACTAATAGAAAATACAAATAAAAAAAAGAAGGAAAAAATGTCATCACTAGCGGACACCGTTGCCATAGTCGCACTCAAATCGTTCACTCAAACTTATACATGTTATATATCAAAAAATAGGGAACCCATTGCAATAATTAATTTTTGTGTCAGTTTTAATATTTAAGAAATAAAAAGTGAATATAAAAAAAATGACTTTTTAACCGCCTCAGCCCCCCTAGCTTAAACACCCTTAATGACCAGGCCACTTTTTACAATTCTGCACTACACTACTTTACCCGTTTATTGCTCCGTCATGCAACTTACCACCCAAATTAATTTTACCTCCTTTTCTTCTCACTAATAGAGCTTTCATTTGGTGGTATGTCATTGCTGCTCACATTTTTACTTTTCTTGCTATTAATAAAAATTTAACAACATTTTTGCAAAAAAATGAAATTTTTAGCTTTCTGTTGTAACATTTTTAAAAAAAAAACTACATTTCTCTATAAATTTTCTCCAAATTTATTGTTCTACATGTCTTTGATTTAAAAAAATGCAATAAGTGTATATTTATTGATTTGGGTAAAAGTTATAGGGTTTACAAACTGTGGTGCAAAAAAGTGAATTTCGGCATTTTGAAGCAGCTCTGACTTTCTGAGCGCCTGTCGTGTTTCTTCAGGTGCTAGAATGTCAGGATAGTATAAATACCCCCCAAATGACACCATTTAAGAAAGAAGACGCCCAAAGTATTCGCGGAGGGGCATGGTGAGTTCATGTATCATTTCATTTTGTTTCACAAGTTAGCGGAAAATGACACTTTCTGAGGAAAAAAAAAAATTATAAAGTTTCCATTTCTGCTAACTTCTGGCAAAAAAAAATAAAAAATCTCCCACGGACTCACTATGCCCCTCAGTGAATACATTGGGCTGTCTACTTTCCGAAATGGGGTCATTTGTGGGTTGTGTTTACTGTTATGGCATTTTGGGCGGGGCTAAATTGTGAGCAGCCATGTAAAGCCTAAAGGTACTCGTTGGACTTTACGCTCCTTTACGCACCTAGGCTGCAAAAAAGTGTCACTCATGTGGTATCGTCGTACTCAGGAGAAAAAGGACAATGTGTTTTGGGGTGCATTTTTACATATACCCATGCTGGGTGAGAGAAATATCTCTGTAAATTGACAACTTTGTATCAAAATTTTTTAAAAGTTGTTGTTTACAGCGATATTTCTCACACAAAGTATGGGTATATATAAAAATACACCCAAAAACACATTGCCCTACTTCTCCTGAGTACGGCGATACCACATGTATCCCACCTTTTTGCAGCCAAGATGCGCAAAGGGGCCCAAATTCCAATGAGTACCTTTAGGATTTCACAGGGCATTTTTACGCATTTGGATTCTCACGCTTCAGGGCCCCTAAAATGCCAGGGCAGTGTAAATACCCCACATGTGACCCCATTTTGGAAAGAATACACCCCAAGGTATTCAGTGAGGGGCATGACGAGTTCATAGAAGATTTTTTATTTTTTTGGCACAAGTTAGCGGAAATTGATTTATTTATTTTTTTTCTTACAAAATCTCATATTTCACTAACTTGTGACCAAAAAAAAATTTTTGCATGAACTCACCATACCCCTCACGGAATACCTTGGGGTGTCTTCTTTCTAAAATGGGGTCACTTGTGAGGTTTTTGTACTGCCCTGGCATTTGAGGGTCTCCGCAATCATTACACGTATGGCCAGCATTAGGAGTATCTGCGATTCTCCTTATATTGAGCATACGGGTAATGAGATTTGTTTTCTCCGTTCAGACTCTGGGCTGAAAAAAAAAAAAAAAATGAACGGCACAGATTTCTTGATTCGCATCAATCAATGTGGATGAAAAAATCTCTGCCAAAATCAGTGACTGCGGTGCGGTGGGCTGGGCGCTAACTACCTAACAAGTAGCTAACTAACTGGCGGTGATAAGGGACCCATATGCCCCATTCACACGTCCGCAATTCGGTATGCGGAACGGAATTGCGGACCCATTCATTTCTATGGGGACAGACTTTGTCCCGCTAGGATCCAGAATTGCGGACCTGCACTTCCGGGTCTGCACATCCGTTCCGCAAAAATATAGAACATGTCCTATTCTTGTCCGCAATTGCGGACAAGAAAGGGCATTTTCTATATAGTACTGGCAATGTGCGGATCTGCAAAATGCGGAAAGCACATTGCCGGTGTCCGTGTTTTGCGGATCTGTGGATCCGTGGATCCGTAGATTCGCAAAACACATATGGACATGTGAATGGAGCCTTACCGGGGGGTGATCAGTGACAGGGGGGTGATCAGGGAGTCTATATGGGGTGATCAGGGGTTAACAAGGGGTTAATAAGTGACGGGGCGGAGGGTGTAGTGTGGTGCTTGGTGCCACTTTACAGAGCTACCTGGTCCTCTGGTGGTTGATCCCAGAAAATGGGACGCTGTTAACAAAACAGCGTCTGATATACCAGTTTGATTTTATTTATTTAACTTCTACAGCCTGCCAGCGATTGATCATCGCTGGCAGGCTGCAGTATAACTCTAGTGCCACGCACTGCTGTATACGCGCGCGAGATGACGCACAGATGCATCCGGCCAGAACATCAGGACCGCCCGCCGGACGCATCCGTGCGTTAGGCGTTCCTGTACTGGTTAATAAGAATTAGCGGTTTTCCCCAAATTAAACTTAAAAAAAAAAAAAAAACAGGCTAATAAAAATTCCTAAGTGTCAAGCAAAAAACATTGCAAAAATGATTTTGGTGGTCACTAAACTGCCCTGTGCACAAAATCAAAAAAATTGCTTGGACATTCAGGCCTTCTTTAAGCCCGGTTATGAAAGGGTTATAGATAGCCTACCAGCAGGATCAACTCTCATAAACCCGATATGTTGCCTGGTAGCATTGGTCTTGCTGATAGAAAGGACACCTGTCTTGTAATTTTGACAAGACATGTATTATTTTCATTATAAGGATCAACCCTAAAAGAGAATATGTCTTGTTTATTAGGGTAGATCCTGATAAAATATTTTACAATTTGTTAGATTAACAATTTCAATGTACTGAACGGCGCCTCCTCTGGTCACTATAATTAGAGGATCCTTATAAATTGGTGTGAAGACTAAATTTCCCTTATTCTTGTTTGCACAGGACAGTGAGTGAATATTAGTACAGCTACCATATTTAATGACGATCAAGGTCTGAACTATTGCTTTTAGCCATTTTAAATATATAATTATACTCCAGTCACATTCAAAGCTGTGTTTAAAGGTGCCATTTGGACATATTGTACAGATATACTTAAAACAGCTTAGTTGATACTTGCATTGTGTTTCAGGACAAGTCGATGTTTTTTTTAGTAGACCGCTAGAGAATTCTTAGTATAAAATCTCCCACGATTCACTAGAGCAAAGTAAGAATTTGGTCTGCGTTATATGTTATGTTATTCAGTTTGTGACCTATCAAATAGACAACAAAGCTTTTAAAGAGGTTCTCCAGGAATTTAAAAAAAATGAGAATACTTAAATATTATTTTATAATAAATATATTTACAAACACCGTTCATTACTTAGAATGGATTGTTTTGACTAGTGAGAACTCATTAGGAGAAATAAAATGGCCACCGTCCTATCAGTACACACAAAACCTGTCCTAATCACACAGCAGGACACGTTACTTCACCACAATGAGCCATAGTGCTGCCTCATCCTCCCGTCTGCTCTGCTTGTCAGAATCATGAACCTGAATACAGGTGAATTTCTGTGGGAATGGAGATGATGAGGAGACATGAGAGGAGGGTGAGGTATGGGTAATGAGCAGCAGTTCTGGTATGCAGTCTCCATTACCACAGTATGTCCTGTTTGTCCTCTCTGTACTTCATGTCTCCTCATGAACTTCATTCCTACAGTTGTTCAGCTGAAGATCTTATCATCTTTATTTAGGATCATAATCCCTGACAAGTAGAGAGGAGGAGGATCAGGCAGCTCTTTATCTCAGTGTTGTAAAGTAGCTTCTCCTCATGTGTGATTAGGACAGGTTTTGTGTGTACTAATAGGACAGCGGCCATTTTGTTTCCACTGATGATTGCTCCCCAGACAAAATGAGTAATTATGGGGGCGTCGGGGCTCTATGCTGGAAAAGAACTAAACAGTCACTTCCCCATGCATTCTAAATGGAGAGAAATCCATTCAGGATGCATCAGGATGTTATCAGTTCAGTCTTTTTGACAATTCGGGACAGGGATAATACCACAGCATGCTGCGGTATTATCTCCATCCCAAATTCCGAAACACATGCCGGAATGCCGGATTCAGAATTTTTTCCCATTGGAATGTATTAGTGCCAGATCCGGCATTCAATCTATTGCAATGCCGGATCCTTCCTTATGGTCTGGGCATGAGCAGACCGGTAAAAATGTGAAAAAGATATATAACGGATCCGTCTCTCTGCATGACAAGCGGAGAGACTGATCAGTTTGTGTACAGCATTTGTAAGATGGATCCGTAGCTAGATCCGTCTTCAAATGCTTTCAGTTTGCTTGCAGATTGATGGATCCGGCAGGCAGTTCCGGCAATGGAACTGCTTGCCGGATCACTGTGCCGCAAGTGTGAAAGTACCCTAACTCGAAAAGTCAAGTCAAATCCCTTCTTCCATGGCTATATATTAGGTGGTGCAATCATTTTCTCGCTTCGGTCATTGAGTGCACCAGCAGAATGAATTAAAGGATTTGCCATGAGAAAAACAAAATATATGTTTAGTCCATGCTGTAAAATCTGGCAGACCACATGGCTGTGTTATCATACAGTAGCGAAGCTCCACAGCTTGATAGCTTTAATGAAGTACATTTTATGTCCCTCTTCTTGTAAATGTATTTCAGGATTAATAAAATACATTGAAGTGATTGATGCCAATGCTGATACCACAAGTCAAAGTAGGCAAATCATTGTGGGCGAAGATGGTTCCCATAGTAGACAGATTGCAAAGAAATAATATATTCAAAATTGGCAAATGTAGAGATAGCATCTGAGGTTCTACGCAGTAGAGGTAGACCCTGAAGTTCTACATAGTAGAGATAGCCCCTGAAGGTCTTCACAGTAGATATAACCCCTGAAGTTCTACACAGTAGAGGTAGTCTCTGAAGTTCTACATAGTAGATGTAGCCCCTGAAGTTATACACAGTCGAGGTAGCCCCTGAAGTTCTAAACAGTAGAGATAGCCCCTGAATGTCTTCACAGTAGAGGTACCCCCTGAGGTTCTAAGTAATAGAAGTAGCCCCTGGAATTCTATGCAATAGATGTAGCACCTGAAGTTCTACACAGAAGAGGTAGCCCATGAAGTTCTACACAGTAGAGGTAGCCCCTGAAGTTCTACACAGTAGAGGTAGCCCCTGAAGTTCTACACAGTGTAGTGTAGCCCCTAATGTTCTACACAGTAGATGGTAGCCCCTGAAGTTCTTTACAGTAGAGGTACCCCCTGAGGTTCCAAGTAATAGAAGTAGCCTCTGGAGTTCTAAGCAATAGAGGTAGCCCCTGAAGTTCTACACAGAAGAGGTAGCCCATTAAGTTCTACACAGTAGAGGTAGCCCCTGACGTTCTACACAGTAGAGGTAGCCCCTGAAGTTTTACACAGTGTAGTGTAGCCCCTAATGTTCTACACAGTAGAGGGTAGCCCCTGATGTTCTTTACAGTAGAGGTAGCCCCTGAGGTTCTAAGCAATTAAAGTAGCCCCTGAGGTTCTAAGCAATAGAGGTAGCCCCTGATGTTCTACACAGTAGAGATAGCCCCTGAAGGTCTTTACAGTAGATATAACCCCTGAAGTTCTACACAGTAGAGGTAGTCTCTGAAGTTCTACATAGTAGATGTAGCCCCTGAAGTTATACACAGTCGAGGTAGCCCCTGAAGTTCTAAACAGTAGAGATAGCCCCTGAATGTCTTCACAGTAGAGGTACCCCCTGAGGTTCTAAGTAATAGAAGTAGCCTCTGGGGTTCTATGCAATAGATGTAGCCCCTGAAGTTCTGCACAGAAGAGGTAGCCCATGAAGTTCTACACAGTAGAGGTAGCCCCTGAAGTTCTACACAGTAGAGGTAGCCCCTGAAGTTCTACACAGTGCAGTGTAGCCCCTAATGTTCTACACAGTAGATGGTAGCCCCTGAAGTTCTTTACAGTAGAGGTACCCCCTGAGGTTCCAAGTAATAGAAGTAGCCTCTGGAGTTCTAAGCAATAGAGGTAGCCCATGAAGTTCTACACAGTAGAGGTAGCCCCTGACGTTCTACACAGTAGAGGTAGCCCCTGAAGTTCTACACAGTGTAGTGTAGCCCCTGATGTTCTACACAGTAGAGGGTAGCCCCTGATGTTCTTTACAGTAGAGGTAGCCCCTGAGGTTCTAAGCAATTAAAGTAGCCCCTGAGGTTCTAAGCAATAGAGGTAGCCCCTGATGTTCTACACTGTGGAGGTAGCCCCTGAAGTTCTACATAGTAGACATAGCCCATACAGTTCTACACAGTAGAGGGTAGACCCTGAGGTTTTAAACAATAGATATAGCCCTGGAGTTTCTACCAGAGGTAACTAGAGATGAGCGAATTGAAGTTGATGAAGTGGAATTTGATCCAAATTTTTGGAAAATGTCGATTCGCACCAAATCTGAATTTCCTCAGGCTTTGAAGTAACCAAGTATATTTTTTCCCAAAATGGCTGCTGCATGTGTTAGGGCATGGGGCAAGGAACTCTGGGAACGAGGGATTAGCTACAATGCCAAGCATGCAGCCAATCAGCAGCCAGCCCTGTGATGTGATAGCCCTATAAATAGCCTCAGCCATCTTGGATTAAGACATTTTCCAGTGTACTTAGTGCAGGAAGAGACGTCAGCAGGCGCTAGGGAAAGTGGTAGAAAAGACTTCAAAGCTTTTATTTTGCTGTATAGAAGTTCAGGGAAAGGATAGGGAGGAATCATTCACAGTATTGAAGCAGAACAGGGTTCAGTAGGGGAGTTTACAGCCTGGGTAATAGGCACAATCCTATTACACCTTGCTGCACTGACTGCGGATCCAAATTGCCATTATACTGCTCTGTAATTCCAGCAAACCGTTCTTGTGATTCGGGTGCAAGTCACTAGCCAGCAAGTCACTAGCGTGGCCGGGAGTCAGCAGGGTGGCAGCAGTGGGAGGTCGGGAGCCAAACATGCCCGGGTAGACCACCAGCTTTGTAGCCGCCTACCTGGTCGGAAAGTAGTGTTACAGGGGTTCACGGAAGCAGAGGCGGTAGCAGTCAGTCAGTGCGGAGTGTTGGGGGTAAAACCACCTACTCAACGGTGTGGCAGTTTTTTGTTAAGCCGATGGACATTTGTAGAATCTGTGGGCAGAAGGTGAAGCATGGCCAGGGTGCCAATGTTGGCACCACTGCCCTGCTTCAACATATGCAGCGTCACCATAAAGTGTCCTGGGAGAACCGTGGATCCAATCTGGTGGTCCAGCCTGCCGCAGCAACCAATGCATCACCCACTGGCACGCACCTGATTTTAGGCAGTCAAGGCTTCACCACCTCAGCCGAAGGGAGCTGTCTGTCCTTCCCATCATCTGCTGGTCCTGATGCTCCTGGTTCTCATCCTACTCCTCATCAGTCATTCCGTCAGCAATCGATCATCAAAGCCATTGCCTACAGACAACAATATGCGTGCACTCATTCAACAGCACAGATGCTGAAGGTGCTCCTGGCCAAGTTGCTGGTGCTGCAGTCCCTCCCTTTCCAAGTGGTGGACTCTGCACCTTTCAGAGAACTGATGGCTTGTGCCGAGCCGAGGTGGAGAGTCCTAAGCTGTCATTTATTTGCCAAAAAGACAGTACCAGCCCTGCACACATATGTAAAACAGAAGTTTGGCCAGTCCTTGAGTCTGTCGCTGCAGCGCCGACGTGTGGAGCTGTAACTTCGGTCAAGGAAAACATGTCTTTTACGGCACACTGGGTGAATGTAGTTCCTGCACAGCCAAACGAGCAACTTGGCCAGATGACGCTGCTTCCACCTCAACGTTCTCATGCTGTTGGTCCTGCGACAATGTCCACCTCTGACTTCTCATCCTCCACCATGTCCTCAGCCTCCACTGCAAGGACTATTCACACTGCCCTTCCAGCATACCACATGTGCAGGGCTCGGCGGTGTCATGCTGTTCTGCACCTCGTTTGCCTGGGAGAACAGAGTCACACAGGGTAGGAACTGTTCCGTGTCATTCATCAAGAAATCGAATCCTGGCTTTCTCTGCAACAACTCAAAATGGGAACCATGGTGACCGACAACGGGAAGAACATTGTGTAGATGCTGCGCAAAGGAGGGGTAAGCCATATGCCCTGCATGGCACACATGTTTAGTCTGGTTGTCAAGCGGTTCCTGAAGTCTTCCACCCATATGCAAGACTTCCTAGATTTCCTAAAAATGGCCAGGAAACTTTGCATGCACTTCAGCCACTCGTACACCACAAAGCACACCCTCCTTGAGCTGCAGCAGCAGAACAGCATCCCCCAACACCCTCATTGAGCTGCAGCAGCAGAACGGCATCCCCGGCTAATATGCGACGGTTCCACCCATTGGAATTCCACCCTCCATATGTTGGACTGACAATACGAACAGAGAAAGGCCATAAACGATTTATTGATGATCGAAGCGGACAGAAGTACTCCTGTGTGTAACTTCGATTTCAGCCAGTGACAGCTCATGCGTGACACCTGCCGTTTGCTCAGGCCCTTTGAGGAGGCCACGTTATTTGCCAGTCGCCAGGTCTACAGAATGAATAACGTCAGTCCACTACTTCATGTCCTGGAACAGATGCTGGTAAATCTGGCTGGTCTGGGACTGTAGACGTGGCGCCTAGATCTCACGGCCACATGAGCCCTGCGAGAGCCAAACTGGAGGAGGAGGACATTGAAGCACAAGCAATGTATAGTGAAATAGGTGTTTTTTCTACACTGGTGACAGAAGAGCAGGAGCAGCGAAAGGAGCTACAGGGTGATCAGGAAGACGAGGCAGAGGACCCAGACACACCATGGCAGTATGGAGATGGAGGAAGGGAGTCCCTCCGAGTCACTTGCACAAATGGCCCGATGCATGCTCACTTGCTTGTGTAGTGACAGCCGAATTGTCAGAATTCGGCAGAGGGATGACTTTTGGCTCTCCACCTTGTTGGACTCTCGCTACTAGTCCAAAATGGGGGCCTTTTTTACACCCACTGAGACGGAGGACAAACTGAACTACTATAGAGACATCCTATGTAGTCAGTTGGCAGCTGCCTATCTGCGCCATAGTCCATCCTCTCGCAGGTCTGACTGGGGGGGCCCCCTACACTCACGTTCCTCTGCCATGGCTGTTGTGGTGTGGTTGTGGGGGGTAGGAGCAGCTACAGCTCCATCAGCAGCAACTTGAATCTAGAGTCGCTGATAACCAACTTTCTTCACCCGCCTAGTGAAGAAACTACTCACCAGCAGCAGATAGACCTGGAGCAGGAACTGAACCATCAGGTGGTGGCCTACTTGGACATTACCCTGCCACCCCCCTGTGGCCTCCTCCTGATGCTGTTACCACCTCCACACTATGTCATTGAGCCACTCTGTGGTCTCCTCATGCTGCTGCTGCCACCTCCACACTGTCATTGTTCCGCCCTGTGGCCTCCTCCTGATGCTGCTGCTGCTGCCGCCACCTCAATGCTCTGTCATTGTGCCACTCTGTGGCCTCCTCCTGATGCTGATGCTGCTGCCACCTCCACACTGTCATTGTGCCACTCTGTGGTCTCCTCATGCTGCTTACACCTCACCACTATGTCATAGGGCCACTCTGTGGATTAATCATGCTGTTTCCACCCTCCCCACTTCATTATTGGGCTACTATTTTGCCTTTCGGCCTGGCTGACATCATCATTTATTTGACCCTTCTTCTGATCTGTCAGAAGGAAGGAAAAATGAGACGCACAACGGATCCTGTCTATTTAACAGCTGTAAGGCCTGCATGACATGGTTCCTATTTTGCATCAGAATTGGCTTATGATTTGGTAGCTAAAAGTGGGTAGTGGGTAGCAGGAGTGGGTACAAAATACAGAAGACTTGCAAATATTCCATTCACGTGTCATCTCTGTTTTGGATCCACTCCTGTTTTTTTTGGCTTTAGCAATACTGATGGATTACTGACCAAATGCTGACCGAGTGAAGGCGGATGCTCCACAGACAGGATCCGTTTTTGGGGGTTATTGTTCTGACGGATCACAGGGAGGGCAAAATAATCAGTGACGTCAACACAAACTTACTGCTGACACCCTCTCCACTCTGTCGGGGGGCTCGACTTGTATGAGCGTTTAATAGAACAGGTTCTGTAGACATTTATGTGGAATCAGCTGCGGAAGGTGTAAATGGAGTGCGCTTCTTCTTAACGCTAACATTGACCTGTAAGGCTGAGTTTAAACTTGAGTTATTTGGTCAGTTTTCGCCCCCTAACTGCCCAAATAAGCGAAGTGTGCAGTGATTGTAATAGTGACTGTCATCTGCATGTCATACTGACTCACTGTATTGTTTCACTACCACAGAAGACTCCCTATGCGTGTTACTGCAAGTCACAGTGTTCTACACCACTATAAAGGCTCTCTGCAGCCAGGAATTAGCCGTTTTTTAACACGATTCGCCACGAGTGAATTCGGATCGAACAAAAAAATTTTAAAAAAATTTGCCGAAGCGGCCAAATAGAATTTTTGAGAAATTCGCTCATCTCTACTCTAGACGTAACACCTGATGTTTCCTCACAGTAGAGGTTCTTCATCACTGCTTCAGCTAATCATTGACTGCAGTGGACAAGTGACCCAGGTCAAACATATTTTCCTCTTTTTTATAAATGTGCAAAAAATTCTAAAATTTGATCTTCACTTTCTCATCATGGGGTATTGAGTGCAGATTGATGAGGGAAAACTTGAATTTTTATTTTATTTCACCACAAGGCTGCAACCTAAGTATAAAGACTTTCCAAATACATTGTATAATAGCTACATCGATTATCTGAGGAGGGTTAAAGGACAACACATTTAAATCTTAAATGTGGATTTGAATAGGATTTCTCACAAACACAGTGTTATTTCCCCAACTCATGGAAGAATTTCCTAAGAAGAGACAGGCGAGCTGGTTGTCCTACTTTCGAGTATGGTGGACAACCCGTTGAAATATTGACCTGAAAGGTCATGATTTTGGTTGTTTATTGTTAGTACATTGCTATTCTACAATAATTTTTACTTATTTATCATTTAGCCAATAAGCTGTGACACGCACAACATGTAATACTTATTGACTGAATAGTTATGGATCCCCAGTAATTCTCACAACGGGATTAAAAGTCAGTTTAATTACAGTCAAAGGAAAGAAATAATTATAATTGTTTTCATCGATGATCATTAAGCACTGAAGGTTAATCATCAACTCTGTCATGGAAACAATTATATGGTTTAAAATTGATTTACAGAAAATGCAAAACTAATCTGAGACGACCACAGTACGTCAAACTGTCTCTAAATTTCTACGGCCATTTCATAGATTTGAAACCTTAAAGTGGATCTAGTAAATGAATTACCAGAAGATGCAAAATAGGAAACATTTTGTTAGAAGGTTAAAGGGGTTCTCAAGACTGCATGTTTTTTTTATTATATGGGGCAGAATGGGTTAAAATAAACAATCCCCTGCTGCTGTGGTTCTGACACCTTCTGGGTTTCCGATGGTCTCCACTTTCTGGTCCTGGCTCAAGGTACCCGGATTGGCAGGAGAAGTCTGACGTTCACAGTGTAGACTCATGACTATAGATTTAATACCAAAGTATACAAAGCCAAAGTTATGGTTAGAGATGAGCAAAGTATTGGAAAATTTAATTCGGCTGCTTCGCCGAATTTAACAAAAAAATTTGCTGTGTGGCAAATTACATTCCCACGAAGAGCATTTCTTTGTAAGAAGTAGGTGCAATGATGGGGAGCTGCGATTGTGCTGCACCCGTCATTGTACCCCTCAGATGCCGCATTCATACATGATCACGGGATCTGATATACATAAAAAGGTGTAACATTTAAAAATAAATAAATCATACTTACCTGATCCATTTACTCGCAACGGGCCGGCTGCTGCCATCTTGCTTGAAGATCTGTCGCAAGATCTTGCAAGTCCCCAGATTTCGTCATCACACCAGCGGCCGTGGTGACGTTATAAGTCACTGCACACAGGATTTTATGCTAGCCAGATGGCAGTGGCCGGCCCGTTGTGAGCAAAGATTTCAGATTAAATCGATTTGCTACCATGAAGCATGAGGAAATTCAGCTTTGCTGTGAATTGAATTTATCCAGAAATTCAGATGGAAGTCCACTTTGTAGACTTTAATTCGCTCAACAATCGGGCAGTGGAAACCCACCATCAGGTGTAAATTTGGACTTTGCAGATAGGGTTTTACTTATAATGATATATCAAGAAAGATCTGAATAATCCAGAATATGGAAGCCTAAACAGAAAAAGTATTGAAGGCTTAAAAGTTTGAAATTGGGGTAGAATGCTGAACACTGTCTATACCTAAGTTTGTCTTTTTTTATTTTCAACGAACACACAAAAATTATTATACTAAATCTAGCTGAGCTATTCCTATTGTCTACAACCTTCGAAGTCTCCAGACTGACGTACTATGGAGCAGATCTGACTGTTATAGTAACCAAGGACATCTGAATGTATTATTCACATACTGGAGGTCTGAAGATGATTTCATATTTTTTTTATTATTTTTTGTGTGAATTGAGCAAAAAAACAATAATTTCTGAAAAGCAGGTTAAAGTATTTTATGGTTTACATTTTTTAAGAGAAACTTTGGACTTAATACGTGCTGCAAGCTAAGAATATTTTTAAACATTTGGTTACAGTGAGGTGCAACTGGAAATCCTTTTGGTTGAAATGGGAATTTTAACTCTATTTATGATATGATTAATCATAAATCGTATAATTCAGACTTTTGAGGTTGTGGGTGCCTCTTGAGGACCTGGTGTGTGAAACATGAGAAGGATAGATATGGTCCAGGTAAGAATGGCATAACAGTAATGTTGTGTATTCACAGAAAATTAAACTGAATGTTTCAGTCCAGTGGTGGAAACTTTTCCAACAATATATCTGTGAAGGAGTGAAGAAGTATAGTGCCTGCATGGGATGGAGGAATAAGGTTCTTCTGGAGTTCGGCACAAGTTTTTGCCACCAAGTATCAAAGCATGTGGGACCAATCAGTGCTGAAGTCCCTTTCTTCTAGGGTCACATGGTCTGAATTTATGACATTCAGTATAAACCTTCTCCATTACATTTAATTAGTTTCCTACTGTAAACAGTGTCAGACTGGGGTACTTACGGCCCACTAGTAAAATTTATTTTGGGGGCCCACCGTATGGATACATTCAAATATAATAAATAATCTAACAAGTTTTTTATGTGAACATAGGCTGGCTGAGGTGCTGTACATTGAATATAAGTATGTAGTGCAGTAAGTCTAATGTGTCATGTGCAACTTGTGCAGGGGGTGGGAGACTAGGGGCCCACCTTGCTCAAGGGCCCACCAAGGGATTCCCCTGTACCGCTGTGGGCCAGTTCGAGCCTGACTGTAAATCTTTGTCAATGATTGAGCGCTGGTGGCTCTACTCTATAACTGGAATACCTTCATACTAAGAATTGTTGTACGTGTAGAAACCTATATAAAGAAATATAGGGGGTTATTTATTAAGATCGGCGTTTTAGACCCCATAGTTGGTGGAGGATCAGCCAAATTTAGAAAGAGGTGCCGGCCTCGAAATAACTTTGGCGTTTCCTACGCCAGTCTAAATGTAACCAGCTTCCTAGCTGTCTTACATTTCGACCATTTCATATGTCTAAAACAGGCATTGAAAGTGATGAATGAGATGGGCCTGCCGGCCTCTCCCCGCCCACTTTTTTAGACCTGGCATGAGCAGGGAATAGTTGCAGATTGTGGCGCAAATAATCTTTGCGTCACAATCTGCGCCAGAAATACACCTAAGGGCTCTTTCACACTTGCGTATTTCTTTTCCGGCATAGAGTTCCGTTGTCGGGGCTCTATGCCGGAAAAATCCTGATCAGTTTTATCCTAATGCATTCTGAATGGAGAGAAATTCGTTAAGGATGCATCAGGAGAAATCCGTTCAGGATGCATTCAGTTCAGGACCGGAACGTTTTTTGGCCGGAGAAAATACTGCAGCATGCTGCGCTTTTTGCTCCAGCCAAAAATCCTGAACACTTGCCGCAAGGCCGGATCCGGAGTTAATGCCCAGTGAAGGGCATTAAACCGGTTCCGGCCTTAAGCTAAACGTCGTTTCGGCGCATCGCCGGATCCGACGTTTAGCTTTTTCTGAATGGTTACCACGGCAGCCAGGATGCTAAAGTCACGTGATCCATGCGCGTGATCCATGCGCATGGGACGCTCTGACGTGATTCTGGAGCGCCTCGGGAGCCGCACGGGCGGTAAGTATACTGCTCCCCCGCTCCCCACTACTACTATGGCAACCAAGACTTTAATAGCGTGCCTGGCTGCCATAGTAACACTGAAAGCATTTTGAAGACTGATCAGTCTTCAAATGCTTTCAGTTCACTTGCGTTGTTACGGATCCGGTGGGCACTTCTAGCGACGGAAGTGCACGCCGGATCCTAACAACGCAAGTGTGAAGGAGGCCTAATATAGGCGTATTTCTGGATAGTAAATGAACCTCGAAAGGGTTGAGCATTTTATTGGCAGCCTATATTTTTGTTTTATCTTTTTGCCTATCCACGTCTTTTCAGTTTTTTCTTATGACCGATAAACTAGATTCCCTTTTCTGATATGATCACTGATTTATTCAGGGTTGGACTTACTGTAGTTTGGGTTGGAAACTATTTTTTTATCTACTTGTACTTATACATTTTTATTTGTACTTTTTTATTCTAGACCTTTGATATACATTATAATCTTTTGTGCATTCTATGTTGCACCATAGTAGTCCCCTTTACTGAGAAAATAGACCTGTTGCAGTGACACCCACCACTGTTATGGCTGTACTTGGTGGGAGGGTTGAATTCGGATTCCCCCTCTTCTCGATAGCAAACCAGCAGTCATGATTACTCATGTGACCATCATGATCAACAAATGCTGCGTCAATCATTGAACATCATGGAGATCATTTATTGTGGCATGCTATGCCAGAAATTGATGTAAAACAAGTCAGAAACCCCCAGTTTGCAACTTTTTGTACACTAAATTTAGGTGCACATGGTGTTTACACAGCACCTGGGGAGTGGGGTGTCGCGGAGGGAAGGCTTCCAGCCCCCAAAAATTCATTATAAGTTCCTCCAATTTCCTGGCATAGGTTTCTTGGAGTAGATTTCAGTCTAGGTACACGGACTGCAGAGGATGCGCCTAATTTATGACGAGGACTACGCCTCTGGCAGCACAGGGGATATCAAAGACCAGCGAAAAATGCTGGTCTTTGATAAATGACGCCCAATGTCTGTAAAACCCTCTTGATGTTTTCTTCTATGTTCTGCCAGTCTCTGACAGTAGTGCAATCGACCTTCAGCAATCACGATGGTAGGACAACGGCTATGGCACAATGTACACATATGTCTAGGTCTTTGACAGGTTAAAGACAAAAAATATTCCACGAAAGGATGCTAGTTACATTAGATCTCATACCATCAACCAAGACACTAGCACTTTCATCTTCTTTACATGTAGAGGAACCTAAAATTACACCAGTCTTAAGTGAGGGAAATGTCATTGCTCTTCTTTAATCCTGAGCTTTCTATGCTGATCCCCTCCTAATGGATGCAATGAAACAGCAAAACTGTGCGCTGTACTGTTTTTAATATTTAATGTGCCCAATTATAATCCTGTCTCGGGGAGTTCTTCATGCGCCACACAGAATAAATAGTTCAACCAATCATA
The DNA here is from genome assembly GCA_033119425.1 of Bufotes viridis. Lineage (NCBI taxonomy): Eukaryota > Metazoa > Chordata > Amphibia > Anura > Bufonidae > Bufotes > Bufotes viridis. The sequence continues at coordinate 612,811,945 of CM065589.1, forward strand.
GTCAGCAGATAGCATTTTCCAAAATTTGTGTTTACGTGATCAAGATGAAACGGAAACGGAGCCGATAAATTATTATTTTTAGCTTCAAATTACATAGAAAATCACATTCTGATCTTGGGGTTGCAGGGGAATGGTGTTTGTTTTTAGGAAATTTCATCCATAAGACTCCAAGTTCTATGAAAACTCACCCATAGGCTAGTAATAGCTTAGAAAACACCGGCATGTCAACCCACCCCAAACTATTGAGGTTTCCAAGATCAGCACTTTGGGACCAATTTTCAAAAGAATACAGATTAAGCTGCAACTCTTCCAATGCTCTTCAATTACTGCTACACCTCCAAGACAGCCCTCTAAAATGTGCTTAGTACCATCACCAACAGTGGATGGGTAGCCTAGGGCCAAACTAGACCACACAGCAACAAACTTAAAATAATTCCCCAATAATATGCTGGATTCCTTTCATTCTTATTGCAAGGATCTGAGTTCTGGGATACCTAAGGAAAGAATCAATCTGGGCAGCACCTACAGTATAAATCCCTTTCTCACATAATTTGGGTTGGGTTATTCAGCTAATATCAGGACATTGGTGCCCTAAACTAGGTCTTTAAAGACAGCTCGCTTGACTTTTTTTGGCAAGGCAGCTACAAGCACCACACATATGCAGCATATCATCTCTATCAAGAGGAAATGGATAGAGATAGAGAGTAGACTACCTTCCATGAAGGAAAACCATACGTTTGCTACTTGGCGAACGCTAAACTCATGCCTCTGTTTCTGTGTCATGTTCTAGGGGTCAACAGAACCCCTGAACATTTCATGAGCATACAAACAACAGGCAAACGGATCAGAGAAGACAACACGAGACCTTATTAAACATGACCAAACACAAAACACATAATTCTGGATAAACGCGCAAGGTAAACAGTGGCAGATAGATCACCACTGGACCAAGTGCACCAGTTTGACGTGGGGCCAAACTCTAAGGGAGTTGTCTAAGAGAACCCTCGATCTCCACAGTACCCCTCATGGTGGTAATAGACTTTCCTGAGGGTTCATCAGGTCTCTACCTAATGTGATGGTCCTGGTGCACTTAGCCAAAACCTGCAAGATAACTGTGTAGAATGGCAAACACCCATGTCAGGAGCATACACCCTGCACACAGCCAAGCTGGAGACAGACTGCCTGAGGGCCAGAGCTCACAGGACAATAGAGCTGGTGAATGAGAGCAACTGACAACCTGGTAATTGTCATGTTCCGGGGGCCCAGGGCAGACCTCCGGAACATCATGCAAGCATGACACAGGCAGATACAGACCCTGGACCAATAGAGTGCTATATTTTATTACACATGTAATAAATAAACATGACAGTACAGCAGGTTAAGCAATAATGGTAGCACTACCACAGAAACAAGTGCATCGGCAGACCAGAGGAAAAACCCAGAGGGCGGAGAGCCAGTGAGCCCTGTTCATCACAGGGCCCCTGGTGGTGGTAATGAACTGGGCCGAGGGCTCACTGGTCGCACCACCAGGAAGGTCCCGGCACACTTGGTCTCTACCTGCAGAGAACCAGGCTGCTGCAAGCACCAGTGGAACAGACAACAAAACTGGAACCCAAGCAAACACTGGACGTGGATCAGGTGACAAGACAAACGGGAACCAGCACAGAAGCAGGTGCCTGGACCCCAAGCAGAATGGACACATGACTGTCTTAGGCAGAGTTGCACACAGACTAGAGATCCTTCCTCCGGAGAACCCAGGGACCCTCTCACAAAGGCCAGACAAACACAGGAACAGAAGTAGTAAGGCACTGCAGGACAGACAAGGAACAGACTAGATCAGAAGCAGTAGGCACTGCCAGGCAGGACAAGGGACAGGCAGGAACGGAAGCAGTTTAGCACTGCCAGGTTATCAGAAGCAGTTAGAGCACTGCTAGGCTACACAAGGAACAGAGTGGACCCAGACACAGAACAGGAACAGAGGAACAGGCAAGACATGGACAAGGATAACAACATCAACAGCATGCAGGACAGGTACAGCAGAACAGGCAAAGAAACAACAACACACCAATGCTTTACTAGGCGATACCACACAGAAGGACAGATGGCAAAAAAACCTGGGTCAGCAGCAAGGGGCAACACCCAGCAAGGCAGAAGATAGACTGACCACAAACTCCACAGCTGACAAGTAGATATAGCTTTGATAATGAGGGCACCTGATAAGCCACAGACCAGGGGAAGTTAACCCCATCAGAATCAAACAGGGAGGAGAGCCTGGATGAACAGGGAAGTGAACACACAGGCTGCAGTACAGGACGTTGCATCTACGGAGTCCACCGCAGCCTTTATGCCAGAGCACAAACAACCCACGACACAAACAGAAATGCAATGCATCTATAGTCAGACCCTGTTCACACAAAGGCCGCAACCAGCATGCACCACAACACCAGCATACATGGGAACACCCACAGCCAGTACACAAAGTGCCTGCAGCAGCTTGCACAGCAACGGTGACAGGAGCCACAGAGATGCAGATACAGGAGGCCACAAACACAGGCCACAGTTCACACACAAAACCGCTTCCAGCATGCAGCCCCAAGCAACCAGCATACACAGCTCTCAGCCTGCAGCCAGTACGCGAGAGAGTCTGCAGCCAGCCTGCATGGCCACAGACCAGAACACAGACCAGGAAAACATTAAGCCTACAAACAAAGAGCATACAAGTCACAGGATACGGTTCACACATGGCCACATAACACTGTAGCCAGCAAGCAACCAGCATACACAGGAAACAGCCTGAAGCCAGTATGTAAGAGCACCTGCAGCCAGCCTGCACAGCAACAAGTGACACAGTGAACTACACTGTGACATTGCAGGATAACAGGCCGAACTGGATAGACAAATGTCTTTTTTCGGCCCAATATACTATGTTACTATGTTACATTATAACTTAAAAACATGGTATTTGTATGCAGTTTCCACTAGGAGGAGTTCAGAGCAAAGATATTATTGCAGCTTCCATAGCAGGCAATGGTAACTGTATAAATTCCTACACACTGAGCTCCTGCCCTAGTGGTAGCTGCAGGCAGACAGATTTAGAATACTCTATCTGAAGGAGGTCACAGACCTAGATTAGTATTAGGGGAGATTTATTGATGTATGTATGTATTTATTTGTCATTTCTGTATAAATGAGCACCATACGTATGCAGTGCCTGTTACTTTTTTGGCATCACATAAAGTGGGTGAGATGAGGGTCACTTTTTAGTTACTTTTTTAAATAAAAATTTCTTCATAAATTTATCAGAAATCTAGAGTATTGAACTTTGCATCCCTTGTTGTCTGGCATTGTTTTACATACATGCACTTGGAAACTTGGTGGAGCATCTGGACCCAAACTAAGGGCCCTCTGATACCTATGTGTGCCCCTGATCATGGACATGTATGTTTGTTACACCCATCTATTAAAAATGATGTCAGGCAGGATCCTACCTCCCTTTATGATAATGTGGTACTCCTGTCCACGCTACCCTAGAAGAGGGACATGGGGAAAACCTCACCTTGGTCCCACCTTTTCACAGTCCAGCTAAAGAGACTGACCCTATGGCATTATGACAATGTGATATAACTAATCCACAAAAGAACATTGCAGCTTATGTATTAAATTGTCTATTATTATAAGGGTCACATTGTATATGGGACAGCTTTGAAGGTACATTTTTGCATGGTAATGCAAAGTAAGAAGTGTCCTTCTGCAGTATATAAGGCGGTTGCCCATTAGACCATAATTAATGGTGAATATTTCTTTTGACAATGTGTCAACCATTAGGTTCGAGAAATGACCTTCAGCTTGGACTCAAACTAAGGTCCCTTTTACTCAAGGCATTGACTAGGAACAAAGTTTTGTGCAAATGTTCCTTCACCTGATCATTGCCTCATGTAAATATGCTTCTAATCACCCCAAAAATAAGCAAATGGTTAAACGATCAGATTTTTTCAATACTTGTTGGCGGTACATTGCCTTTTGTAATCCAGGGATGTGCTGCCGACAACTGTATGGGGAGGAATTACCAATCATTCCTCCTCATGAAAAACATTTCTTCATATTAATCTCCTTTGGTACTCATTTCCCACTACAGTATGCCCACTTGGCTGATCTTGACTGTGTCCAGAACAAGGGCAAGGAAAATCACTGTCAGGCATCACTGGTGGTGGCTTGTCTTCCTAAGAACAAAAGTTTTGGGCAAGATCAGTAGTGATGAGCGGCAGGTGCCATATTCGATTTCGACGAAATTCGCGAATATTCGAATGAATATTCGTTTCGTATTCGTCGAAATCGAATATTCGTCATTTTTTCTAGTTATCGCGATTAAAATGCGATTTAAATAATCGCATATTGCGATTTGTACTTAAGGCTACTTTCCTATTGGTTTCATATCTAGAATTAGCGAGGATGACGAATATGACGAATGTAGTCGTCATATTCTCAAAACGAAGATAACTGAGTATTCTACATCTTCGCTTTAGCAACCTATTCGTCAACCTCGCTAATTCTAGCAATCAAATAGGAAGGTTGACTATAGAGACAGCTGTAGCTAAATTGCTATGCGATTTTTTTTTTAATACAATAATTATATTACTTGATATGATAATATTATTATAAGTATTCTATTTATTAAAAAAAAAAAAATCGCATAGCGAATTTAACACAGCTGTCTGGTAAGTCAACCTTCCTATTTGATTGCTAGAATTAGCGAGGTTGACGAATAGGTTGCTAAAACGAAGATGTAGAATACTCGTTATCTTCGCTTTTGAGGAATATGACGAATACATTCGTCATATTCGTCATCCTCGCTAATTCTACCAAGCCAACCATAACTTCTGTGCTCATGGAGCGTCCCCATCACCATGGGAACGTCTCCATATACTAAAATGTACTGTCGGATTTGAGGAATTACGTTGAAATCGCAATGCGATTAATTCAAGTTATATTAATCGCATTGCGATTTCAACTTAGAGCTGGGTTTATAATGGGTCAGCTTGCTAGAATTAACGGTTAACGAATATGGAATATAGCAGCAGTGTTAAGTTGAAATCGCAATGCGATTAATTTAACTTAAAGTATTCGCATTGCGATTTCAACTTAGAGCTGGGTTTATAATGGGTCAGCTTGCTAGAATTAACGGTTAACGAATATGGAATATAGCAGCAGTGCTAAGTTGAAATCGCAATGCGATTAATTTAACTTAAAGTATTCGCATTGCGATTTCAACTTAGCACTGCTAGTGCATAGCTATATATTCCATATTCGTTAATTCTAGCCTATGTAAGATAGCAGTGCTAAGTTGTAATCGCAATGCGATTAATATAACTTGAATTAATCGCATTGCGATTTCAACGTAATTCCTCAAATCCGACAGTACATTTTAGTATATAGAGATTTTCCCATGGAAGGGGACGCTCCATGAGCACGGAAGTCGGCAGAAGCGGCAACGGGCACTGACTGGAGCAGCCAGGAAGCCAGGAATCCTCATGACAGGTAAGAACTACTTTTGGGAAGTGGGAAAGAAAAAAATATAACTAAAAAAAAAAAAAAAAAAAACGAATATTCGAAATAGCGAATTTATAGCGCTATATTCGAAATATTCGCGAATTAGCGAAGTGCCGATATTCGCTAAAAAAATTCGCTTTTCGAATATTCGCGCTCAACACTAAAGATCAGGACATCTGCCATCATAGGAGACTTGGGAAATTGGTGGGTGCAATCTTCATAGCTAAGTTGTATGACCCTCAGGACAGATCTATAAAGGATCTTAATGCATGTACATGTTGAGTCTGAAGATTACACGTGTAGTCTCACGCCTCACATTTCCCCATCTTTTGCAGTTTTTTTTCCCCAGCACAAGAACAGATGGCATTTGATTTCAGTTGCTCAAAGTAGGTGTAATTCTATATAACAAAGATCAGATAGAGCCTTAATGAAATACAAAACCTGACAAAGCATTCCTTCAAACATCTGTTTTGTTCACAAACTTCGGCATCACTAGTAAAATAAATTCCCCAGTAAAACCAATTAGCGAGAGTGGAATGGTTTCAGTTGCCACTAAAGAATATTCCATTAATATGTCCCGCAGATTTGGAGATCTGCAGAGTGATTAGGATGTTGCTTTCTCTCAATTCCTAAATTCTCTGCTCCGATTGTTGCTTTTACAGTCCCTTTCTTTAAAAACCAGCTGATGATCACATTGTGATAGGACTAATGAAACTTAGAGATGCTTTATGAGCATGCTTCGGTAATTTGGAAAGACCTCCCGTACTCCGATTTTACAGCCAAAATTCTTTTCTAATTGGGCCAAATTGGACCGTTCTTAAAATGTAAAATCAACACAGATGGCATAGTTTGGGGAATTTTGTATATTTTTTAGCTTTTCGATAAAATTATTCATAGTTTTTGGCAGTGTTAGGCTTCATTCGCACAATGATGTTACGACTCTATACAACTTTGGTATTACTGGGCCATAAAAAGTTATCCCTGCCATATACAGAGAAATAATCCACCAGGCAGCACAAGTCACCTATATGACCCACTTTGCCATGACTCTGGTTAAGGTACTTGGCTGGCCACAGGACTTAAAGGGGTATTCCCATCTGGGACATTTATGGCATATCAATGTCTGGGACACACTACAATCTCAAGAACTGAAGTGAAAGGAGGGCAAGCCACGCATGTGTGACAAACCCTTCATTCACTGCTATGGGACTTCTGAAAATACTCTAGAGCTTGCACCAGTTTTCTGATACCTTAGTCCACAGATGTAAACTGGGTCCAGATCAGCCAGGTCCATCTGGCCTTGTGACAAGCTCTGGTGAAATACTTAGGAGTAGCCTTAGCTTCCTACCAACCGGAGTGGGTAGGGAGACTGACAAGTTTGAGTTTGCTGCCTGTGGTTTCCGGACAGCAATCACAGTAATTTTCTGACATTACCAATCTGATTTATGATTTCCCATGATCGACCTCTGTTTGTTTAGCAGATATAACCCTCTGCTGCCTGACCTGACTTCTGCCTGACTCCCATATTGACCCTGACCTGCCTGTCCTGACTTATGGCCTGACTACTATACTGCATGAACTCTGCCTGCCCTGATCTCAGCTTGTCCAGTGATTACACAGTTCCATTCCAAACCCAGAATAGATACAATTATTAAACCATTACATGCGATCCTGGGATGTGCTTTTTAGGTGATAAGGAGTGAGCAATCTCCTGTTTTATTCCTGTTTTTCTTTGTATGTGAATCATCAAAAACAAGAAAATGGAAGTCATTTTGGAGGATAAGTGCAGATTCATGGGGCATGTGGTTCTTCAGTATTTTCCATTTAACAATAGGATGCATGGTGATGAAACTAGCAACGCATGTTAGTAACGCTTGCATTACCACATCTCTGCAGGGGAAAAAAGCTGTAAAATACTTAATTATAGATGTAACGAGTGTGTTAAGTTATTAGAAATGTCTAAGATGTTCCTTCATGATTAGGGTTCTGGTTGTTTATATATGTTGCATCATGGATTTCTCCAACTTTTGGCTTCCACGGGGGCTGTAAGCATCACATATGGAAAATATATTACATGGTCTATGTACAGTATATACAATATTGCGGAACGGAATGGAACGGAGCAGCTTCTGTGTTTTGCGGATCCGCGACGGTCGTGTGCATGAGGTCGTGTGCATGAGGCCTTACCTTCAATTTCTAACTCTTTTCCCTGAATGTTTTAGATCTTCTCTGTGCATGTTCTGCCATTTTCTACTTCTCTTGCCTTCATGTTTAACCTCATTTTCCTACATGTTCTACTTTTCTTCCCTAAATTTTCTACCTCTCTTGCCCACATGTTCAACTTCTCTTCCCTACATGTTCTACCATTATTTCTTGTTTCACCTCAGATCCCCTATGTTCTATTGAATTTTTCAACTCTTCCCTTAATGTTCCTAATCTGTCATCTTCATATTATTTCCTATTCCTTGCATGTTTCACCTCTGTTTCCCCCCATGTTACATCTCTGTTCTCCCATGGTCTACGTCTCTTACGTCAATGTTCCACCTCTATTCCCTACATGTTGTAACTTTTCTTCCCTCCAGGTTCCTCCGCTACAGTATTTCCTTTATCTTCCTCCCCTGATCTTTCCACTCTCTTCTCACAATGTTCTAACTCTGTAACTTCAATGATCCACCTAATTTTTTCATGTTTTATTTCTTGGGCTTTTTCTGTCTTCATGATTGACCAAGAACATATTAAGAACTCCCTTATAACCATGGTGTAGCCCCTCAGCAGCTTCATGTTTTATATTATTTTTTAAAATTTACTAACAGAATTTTGCTTCCCTTACCTGGTCCTATAAAATATTTTATGTGCACACTGTAAATGAAAGAGAGAAGATCTCGAGACACCACTCACCACCTTGCTTACTACACACGGATAAAGTAGGATAAGATCATTTGTCATGTATAAGGAACATGCAGCATATACAAATGTACAATTATCTGTAAGTGTTACTGGCAGACAGCACCGGGTGCAGCCAAAGGAACAATTACTCCGCTTGTCATGAATTTTCTCTTTGGCGGTATGGATAGCCTTGCTGTCAAAACATTGCACAGTTTTTCTTTCAAGCCCGCCAAGCAGCCCTTGCAATATTCTCCTGTGCCCTTTTCGAAAGCTCTAATTCAGACGCTAGAAACAGAAAGAATGGCGTGATTCTAGCTGCAGATATAACTGGAATACAATATTAACATGCTAGGATACAGTAGTCATTGATTCCTTAAAGGAGTTTTCCGGGAATAAAGATTTTCTATCTAATGCATGTAGCCTCTGTAAACAGAAGATTCATACGTACCTGTTCCCCACCACCCTAGTCCTCCTTGCAGGCTCCATCGTCTCCATATTCCAGTCCCTGGAGTGTTTACATCAGGTGCTGCATGGGCATGATCCCATGATCAGCTGCAACCAGTGACTGGCTTCAGTGTTGATATAACACCTGTGACCACATCGCCAGCGGAATCCAATTATTGGCTGCAGCGCTGCATGTGACCACGACCATGCTAAGCCGGATGTAAACAATCCATGGGACCAGAACATGCTGAAGCCAGTGCGGAAAACAGGAGTGGAGAGGAACAGGTAAGTATGGATTTTCTCTTTATGGAGGCAGGTTGTGGGCTTTAGATAAAATGTAATTATTCCTGAAAAAACAATTTGAAGTGATATTCCTATGTAACTCAAAGAGGTCCAAAATTCTGTGGTGATTAATTAATTTATATATCATTATAAGCTTTTCCATTTTTTTGATACAGAGAAGAAAGCTGCAGATGTTCTTTCTCAGCAGGTTTGCATCCACATGCAGCAGAAAAATTCTGCTCGGAAATTGATTAGGGTTGCAGATATGCAGTACCCCTGAACAGGGTTATTGCAAAAGGGTTAACTCATGTAATGTTGTATTGTTGAAGGAAAAGTTCTGATTTATTGTATCTTATGGACAGTGTAGGATTAACAACCTTGTATTATTACCTTAGGTTGCCAGGAGATTGACCTGGGTCCCCCCCGTCCTGAAGTGCCAGATAGTTGATTCTAGCTGTGCTACAGTGAGGACCTAGATGCACAAGCTCTCTAGAGCCAGTCCCAGGCTCAGAGAACCTTCATCTCTGAGATTTCTACAGCCAACATGGCAGCTTTACCAACAAAGTGGTCAAGAAAAAGGAAGTTTAGAAGGTTGTTCATTGGAGCCACTCAGCAAGATATTGTGCAGAGAGAGACCTTACTACTGTGAGAGGGAATATTGCCAGAGCACCCTTCCACACTTGTAGATGGTTTGGCCAGCTGTATCTTAAATCGGCTATCACGTCTGATATGGAAGGTAACAGACGTGTAGCGCACAGGGGGCAGAGGGAGGAGTGGTGACCCATAGCTCACCTAGCACTGGCACCTGGCTGCCCTGTTGTCCCTTGATGGGCTGCTAACCCGATCACGTGCCTTGTCCCTGGCTTACCCTGAAATAAGCCCTAGGTAGTAAGTAGGGCGGTGGGAGCAGTAGTCCTCACCACTGACACCAAGGGGAACAACAGGGAAATGACAAACCTCAAAAACACCACATACGATCCCCGAAGGGAGACAACAAACAAGAGAAAACCAGATATCCGAGAGCACCAGATCCAACGGCTTCACAGGAACTCCAACTCCACCAGAGGTCAGAATAGAAAATCTGGAAAGAAGGTCTATATGTGGCAACAAGGGAAGAAGGAAGAGAGAATATATAGTAGCTGGGAGCGGTTGAGAGAGAACAGCTGAAAGGAAAAGCTACAGATTCCTAAAAGGGACAAAAAGGATCAAAACCCTAATCAGGAAAACCTGGATCGGAATCCATTACCACCACTAGGTCATGGAGCGATCTCTTGAAACCGAGCGAGTAGCCACCCAGTGTGACCTTCTGACCCCAGGTCGTGACACCCTTGTGACATCTGCTCCATGCAGCGGGAGAAAATGTTTATCAAGAACCTCATGGCCAGAATATGATTCTGCTCAGAGACTTTAGGAAGACAGAGAAGAGTACTACGACCCCCATCATTGTGCAACGAGCTGGCTGCAGGTCACGGTAAAGAGAATGGGAATAGTTGTATTCACGGTGGTGGTCCTAGTTCTGGTGCTCCCTGAGCCATGCAGCGATAGGAGGGTGCACATTTTCTTCCCTTGGGGAATACTCTGGCTCTGGGGCCCACTGCCTCGTGGTAGTACAGTGCCCTGGGTGTTTGTAAGTTTTGGGGTTGCAAGGCAGGGGTCCCTGAAATGAAAGCTAATGCAGTGCTGTGGTGATGAAGGTGCTGCATGCAATGATGAGGTCGGCTTGATAAACAAATGAACAGTCTTTACTGCAGTAGCGTGGCATACAGTTTACACTTGCACCATTAGGCACACAGTAGCATCAATTAGCTCACCCTGAGGTTGGAGCATGGAGTAGACAGGCCACCTGCTCCTGAGTCACTGTCTGAATAAACTATGCTTTCTTCCCAGTTTAGCCAAGGAACGGCCCCCTCTGTAAGATTCAGTTGATATCAATCAGAATAAATTTTCTTCCTCAGAGGCAGGTGGTAAGGCTTTGCCTCCTACTAAATAATGCTGCTTCTTCTCTGCTCTCTCATCAAGTAATGGCTGAGGCAGCCCCCCCCCCCCTAGAGGATGTGGAAGGAGCTGCCACCACTGACCAACTGTTACTAAAAACACAACTGAACACATTAGACCCACAACAACCACTTGTAGTCACTTCAATTGTTGTTGTCCTTCTATTTGTGGAAGGATTGCACTGTGATCTCCTTGGAACTGTGCCTCATTACTGTTGGATGTACTACTACTCCTATTCTGCCCTTTAGTAAAGAGAGACGTATTTATTGATGTGAACTGGCTACTGACTCCTTCACCATCCGCTGGCCATTGCACCTACCCTCCTGCCTTGTACCCAGATCAACATCTAACATCAAGGGCACCCAAACTACCACCTCACAGGAGACCTAACAACAGAGTGTACGAGGGAAAAAAAGGTACGCCCTCTAGTCACTGCCCAAGAGAGAGCCATCATGGACTGTGAGTACTATACCCTCAGGGCCATAACCACCACTCCCATCCTCCACGCACTCCAAAACGGGTCGCTGAAGATAGAGATGAGTGAATTAGTTCTAAACTAAGTGCATTTGGTCTGAATTTTCAAAATATTTGGGTTGAATCAAAATTTTTGGCAATTCCATTTGGGCAAAAAGCCAAGTATCTACTTTCAGAAAACATATGGGAAAGGAGATATAATAACATTTTTATGACATTAGGGGGAGATTTATCAAAACTGGTGTAAAAGAAAACTACCTTAGTGCCCATAGCAACCAATCAGATTCCAACTTTCGATTTTTAGAGCCTCTTCGGAAAATGAAAGGTGAAAATTGATTTTTATGGGCAGCTAAGTCAGTTTACCTTTACACTGGTTTTAATAAATTCCCCCTATGTGTTTAAAATAGTCAGAAAAAAAACGAGATCTGTCATAGCTGATTGCTGACAGTTTCCAGCCAGAAAATGTTTATTTTATTTTTGTATATATGAACAATGATATATTAAAAAGGTATTTGACCTTACATTTGGATCTACACTTTAAATTAAAACAAATGTACATGATAATCAGAGATAAACTGTAAACTAAAGACTACTCCACCCTCGCCGCCTCAGGTATCGCAACGGCTGAGCACTTCTTTAGCGATGCCCTTCGGAACTAACAGCCTTTTTTTATCAAATCTCCTCTGACTTTTACATTACATTTTAACATCCAGAACAGGAAAAAAGCGCCGCTCACCTCAATTGAACAGTGGAGGGCGTTGCGTTCAGTTATGTGCCGCACCAAATATAGGATTATAATGATGCTGATTTTTTTGCACATGGAGCGAAGAATGAAAGGGACTAACTATAAATCTCCCGTGACAACGCAGTGCCGGGATAGCCAATTATTCTTCGACATCGACGCGTGCAAATTGCAACAAAACATTTTGTAAAGTCAAAATGTTACAAAGCATATTATAGTCTTGAGACATTCATTATCCGATGTGAGCAAAATTCAGCCCAAAAGTAAGTGAAGCTGTATCATCGTGCAGCTATTCTTACAATCCACACCCACAACCCAGCCCAAAATTAGGAAGAATGCCACTCAGGCATTTTCCAAAATGGTCTACGAGCCAGAAACTGCTAATATATATTTTTAATGTATTTTTTTTAATGCATTAAACTGATTTTTACTTTTTAGTCCCCTTAAGGGACTTAAACCTGAGATCATTTGATTGCTTGTATCATGCACTGCATTAGTTCTTTAATGCAGTGTGTAGTGATCTTACCCATCTACAATTATACCCTGCTGTAAGGCTGCCATCCATGATAACTGCTTTGGAACCCCGAGATTGCATTAAGAGGGGTGATCTGAAGACAGAAACAGCAAAATCTCCGGGTTCAGAATTATCTCCAATCCAGGTCACTGCTAGCAGGTGTCAGCTGTAAAAGTGAACTACAGTAGCCCTCGCCATGTATGGGGCACTTCATACCCCCTTTTTCAATTATTATGTACTTGTTATTCAGGTATTGAGAAGAAGTTACAATCCACACCCCAGTCAATTTACATTGCAGTTTTTTGTTTTTTTTTAGATCTGGTGAAAACTTTTTAAATTTGCTAAAATCTCATCCATATTGTTGGTATTGAATGTAATGTGCTGTTGATTTTCTGCAAGCAATTTAACATGGAAAATCCTCAGCATTTCTGCCACATGTGAATATGCCCATAAATGCTAACCAATTTGCTAATTCCTCACCATTTTCAATATGTCTGTTTTCTTTTACATAGAGGCTGAAGATCTGTCCTGATCACATCCAATGGACACAATTACACCATTTATTATAGAATCAGAACCATTGCTTTGTGAAACACTAACGATCATTCATCCTCATACTGTAGTGATGATTTCTGCATGTAAGTGCAGGAACAAATGGGCAATGATCAAGAATGAATTCCAGATCACTGCTCCTTTATTGACCCATGTGAATGGTCCACTGTAGGATGGGTTTTCATAATAACCTAAGCTGCTTGAAAGTCCAAATATGCCCTTAACACAGACCAATTTTAACAATCAAAATGGACACATTTTATGTAACTTTATGGCAGATAGGTGGCAGAACACATCTCCTAATGCAATGGAGACATTCACTGCAAAGAAAAAAATGATCTACCCTATATTTAAGCCACACCTGTTTCTGACCCTGTGTGTAGACTAAGGCTTGGTCTCCTCGTGGTTATCATAGCCTCAACTACCCACGGAAGCCAATGGTTGCACACATTTGTTGATTAATAGAAGTACTATCTTTAAGTTCATGCCATTGAGTTCTGCAGGCCGGTGAGGTTGTGGCTGCCACAGAGTGCCAGTTCCATGGAGACCCAGCCTAATAACACCGATAATCAGTGGGGAAAATATCTACTAATTTACTGCTTTCGGGATTCATTTTCATGAAGCTTATAAAGCTCACAAAGCTCATAAAGTTACGCTCTGGCTCCTCATGAGCTGGTCCAGCCCACGAGTAACACTTTGATGTTTGAATCCCAGAGACTTAGCCGTGGGGTGCATACATAGCATGGGTCATGGGGTCTGAGGGACTCCAAAGGTCTCTCTGTCATAATCAAAGACACCAGTTTTATAACTAGCACATGGTATGTGGGACCCTTTAAGAGATTTTGCATTGCAGTCTAAGAGATTCATTTGATGTTTCTCCAAGCTCCTCCAAACTAGGAAATGTTTGAATATGCTTTTCATTGCTTCAAAGCGTTATGGTCTTTATTTTCTATTGTATCCATGCATCATCATACCTCCCTTTCAGTGAGTGCAAATTGCCATATTGTATTTTTCATATTTCCTACTGTTTACTCTGTAAATATAGCGCCATTGTATCTGTATGACTATAGCAGGAGTCCTCATCTGTCACCATGGCTTCAGCAGCTGCCATTCTTATAAACAATAGGATCCTAATGATTTGCATTGTAGCGACAATACACAATCATCTAGTCTCATGGATATTACACGTACTTTGCACAGTATGTCTGAGGTCTCGTAGATATGGGAGAGAGGGTGAGGGGCAGTAGGCAGCCGACTGGTAAAATTCAATACCAGCTAGAGATGATTGGAATCCTCACCAGGTATCAATCAAAAGAACAATTTCTCATCACATACATGATTTTGATGGCTACCAAAATCTATCTTTATACATATGGGTACACCATCTTTGTGCCACACGCGTTTTACCGTGAATTGAACTATTTAGCTTTTGCCTACAAGACTTCTATGGATGGAATAAGCTCTTTTTAATGTTTCATCTGTGGAAGCCATGCAGCCAGTAAATCCACCACGATTTATAGTAAAATACACATCTTTACCATGTGGCTGCAAAAACATGGCGTCATATGGTATGCGTGACTGTATCGTAAAGGGGAGGTTCCAGGCACTGGTACTTGAAGAAAACCTCCACCTTACAATTTTGGTAAGAGAACAAGGCGGCTTCAAGGAAATTAAAACCCCCCCCACAGCTGCACAGTCACTGCTGCCTCCCCTATAACTCCACCCCTGTCTATGGCCACTTTGGTGGCAGTATGTAGAATTCAGGTGGCAGAAGAAAAACCCTTTATAAATGAAGAAGCATATGGTGGTTCCTCAGGACATAAAAATAAAAAAGTTAGTGTTAGCCCAGTGGTCCGTGCTGGCACTGCTGCCCCTACCCACGGGCACGGCCACCGGGCTCCCTCTTACCCTCCTGCTGCCATGCTGACAGCCGCGGGAAGCAGGTAGCTTAACTGTTGCATCTGTGCTCCATGCCAGAGTTTACTTCTTGCTGTAGACCTGTACTGTTTGTTAGGGCTTGCATGAGTGTGTCTCTCCTCTCTTGTGAGGCAGAACTTACACGCCCTCTGTCTCACTAGCCTATGGCTACATTGCAGGAAGTATTTAAAGGTGCTTCCTACTACAGGATGGTCACAAGCTTCTCTAGTTCTAAGTGTGAAGGTGTTTTTCAAGTTCTACTGGACCCTGCTTTTGAAATTATCGTATTTTGCCTGTTTGCCGCTTGCCTCTGACCTCGGACTTCGTTTACTGACCTTGCTTGATAGCTGCCTGCCCTGATCATGTACTTCCCCTCGGTGCTTGCACCAGTATCTCTGACCCCATGGTAAGCTGCTACTGACTCGGGAACTGCTCTGGAGTAACACCTGGCAACTACCCTAACGGCCCAAGCCTATCCTCAATCAGAGTCTCTAGTGAAGTCCAGGTGGTTGATTAGTCACACCCTTTCAAAGTATAGCCAGTCAGTAGCGCAGTGGATCCACACCTACTTGCATAACAGTTAGCTTTTGGGGTTTGGATCATTGTTTGTGACAACTGTGTGGAATGTTCCTTCACTGTAGAGATTTTTGTTTGACCAATTAAAAAATTTAAAATTTGACCAAATTTCCTTTTTTCCTAAATTTTTTAAATGGATAAGTAGAAGAGCAAGAAGTGGAGACAAGTAAAGAAGTTGTCTCGTGAATATAAACCTTGTCCTTATGCATATGTAAATCATAGAGGGTGATAACTAGAAATGAGTGAAGTTCTTAAAAATTCGAATCAACTGCTTTGCTGAATTTTTTTTTTAAATTTGCTTTTTGACAAATAACTTTGTTATGAAGCGCATTTTTTTGTAAGTAGCGGGTGCAATGACAGCGAATGGAACTCATCGCTGATCCCCGGCATCTGAGATCAATATTAAAGCATTTTAGGGGTTGCTCATTAAAAAAATAAAAATGTTATTGTACTTACCTCATGCATTTGAGCGTGAAGAGGCCATCTTGTTTGAAGATCCAGCGCAAAATCTCACGCAGCGGATGATGACGTCATCACGTCAGCCGGCGTGGTAACGTCACACATTACCATGCACTGTATTTCAGGGCAAATTAAATTTCTACTGAAATTCGGATCAAAGTCCATTTCGTTAAATTTCATTCACTCAACACTAATGATAACCCACTCTGCAAGAGGAACTCCGGTACTGGAATTTGCTACATGTCTCTTCATTTGAATGGCTACCATACTACATTTCCCTTACAGACGCCATTGCTGGGGAGATGTTTGCTTCCACAAGCAAAATCAGCAGTTTTCCAGAGTACTATGAGGCCTAATGAGACAACCCCTTTACCAGATTGTTCTCAAGGATGATCTTTGGATAAAACAGCATTTTCCAAGTTAAAATTTTTAATTAGTCGGAATCCGATTTTGCCCTATTGATCACATGAGAAACATATATATGGCATGATAAGCTGAGAGAATAACCGACGATAGGCAACATGGAGAAAATATAGAATGTGAGATCTTTTACAAATTCTGGAGATAAAACTAAAAATGTCCTCTTTTATCTTAAACACCAGGGCTGGATTTCTGAGCCTTGTACGTTCATGAAGGCAACATAAATTGAGCAGCTGTATGTGATTACTAATCACTTTTGTCAGAAGACGACTGCGTAGAAGTCTAATCAATCTAGAATACTCAGCGCACCGGCAGACAATTTGAGCTTGTTCCAAAGGACATTTATAAAATCATTCAGAAGAAATCAATCAATTTTTTACGTTTTCGAGCTAGATTAATGTTGGAAGCATGTCATCAAACATCTTCAATTCTTCTAACAGGCAGGGTTCATTGTGCTCATCCTTCTATTGTCTAAGCTCCACCAGGAATACCACCATAGGTGAAGGAACATGTTATTGTCCAACATCATTACTGAGACCAGCCATTGGAAGTTCTCAGTATCTTCTATCTTATACAATATATTTCTTCACCCAGTGGAAGAGGAGATAAAATGAAAGAAAATATGTAAGGAAAGTACAGAAGACTTTTTTTTTCTACCTTTGTTATTGCAGTTTGAAGCCCAATATTTAGAGGAGAAGAGCAAAATAAAATGTTCTATTTTTTATTTTATTATAGGAGTTTCTAGGGTTTCTAGGAGTCAAATATTGAGGACTAATACTCAGCATAGGTAATCCATATCGGTGGAGGTCAGACTCTTGCTCCCCACACGGTCAGTGTCTTGGTTTTGGGGGTCCACTGTCCAGCTACATGCCCCCCCACTGTCCACTGTCCAGCTACATGCCCCCCCCCCCCGACAGAGTGGAGAGGGTGTAAGCATTTGGTCAGTAATCCATCGGTATTGCTAAAGCCCAAAATAACAGGAGTGGATCCAAAACAGAGATGACACGTGAATGGAATATTTGCATGTCTTCTGTGTTTTGTACCCACTCCTGCTTTTGGCTACCAAATCATAAGCCAATTCTGATGCAAAATAGGGACCAAGTCATGCAGGCCTTACAGTTGTTACATAGACAGGATCCAATGTGCCTCTCATTTTTCCTTCCTTCTGACAGATCAGAAGAAGGGTCAAATAAATGATGATGCCAGCCAGGCTGAAAGGCAAAATAGTGGCCCAGTCATGACGTGGGGAGGGTGGGAACAACATGAGAAAACTACAGGGTGGTCCTATGACATAGTGGTAAGGTGGAGGCAGCATGAGGAGACCACAGAGTGGCCCAATGACAGAGTCTGGAGGTGGCAGCAGCATCAGGAGTAGGCTAAAGAGTAGAAAAATGACCATGTGGAGGTGGCAGCAGGAACATCAGAAGGCCACAGAGTGGCACAATGACAGAGTGTGGAGGTAGTGGCAGCATCAGGAGGAGGCCACAGGGTGGCACAATGACATTGTGGAGGTGGCGGCAGCATCAGAAGGCTCCAATGTCCTCCTCCTCTAGCTCAACCCCCACAGGGCTCATGTGGCCGTGCGATCTAGGCACCACGTCTCCAGTCCCCTGACCAGCCAGAGTTACCAGCATCTGTTCCAGGACATGAAGCAGTGGAATGACGACGTTCATACCGAAGTCCTGAAGACTGACAAATAACGTGGCTTCCTCAAAGGGCCTGAGCAAATGGCAGGTGTCACGCATGAGCTGCCACTGGCTGACATCGAAGTTACACAGGGGAGTACTCCGGTCCGCTTGGATCATCAAGAAATTGTTTATGGCCTTTCTCTGTTCGTATAGTCGGTCCAACATATGGAGGGTGGAATTCCAACGGGTGGAAACGTTGCATATCAGCCTATGTTGGGGGATGCCGTTCTGCAGCTTTGCGGTGTACGAGTGGCTGAAGTGCGTGCAAAGTTTGCTGGCCATTTTTAGGATGTCTTACAGATGGGTGGAAGACTTCAGGAACCGCTTGACAAACAGTTTGAACACATGTGCCATGCAGGGCGCATGGCTCAGTCCTCCTTGATTCAGCACCGACACCATGTTCTTCCCGTTGTCGGTCACCATGGTTCCAATTTTGAATTGTTGTGTAGAAAGCCAGGATTCGATTTGTTGATGAAGGACATGGAGCAATTCCTCCTCTGTATGACTCTGTTCGCCCAGGCAAACGAGGTACAGAACAGCGTGACAACGCCATGCCCTGCACATGTGGTATGCTGGAGGGGCACTGTAAATTGCCCCTGCAGTGGAGGCTGAGGACATGGTAGAGGATGAGGAGGCAGAGGTGGACATTGTCGCAGGACCAATGGCGTTAAAACGTGGGGGCGGAAGAGGCGTTACCTGGCCAAGTTGCTGGTGTGGCTGTGCAGGAAACACATTCACCCAGTGGGCCGTAAAGGACATGTATTATCCCTGACCGTAGTTACAGCTCCACATGTCGGCACTGCCGTGCACTTTGGCAGACACCGAGAGGCTCAAGGACTGGCTCACCTTCTGTTCTACATACATGCGCAACACTCTGCTCTGACTGATTGCTACCGCCGCTGCTTCTGTGAACCCGTTCACCACTACTTTCCAGCCAATAGCTGCTTACTCTCCTCTAGTAGCTCGTCCACGCTGTATAGTAGAGCTGAGCCCACAGCATATAATACTACTCTGGCTGAGGGAACAGAAAAGGACAGAGGCAGGTTGAGGACAGGTGAGAGTACAGGGACTGCTCCCGGGCCATGCCAACTAAGGGTTTTGTCTGATGAACCCACCAAATCTTGGCTGGGGGTGTCTGATGTCACTTGGGAAGAAGTGGATGACCGAGTCAACCACTCACGAACCGCTGGGTTGCTGGTCAAGGCACGACTGCTAGATGACAGTGGGAGCTCAAGCCTCTCGCTGCGACTCCTGCTGCCATGCCACCTTACTTTGCTGTGACCTGTGCCGGCGCCAGAAACATTTAGGCCTCTGCCACTCCCTTGTGCAGGGCCTTGCACTTCTCTGTCTGACACACTGTTAGATCAAATAAATAAATAAAAAGGAAATTAAAGCACCACAAAAAGTCTGTAATTTTCTCACTTCACCACATAACGGCTAATAAGCCCTTTTTTCTCACTAATACACGCCAAAGAAGGCTTTAGAACATATAACTGCGCTGCTAAACGGCAAATAATGTATATATTTTTGCCACTAATACATGCCAAAAAGGGCTTGAGAACATATCACTGCTCCGCTGATCGGCAAAAAGGTGCTTACTTTTTTCCCACTTATACATGCCACAAAAAGCTTTAGAACATATAACTGCAATGCTGAACGGCAATTAATATACTGTATATTTTTGTGCCACTAAAACACGCCAAAAAGGGCTTTAGAACATATAACTGCACTGCTGAACGGCAAATAATATATATTTTTTGCCACTAATACACAGTAAAAAGGGATCTAAAACATATAACTGCACCACTGAACACCAAATAATATATATTTTTTTGCCACTAATATATGCCAAAAAGGGCTTGAGAACATATCACTGCACCGCTGATCGGCAAAAAGGCCTTTACTTTTTTCCCACTTATACACGCCACGGAAAGTTTTAGAACTTATAACTGCAATGCTGAACGGCAATTAATATACTGTATATTTTTCTGCCACTAAAACACGTCAAAAAGGGCTGTAGAACATATAACTGCATTGCTGAACGGCAAATAGGCCCTTACTTTTTTCCACTTATACACTCCAAAAAGGGCTTTAGAACATATAACTGCACCCCTGAATGGCAAATATATATTTTTTTGCCACTAATACAGGCAAAAAAGGGCTGTAATTTTCTCACCTCACAACGGAAAATACTTTTTTTTGTGCCACTAATACACGCCAAAAAAGGCTTTAGAATATATAACTGCACCGCTGAACGGCAAATATATATTTTTTCCCACAAATACACGCCAAAAAGAGCTTTAGAACATATAACTGCACCGCTGAACGGCAAATATATTTTTTCCCACTAATACATGCTAAACAGGGCTTTACTACATATAACTGCACAGCTGAACGGGAAATATATATATTTTTTCCACTAATACAGGCAAAAAAGGGCTGTAATTTTCTCAATTCACCACACAACGGCTAATAGGCTCTTTTTTCCCACAAATACACGCCAGAAAATGCTTTAGAACATATAACTGCACCACACAAGGGCAAATAAGACAGAAGTGTTTCTTTATAATAAACCCTGTTAATGGCTGTATTAAACAGCACTTGCACCCCAATAATAAGAACCATTTGCTGGAGTTACAGAGCTGTATAATGGCAATTTGGATCCCTAGTCAGTGCAGCAAGGTGTAATAGGATTGTTCTTATTACCCAGGCTGTAAACTCCCCTACTGAACCCTGTTCTGCTTCAATACTGTGGAATAATTCCTCCCTATCCTTTCCCTGAACTTCTATACAGAAAAATAAAAGTTTTCCAGTCTTTCCTAGCAATGTCCCTAGTGCCTGCTGACGTCTCTCTCTGCACTAAGTACATTAGGCTATTTATAGGGCTGTGACATCACTGGCTGGCTAATGATTGGCTGCATGCTTGGCATTGTGGTGATCTCTTGCTCCCAGAGTTCCTTGCTCCATGTCCTCACACGTGCAGCAGCCATTTTAGGGAAAAATTAGATTGTTACCACGAAGTGTGAGGAAATTCGGATTCGGTGCAAATCGAATTTTTCATGAAAATTGGATCGAATTCCACTTCGTCAACTTCGATTCGCTCATCTTTATCAAGCACCATGGTGGAAAACAGTTTTTTGGTTTGAGGGCCACATTGTCAGACAATCTATACCAGAAATCTCTGACAGGTACAGATGAGCGAATTACTCAGATCTTCCATTCGGGTTCGGTTCGACCAACGCAGTTGGCTGATTAGATTCGGGTTCAATTAAATTCTAACTAATGGAAGGTTTTCCAATTGGCCTGAAAATGTATGAATGGCATTCTGAGTTCTCTTTGGACCTTGTCTCACACTTTTTTCACAATTTTGAGTCAAATCGTATTTCTTTAGAACTGTTTCTGATAGTTAAGGCGTCTACTCTAGAGACATCCATTCATCTATAGGAAAACGTGAATTTAAAAGGGCTTTTGCAACAAAAATGAAAGCCTCACCATTCCAGTGCCCTGGCTTGAATCCCCGCCGTTTCTGGTCTCCATGCCCAAAGTGATCATGCCCCATCCGTGAACATGTAACTGCCAAACACAGGAAAATAATCATTCCTGGACCTGTGGGGGTAGGTAATGTTGGGGATAGAAGACACCACAGCACTGAAAAGGCGAGATGTTCAAGGCGAGTGGTGTTTTGTTTTTTAACCCACTTTTCTGCCTGCCATTTTTTTTTTATCCATGTTGGATAATCCATTGGAGCTGGGGTTGTGGAGGGCTTGTGCTTACCGACAGAAGCCAGACTAAAAAAGGTGAGCCACTGTTGACACTTCAGTTCCAACAGACAGTGCAGCCAAGCTAAGCCAATTTGTGGCGTATATCTTCGCAGATTCGGTCGTAAAGGGGATTTGCGGCTAAATCTGCGACTTTTACCCTCTAAAAAAGGGAGCATGGTGTGGACGGGAAAGGAGGCGGGCCGGCCGACCCATCTCATTTATCATTTTCTATGCCTGTTTCAGACGTAGAAAATGATCTAACTCTAAGCCAGCAAGGAAGCTGACGTAGATTTAGGCCGTTGGTGGATGCACCTAAGTTATGTAGAGGCCGGCGCCTCTACATAACTAAGACGCATCATGCGCCAAATCAAGGGGTATTAAGACTCCGTCTAAAATGCCTGACTTGATAAATGACCCCAATACACTTTGGGGTCATTTATCAAACTGGTGTAAGTTAGAACTGGCCTATTTGCCCATAGCAATCAATCAGATTCCACCTTTCATTTTCCAAAGGAGCTGTAAAAAATGAAAGGTGGATTCTGATTGGTTGCTGTGGGGAACTAAGCCAGTTCTACTTTACACCAGTTTGATAAATCTCCCCCTTTATGTTTTGACTGAAAGTGAATAGGTAGTTATTAAGGCAAAGTAACTTAAAACCCCATTTACATTGAGACATAGTGTTATTTATTATTACAAGTGAAGGTGATGAGTGGGAGCTTTATATTCATCTAAATCAGATTTGTGAACCGGCTCTCATTTGTCTGCGGGCCGTATCGATCAGCTCACACGTTGTAAGTGCTGCGTTCCCATTACACTTCATCATGGTATGTAATAGACGAATGTTTATCAGGAGAAGTCAAGCTTCACTAAGTTTAAGGTGGAGTTTTTTCTGCTGTGCTGAGTGTGCTGCCTGCTGGACTGTCTCACCGCTCATGTGAACAGTGCGAGCATTGTGTGTGTGCAAATGTGGAAATGCTGTGGATTTGCCAAATCCTCAGCTCTGTACAGTACCAGTAAAGTGGATGAGATTTTAAGAAATCCATCCATGCACGGTGTTAAAAATCTAGTAAATTGACCTGTTTCGGCAGATTTGAAATCTACGGCATGTCAATTTATGCTGTGGATCCCCACCATGGATTTGCAATGCAGAAAGTGAAATATACAGCCATTTTGGCATAAAGAAACTGCATGCAGTTCACTATCTAATTGTGCATTGTGTGTATATGTGTGTAATATGTATGCTCTATATATGTGCAGTGTGTGGATATGTGTGTATTATGTATGTAGGTGTGCATTGTGTGTATGTGTGTAATATTTATGTTCTACATGTATGAATTGTGTGGATATGTGTGTATTATGTATGTATGTGTGCATTGTGTGGATATGTGTGTAATATTTATGTTCTACATGTATGAATTGTGTGGATATGTGTGTATTATGTATGTATGTATGCATTGTGTGTATATGTGCATATTATGTGTGTATATGTGTGTGTTATGTATGCTCTATATATGTGCAGTGTGTGGATATGTATGTATGTATGTATGTATGTGCGCACTATGTGTATATGTGTGGTATGTATGTATGTGTGCATTGTGTGGATATGTGTGTATTATTTATGTTCTACATGTATGAATTGTGTGGATATGTGTGTATTATGTATGTATGTGTGCATTGTGTGTATATGTGTGTGTTATATATGCTCTATATATGTGCAATGTGTGGATATGTGTGTATTATTATGTATGTATGTATGTATGTATAAATTGTGTGGATATGTGTGTGTTATGTATCTATGTATGTATGTATGTATGTATGTGCACACTGTGTGTATATGTGTGGTATGTATGTGTGGATATGTGTGTATTATTTATGTATGTATGTATGTGGTCAATTGTGTGTATATGTGTGTGTTAGGTATGCGTTATATATGTGCAGTGTGTGGATATGTGTGTGTTATGTATGTTTTATATGTGTGCAGTGTGTGGATATATGTGTATTATGTATGTATGTGTGCATTGTGTGTATACAGTATGTGTGTATTATGTATGTATGTGTGCATTGTGTGTATACAGTATGTGTGTATTATGTATGTATGTGTGCATTGTGTGTATACAGTATGTGTGTATTATGTATGTATGTGTGAAATATGTGGATATGTGTGTAATATGCATGTATTTGTGAATTGTGTGTGTTTGTGTGTGCTATGTACAGTATGTATGTGTGCACTGTGTGTATGTGTTTATGTATGTCTGTGTGCATTTAGTTAATATGTGTGTATTATGTACTGTATGTGTGCATTGTTTGTCTATATGTAGTAAGTTGACCAAACAAACCAATTAGAATTCTGCTTTAATTTCTCAAACTGCTCTAGTCAAATGAAAGTCGAGCACTGATTTGTTGCTATGGGCAACAGAGCCGATTATTATTTAAGGTAGTTTAGATAAATTAGGTCAACTATGTATCTATCTGTGCATTGTGTAAGTATACGTATGCATTATATATCTTTGGATTGTGTGTGTGCGCAACGGGCGCCTCCCCCCAGGGCCCTTTATATATATCGCCTCCCAGGTTTGGTAGGAATGCCGAGTGGTGTAGTGCGGCCTAAATGTGTCTTTATGTGTCACGGTGCTCCTACCTGGATACGGCTGGACCCCAGGCTTTGGCTCAGAAGCAATAAATAGGGAGAATAATTGAGGGATTTGAAGAAATAGCTTGAGTCCAGACCTTGAGATGAAGTTCAGTGGCAGCTTTACTTGAATAAACGTTTCTCCGAAGAGTTTCAGGCTTTGTCTTGGTTCCAGCAGGCTTTAGCATTAAACTGGCAGGCAAATTCAACTCTGCTCTATCTTTCTCTCACTCTGCTGTACTGACAAGCTGACTGGATAACACGGCTTCTTCTTTATGCCGCACTTCACTTTTTAGTCAGACTTATCTTCAGCCAAGGAACAGGTTAGAATCCTGGCAGCTACAACATGGAGTCTCAACCAGCAAAAACTGGAACTGGGAGCAAACAGTACTGGCCCATTTCTGACCAAAAGGGGGGAGAATTGAATGGCGAATTCCATTCTGTCTAACTATAGCTCTGCCGTGTTTGCTGACACCTGCTGGTGAACCAGGCACATTGCATAAACAGTTACATGATTATGAATGCACAGTGTGTAGGTGCTGGAAAGACATACATAAGGCTACTTTCAGACTCATGGATCTGCACAAACGCATTCGTTCAGATAATATAACTGCATGCATCCATTCAGAATGGATCCGTTTGTATTATCTTAACATAGCCAAAACGGATCCGTCATGAACACCTTTGAAAGTCAATGGGGGACAGATCCGTTTTCTATTGTGCCATATTGTGCCAGTGAAAACGGATCCGTCTCCATTGACTTACATTGTGCATTGTGGATCTGTTTGGCTCAGTTTCGTCAGATGGACACCAAAACGCTGCAAGCAGCGTTTTGGTGTCTGCCTCCAAAGCAGAATGTAAGCGGAACGGAGCCAAACTGATGCACTCTGCGCGGATCCTTATCCATTCAGAATGCATTAAGGGCAAAACTGATCCGTTTTGGACCGCTTGTGAGAGCCCAGAACGGATCTCACAAACGGAAACCAAAACGCCAGTGTGAAAGTAGCCTAAGATGACATTATATTAGCCAAATAAAGACAGTAGCAGGGTGCAGGAGTGGTAACATCCCTCTGGGGTGTTACATGTGTACATCATGTATCTATGTGTGTATTCTGTGCATGTATATGTGTGTAAACTGTGTGTGTATGTGTGCATTATGTGTATACTGTACATGGGCATATCTCCTGCAGTGTGTACTGTGTGCATATGTGTATGTTATGTATCCATGTCTGCATTGGGTAGGCTTTATGTTTTAATTTTTGTTTGTGTCCCTGTTTTTTAGAAAGGCCCTCAATGATCATAGAGCCTACCCCTTCTGAGCCCTCACCGATCAGCTGTAATCTATGGACAACCAGCAGTAAGTGTTCAAATCTCATTGAGAGCCTCAACAAGTTCTTGAGAAAAACTCACTTCTCATGGATTCCAAAGAGGATATTTGACACTTTATACTAACCAAACAACCCCTGTAAGTATAGAGTATGTATCATAGTGTCATACATCAGGTGGTACCAATATGAACCTTTCACACAATCACAGCACCCATTGCGGCAGTTTTAGTGACATTCCCCAGGACTGCAAAGCATGAGAGATCTTATCTGAAACATTTCCAGAATCTCTTATGCCAACCCTGTTTCCTTTCCGCAGTGATGAGTCCCATTAAATATCATCCCACAAATCCTTCATGGCCGATACTCCTGAAAGTGAGTACACCATGATACCCATTTAGAACAAGACGACGTTTCCATTTTCCGCTACAGGGCAGAGACTTGGAGGAGGAATTAATTCTAGCAGTAAGACCTTTGTAATCCTGGTAATTTGCTGCAGGCAGTGCAGTGTTTAATAATTGAAGCCTTTGGAAGACACTACAGGAAACGTATGGGATTATCGGGAAAGTGAAACGACGCTGGGAAACTTAATTAAGCTCTTCAAGATCAACAAATGCTATGAGTCTACTGCAAATTCTCAAGAGGGGGGGGGGGTGGATTCTGCAGATCTTCGAGTGGGTATACGGGCTGTATTGACCTCCGATGCTGGCACACATCTGCACCGCCGCACACACACAGACAAAGCAACGGCGCTTCTTGCTCAAGCACTTTGAAATAAATTGCAGGATAAGTGTACAGTGTTTGACACCGTGAACCGTAGCTGCAGAAACTCAGGAGCAGCGGCTCTATTAGGACAGTTATCTCAGATTATCCGTCCATGTAATTGTCCAAGCTTTCTCTCGCTATACTCTCCTGCATCCATCAAGTACCTTTACAGTTTCTTTAAAAAAGATATCCTCCTAATATAAAAGGATTACCTTTTTCAATATTCTGATTGGTTGCATCTGTTTAGGATATAGACCTCTTTAAGCCCTCATGGTGGTTCTCTAAAGTCCTAAACAAGAGTGGAAGATATGCCACTAAATATCTAATCTGGGAGTTTTTGGTGACAACCCTTTTGGTCACTAGAATGATCACTACTAGGGATGAGCGAACTTGTGTTTTCAAGTTTGGCGTACAAGGTTCTGGTTATCTAAGAATCCCGTTATGGATTCTGCTACCACGGACCATGGTCCATGGTAGCGGAATCCATAACAGAGTTCTTAGATAACCCAAACCTTGTACGCCCAACTTGAAAACACTAATCACTACTTTGGTTGCCATCCAGTTTTTATGAAAATGTTGACTAACCTTTCACACAAATTTACAGAAGGAACAGATTAAAGTGATACTGCAGGCAAAAACTGGAAGTTCATTTCCCAGAGTAGAGGAGCCTAGCCCAGCTTCAATGTGTCCCTGCAAATTGACGGCTCCATGTTTTTTTTGTGGCAGGCCATTTTTGTACCATGCCTATAAGTACTGGCCTTGGTGGTAGCCAAGACTCACCCAGGAACCTTTCCTATACAGACAGTATCTATAATTTTGCCTAGAGTATCATTTGAGGGAGTTTAAAATATCCGGAAAACTTTTGTAACTTGGCCTCCTATATTGTCCTTGGAGTAAATAATACTTTTTCTTTATTGGCCACTGCTGTGTTGCCCCCAAGGTGTACACTGCTAGACAGCTCTTTGTTGGTAGGGCTCAACTTCAGGGAAGAATTGTCTCTCCTTAAGAGAACATCTGTGTTTGGAGACTTAGTGGCAATGCTCCATAGGAAAATGGAAGAGAAGAACGTCTATTTAGTGACATCTGTTGAAAGTAGCTCCCTATGGGTCCATCTTTGACTTAACAAACCTTGGAACATGGCTATTTTCCTTTGCTATGTTCCAAGGCTTGTTAAAAAGCCAACCATTGATTCATAGGAAGCTACGTCTAATAGGTGGTTCTAGCAAGATGGTTCACTTTGTCTGGAAGATATCTCCTATGGCTAGGACTGAAATTCAGGTGTTCTTGTGAAACTAATAATACTATTATGATACTCAATTTAAGGGTGTACAGACCTTAGAGGCAGACTAAGAGGCTGCCATAGTGCACCTGGGGTCTATTTTAGTTTGGTCTCATCATTATTGTAATTTGTAGGTGGTAAGAACTTCCACTATGATGCTGCCTCTATGAGTACTGCAATGTTAACAAGTAGAAAATGAACTCTAGTCATGAGAATGGGATGGGGGCATCAGGACAGGCATCCTTGTAGCAGAAAATTAGGAGTATGGTGGTGTCAAGCATCATATAAAAAGGGACTATTTCTATTTTTTGTGATAGACACCCAAGTCCTGTACCATATGTACACCATTGACTATTGCAAACTACTTTGATTTTTTTTTTCTTTTTACTGTTTGAAAAACATCCCTATTCTGAACTTTTTTTGAAAATTCCAATGAAATTTCTCTATGTAATAAAATCATTTATTAATAATTGATTTACTAAGGGGGAAATTAAAGGTAACATGGATCATTTTGACTCAATTTTCAGGTGAGTCTTTCATGCACCAATCCAATACTATCAAAAAGTTGGGTAGAATGAGCAATGTTCTCCAGATCTGTAGAGAATATCTAAAGTGTATGCTGAATGCATTATCAGTAGAAAGGCCCAGAAGATTGGCAATGATGAAAAAAGGTACAAAGAAGAAAAATGATAGGGTTCAGGTTCGGACAGTTGTTTGATAAATTCAGTTCCTGTGAGAAATCACATTTAAAGTCTTGAGTATAATGTCTTTCTCTAACATCTAACAGAACATAAATAAAAGATCTCAAAGAACTAGAGATATGCTTGCTTTAGTCCCATTACGTCTTTAGGAATACTTGTAATGGAAAATAATCAATAAATGTCTCAGGAGTCGTCTTTCTGGACTGTTCCAAAAAATGTTCTTTTGATGTAATATTTCTATGTCTTGAATAAGTCAAGATGATCAATACTGTGATTACATTGATCAGAGCTGCTAGAATGACGTTCACTTACATAGAACTAATATCTATCTTGTTTTTTCTTTCATACACAACATCTCAAGTGAATCCTTGAAGACTCTGTCTTGACGGGTTTACAGTTAAAAGAACCCGTCATGGCTGACAGTTACTACATTTTTCTATATGCTATGAAAGGCTGTAATTTCCATTTCTGCACCTCTTAACCGCTACAGGACCGCCTAACGCAGGGATGCGTCCTGCGGGCGGCCCTGTAGCTCTGAGTTGACGCGTCGGCGCGTCATCTCGTGAGAGCCGAGATTTCCTGTGAACGCGCGTGCGCAGCGCTGCTCACAGGGAAGCGGCACAGCAGCCTGGCTAGCAGCCTGCCAGCGATGGATCATCGCTGGCAGGCTGTAGATGCGAATAAAATCGCATCAAACTGTTATATCAGACGCTGTTTTATGAACAGCGTCTGATATAGCTGCTACCTGGTCCTCTGGTGGTCCCATTTACTGGGATCGACCACCAGAGGACCAGGTAACACAGTAAAGTTGCACCAAACACTACACTAACCCCCCCCACCCCCTCACCTATTAACCCCTTGATCACCCCATCTAGACCCCCTGATCACCCCCTGTCATTGATCACACCCCTTGTAAGGCTCCATTCAGACGTCCATATGTGTTTTGCGGATCCGTGGATTCACGGATCCGCCGGATCCGATCCGCGGATCCGATCCGCGGATCCTCAAAACACGGACACCGGCAATGTGCTTTCCGCATTTTGCAGATCCGCACATTGCCAGAACTATATAGAAAATGCTTTCTTGTCCGCAGTTGCGGACAAGAATAGGACATGTTCTATATTTTTGCAGAACGGAAGTGCAGACCTGAAGCGCAGATCCGTAATTCCGATCCGAGCGGGACAAAGTCTGTCCCCATAGAAATGAATGGGTCCGCAATTCCGCTCCGCAAACAGAATTTCTGGACGTGTGAATGGGGCATAAGGGCCCCCTTTACCGCCAGTTAGCTAGCTACTTGTTAGGTAGCTAGCGCCCAGCCCACCGCACCGCAGTCACTGATTTGGCAGAGATTTTTCATCCACATTGATCGATGCGAATGAAAAATCTGTGCCGCTCATTTTTTTTTTTTTCAGCGCAGAGGCTGAACGGAAAGAAAATCTCATTACCCGTATGCTCAATATACGGAGAATCGCAGAAACTCCTAATGCTGGCCATACGTGTAATGATTGCGAAGACCCCTAAAATGCCAGGGCAGTACAAAAACCCCACATGTGACCCCATTTTAGAAAGAAGACACCCCAAGGTATTCCGTGAGGGGTATGGTGAGTTCATGGAAAATATTATTTTTGTCACAAGTTAGTGGAATATGAGACTGTAAAAAACAAAAAAACAATTTCCGCTAACTTGTTCCAAATTTTTTTTTCTGTGAACTCACCATACCCCTCACAGAATACCTTGGGGTGTCTTCTATCCACAATGGGGTCACTTGTGGGTATTTATACTGCCCTGGCATTTTAGCTGTCCTAAAGCGTGAGAATCCAAATGCGTAAAAATGCCCTGTGAAATCCTAAAGGTACTCATTGGTTTTAGGGCTCTTTGCGATCTTGGCTGCAAAGTGTCACTCATGTGGTATCGCCGCACTCAGGAGAAGTAGGGCAAGTGTTT
Organism: Bufotes viridis; assembly: GCA_033119425.1. Lineage (NCBI taxonomy): Eukaryota > Metazoa > Chordata > Amphibia > Anura > Bufonidae > Bufotes > Bufotes viridis. The sequence continues at coordinate 612,842,845 of CM065589.1, forward strand.
GGGGTGTATTTTTATATACCCATGTTGGGTGTGAGAAATATCGCTGTAAATCGACAACTTTTAAAAATTTTATTCAAAGTTGTCAATTTACAGAGATATTTCTCTTACCCAGCATGGGTATATGTAAAAATACACCCCAAAACACATTGCCCTACTTCTCCTGAGTACGGCGATACCACATGTGTGACACTTTTTGCAGCCAAGATGCGCAAAGGGGCCCAAATTCCAACGAGTACCTTTTAGGAGGGCATTTTACGCATTTTTCTTCTCACGCTTTAGGGCTCCCTAAAATGCCAGGGCCGTATAAATACCCCACATGTGACCCCATTTTGGAAAGAAGACACCCCAAGGTATTCGCTGAGGGGCATAATGAGTCCATGAAAATTAAACTTTTTGTCAAAAGTTAGCGGAAACGGAGACTTTGTGAGAAAACAATAAAAATCAATTTCCACTAACTTGTGCCAAAAAAATCTTCTATGAACTCGCCATGCCCCTCATGGAATACCTTGGGGTGTCTTCTTTCCAAAATGGGGTCACATGTGGGGTATTTATACTGCCCTGGCATTTTAGGGGGCCCTAAAGCGTGAGAAGAAGTCTGGAATCCAAATGCGTAAAAATGCCCTGTGAAATCCTAAAGGTAATCATTGGTTTTAGGCCTTTGCGACCTAAGCTGCAAAAGTGGCACACATGTGGTATCGCCAGTACTCAGGAGAAGTAGGCAATGTGTTTTGGGGTGTATTTTTATATATACCCATACTTTGTGTGAAAAATATCTCTGTAAACGACAACTTTTAAAAAATTTTATACAAAGTTGACAATTTACAGAGATATTTCTCACTCCAACATGGGTGTATGTAAAAATACACCCCAAAACACATTGCCCTACTTCTCCTGAGTACGGCGATACCACATGAGTGACACTTTTTGCAGCCTGGGTGCGCAAAGGGGCCCAAATTCCAATGAGTACCTTTAGGTTTTACATGGCGGCTCACAATTTAGCCCCGCCCAAAATGCCAGAACAGTAAACACACCCCACAAATGACCCCATTTCGGAAAGTAGACACCCCAAGGTATTCACTGAGGGGCATAGTGAGTCCGTCTGAGATTTTATTTTTTTTTGCCAGAAGTTATCAGAAATTGAAACTTTTTTTTTTTTTTTTTCTCAGAAAGTGTCATTTTCCGCTAACTTGTGAAAAAAATGAAATGATACATGAACTCACCAAGCCCCTCCGTGAATACTTTGGGGTGTCTTCTATCTAAAATGGTGTGATTTGGGGGTATTTATACTTTCCTGACATTCTAGCACCTGAAGAAACATGACAGGCGCTCAGAAAGTCAGAGCTGCTTCAAAATGCCGAAATTCACTTTTTTGCACCATAGTTTGTAAACGCTATAACTTTTACCCAAACCAATAAATATACACTTATTGGATTTTTTTTTATCAAAGACATGTAGAACAATAAATTTAGAGAAAAATTTATATAGAAATGTAGTTTTTTTAAAAAAAATTTACAACAGAAAGTGAAAAATGTCATTTTTTTGCAAAAATTTCGGTCATTTTTGATTAATAGCAAAAAAAGTAAAAATGTCAGCAGCAATGAAATAGCACCAAATGAAAGCTCTATTAGTGAGAAGAAAAGGAGGTAAAATTCATTTGGGTGGTAAGTTGCATGACGGAGCAATAAACGGTGAAAGTAGTGTAGTGCAGAATTGTAAAAAGTGGCCTGGTCATTAAGGGTGTTTAAGCTAGGGGGGCTGAAGCGGTTAAATCATCATTTTGAGACATTTAAGCAACAAAAACAACAATTATTACCGTTATATGAGAGCTATGCCACCAATACTACATGGAATGAAGACATGGGATCTCTACTTACATCTCCTGATATGACAGATAAAAACATTGAAATTATAACTCCTACTAATACACAAAATAATGGAGTAGAACGCTTATAAACCAAGCACACCCCAAATATAACTGCAACCCAACATCGATTCAGGACACAGGATTCAGGACTAGGGGTTTCTTCAGAACCACTAGTGATTTCCATACAAGAGCTCTGTCAAGTCATTGAGTGTCCTGCTTTTGGTTATGTTTATCCTACTTCAGAATCCTTCATCTGTAATATAATTTATGATGTTCCTAAGAAGATAAATATGCAGAAAACTGTTTTAAGGCTATGGTAATATATATAGATACAAACCTTTTACTACTTGACCTTCCCAAAATGTATTTTTTTTCCATTAATACATAACAAAATGTAACCAGGTCTGCATTACCAAGTTTTTATAGAGATATTTTACACCTCATTTACTACCGAAAGAGTACTTCTGCTCCAGAAAGAAGGGAAGACATTTGTGATCCCTAATTCTGCGGCAAAGATATCTTGAAATTTTTTGAATTTTATTTGATACTTTCTATTTTTTCATAAATTCTGGATTTAAAGGACGACAAGTGGAAGGTCAGCAGAAGACCTATTGTCTTCTTCCCAGGCTATATCTTTAACAGAGAACTACCAACACTTAAAGAGGATTCTCAAAAAGATGACTATGAACTATATGCCTTAGGCCTCCTGCACACGACCGTATTTTGTTTTCAGTTTCCGTTCCGTTTTTTTTGCGTTCCGTTTGCAGAACCATTCACTTCAATGGGTCCTCAAAAACAATGGAAGGTACTCCATATGAATTCCGTTTCCGTATTTCTGTTCCGTTCAAAGATAAAACATGTCCTATTATTACCCGCAAATCACGTTCCGTGGCTCCATTCCAGTCAAAAACCAGAATGCATACGGAATGCATCCGTATGTCTTCCGTATCTGTTCCGTTTTTGTGGAACCATCTATTTAAAATGTTATGCCCAGCTCAATTTTTTATGTACTTACTGTTTAAACATTATTCTATGCCTCTGTTTCTGTTTGTGATCCACAAAAAACAGATCACAAATGGAAACAAAATGGAAAAACAAAACGGCAAAATGGAACGGAAACACTACTGAAACAAAAAAAATGGAAAAACAGGTCTGTTTAAAATGGACCGCAAAACCATACGGTCGTGTGCAGGAGGCCTTATTCGGGTATATGGAAGTCATAGAGACTCGAAAGAAGACTCTTACGGGATTAGCAAGGGCTGGAATGGAACAAAACTGCAACAACCTTCGCTGCTAGGAAGGAGATGACATGCAGCTAAATGGTCCTGTGTAAATAATGATGAAGCCAGAGCTCTTGCACAAAACCCACAATCTCTTCACACAATTGATTGGCGATGGTTTCGGGTGTTGAACCTCCACCGATCTGGTATTTTCTTATCCTAGAAAACCCCTTTAATGTGGATGCTCTTGTAATTCCTCTTAACAGAGTAGATTTCCGCCAGTGATATTTCAGCTTAAGTTCTGACCTTCATATTCAGTAAGAATTACATTAATATATTCTTTAAATTTTTGCAATATTCTGGTTGCATTTAGAGGTCTATCCTCGCCTGTTGACCTCTGGGAGTCAGAATGCTCTAATGTGTAGGCGTTGAGTGTCACGTTAATTGGAGAAAATGATTCTGCAGTATGGGTCTACCCTGTTAATGCAATTCAATCTCTCTGCCCTAATATTTGTACGACTATAAATATCTCCCACCCTGCAGCATTCTGAGAAACAATTGTTTGCCAGGTAAAAATACATCCCTACGCCGCGCGCTCCCCCCAGGCTTCCTGCTAAATATTCATGAATGTTACTGATTATAATTTGTGGATGATAAAACATGCATATATTTTATTAATTACAAGCACTATTCAGGTGTTTTTTATGTTATCAAACTACAAGCACTAAAGACACATTACAAAGCAATGGTAGAAGAGGCTGTGGTGGACGGAGCTAAGAGTGGATCATTAATAAACTAGTACTAGGTAATACCTGCCAATGGGGGGTGAGGCAGGAAAGGTGTTTGCATAGAAACTTCACTTTACGAGCTAGCATCTAGCAAATATTGTCATAAAATAGTCATTACCAGGGCTCAATACACTGTAGATAGGTAGAGGCTCCTTGAGCAAAGATTTTGTTCAATACCCTTTCTGTATTTTTGGCGCCACTCAATGGTAACCAACCCCATCATGACAGAAGTCATCTCCCTAGGTTAGAAGGAAAGAGGTAGAGAAAACTTCTGAAAAGGTGACAGTATGTTAAAAACACCCATGTTTATCTACTGAGAAATGCCTGAGGGAATTTGTGGTATTAGATCGTGGAAGCCCATGGGAAATTGCACCTTTTGCCCTCTCTATAATACAGTCCTAACACTTAGAAACATTTCACAGTCATGACCATTGTCATATATCTTAAAGAAACTGTCCCTATCCAAACACAAAAAGCCCTTGTTACTCCTTAAACTTTGTTGATATTAGAGTGTTGGAAATATAGGCAATTGCCCAAAGTTGCCCCAGTTTTCTTAGGGACCCACCCAGAAGATAGGACTCCCAGGAAAACAGTTTTGCACGGTTGTCAATGAAATTGTAACATTTTAAAGAGGTTGGAATCCTCCCCACTTTTGGCCGGAAGATCAAAGGAAAATATACTTAACCTGCTTCCTGCCATTCGGTGCTGGTTACTTCGTACCCTAGCTTCGGCTGCCTCTTTCAGATACCCCACTGCCAACAATCACTTTAACACTACTGCAGATAATCACTGGCCACAGCGGTGACCTGCTCCCCTTGCATCCTGTAACCAACTGACATGGCGAAGCAGTGGCATCAAAGCAGATGTTGGCAGTGGAGGACCCGAGTGAGGCATCCATGCCCAGAGGCAGGGGAGTGAAGGGACTGGGACACAGTGGTAGGGAGCAGGGAAGTATGCCTCTTATTGCAGGTGTACCTAGGAGGTAAGGTCTTCCCAGAAGGTTACCAAAAAACACCCAGGTAATGACCGCAAACAAACCCTGCCCCCTTCCCACCTCTTTCTCGGTACAGATGGTAACTACAATTTTGATTTTCTTTGATTTCCTGTGTCTGCAGAGAGGTTGGGCATATAAAGTGGCATGCATAGAATCATCAATGCACAAAACTGTTACACTGTTCAATCAGTTTTCATTACTTTTACTGGTCTTTATAGTGATATTATGTGGACACTGTATGGAGATATTACTTGAGCATAGTACTGCGGTATTAATTGCATATAGTATTACAGTTTTATTTGGGTATGGTATGGGCAAAATATGGCAGTTTTATGAGGGCACTATATCTTAGTATAATCTGGATTCTGTATGGTGATATTATTTAGGCCTCATACAAGAGTATTATTTTATGTACAAAGCTTTGGAAATTTGACTCCAAATGGCGAGCAGGTATTGTATACCACATTGGTTGTTGACCATTTTCTGCACTTTATATAAGTTTTTGTAAAAGGTATCAGACTGGATGCCTCAAAATATTAGATGATCCCCCTGAGTTGCTCTTGACAATTTCCCTTTTTGTGGATCCTTAGGGCACAATATGATGCGGCACAAACTGCAGCAGTAAACCATGGAAGTAATGTCAAATAATTAGGAATAAATGAAACGAGAGCCATTCTAATGTCTTTTCTCAATCAGAAAGCATCACGGTGAATGAGGACATCCGTGGGAGGCTGTAACCTACTGTACGAGATTTGTGGCCATATTAGAGGAATTGTTAAGAATGTCAGATAGTTGCGTGGGTTAAATGCTGATGAATGGCACATTAGTGTCAAGGGAAGCTAAGATCTATCATATAGCTTCCACAATAGAACATCAACTAATCCTGTTACAGCAAATAAGCCTTCTTCACTTTATGTCAGCCAATGGAATCATGTTCTACAACATCTACGCATTAGACAAATGGGAGATGAAAATATTGAATAACTGAGAAAGTGATCCTTATTACCGGAGCAGGAGAAGCATTAATTAAGGAAGAATTATATCCCATTTTCCAATACGGCCAACTGATAATGAAATTTCAACTGTTCCAGTAAGGTATCCTTAGAGTAAGGGTGGGGACACAACTACAGTTGATGAAGTCGACAAATACATTGTCTATATACCCAGACATGGCACAGTCAACATCGGGTTTCTACGTCTATAAATTATTATATTAGTCAAGATGTAATCCTAGGGATAACAATTAAGGATGAGCGAACCAGTTCCAACCAAACCAGGTTTGGTCAAAACCTTGCTATTTTTCAGAAGGCAGACAAACCCAAATATTTCCAGGTTCTTTTCTGATGAATCCACTAAAACAGCACTTAGCGTCATTTTACTGCACATGTCAGTGGGAAAAAAGCACTAGGGAGGAAGAAGGGTTCTCACATGACCCTGAGAGGAAGTGCGGGGAGGCTTGATTTGATTGGCTCCCAGGCAGACAGACAGCTTGGATGAGCCAATCAGTGCTGCAGCAGGCATGGAGGTGCCCTAGCAGAATGAGTAGAAGGCTATTCTGTGCTGGGCTGTGAATGAGGGTGGATGGATCTTACAGTGTCTGCCAGAAAAAACATTGAAGGGAGTCAGTGACAGTCAGAAATCAATTATGCTTGTATTATACTGCCAGGGAGAGTAAAGGGAAAGGCTAGAATTACAAAGAAGAAGAATTGTGTGGGTAGAATAGACACAGGCAGGGAAGTTGATAGCCAGGGAGGAAGGAGTGTGCCTCCTAGCTGAAACTGCAGCTGCTGCAACCCTAAGAAGCAGCTACCCGCACGGAAATAGGGTATTTACACTGTTTTCCCATTTTCAAGGGCAGTGGGAGGGGGGTTTGAAGAAGCGAAACTGTACCAACACATGTTCTACCATCAATCCAGCATAGTATATACAATACTAGTGAGAACTCTGTCACAATAAAAATTAAGTTCACCACTGCGTTTGCTGAAGGATAGTTGGCTTTGCAGACCTCCAAGTGATGTGGGTCACAATCACGTAAAGTCAGTTTCAATATAAAGGTTGGTCGCACTGACCGGTATGCATCCCAATTCACAATCTCTCCAGGGAAGCGGTAGTTTCCTTCAACACAGCCTACCACTTGAGTCCCACTGGATAGTGGGCTTTCTTCAAAGCAACCTTTCTATAGAATCAGAGTATCGGGTACATAGTGAAGGGCCGCAAGGTCTGAATAAAAAAACGTTTTTATTATACTCACAATAGAGTGGTGCAAATGCGCCTTAAAACAAATCAAGCAGTCAGGTCCATTTGTTGCATCAAGCTCGACGTAGGTTTCACCGATGAGGCTTCTTCAGGCGCGAATATAGCACCCACTTCCCCACCCTCCATTTATATAGGATTAACCTGCACCTTTCCCCTCCCCCTCTATTGCAGCTACACCCCCTCTACGGAGATGCACCAATTTGTAATATAAATTACATATAACACATTCACTTAGACCTCTAAAATTGTATAAAATATCACATGAAGATATTTGTTACAATACAATAATAATACATATAAAATATATAAAAACTTAATAGCGTGTAAACTTGTACCAGAGATACACAATCCGACCTCTCTTAACCGCCACATCCTAACAGTAAACATTGCAAAGCTCATTTATGAATAAATACTACTATCATCCTCTATATCTCAATTTCAGTCATAATTCTCCTCCCGATCACATGACCTGTGATGGCCAATAAACATCCACTATAGCTCTCCCTCTTTCCCTCAGCTTCTCATCAAGTGGGAGATATAAACGGAGCTACCACTATTCTATCAGACAAGGTTTTAGATCAAAGTCAATATTTAGACCTTGGGGTTGTAGTGTCTTCATTTTAATTATCCATTCCACTTCACGTCGATTTATCTGTTTCACGGGATCGCATCCCCTCCAATCCGACTTAACCTTTTCTACACCTGCAAACCATAAACCCACTCGGATCTTTACCATGTTGTTTTTTAAAATACATCGCTACGCTGTGATTTTCTAGTCCTTTCTTTATATTGTTAATGTGCTCCTGTATCCTGGTGTTAAGCTTACGTAATGTTCTCCCTATATAGACCAGCCCACAGAGGCACCTTAACATATACACCACCCCCATATGTTCGCAGCCAATCTCACCTTTCATTTTAAACTCTTCTCCACTCTCTGATGTTACCTTGTCTATACTCCTTACTTTCTTATCACCCCTGGTGCGGTTCCTGCATGCAATGCAGAAACCGCACCATGTGAATTGGTCTTTCTCATTCTTTCCATTTTTCATTGGGATATAACTGCACACAAGGGTGTTCTTTAGATTCGGGGCCCTCCGATAAATAACTTCTGTTTTTTTGGGGATAGCCCCCCCTATAACACGGTCATTCTTTAACACTGCCCAATTTTTTCGCAGAGTGTTTTTTATGGGTCCCGTGATAGCGCTGAATTGTGTGTAAAGAAATTAAATCTATGATCTTTTTCTTTTTTTCCTCCTTTTGAACTATCACCTCTTTCTTTCTCTTCTATGGACCCACTAATCTTTTCCAATTCTTCTCTCTCATTTGGAATTTTCTAATCCAATGGAAATCATTTTTTTGTTTTAATTTTTTCTCCTTGTATAAATATAGTCAAATCCAGTAAGTTAATTTATATTTATAGACCAGGATACAGGAGCACATTAACAATATAAAGAAAGAACTAGAAAGCCACAGCGTATCGATGCATTTAAAAAAAAAAAACTTGGTAAAGATCCGAGTGGCTAATGGTTTGCAGGTGTAGAAAAGGTTAAGTCGGATTGGAGGGGAGGCGATCCCGTGAAACAGATAAATTGACGTAAAGTCGAATGGATTTTTAAACTGAAGACACTACAACCCTAAACCATGTCTGATAGAATAGTGGTAGCTCTGTTTATATCTCCCTCTTGATGAGAAGCTGAGGGAAAGAGGGAGAGCTATAGTGGATGGCCGTCCACAGGTTATATGATTGGGAGGAGAATTATGAATGAAATTGAGATATAAAGGATGGTAGTATTCATTCATACATGAGCTTTGCAATGTTTATGGATTGCAATGCAATGTTAGGATGTGGCGGTTAAGAGAGGTCGGATTGTGTATCTCTGGTACAAGTTTACGCACTATTAAGTTTTTATATATTTTATATGTATTATTATTGTATTGTATCAAATATCTTCATGTGATGTTTTATATAATTTTGGAGGTCCAAGTGAATGTGGTATATGTAATTTATTATACAAATTAGTGCATCTCCATAGAGGGGGTGTAGCTGCAATAGAGATGGAGGGGTAAGGTGCAGGTTAATCCTATATAAATTGAGGGTGGGGAAGAAGGTGCTATATTCGCGCCTGAAGAAGCCTCATCGGCGAAACCTACGTCGGGCTTGATGGAACAAATGGACCTGACTGCTTGATTTGTTTTAAGGCGTATTTGTACCACTCTATTGTGAGTATAATAAAAAAAAGTTTTTTATTCAGACCTTGCGGCCCTTCACTATGTACCCGATACTCTGATTCTATAGGAAGGTTGCTTTGAAGAAAGGCCACTATCCAGTGGGATTCATGTGTACCGGCTTCCCTTGAGAGAGTGTGAATTGGGATGTATACCCGCGACCAACTTTTATATTGATAGTGAGAACTCTGTGTCAGGTCATCACACATATTTTATTTTATTTAAATATTTTTTTGTTTTAGTTTGAAAAACCGTATACATCAGTGATTGAGAACAAAATATTAGGGCTAAATCAGTTTATTATCTCCACACACAGACAGGTGAACAGTACACAAATACACACTAGGTTAATACTGTAATTTAGCTGTGAGTGTTAATGTGATATTGAGAGTCAGGACTCAATCGTTCATTTCCGTATATTGAAATTATATATATTTTTTGGGACTTGTTCAATTTAATCAAACCAGCACATATACATGATTACCACAGTAATACAGAGTTCAGCAATCTACCTGTAAGTGTTAACATGAATTTGAGTGTGAGGCTTGGCCAATTATCATCCGTTAACGCTCATTTATTTCTTCACACGGTAGAAATTTTTTGGGGGGACTTGTTCAATTTAATTAAACCAGCAGTAGTACACCAAACTACATTCCTGTAAGTGATAATGACAAATTGAGCATCAGGCCTCAATGGTCTGTTTCCGTGAACTCCATTTCCACACTGCTACAATTACATTTTTTTCGGGGGGATCATTCAGTTTAATTAACCAGAATACATGTGTGGTTACTGCAACAATACACAGGGTACGGCAACAATCTACCTGTGAGTGTTAATCTGAAATTGAGAGTCAAGCCTCAATTGTCCCTTTCCGTGCATTCCATTTCCACATGTTTGCAATTTAATTTATTTTTGGGATTGTTCAATTTAATTAAACCAGAATAAATATGTGATTGCTACAGCTTATACTTTCAACCACTGAGGAAGAAACCCATGCAGTTTCGAACTGCGTCTGGTAATTGAAAGCACAGCAGCATATACGGAGTGGGATTCTTCACAGGAAACTTTGCAATCAAAGATCCAAACCAGTGTTACAGAGTGAAAAACCCATATGCGCCAGAGAACAGTGCCGGCACTAGCGCATATGCAAGAAAGCTAACAGGTGCTCTACAAGAGGATTGAAATTTGAACACAGCCACACACATACCAACCATCATCGAGTACAGCGACAGGTCTGGTAAGCAGCTAACAACATACTCTGCTTAACCATCTCGTATAATAACTATATTATTTGTTGAATGGGTCCGGTAGTAGTGGCGCAATCACATGATAATCATTGCGCACCTTATATGAAGCAGTAAACAGTCAATATCATATACTGCTTAATTATCTTGCATAACAACGGCACCACTGACTTAAACAGTGACAATACAATTACCTGATTATTGCGTTATATTACGTTTGGTACTATTTCAAAGAAATCATTTAAGAACACTATAACAAGCAAGCATGTATCATTAAGACACTGCATTAACTCCTCCTATACTGCTGTGGAATGTTCTGATTTTTAAATAGTGGGAGAGCTCCGCACTATATGTCCATACAAATACCGTGACTATACACTTTTATTATTTATTTATTTATTTATTTTATATTTTAATTGGTTATTATGTTTATATAGAGAATATGGTATTTTATATGCATTTTATTAGGTAACAATAAGTGTGGATATATTTGTGACAAAAACCTGCCATTTAATAGAAATTGTATTGAGCAGCTAGGTGGTACAGCAGGCTAAGTTGTATTCCACTGAGCTCCCTTCCTTGATATTGTTATTTTTATAATTGACCCCATTGACTATGATGGGATCTGACAGAGATCCTTCTGCTCCCTGGCAAATATGCCAGAAGTTAGCTGGATAAAAAACAGCATTTTATGTCTATCCTATTCCTAGCATTCTCTGCTGGGACAGCCTGCCAGGACCGCCAGCAGCAGATGTGAAAGTAGCCTGAGGCCCCTATTTTGTTTATTTTTTAGGTTACCAAAATAACTTTTTTAGCATTTTTTTCTTGACACACAGGGCTGTTTTATTACCTTTTTTCAGTGATTTTTGAATTAAGAACTAAGAAAAAAAATAATTATAGTTCTTTATTCTTTAAATTTGCAAATTGAAACCAAAAATAAATGATTACATTGGATTCCTTCTTTTGTGCTGGTCCTGTTTGATGCCTATTGTGTACTGTGTAGTCTTAGGTGAAGAGAGCAGTCATGTCGACAACTTGGGTTGCTATCTTTTTATATCTATTTTTGTATTTTATTTGTTTTACTTTTTTTTAATATCTCTGTACTTTATATATTTTTCGAATACTTCATAAGAAAAGACAGATGCAGGTATGATAGTTGGCCATCTTACCCAATTCTCCTAATTTTCAGGATCATTAATGCAACACCGCTAAAAAGTGCAGACTTGGGACCTCTACCACCCACTGTCTAAAGAGGATGAGTTAACCTTTAAGTGAGTAACACTCCGACTGAATTCTCTAATAGGTCTGATGCTTGTAAACATCCTCAATTATGCATATGTCTCTCTGATTCCATTCCAAATGGAGAGAGATTGGCAATGCGCGGCAAATTACTCATTTTTGCTGCGTCTTGTTAGGATGTAGCTTTCATCTGTATTCTGCTCTTTATGATTTTAAAATGCATGACATGTTACTTAGAAATAACACCATTCCTGATTACCAAACCAATTAACAAGAATACAGTGCAGCCAAATACAACATTACATTCAGTTGTTTCCCCTCCAAAAAAAAAATCCACAAAAACATTCCATCTAATGGAAGAAATGATAAAACATTTAGCTGCAAAACATTTTAATAGGAAGCAGCCGCGCTCCTAGTCCCATGCCGTTAAGTAGTGGTTGAAGTCCATCATCTAGTCCTGACAAGTGCGATCGCACAGTTTGACACAGAATGTACCGTCATGGTGTCAGATTGAAATCCCAATTATATCATGCCCTACTTACGGCTTGTCCCTCACACTGGAGTCACAAAAATATGGCTTCTTGTCAGCCTGCGAGCTTAGGAAAGATGAAATAACCTATATTATTCTCGCACTTGCTGTTAGGCTCATGGGGAGATGCATCAGTTCTGTCGCGAGACGCAAGAATTTATGGGTCGGAGAAAAATTGCAGCAATTTTATGAAAATGGTGGCATATTATATATTTGGGACAACATGTTAGGACTCTAACACTAGAGCCCTGTGAAGGAAGCCTTTTGGATGGTTGCATAATAAATGTGCCACCACATGGTGTCTTGGTACAGCACATTATTTGGAGGTATTCTCCCTTGGTCCACCCTACTGTGGCTGGGATAGGTGCTTTTAGTGAGAATTTATACATCTGGGTTGGCAGTGTTCTGTAGCCTTTGTATCAATCTCCTCTACTTTTCTCACATGTCCGAGGCTTCCATCAGGAGGATTTACTAACAGAAAATTCTGGTGCATGCAATTAACAGATTTTATTGAGTGCCATCGATCACCTATAGGTGTCAAATGCCAAATAAACAATAGCATCTTACGCTGTATTTTTATTTTTATTGGGTGGCTCTGTTCGAATGCAGTTGAATGGAAGCCCTAGCAGATAATGCCAAACAGAAGTCTAATGAGCACTCTCTGTCAGATTAATGAAGGCCTATAGGTATAGGTCACTTTGACGTACTTGCCGGGAGTTTTCCCAGTCTATATAGTGAGCTTAAATTGTAGACACTGTGTGAAACGTCTTATATCCTAGACACAAGACTTGTGCATTTACATCAGGTCCGTTGGGATGAGTTAAATGTGGTATCAGATGATATTGCTAAATATAAAGCAATGCCCCTAACAAACCCCATCCCTGAGTGATAACCAGTAAGAAGTAAGGCTTGGAATCCAGATATATAAAGACTAGATATTCAGCCACTTCACCCTAATCAACCAGACAAGACTAGGTCACAAAGCAACTGCTCAAATAAACTTAGTAACAAGGTGAACACACTTGTAACGTATTCCACATGAACTAGCTATGACGGCAATGAAATGCTTTCTGAACACATCTATATGCCTTCTTGCTACAGGAATTTTTATGTTTCATTGTTTACTAACTACTTTATTGAAACATTATACCTTTTATTTGCCAATCAACTCTCTCTCCAAGTCATCAATGGTTGCTAAGTTCTCCCCATCTTTTTCAAATATTGATATGGCATTGTGAATTGTCATCTGTTGTCTCGCAAATTCACTACATGACCTTCTCATTGTTTGAGTGCCAACCATATAGACCTGATGTAGCATTTTGATCATCTATCTATCTGTGTATCTGGGATAAACATTGGAAAACTCCTATAATGTCTCATTAAAACCACTTTTGCTTGAATACTCTATAAGTGCGTATGGATATCACATGGCGGTCCCCTACTTGGGACCCCCCTTCCTCTGTGATCAAGATAGCCACTCTACTGTATAGAAGCATCTCCCATTCTTGCTGACTCATGGCCACATCTAATTATATGGTCTGCCGTTCATTTGAAAGCATGCCCTGTAATACTACATCCTTGCAGGTGATACACAGGGCTGGCTCGCCAAATCAGCTGTTTTCTTAAATTTGATCATTCACCACTTCTGACATGCTTGTTTTAACAGCTTTATGCATTCCCCATGTATGTTGTGTCATTCCTTAATTATTTGTCCTGGAAGTTATGAATGAATTGCTAGCAGTCTGCAGTAAGGGTACAGAGGGGTGGTAACCAGTTGGGGGTGTGTACCTGCACAGTCTCACTCTATCCAATCAGTGCTGCCATTTTCAGACTGTGTAGGTAGACACCCCCAACTGGTTACCTCCCCTCTGTACCCTTACTGCAGACTGCTAGTAATTCATTCATAACTTCTAGTAGAAATAATAAAGGAATGGCACAACATAGAGACATAAGAATAGATATTAAAACAGACATGTCAGGAGTGGTGAAAGGTCCTCTTTAAAGAAGCAGTCCCACAAAAATCTTTATTTTCTGGCCCATTAGAAAAGTACATGATGTAAATTGTAAACTTCTTACCAGTGACTGTACTTGTCAGTTATAATCTACCTTCTAATCCTTAGCTGTGTCATGTAACCAACATTCTGCCTCTCCAACTGACACAGAACAGGAGGTCAGTTACTTCTCTATTCATTCCTACGAGACTGACATTGAGGCTCCCTTAGCAATACATAGAGAAACTGTCTTACTGTCCACGCTTAAAGAAATAATCACATGACTAATGTAAAAAATGAAAATCAGACATCGTATAGTACATGACAACCAGCCCTGGACCTCACATGGATCCAGAGATCTCCCCATTCATTGCTCTGCTAGATTTATATCAAGCTGCAGCTCAAGGGGAGTGTCTTTTCTGCTGCAGCTCAGGAGGTGTGTCCATGCTCTCCCTATCACAGCTCAGGGGGTGTGTCCATACTCTCCCTATCACAGCTCAGGGGGTGTGTTCATGCTCTCCCTATCACAGCTCAGGAGGCATGTCTCAGCTCTCCCTATCACAGCTCAGGAGGTGTGTCCATGATCTTCCTATCACAGATCAGGGGGTGTGTCCATGCTCTCCCTATCACAGCTCAGGAGGCGTGTCCATGCTTTCCCTATCACAGATCAGGGGGTGTGTCCATACTCTCCCTATCACAGCTCAGGGTGTGTGTCCATGCTCTCCCTATCACAGCTCAGGAGGCATGTCTTAGCTCTCCCTATCACAGCTCAGGAGGTGTGTCCATGCTCTTCCTATCACAGATCAGGGGGTGTGTCCATGCTCTCCCTATCACAGCTCAGGAGGCGTGTCCATGCTTTCCCTATCACAGCTCAGGAGGCGTGTCTCAGCTCTCCCTATCACAGCTCAGGAGGCATGTCCATGCTCTCCCTATCACAGCTCAGGAGGCAGTTGAAGGATGAAACTGAGCATGTGCGGCCATCTCAATGAGCGGGACAAAGAATTAAGGAAAAGAACAAACAGCAGGTGGCGCTATACAGATACATTTTATGGAATAACTCAGTGGCTCTGCTACATTTTTAACTACATGCAATTACTAAAGTGTTTAGATCCAGATGCTGGTTTGAAACCTGTAAAATATTTTTCGCAGGACAACCCCTTTAAGAGACTGTGTTATTTGGAGAGTCAGAGTGTTGGTGACATGACACAGCTGAGGATGAAAAGCGAGGTTATAACTCACAAATACAGTCAGAAGATTACCTTCATTACAGTTTACATGATCTACCTTTCTAACAGGTCAGGGAATAAAAATGTTTGTGGGAGTGCTTCTTTTAGGTGATAGGAGCAAGATCCAGGGTGATCAGCAGAGGTCACATTCTAAAAGGTGCTGTCTCCAATGGAACATGCCTTTAATAAATCGGTCCACTGGTCTTGACGTTCATTGTATATAATTATATGCATCATGTGCTTTCGGCTGTATGCTGTGATGAATGGCTGACAGGCAAAACCTCTGTATGAAATTGGAGAAACACAGAGGTAAAGTGGAGGCCTTATAGACCCACCGCCAACTCTAATGTTGGACCAATAACTCGCGGCAAACCCGCACTGATTTGTCAATGGCAAATTATCACCAAAAACTGTGGAGTTTAAGCCGTTTATTCTGGGGAATTATTTTTGTCAAAGGTTTTATTAGCAGGACTTCCCAACCATTAGTTTTGGGATGAAACTTTTTAGTATCACTTAAAATTGTGTTATCATCTTCATATCTTCTACGGCTACGGTAATGCAGCTGAACTTCTCCTGGCATTTAGTGATAGATGTATATAGCTTTTAGTTAACATTTCCAAAGATTAAAATGCGGCTAAATCCATAGGCAGTTAAATTATGTTGGCCTCCTTAAATCCTTCACCGTTAATAACTATTCCATCAATTAGTCATAAGCTGATGGGTACAGAGATTTCACCATTTGTGATTAATTGATGAAGTGGGCATTGTATGTTGGAAGATATTTGATCACATTATAACGCGCTGGGCTCCAATTGAATTAATGCGTCTCTTGGAAGTGCATGATTAAAGATCAGCAGAAGATTTAATAATTCTCTGAATTATCACGTGAAATAAATTTCAGTTTTCGCTTGTCACCCCTTCGAAGAAGAAGCTGAAGACAATTCTTAAATGAGGTTGTCTTATCAGGACAACCTTGGTCTATATGTCCTATCAGGGCGTTGAGGTTCTTCCAGTGAAATCTTCTTCTATAAACAGCAATCTATAGTACTAAGTGTGAGCAGATATTCTGAATACTGGGCATGTAATACAACATTTTTCCTGTAGAGCTGTATAGGCACTGCAAGGGAAATGTATGGCTGGACAAACAGTTCTTGGAGACAAACCCCCTTACAATGCATACTTCCATTACCACTACAATCTTATACCTGATTTTAAAATTAATTCATGGTTTGACACATATAGTACCTATTTAGCTTCGTAAATGGAATTTAAGTTTTCACAGTGCCACCCCTAGACCTAGCCTTTCTGTCATTGCATGTTCATACAATCTTTTCCATAGATTGACCTTTAGAAATATTATTATTATATTATTAAAGGGGTTATCCAGGAGTTTAATATAGATGACCTGTCCTCGGAATAGGTCATCAAGACCAGACTGGCAGAGATCCAACTCCTGGCACTCCTGTTGATCAGCTGTCTGAAATGGCAACGGAGATCTTTGAGCATGTAGGCCTCTTCTTAGGCCAATAACAACATTGTACATCTGTAGCATGGACTAGGCTCAGCTCAGTCCCATTCAAGTAAATGGGCTGAGCAGCAAAACCAAGCACTGTACGGTGCCGTGCTTGGCCAACAGTGTGGAGACCACAACACTCACCAAAACTCCAGTGAGCTCAGTGGCCTCTTCAAAACAGATGATTGGCTGGAGTGACGGGAGTCGGACCTCTGCCCATACAATATTGATGACCTATCCTTTGGAGAGGCCATCAATATAAAACTCTCAGATTTATACGGTGATAGTATAGTCTACATCACTGTGCAGAAATTCTTGTCTTGTTGTTGTCACCCCCCATTGGGGGGGGGGTCACAATCTAATTAACAAATGAAACTTTTATT
The DNA here is from genome assembly GCA_033119425.1 of Bufotes viridis. NCBI lineage: Eukaryota > Metazoa > Chordata > Amphibia > Anura > Bufonidae > Bufotes > Bufotes viridis. The sequence goes on from CM065589.1 coordinate 612,860,318, forward strand.
ATCTTTTTGAAATATGTGAAGAAACGTGAATACACAGAGGAAACCAATGCAAACACAGGAGGAACAGACAAACTCAGTGCAGATGTTGCCCTTAGTCTCATTCAGACCCAGGACTCCAGCAACTCAGGGCCACGATGCTAACCACTGATATGGAAATGTTCTTAAAGATTTCTAAAATTAAAACATTATAGGGAACCAACAGATCAAATAATCAGAGAAGACAATGAGAGAAATATGTGACTATGACACATACATAAATTTTACAGAGTTACTACCATTATTCTTTCCATTTGAACAGGATATTATGTCACTCCAAAACATTGTGGCTTCCAAGGACACATACGAGCCCAAAATGAGTCACTGAAGGCTAAGAAATGTCATGATGTTGATTTAACAGTCAGAATTTGGCACATGTGTTGGTTCTCATTGTGCATTTAGGACACCAATTGGTACACCACTGAACAACAAAGACTAACCAAAAGTGGCTGCTTACTATATTCAGTTTCATGGAAACATGGCTACCAATGGATGGTTCCAGTTTAGTTTTCTTTCAATTAGTGACCTCTGCTGTTCTCGGATACCTAATGTATACTTGGCCCTATGTGATTAAAGGATAAATATATAATCTAAAAAGGGGTAACAAACCTAAAGAGCTTGTACAGGATTAGTAAAATATGGTGCCACACGTGTCCATGGACTGTACTGAATATTGCTCTTCAGCTGTATTGAAGTGAATAGGACATGGCAGAAACCGGCAGACAAATGTAGTAATGTGTTTGGCAGAAAGCAGACAGGAATCTGGGATTTTTTATGTCCTATTCTTATAGTCTTAATCAGTGGGACTGTAACCCACGGGCAGTGTTGGACGAGCGTGCCTAGGGTCCAAATACCACCTGTTTACACAGTGACAGGAAGCAGAAACATGCTCAAGCTGATTGATCATAGTGTCTCACAAAAGTGAGTCCAGCCCTGACATTTTTGGAAATATCTTTTCATGGGACAACAATGAAGATCTGACACTTTGATACAATGTAAAGTAGTCAGTGTACAGCTTGTACAAAAGTGTAAATTGGGCGTGCCCTCAAAATAACCCAACACACAGCCATTAATGTCTAAACCGCTTGCACCAAAAGTGAGTACACCCCTAAGTGAAAATGGCCAAATTGTGCCCAATTAGCCATTTTCCCTTCCCGTTGTCATGTGACTCGTTAGTGTTACAAGGTCTCAGGTGTGAGTGGGAAACAGGTGTGTTACATTTGGTGTTATCGCTCTCACACTCTCTCATACTGGCCACTGGAAGTTCAACATGGCTCCTCAAGGCAAAGAACTGTAAGGGTCTGAACAAAAGAATTGTTTCTCTACATAAAGCTGGCCGAGGCTATAAGATTGCCCACACCCTGAAACTGAGCTGCAGCATGGTGGCCAAGACTATACAATGGTTTAACAAGACAGCTTCCACTCAGAACAGGCCTCGCCATGGTCGACCAAAGAAGTTGAGTTCACGTGCTCAGCGTCGTATCCAGGGGTTGTATGAGTGCTGCCAGCATTCCTGCAGAGGTTAAAGGGGTGGGTGGGCAGACTGTTAGTACTCAGACCATATGCCGCACACTGCATCAAATTGATCTGCATGGCTGTAGTCCCAGAAAAAATCCTCTTCTAAAGATGATGCACAAGAAAGCCCACAAACAGTTTGCTAAAGACAAGCAGACTAAGGACACGGATTACTGGATCCATGTCCTGTGGTCTGATAAGACCAAGATAAACTTATTTGGTTCAGATGGTGTGAAGTGTGTGTGACGGCAACCAGGTGAGGAGTACAAGGACAAGTGTGTCTTGACTACAGTCGAGCATGGTGGTGGAAGTACCAGCTGTGGGAAACTACAGTTAATTGAGGGAACCATGAATGCCAACATGTACTGTGACATACTGAAGCAGAGCATGATCCCCTCCCTTCGGAAACTGGGCCACAGGGCAGTGTTCCAACATGATAAGCACAAACACACCTCCTAGATGACCACTGCCTTGCTAAAGAAACTGAGGGTAAAGGTGCTGAACTGGTCAAGCATGACTTCGGACCTAAACCCTATTGAGCAGCTGTGGGGCATCCTCAAACGGAAGGTGGAGGAGAGCAAGGTCTCTAACATCCACCAGCTCGTTATGGAGGATTGGAAGAGGATTCCAGTGGCAACCTGTGTAGCTCTAGTGAACTCCATGCCCAAGAGAGTTAAGGCAGTGCTGGAAAATAATGGTGGCCACATAAATTATTGACACTTTGGGCACAATTTGGCCATTTTCACTTAGGGGTGTACTCACTTTTGTTGCTAGCGGTTTAGACATTAATGGCTGTGTGTTGAGTTATTTTGACGGCACGCCAAATTTACAGTTATACAAGCTGTACACTGACTGCTCTACATTGTACTAAAAGTCAGATCTTCAGTGTTCAGTGCCTCTAAAGGCATTCTGTTATGCATGTTATAATAGAATTGCATTACGGTCCGTGGAAACGGACTCCATAACGCAATTCACCGTTTACCAGTAAACGAAGCATGAACGAATTTCATAACCTAAAATTCGCTCATCTCTAGTTATAATATTGGGAAGTGTTAAAAAGGAGAAGGCAAAAAAGTGGATAGCTACACCACTGAGATGACAGGACATTCGGGACAAGCACAATTCATCATACGGCTGCCTTGAGCTCAAACCAACTTGACAATACAGAGATTAGGATTCCGACTCTAAATTTCCTTTCAGCCCCCAAATGGCAATCAGAGGCATAAACACAGAAAGAATTGACTTGAACGGTTAATCAGTTTATGGAAATTAAATTTTCAGAAGATGTTAAAGCAATTTAAATTCAACGTATTTTGCAAATTTAAAACATCAGGGGCCATGTGTGAGCACTAAACATCTAGCAAGACATTGAAAATCTACTCAGAGGCTGAAATCAGTCTCGCTGTGTATGGAACAGGTGGATTTGGAGTTTCTTAATTAGTTTAGCGAGCACAGGAGGACGCCAGGCATCTCTCCGTGTGCCGGCTATTAAAACTCGTGTCATTAGATTGGATTCCAAGCTCGGCTGCCAGTTTTCACTGATTTGTGATATTTTCTTTTGGGTATTTCTTTGTTTATGACCAGAAAACAATTTAAAAACAGGCAGAAATGAGCTTAGAATATGGTTTATTATTGTAATTTTATAGATTTGTGCAGTGTTTCGCTAGATTTAGGTAGAGTTCATAATTTGGGGTAATTGAAGCTTGCTTGAATCAAACTTATCAAGTAAATTAAGTTGTGTTTGTGTTTTTGTTTTGCTGTTTTTTCCTCAACATTGTATTTCTAGATTACCAGAGGTTCCATGGAAAGTGTATGATGATATGTTATGGGTTCACCACACGTCCTAAACACGTAACTTTACAAGTTAAAGCAAAATCACAAAGCCAACATTACAATAACAAGGCACTCAATGAAAATAAATGATGTTGATGTATGTCTGTGACGGTTCTCATTCTTCCAGGTCATGGCATATCAGTAGTAATAAGTAAGAGCAAGTGGATTTGTCGTATTTTTTCTTTCTCTAAGATTTTTAACTAGTCTTCTAAATGGGTTTTTCAATTAGATTGGCGTGAATGAGAAGTCTACGGTGTTAAATACCGTAATGGTGACTCATGCTTCAGTCATAGAGGTAAGCTGTTGATTGCCTTTGTATGACTGAAGCTTTAAGGTATGATTAAAGAGTCTCAGGAGAGGTGTTAAAGCAGCATTGTAAGAGGCAGGCAACAGTTGTCGCAGCCCAGTCAACGTGGACACCTACTGTATGCTGTTGTTCTACAAGTTGGCCAAATGCACAGATTTTGTTGGGACAGGTGACCATCTCTAACTCCACAGCAGATGTTGGAAGAAGATGACAACTATTAAATTCTGATTCCTCCTGAATCCAGCAAAGTAATTTTTTTCTAGACCCTTCCAATTTCCCATTATAGCCCCCCGGTACTCAATTTTGGTGCCAAATAAACTGATTGGTAACCAATGTTCAGAAAAGCATAGACTTGATTACCAAAGTATAGGGAGGCGGAAAACAAATCTGTCTTTGGTGGGCGTTTTCTACTGTATTGCTCTGTCCAATCAGAGCAGACAGAACTCTTGATCTTGAGAGATTTACCTAATCTCGTGAGATCAACCAATGTTAAGGTTTCAGGACTTCTGCATCACTCGGAGGCAGACCGCTTTGGTTGGGCAATATCAGACTGATGCAGAAGACAACGCCTTCTGAGGACAGAAATGGTCAGTGCCTCTCTTTATCTTGGTGGGAAATTAGCATATCTGGCACAAAAATGGAGCAAGTGGCCATGGCGAGAAAATGTTTTACTTTCACAATTCAGCCTTAAAGGGGTTGTCTCATTTCTGCAAATAACATTTATTATATAGAGGAAGTTAATACCAGGCAGTTACTAATGTATTGTTATTGTCCATATTGTTTTCTTTGCTGGCTGGAATCATTTCTCCATCACATTATACACTGCTCGTTTCCATGGTTACGACCACCCTGCAATTCATCAGTGACGGTCGTGCTTGCACACTATAGGAAAATGTGCCAGCATCTCTGATGGCCGGGACCGTTGGGACTCACATAGGCCTGTGCTTTTTCCTATAGTGTGCAAGCACGACCACCGCTGCTGGATTTCAGGGTGGTCTGTAACCATGGAAACGGGCTCTGTATAATGTGATAGGAAAGTGAATCAAGCCAGCAAAGGAGACAATGTGGACAATCACAATACATTAGTAAGTGCCTTGTACACTACATGATAAATGCTATTTGCCAAAGTGAGACAAGCCCTTTTAAAGTGGATGTCCTTTTTTATCTCATGTTTAGTTTTAACATTCTGCACTTATTCATTTCTTTAAATATTATTATAGCTTTTAAAGCTTTGCTTTTTTCTGAGCTACCTTTCTGAGCTGTAATAATATTACAGGCTATAGCTACTAGAGAGGGGTCGTTGATCCAGGGAGTTATTCTGACTGCCTGATTGGAGTCGGGAAGGAATTTTTTTTTCCCCTTAAGTGAGGAAAATTGGCTTCTGCCTCACAGGGTTTTTTTGCCTTCCTCTGGATCAACTTGTAGGAAACAGGCCGAACTGGATGGACAAATGTCTTTTTTCGGTCTTATATACTATGTTACTATGTTACTATGTTACCTACAGGTAATTTTCAAAATTCTTCTTCCTGAAACCACCACTAGAGGGAGGCTATGAGCTCAAAACTGTTTTACTATAGAGTTCTATGTATAAACAGTAGACCATGAGCTCCAAGATCCCCGTAGTGGTGGTCGCAAGAGGTAAGAATTTTATTATTTAAAGATGTGTTCCAAGATCAAAAACATTGCAAGGGTGATCAAGGCATGCGCTGAAAAAAAAAAAAAAAAAAACTTGTCAAATCCTTCTGGGTTCTATCCTCACCAGACCGGAAGAGTCACATGCCGTCTACATGTTTTTGTCTGCTGCCAATCGATTATTGTGTCTGGATCTGGGTCTCGTTCACAATCGTTGTACAAGCAATTTCCGAAGGACAATAGAGAGCACTAACATTATACAGTTGTCAGTGACAGCTATTTCTTCCAACATGAATGACGTTCCTGACGAAATCAGTTGATTCAGCTAACATTCATCTTACATGTTTAGTCACCTTAATACTTTATATCGCCCTGTTGCTTATAGTTAAAGGCTATGTACACTTTCGGAGGCAATTTTTTTTAGGATTACTTTTTACTTATTTTTGGCAAAAAAATTTTTTACTTGGCTTTTATTAAAAATATTGAGCCGCTCTGTCACAAAGAGTTACCTGCTTTTCTAACTGTGTAACTGGTACTTTCACTCTGTGAGGGTCATCTAATAAACCTTATCTATAATTTACTAAGAGGTCATAAACACTTATTGAAGCCACATTCTTATCAGTAGGATAAAAACTGAGCTATAATGAGTGTTGAGTGGGAGTATAATGTCAGAGAGCAGAGATAAGAAGTCCATCAACTCCTGGTCTAATGGAAATGACAGAAAATCCAAAGATTGCTACTAGAGAATCTCAGCTCTATACAGAAAAAAAGACACCATATTTTTAATAAAGACCAATTTTATTTTAGCTTAAAATGAGTGCAATGCAATTATAATAAATTGCCCCAGAGGTGTACATAGCCTTTAATTAGACTCCTTGGAGATTCTGTAGTCCTTCAGATCTGATGACTTGACATCTGAAGTCACATTGTGGTCACCTTGACAAATGACACCGCTAAGTTTGGCACTAATGTGAAAAATTCAAGAACCAATGCTGATCTGTCCTATGCAACCAACCTAGAAGATCTGCGTCTTAGCCCTGGAGTGCTGGGCCTCTAACGTTGGGTTCAGACCTGAGCGTTTCTGAGACGCGCGTTTTACGCCCGTTTTTGTGCCTGTTTTTGGCAATAGTAAATGCACGTTTGTGTGATTGACTGCAGTGTTGTCCAATGACCAAATATCCCTGTCTATATGAAGTTTGGCCTTTCCAGCATGTTGCAAATTCATAAACGCGCGTTTTCAGTGTCAAAAACGCGCAAAATACAAGCACTGCGCGTTCACATTGAAGTCTATGGGCCAAAACGCACGACAAACGCCCCAAAAAAAGCTCAAGTACTTGTTTATGTGTCGGGCATTTTTCAGCGCGTTCGAACGCGCTGTAAAACGCGAAAATGTGAACCAGTCCCATAGGGAAGCATTGGTTTGCATCGGTTATGCGTTTTACAGCGCGTTCGAACGCGCTGTAAAACTGGCAAGTGTGAACTGAGGGTAAAGCTAGATGATCAAAATGAATGCATTTAGGAAGAACATACAAACCAATGCATTCAAGTTGACACCATCCCCCCATCCCGCACAGTAATAATAGAGTCTTATTAATGACTTCTCCACAATCTGTTACTTCTAACAAGTCTAGCCATCATTCCTTCACATCTTATAAGAAACCATGAACGTTTTCTGCTATGTGACTTCCACCAGATACATTACCTTTTGAAGGCACAGAAGCTTTGAAGCAAAGACGGCCGAGACTACTTCATCTGATGTACGTTGCAATCAAGAAAACGGGATCAAATATGGCTTGGTGGGAAATTATGTTAGACACAAAGCTCTGGTAATTAGCGGCGCCCATTGCCGGATAATCAAGGAGCATGGATGAGTTAGCAAGCAAAAAGAAACGTTGCATGTAATTAGGAGGAATTGTCAGAGGAGGTTAATAGAAGGGGCTCAACATTCCCTTCGGTGGTAGAAGGGTTAAGTCGTCATTACTCATTTTATGCTGTTTTAAAAGTATTTTGTATTTTCAAAAAATAACTGAAAAAAAAAAAGTGTTTCGTCTTCAAACGATTGTCACTTTGAGGAATACGGGGAACAAGCAAATTAATGTCTCCTTCTAAAAGCTTAAAACAGCCAGCAGCAATTAAAGTGAATAAATTACTCCGATCTTCACATCCTGGTGTTGACATACAGAAGACTGGAACGTTCTAGATGTTACCGTCATTTGTCTTTTTTATAGTGAAAGATGCATTAGCCCGGGCGACCTTGCTATTCCTAAAAGACTTTGGATAGGAAGTAAATGTTTGTTTCAAATAAATCTTAACCCGAGAAGTAGAAGTGGTTGCCTCCTTGAGGAAACACCTTCCAGCGGTGGAACTTCAGGACCACACCTTAACGACCCAACATATTCCTATTGTACAGTATGTTGTGGTTACAAGATGTGAATACGAGGTTCGTGAATTTCAAATCTGAGTAGAGTTGGGATTATCTCCAACCATTGTTGTGGGTATCTTCTGGGGATCTTCTATTTCCTTCTGCTATTTTGCCAGTTCTGGTAGGTCATAGCTGAACAGAACGTTAGGCACATGGACATCTAAAGCTCTGTTCACAGTTACATTTGGAATTCGGTAGACTGATCCGACTGAGGATCACACTACTAGGGTTCACTATATTCGTCATTGCTTAATATGACTGTGTACTGTATATCTGGATCCTCATTGACTATAATGGGATTTGGTGGAGATCCGGCCTCTTCCAGTTGCGTGCAGCAGTTTTTGACTGGCCAAATCCTGACATATTTGTCACTGAGCCGCCGTATCTCCACCAGATCACATTATAGTCAATGGGGATCCAGTGGTACACAGTTATATTGGGCAATGCCGAATACAGTGTGCACTGGTAGTCCTCAGTCAGGTCAGGCTACCGGATTCCAAACATAACTGTGAATGGGGTCTAAGACAGCTCTAGATTATGACACCCCCTTCAAACAACCCCATAGAGTATAATATGGTGTTACCACAGTTTTCTGGAGCTTAGAACTTAAAGTGAATAAATTACTTTGATCTTCACATCAACTTGCAGGACGACAGGCCAAACTGAATGGACAAATGTCTGTTTTTGGTCTTATGTACTATGTTACTATGTTATTACAAGATATATTGGGGAGGTGGATACTGGGTTTCTGGGTTTGGAATGAGAATGGTGTTGGGAATATCTCCAAGTTCCTCCAACCATTCTTGAGGGAATCTTCTTGAGGTCCTCAGTGTTCTTCTTCCATTTTGCTTGCCCTGGAAGATCATAGCTGAACATAATGTTTCTCCATAGGCACATGGACAGCTAAGACAGCTCTAGATCACGATACCCCCTTCAAACAAACCCCATATCTGCGCTTTGTGGAGTGTTACCACCTCTTCTTAGAACTTAGCGATTATAGTGAATGAATCACTCCGATCTTCACACTTCGGTGTTGACATACAGAAGACTGGAACGTTGAAGATATTGCCATCATTTGTCTTCTTTACAGTGAAAGATGCATTAGCCCAGGTGACCTTGCTGTATAAAAGACTTTGGAAGTAAATGTTTGTTTCATATAAATCTTAACTCAAGAAGAAGAAGAAGCGGTTGAATTGCCTCCTTAAGGAAACACCATCCAATGGTGGAACCTCAGGACCAGGCATATTCTCACTGTATAGTGAAGACATATGGAGGAATGTGGATACTGGGTTCATGGGTTTCAAGACTGAGTAGTTAGTATTATCTCTTCGGCCATCCTTGTGGGTATCTTCTAAGGTCTTCAATTTCCTTCTGTCATTTTGCCTGTCCTGGAAGCTTATAGCGGAACAAAATATTTGCCCTTAGGCAGATGTCCAGAAACAATAAACAACCCCTGTATCTGAGCTTCGTGGACCCCAGTGAGTGTAATAATGTGTTACCACCTTTACTTAGAACTCTGCATTGTGCTGTTCCTCTGCTATTCCTCCTGGAAATGGATAAGTACCTTGACAACTGAGTATTAAAGTCCCCCTTGTCCACAGGGTGTGTCTCTACACAGTGTAGCAAGGTCAGCACTGACTGGATAGTGTTCCCAGTGCCAAGGGAAATGGTAACTCCCAATTGTCAATTTAAAGAAACATTTCCCGGAGGAATAATAGCGGAGCATCACAATACAGTGTTGTTGTGTTAAGTATTTGCATGGGTCCTCTTTAAGGGTAGCGCTGTGCTGCAGGTCACAGGGTTGTTTTCTGTCCCACTTTCTCCTGCACTAAGGGGAAGAATAGAGGCGCACACTGAGTTGACACCCACCTAACTCCTATAGAGGCGCACACTGACCCCCACCTGACTCCTATAGAGGCGCACACTGACCCCCACCTGACTCCTACAGAGGTGCACACTGACCCCCACCTGACTCCTATAGAGGTGCACACTGACCCCACCTGACTCCTATAGAGGCGCACTGACCCTCACCTGACTCCTATGGGGGCGCACACTGACCCCCACCTGACTCCTATAGAGGCACACTGACCCTCACCTGACTCCTATAGTGCTGCACACTGACCCCCACCTGACTCCTATAGAGGCGCACACTGACCCCACCTGACTCCTATAGAGGCGCACACTGACCCCCACCTGACTCCTATAGAGGCGCACACTGACCCCCACCTGACTCCTATAGAGGTGCACACTGACCCCTATCTGACTCCTATAGAGGCGCACTGACCCTCACCTGACTCCTATGGAGGCGCACACTGACCCCCACCTGACTCCTATAGAGCGCACACTGACCCCCACCTGACTCCTATAGAGGCGCACACTGACCCCCACCTGACTCCTATAGAGGCGCACACTGACCCCCACCTGACTCCTATAGAGGTGCACACTGACCCCCACCTGACTCCTATAGAGGCGCACACTGACCCCACCTGACTCCTATAGAGCGCACACTGACCCCCACCTGACTCCTATAGGGGCGCACACTGACCCCCACCTGACTCCTATAGAGGCACACACTGACCCCCACCTGACTCCTATAGAGGCGCACACTGACCCCCACCTGACTCCTATAGGGGCGCACACTGACCCCCACCTGACTCCTATAGAGGCGCACACCAATGGGAACAATAGATTCTAGAAAAGGGTCACCTGTTGCCAAGAGATGAGGATAGCAGTATTCCGAACAACTTTCTAATTATTCCGTGTTTCCATTCCTCACCATTTTCAAGATCTCTGTTTGCAGGCAGTAAATGCAAACTGCTTGCATGCAGAGGCTGGAAAGTCTATGCTGGGGTTTTCTCTGATTGTATGCCGTCCTCTGCCAGACTGATACATTGTAACAACCCATCAGGGCAGGGTTTCTAACGTCTAGACGGGAAACAGCTGAACTAAGTCTCATCTGTGGGGAGGCATCAGGAAAGGAGATGTATTCAGACCCTGGAGGCCGTAAGGAATGTCCTTATTCACTGACAGCAAACAGTGATCTCAATGCTGATGAAGAACTGAAGCACAAAGTCTACAGGGAAGTTGCAGAAGTCTTGGTTAGGCGATGACTGAGCGTTCTCTCCGTTTAATGTTTCGCCGCGGCGCTCCGGTCAATCACTTGTGACTGGAGATCCTGTATAATGACTTCATGGTAATTGGTCGCTCCTCTGGTACAAATCATCCGCGTGCCGCACCTCGTTAATCCTGCCGCAGTAATTAGCCACCCCTGTCACTACGGATTATGATGTTCTAGCGCACCGCGTGTGCAGGCGACTAAGTAATGAGTAATACCGCCATATACTGTAGATTATAGAAACCGTATAATAACACTGAACCAGGCACATTCCCTGTATCCTGATATCACTCCAGTCTACATGGGTGTGACTCCTGCTCCAAACTAAGAGCATCATTAGGAGTTCAGCTCTGGAGTGCTGCCCTCATGGAGTGCAGCAAAAAGCCCTTGCTTATTGTATAATGGAAAAAAAAAGTTAGAGGGCTTGTCCTGAGATGTAAACGTTGACCGAAATCACAGATAAAAATCCGACTGGTTGGGGTCCGACCACTGAGAACGGCGGTCCCGAGCACCGCCAATGAATAGAGCGGTGTTTGAAAACATGCGCGGCTGCTCCATTCAGCTCTACTGATCAGATACTAATCCTCTATCCTAGGTATTTTGGAACAACCCCTTTAAGCAATTTTTAATATACTTTGTATATGGATTTTTCAAGATCTCTGCATGCTTTCCTTGAGTAGAAATCTTACTTCCACAGGACGGAAGACAGTGCTGATCACGGAGCAATCCCCCAGACTGTTCCTAGTGGTGGTCCGTCTTAGCCGTCCTGTGACCATTAGAGATGAGCGAATCTTCCAAAGATTCTACAAAGTTCGGTTCGGGTCGAATCTACCGTATTTGTTCCGAATCAAAGTCGCTCCAATTGCCCTGGAGATTGATATATACCCCCCCGCCCAGTCCTCTAAAACACAGGTTTCGTTCATTACCTCCCGCCTGGTGGTGCCTGCACACTATTTACTGCGCATGCGCTGCGCGTCTTTTTACAAGAGTCGTCAGAAAGGGTGCGTTTTCATTCGGAAATCTGCCTCTTCCCCTGACATGCCTGTATGAGTTAATACTTGCATATCAAATAAGAATTCTGGAGCATCTTCACTTAGCGGTCTGCATTGTGCCGTCCCTCTGTTATCCCTCCTAGAAATGTATGCATTGTGTCGTCCCTCTCTTATCCCTCCTAGAAATGCATGCAGAAATTGCCGACTGAGCATTACCAGTTGGTTGGCGTGCCCCTGCGCAGTCTGACTGTCCAATCAGTGACAGATTGGTAAAGACAAAGCCCTTTGACAAGGGTAACACCCAGCTATTATTTTGTTCATCGGAGGAGTTCTAGGAGGAATAACAGAGGAACAGCACAACAGGAAGACAAGTATTTACTGAAAAGACAATAAATAAATTTAAAAAAGCCTCAGGTGGCGCTTTTATTTCCTTTGATTGTAGGTTCATGGCGGCGGACGTCCTAGCGGTGGGCGGCGAGGCCACGTGTCACGCTTGCAGAAGGCGCGCTGTAAGGCGTGGGGAGCAGATGTTACAATGAAGCCGGCAGACACAGACAAATAGCAATTCCTGCCGTACCAGATGAAACTAATCACAATTCATATGATCCGCCGTGAAATTCATCTCTTCAGATAGAAGTGGGAGATTTTACAATTAGAAGGCGGACGCCAAAAAAGAAAAAAAAAAACGCTCCTCTTTAAACCAATTCCATGGAAACGATTCAATGTGTGAGATCAGACGAGAGCCTGGGTGGAGATTTCCTTTAATCCGGCGGTCTGCAAATATAATGAAGGGGGACCAATACTTCTGCAAAGAGGAGAGGAGTCGCATCACTGCACTGCATCCAGACTCCTGCACTGATACATTGTAGCAAACTTCCAGGACAGGAGACAGTTACAGCTTCCCGGAACGGATACATTGTTTCCAGCTAGAGGAGAGATTCAGGCCAGAGGCGTTTATCATCGGTCCGCTGGATACGCGATAACCGTAAGGGCTCATGCACACTAACGTACTTTCTTTCCGGGTTATTTTGCGGCCGTATGCGAAAATCATTCGGTTCACAACCGGAAATGACTCTGTGTGCGTTCAATTTCCGTATGTCCGCATGAGAACACGTCCTATTCTTGTCCATTTTTGTTACAATGGATCTACAAAAAAAAAACGGATGCAATATGGATGTCACACGGGCGCCATCCGTATTTTTTGCAGATCTGTGTTTTGCGGACCGCAAAATACATACGGTCGTGTGCATGAGCCCTTAGATGGGTGGGGTCCAACGCCACACTGGTTGTCAGAAGAGCGGACCCCTGCCCCCTTATTGCCTCCCAGCTGCAAGACCGCTTGGCTGTTTCTGTCAGGGACTTTCAATGGATCGGCGGGTTGCACGCTCGGCCGCTGCATTGCACGGTGTTGTGGTTAGGGAGGAAGGGGACACTGGGGTCCCAGGTTCGTGTCAGCGGTCAGACCCCACCTATCCAAGTGCTTCTGGGGCACTTTAAACCTCAGCAGCTCAAATCTCTCCGCTGTTCTGAAAGCTTGCAACAATGTATCCGTTTGGAGACACTCTAGCTGTCTCCTGTCCTGATGGTTTGCTGCAGTGTATCAGTGCAGGTAAAACCTCACAGAGGATGCAACTGTAGCAAATCTACAACTGTGAGAAGTAATAGAGTAGGATGGGTGATTTCAGTTCACTGACCGCAAGCACTGATATTGAAAGCTATGAGACATGTGAGGCAGCCGACAGGGTTTTCCAAAGGTTCGACTACTAAAAATCCCTGCTGGTATCAATAACAAGCTGGATATACATGTAAATCTCGCTCTACTGTGCCCCCTACAGGCAGGAGATCAGTTTCCGCCTTTTATTCCTCATCAGCGCAGAGGTTCTGGTTAGCTACGTCCAATGCCAGACACATCTCCTGGCAAATGTTCAATGGGATGTTCAAGTTGTGTGTACTTTATCAAATTTCTTACACTTTATGCTTGAACTATTTGCCATTTTCGATATCTCTGCTTGCTATCAATGAATGACAGTATACTTTGATCCAGTCTAGACAACTGTGCGCTAAACCCATCAGAAGGAGCTGCACCAATCTCTCACGGAGTGTTCTCTGCAGGACATAATGTATGTTTCAATACAAGCAAGAATGATTTTATTCACTGACAGCAAGCACAAATCTTGAAAACGGTGGAGAAGTGAAACATAAAGTGCTGTATATTAGAAAGTTGTAGAATCCATAGTGATACCATGATGGAAAACAGAGACGTGGTCAGGAGAGCGGGTGGTCTGGTTGCTTGGGTTAATCACTGGCAACTGGACTGTTCCCCAACTGGTTGTGGTTTATAAGGTGAACCTATAGGTGGCGCTGTAGATAGGGTGGACATCCTTCTAAACCTATTAGCATATTTGTTTTCCAATGGAGCATTGCCCTACTGTCTCCCTAAGGAGAAACATATGTCCAGGTATCTGGGTGTCCATCTTATGAGAAAATCCAACTGGGTACATTATTGAGAAGACCAAAGACAACCTGGTCTGATGACCACCAACAGTCCAAGACAGCTTGGCTTGTTCTAGTATATTGTATCTGTGACATGACCGCACCATTAGAGTCAATCATTGCTCCAACACGTAAACCAAACATGGACCAAGGGATAACCGATATTCAGCTACAACCAATGTAAATGGCACACCAAGGAAGGTCACAGGCACGGGTAGAAGACAAGGTCCCGGAGAAGACATTAGTAGTGTGAAGGGATCACTGGTGGACTTCACTTCTTACCTGGGTGACAAGTGGCTCGAGGAGGCTCTCCACGGTAAGAGTCCTGATTTCCAGACTTTTAGGGTCCCATTTAAGAATGATGGGGGATGTTGCGGATGTCATTTTCCTGAAAAAAACAATCAAAGGAAGGGTTAAAAAAAATTAATATGTGCCACAGAGTAGAAGATAAGTACATAAGCATGCCCTACATCCATCTCTCCATGATTTCCACGTAGACCCAACTAGATTTACGGACTACTGAAAAAGATGACCAGGTTTATATTGCTCCTCCTATAGCATGATATGTCGGTCACAGGACCTGGAACGTGTGGGCCGCCAAGAGCCAAAATGTCCATTCCTATAGGAAACGGGGTAACAACCGCTGTGAAAGCTCTAACAGAGACTGTATTAGTTGTCACCCAACTTCACGTAGAGTTTTCCGGTAGCAGAATATCTATTCTATGTCTGCTCTCTGGACATCTCTGGCCATCAATATCTGATTGGTGGGGTCAAACTCTGTGGACCCCTATTATCAGCTGTTTGAGGAGGCCATGGTGCTCTATTGAGCTCCGTGGCCAGTTCCTAGTCCACTGACGTCACTTTCATCGGTCACGTGGCCTAGGAGCAGGTCAGCCCCATTAAAGTGAATAGCGCTGAGCTGCAATACCAAACATAGCCACTATACAATGTAGGGCGCTGTGCTCTGTAGGCTATGAGGAAGCTGGATCAGCCGATGATCAGCATGGATGCCGAACATTGGACTCCAATAAATCACATACCAATGACCTATTCTAATATTCTACCCCCTGAAAACCTCTTTCTGTTTGAAAACCCCTTTAATATGTATGATGGAAGTCAGGTCTGTGCCCACTCACAGGCTGGTGTTATAGCTGCCTGGTTTTAAACAGCAGACACCTAGAGCTAGTGTCTGTGATTGGCGATAATCCGATCACAGACATTTAACTTCTCAAATGCCTTGGTCAATTGTGAGCAATGAACAACTGCAAGAAGTTTCGGGTTTTTCCTTCTGGATGGAAGCAGTAATGTCTGCATTCATTAACAGCAAGCAGAGATTTAACAACAAAATAGCGATAAATTGAAGCGAAGTATATTACAAAGACATTTTATCTACATGAAATAGAAAGATTTTTTTTTTACGCTGACAGAACCCTGCCGATCGTCTGGATCCCCATAACATGGTTGCCTTCAGGAATTGCTATTTTAGTGGTATTCTAAAAAAACTGCCATTCACATCCAGTAATTCTAAAAATAAAGATACATGGGTTGTGACTTTACAGTACTAGGGCTCTAAGCCTG
Source organism: Bufotes viridis (assembly GCA_033119425.1). Classification (NCBI taxonomy): domain Eukaryota; kingdom Metazoa; phylum Chordata; class Amphibia; order Anura; family Bufonidae; genus Bufotes; species Bufotes viridis. The sequence goes on from CM065589.1 coordinate 612,876,241, forward strand.
AGGGGCCCCTGAAAGGGACACAGTGAATGATTACGGGAATAAGTTCCCCTGAAATTAATGGAGCGGCAGGTCGGGCATGTGCACTGCGATATGATCTTCTCTACATGAGTTCCAGAGACACCCGGGTACAGCGCTTGGCTTTTTTTGGGAACTTCCATAGAGATGAATGGAGCAGTAGTGCACGTGCTTGGCTTGGGGGTCCCTGTTCTTCTCATCGATGGTTGGACCTCCAGTGATCTAATGGTTATCCTCTATCGTGTGGATAGGAGATCACTTCTCACAACCGGAATAGCCCTTTAAGAAGATACCAGAATGATAAATGGCGCCTGATATGTGAGGGGCCCGGTTACAGATGTTCTTCTGGGTCCCGGGAGCCTCAAGTTACATCTCTGCAAGAAATCCCGGTTAGATGGCAGCAGACACTAACATTTTTGTTGCCAGCCGTGTGCGGTGGATTCGGATTTTTATTACACTGACTAATTTATCCTTTTAGTTTCTTCGTAAAACGTTCTCACCGCTGAGAAGAAAACTTCCAGACAAGGAGAAGCGAAAAAAAACAATTACAGGCAAACTACCGGAATGAAGGTGTCGCCGCTGATTTTGGTACGTGGCCGTCTCGAGGTGTCCGGCTGTCAGCGAAGACGCAGTTCCTGGGAGTTTTAAAGACTATGCATTATCTTGACCCAGGAGGAATGATAAAAGGTCTTCAGAGAAGAAAGGCACAAGACGTGGAAAATGTAGCTGTCTCCTCCGGGTCAAGGTGCTACGTCAACGCAAAGACAACCTGACACCCCGCACGCCGTCTGCTCAGCGAGGACGGTACATGGAGCACAAGATGGCACTGTACACATAAATGCTTTCCGAGTAGAAGAAGAGGTTGACTGGGGACGGATTTCAGGTGGTCGGTGATAGAACGCACTGCAACCAGTCAGAGTGTGGGAATGATGGTAGCAGCAGGAGAGGAGTGTGCTGATTTTATTGGGGGGCAGTGACCTGTCCACTCATGTGATGTTCGAGAGGAGAGGTCTGTATGTGACATAGGCAGTGTCATGACGTGAGGATGGGAATATATAACGTGCAAAAAAAGAAAAAGAACTGGATCGCACCTTCACAAGCGATGATTTGATCTCTGCTACTTAGAAAAAGACAGCGCTCCTTGGCGCATGTGTACCGCCCCCTGTGCTGCATGCTGACTGAGGCACTAGTGTACATTTTGATCAAAAGGCATAAGCCCACTCACCACGTCAAGGTTGCCTCTATGAGTGGGACCTACCTAAATTTTGCACTGCACTGCCTGCTGACCGCACCAGCAGGCGGCGGGATCCAGCTGCCAAACAGCACCCCAATGGCTGGCAATGCCATCCCGGCACCGGGCCCCACCGACCGACCAGCACAGCGCCACAGACACAACGGCCACCACCCAGCACCGCACCATGTGAACCGATGTTGAAGCTCACCTTATCCAAAACTCTCGAGAACTCCAACTGACCTACCAGACCTCAGTCTGAGTCTCTGAGAGCAGGCAACAAGCTGAGCTTTAACAACTGTTCACATGGTGCGGTGCTGGGTAGCGGCCGTTGTTGCTGTGGCGCTGTTCTGGTGGGTTGGTGGGGCCCGATTCCGGGGTGGCATTGCCAGACAGCAGGGGTTCTGTTTGGTGGCTTGATCCCGCCGCCTGCTGGTGCGGAGCTGTGGCGCCGGAGGTCGCCAGGCAGTGCCGCGCAAAATTAGAGTTGGTCCCACTCTAAGAGGCAACCTTGACGCGGTGAGTGGGGTTATGCCTCTTGTATAGCATGCAGTATAGGGGGCCGTATATGAAATATTGTACTGAGAAGCAGTTATACATCAAAGCAAAGCTTGTGGATGTGCGATCTAATTTTCTTTTATTTTTTTGAATCTGGAAATATATAACAGACTGAGAATTGTATAGTGGAAGGAGCAGCACAGAGTATTTTAGGAGAGAAGTGTGTTGATTTTGCTGGGGGCAGTGACTTGTCCACTCATGTCATGTTAGGGAGGACAGGGCTGGACGTGACATAGGCAACCACAGTGTCATGATGTGAGGAGGGGAATATATGACAGACTGAGAGTTACTGTATACTTTGGAAGGAGCAGGGTCTCCGGCAGCACAGAGTATTTTAGGAGAGAAGCACGTTGATAATGTGGGGGCATTGACCTGTCTACTCCTGTGGTGATGTTAGAGAGCTCAGGGCTGCATGTGACAGAGGCAATATCATGATGTGAGGATGTGAATGGACCAAAAACAGAGATTATTTTAGGAGACAAATATGCTGATGGTGTTGGGGCAGTGACCTGTCCATGTGATGATGTTAGAGAGGACAGGGCTGTATGTGGTATAGGCAGCGAGTCAGCGACATGATGTGAGGAGGCAAAATTATAACAGAAAGTCACAAAGTGAAAGAAGCAGGGTACTCAGCAGCACATAGTATTTTAGGAGAGGAGTGTGTTGATTTTGTAGGGGCAGTGACCTGTCCACTCATGTGATGTTAGAGAGAACAGGAAGGCTGGATATGACATAAGCAACCGCAGTGTCATGATGTGAGGAGGGGAATACTGTATATAACAGAGTGAGAGTTACTATATATAGTGGCGGGAGCAGGGTCTCCAGCAGCGCAGAGTATTTTAGGAGAGGAGTGTGTTGATTTTGTTAGAGGCAGTGACCTGTCCACTCATGTGATAATATTAGACAGGACAAGGCGGTATGTGACCTAAGCAGTGTCATGATGTGAAGATGAGAATATAAAACAGACTACGAGACTTACAAAGTGGGAGAAGAAGGGTCTCCAGCAGCACAGAGCATTTTAGGAGAGGAGTGTGCTGATTGTAAGAGGAGGCAGTGACCTGTCCACTCCTGTGAGGTACAGAGCACAGAACTTTATACCACAGGGACAAAAATGTGATGTGAAGAGGGAAAAAGTGAAGAGCAAGTGAAAAGAAGGTAACCCTCCGGAAGTGAAGACTACTTCAGGAGATCAGTGTGCTGATTATAGGAGGAGACAGTGACCTGTGAAGGCTGCAGTGTCATAATATGAGTAGAGGAGGGATACAAGGGGCATGTCTTGAGGTAGTGAATGAAGACAAGCGGCTTATTACAGACTATTGGAGAAAGGAGGAGGATTCCCAGCAGCACAGAGTATTTCAGAAGAGTCTGCTTATCAGTGATATGAGCAGTTAGTGAGGACAGGGCTGCATGTGCCAAGGACAGTGGCAATGACGTGAGGAAACGAATGAAAACAAGTGGAACATCACAAACTACTAGCAGAAGGAGAAGGGTTCCCAGCAGCACAGAGTATTTCCAGAGAGGAGTGTGCTGATGTTGGTTAAGGCAAGGACCTATATGTGGAGGGATACAGTGACCTGCTAAATCATGCAGCAGCACAGAGTATTTCAGGACAGCAGTGTGCTGGAGCTGTCACCCAGCTTTCCAGAAAGGTCTAATAGTCATCTAATTACTCCAGAATCTGGGACCTGCCGGCTGAAGCAGGGGTGACATTGGCAAGCGGGCTGATCTATGATATGACTATAATTGTCGCTCTCTTGCATTGCACGGTGCAATGAACATAATAATCTATTCGGATCAGACAATATGTTCGCTGTACCGCCATATGCTTCCCTATTTATAAAGCATCATTTTTACAAAATGTTCCTCTGCCGTAACCGGTCCGCGCCCCACAGGCAGCTAAAAGAGATGAGACTGTAAATCTGCGGAGCAGCATCCTCCCTAAAGAGGATGTGCACTTTATACAGAGGAAAAAGACGATTACCCAGTCACCCAGAGTATCAGGGTACTTTGTGGTAATACAAAGGAACCCAACCAGGACCCTAATATTTTGTATATTAATTGATTTATGCTCTGGAGGTCCAGGTGGTCTTAATGGGATGAAGAAAGGGAGACTAAAGACAGGTAGCGGGTTCTCCCTTCAATCGCTAATTTTTTTTGTTTCCATGTGCCCCCCTGCTTCTGTGGCTAGCTCTGGACAGAATCAGTCGGCTTCCCCTTCTGGCAGCTAACAGTTTAGTTTTCCCCTTCAGCACACCCTCTGCAGAAGTAGTCTTCTCAGTTAGGCTTCATGCACACGACCGTTGGTGTTTTGCGGTCCGCAAACCGCTGATCCGCAAAACACGGAAGCTGCTCTGCGTTCCGTAGTTTGTGGAACGGAACGCGGCCCATTGTAGCAATGCCTATTCTTGTCCGCAAAACGGACAAGAATAGGACATGCTCTATTTTTTTTGCAGGGCCACGGAACGGAGCAACGGATGCGGACAGCACACGGCGTGCTGTCCGCATCTTTTGCGGCCCCATTGAAGTGAATGGGTCCATGCCCGAGCCGCAAAATATGCGGCTCGGACGCGGACCAAACATACGGCCGTGTGCATGAGGCCTGCAGAAAGCTATTTCTATTGGATAGAGAACCGCTATGCAGAGTCCTGGAGGAGTGACTGAGCATGTGTGACCAGCAGCAATAAGCTCAATCGGTGGACATGGACATTGCTACACAATTTGACCACCAGGTGGCGCCATACTATATAAGTAGATGTCGTAACTCTTCACAGGATCGGCGTTTCAATAGAATGTAAATGGCAAATATGCGTCAAATATGCTTTTTTAAAATGTTCTATACAGTGACCATGACTAGTGTTGATCGAACTTGTGTTTTAAGTTCTGCGTCCAAAGTTCGGGTTCGGGTTATCAAAGAATCCCGTCATGGTTTCCGCTACCACGGACCATAACGGAATTTGGAATCTTCGATATCCCGAACCCAGACTTTGGACGCAGAACTTAAAAAACAAGTTCGCTCAACACTAGCCAAGACATATCATATCGGGACAACCCTACACAAATACATTTTGACATAGCTGTTGACAAATGCCTAAGCTTCACTCGTTAGTATAGATGCCCTTTCCTAAGACAAATCCACTCTTTATCCCATCTTTAAAGCTCTTCCTCCCTATCATCACAAGGCTGACCATAGGACATCTCGTTTTTGGTAAACATCAGTGATATGGCGCCATATACGCTCAGATAAATCTAAGCTTTCATAAATCTGGCACACGCCATATGACTCTTACCCCAAATGGCTTATTGACAAATGACGCCCTCTTGTGTCCACAGAAAAAAACACACACTCTGGCCCCGAACGTTCACTCTAAGTCACAAATACACTTCGAAGTACAAACTGAAATAAGCAGCAGACGCTCATTCATCATAGGGAGGAATACGCTGGACGGATCTGTCAGCATAACTCAGCCCTGAGTGATTTGTCTGAGCCGACAACGTGTCTCCTTCTGATGCGACTGTAGAAGTCCTTGGCCGGGACAGAGGAGCCGCTATCACTGACAAGACATTTGCATTTTACTTCTGGAATAAGACTGGTTATTTCAAGTAATAGCATGCAGATCTTAACCCTTTCTTGTATGAATTGTATTAGGTTGAAAGCCTTTTACATCAAATCCTTAGTAAGCTAAACTGGAGGAAGAGAGAGAACCCAGTATACAAATCTGTGTTTCTCAACAATACTGTATATATGCGCTGCCTAAGGAGTACTCATCATGGAGAGCCCCTAGTATGCAGAGTATGTGTGAAGAATTGTAGGCCAGGTGATGTCCCTCTAAGTTTCTGGGAAAAATATTCAAATTATCTTTCCTAAGCCTATCTAATACCAGTAGATGTTAGACATGATAATGTGCATATATTTTCCCCAGAAATCTAGAGGAGTGTTGTCTAGCCTACAATAGTCATCATATATATCTACTGGTCTTCATAATAGAAAGAGTACCATCCCAAAGATCCCCCCAAGGTCTTGCAACTAGAAAAGCTGTTCCTATCTGCTTTGCTGTGATAAAGGGCTTTTGTCTTAAAAGAGCTAGTTGCAGATGTGAGTGTGGCTTAGCTATTTTCCTAATTTTGCTATATAAGCATGTCTAAAGGGCTGGAAAACACTCCTGCTCAGGGCCGTTTCTTGGACCGGGGAGCTGTGAGAAGAGGGGAGCCGAGAACGTGGGCAGCAGCGGCGGCGGCAGGACAGAGGCAGATGAACGCATCCATTGTGGAAGCGTTCATCTCCATAGTGATCTGTATCGCCGTCCTGAGGACAGAGATACAGATGGCTGTGCTGTGTGGCATGTGTGGGTGAGGCGTCTCCCTTCCCTGTTCCTCTGATAGGATGCGGGCCTTGTGCCTGAGCAGTACAGAGCGGGACACAGGCCGGAAGAGGCCTGCATTACATCACTTCCAAGGAGGTAAGTATTTGGGGGGGGGGGTGCGGTCAGAGAGGAGACTGGCCCATGATGGGGGGGGGGGGGCAGAGAGGAGACTGGAACATGATGGGGGGGTTGCAAAGAGGAGACTGGCACATGATGGTGGGGGGGGCAGAGAGGAGACTGGCACATGATGGTGGGGGGGAGCAGAGGGGAGACAGGAACATGTTGGGAGGAAAATGGTACTTATTACTGGCACATGGGGGGCAGAGAGGAGACTGGCACATGATGGGGGGGAGTGACACTTATTACTGGCACATGAGTGGGGGGGGGAGACTGACACTTATTACTGGCACATGATGGGGGGAGAAAGAAGAGTGTCACTTATTACTGGCACATCGGGGGAGATTGGAGAGGCACTTTTCACTAGCACATGATTTGGGGCATCTATGGGGGGAACTTGTTGGTGGCACATTATTGGGGAGCATCTATGGGGACCTTTACTGAGGCCACAAAGAAGGGGTATTTTATATGGGGGCTCTGTTTGTGGGTGTGTTTGGAGGTGGGGCGGGGGGGGCAGGCAGAGAGGAGACTGGTGCCTGATAGAGGAGACTGGCACATGATGGGGGGGGGTTGCAGACAGGAGACTGAAAAATTATCGTGGGGGGGGGCAGAGAGGAGACTGGCACATGATGGGGGGGGGGCAGAGAGGAGACTTGCCCATGGTGGGGGGGGGAGAGGAGACTGGAACATGATGGTGGTGGGGGGGGCAGAGAGGAGACTGGCACATAATGGGGGGGAAATGGCACTTATTACTGGCACATGATGGGGGGAGGAGACTGGCACTTATTACTGGCACATGATGGGGAAAGAGTGGCACTTATTACTGGCACATGAGTGGGGGGGGAGACTGGCACTTAATACTGGCACATGATGGGGGGAGAGAGGAGACTGGCACTTATTACTGGCACATTAGTAGGGGGGGGGGTTGGAGAGCCACTTTTCATTAGCACATGCTTGGGGGGCATTTATAGGGGGCACTTGTTACTGGCACATTATTGGAGAGCATCTATGGGCACATTTACTGAGGCCACAAAGAAGTGGTATTTTATGTGAGGGCTCTGAATAGTACTAGTATTATCTGTTTCTGCAGTATAATATTGGGGACCACAGCGGCACAGTATTGGGGGTAGTAGGATGAATTGTCCAGAAGATGGAAGGATGATGGAAAAGTTGTAAACTGAGTTTGTTCTTTGTTATAAATCTGCAGAGACGAAAACTGGTGATCTGGTCTGCAGGTCTGAAAGGAGAAGATGAGGACAGAGAACATCTACATCAAAGGAGACGTCACTGGATGTAAGAGGTAAGTGGGGCTGTATTTCTGTAGTGATCGGAGCAGGGGTGTATCGATCGCTGGAAGTGCCCCTCCCGAGACCCAGCTCTGGATCCACCACTGCGCCGGACTGGCCTGTGCCCAGTGGCGGGGCCAGTTGACATTAGGCACATCATCAAGATTAGACTAAGTGAGCGGCGCCCTAGAAATTCTACTACATGGGGCCCTTCTCACTTAGTCTAATCTTGCCTAACGTGAATGTAGGCATAATAAAAATTATCTTTCATGCATACACAGGTTAGGCAAGATTAGACTATGTGAGCGGGGCCCCATGTAGTAAAAAATATATATATATATGGTGAGATGGTTGCAAGTACTCTTCTGATATGATTTCATCAAGCACTTTTGATGTGGGGGGGGGGGGTGGAGTTTTTTTGACACTCGCCCTGAGAGAAATTTGACCTAAAAACTGCACTGCTTCTGCTGATTAGCTGTGTGAATATAATTCAGCACTCGTATGGGTACTGTCTTCTCCTTACTGTTCACCTGCTTGCAGGCAGTGCAATTATAACTAAGCTCTCCCAATTCACTTCAATGTGATGGCTCCTTCCTTTTTACCTGAGAGTCTCAGTATAGAAAAAGCATACAATCACTTTAAGAATAAGCAATTCAAATTTACTATTTTGGGATTCATTTCAGATGAATCAGAGAGAACCCTTCAAAGAAATATTCAACTGAAAGTGAGTCAAGAGAATTAGAATATCCTGCAAAGCTTACACTTCGCTCAATGAAACATGAAAGATAGTTACATTTCTACAAGGATAAAAGAACCAGAAATTTGCTGTATTTGGGGTTCTCTTTATCATTAGGGAGACTAAAGAATATTCATAAGTATTGTATGCAAGTAGATACTACTCTTGGTTACTATGAACAATAAATACAAATATAATCTAAACAAATTTGCATTATGTTGTCCTTCTAGAATGAGAACTCACTTGCATGTTTCATTGAGAGAAGTGTAAGCTTTGTGGGATGTTCTAATTCTCTTGTCTCACTTTCAGTTAAATATTACTTTGGAGGTCTCTCTCTTGTTCATCTGAAATAATCCCATAATGGTAAAATGAAATTGCTCAATCTTAAAGGTTGTTCTGCTTTTACTATACTAATAATCTATCTGTAGGTGAATAGAAGGAGCCATTTCATTGAAGTGAATTGGGACAACAGAACTACAATTGCACAGTGAGCCGGCAAACAGTAAGGAGAACACAGTACCAGCACTGCATTATATTCACACAGCTAATCAGCAAGGGTGTCTTCCAGCCTATTAAACATGCTTATGTAGCAAAAGAAAATAGTTAAATTAGCCTCATATCTGCAACAAGCTCTTTCAAGTCACAAGACTTTTATAAGAGCAAAGCAGATAGGTACAGCTTTTCCAGTTGCAAGGCCTTGATGGGAACCTTTGGGTGGGTACTATTTCTATTATGGAGACCAGTTGATATATATGATAAGTATTATAGGCTAGACAACACTTCTCTTGATTTTGGGGGAAAATATATGCAAAGTATGATATCTAACATCTGCTGGCATCAGATAGGCTTAGGAAAGCTAATTTGAATATCTTTCCCAGAAACCCAGAGGGACATCCACATACTAAAGACTCTCTATAATGAAAAAGAGTACCCGTTAGGCAGCGCATATATATTGTTGGGTTCTGTATCTCACTCGCTCAGTCTTTCTTTCAAAATTCAGCTTTGCGTGAAGTTTTAGAGAAATTTAGAATGAATCCCGAACCAGTAGAGTCGATATGTTCATCCTTAATATCTATCTATCTATCTATGAAAATAACTTGAAGCTCCAGGGCATCAATACAAAATCTGTATTAGTCACTTACGTCACTGTCTTGCGTCACTTACAAATGTATAATTTATGACACTGTTCATACAGCATGGCACACAGGGACCAGCAAGGCTAATAACATGGCACCAATTTTGTTATACCCCTAGGGTTCAGGTAGAATCAATTCGCTCATGCTTAATATCTATCTATCTATCTATCTATCTATCTATCTATCTATCTATCTATCTATCTATCTATCTATCTCATATCTATCTCATATCTATCTCCTATCTATCTCCTATCTATCTATCTATCTATCTATCTATCTATCTATCTATCTAATATCTATCTATCTAATATCTATCTTAATATCTATCTATCTAAGAGGTTAGTTTTTTTTATAGTTTTTCAAAATGCAATTAACTTTTGTCTATGTAAAATCCTATTGTGATGCCCAATGTGGACAAAGGGTGATGTGCATGTAGCTTGCATACAGTGTTGCGGTGTGCGGTATTATACGTTAATTTTTTTTCTTTATTTTACTCACTTATATGGCGCGATACAAATATCCCATGCACCCTTCAGGTTAAGGATGCAGATCTTAGGAAAATAATAGTCAATAAATAAAAGAAAAAGGCTCCTTCAGAAAGTTAACGTTCAGTCGCATTTCATCTGCTAGTTCCTGAAGACTATAACAGCTGTATTCGGAAAGCTGTAATTTAGGCAGCCGAGGTGCGGAAAGTTCATGAGGAATATAGAAACAATGAGACAGCAGAGCGGCGGGAACCAGCAAACTCCGCTTCACAAATAATTCATAAGCAAACGAACCGAGTGTTAATATTTCCTCGCACTGTCATAAAAGATCTAGAAATCACAAATGCAAATTAAAGAGATAGCACAAACCCACAGCAGCCTTCAACAATGCCTCACTATTTCCATCCAACATTCTGTGCTGATTGGTTTCTTAATATGTTGTTATACTGGTGTAAAGCAAGGTTTTTATTGTTTTTTCTTCTTTAACTTCATGCAGTTATTTAGTGATGTCTATACCTGGTCACCTTTCTGCAGTACAAGGTAACTGTACAGGCGTACTATTGTTTAGGAGGGGCCAGGAGAGTAGAAAACACTAAGGGGGTCATTTATTAATACCGGTAAATTATACGCCGGTATTTGTACCCCTGTGCTGTTGGTGGATGCTCGTAAGTAGTTTGGCGCTTGGTTCCACTGGCCATGTGACATGCTTTAAATTTCGCCAGCTCCCTTGCTTGCGTAGTTTAAGAACATTTTCCATGCCATAAACTGTTGTCGAAAATGGTAAATAAGATGGGCAGACCGCCCTCTTCCCTGCCCACACCACGCCCCCTCCTCTGAAAAGTGCCATGAGCGGGGAAAGTCACAGATTTTGCTGTAAAAAACGCCTTTGTGATAAAATCTTCAACAAAAATAAGCCAAAAAGTGGAGTAAAAAAAAATAATAAATGACCCACCCCTCATATCAAGGTGACAAGGACACCAAATACTTAACACAGAGGCAGATCTCCGTGTACGTATATTATTTCAGCAAACCCCCCCAGCTTACTAAATTTCACTTGGAGTTTGATTATTTAATAAAAAAATAAAGTCCCCTGTTGCTACTCCGCTTGGGTAGAGGGTGGCGTCAGACCAGATCTGGTGATTTAACAGACAAGGTGACTGCTTTCCAGCAGCCAAAAGCTTCTGGTGCATGAAGACTCACAAATAACTGTTCATCAAAAATCTGTACTCTCCTCCACCCCATCAGGACTGAGAAGTCATCCCCGTTAGCTTTTAATAGTGTGTCGGCCATTAAAGGTCACTTTTTGGAGTCCTAATTATCCATTGCAGAGGCAATTGAATGCGGGTCAGTGACTTCTAACTAGTTAAATTGCTTAGTCTCCGAATAATATGCTTTCCCAATTGTTATAACAGAGAAGGCCATGTAATGGCCATCATTAGCCGTGCCACGTGGAGATGCTGCTCCGGAACAAGGATAGAAAACAACACGTGGAGAATTAACAATGCAGCATAAAAGTTTGATATTAGCTCTAATCATCATTCTATATGTTGCACTGACTCTGGTGTGGAAAAGGGTTTCCAACTACAGGAATACTTCCTTGTCCATCTCCATAATCACCAGTCAAAAACATTAAAAAAAAATCCATAATCTGACCAAAAACGTGGTTGAGAACGTGGTTGAGAAAGGCTGGACGAGCCGAAACGCGTCCCCTTTAAATTTTGTATCACTTGATGTGATTAAAGCAGCATTTCAAAAACAAGAAGCCACTGTTGCTGGGATTTTTCCTTTTCTTGCTACATGGGGATAGCCCCTTCCCGTGCAACCTACCTGAGGATCGTGGGCTGTCATTTTGGAGTACTATATTATGGAATAAGACACAGATAAGACACCAATCTCCATAGTCATCTGGCCCTACGTATATCTACCCTGGCCAGGGCATATAGTCTTTCTGTTTCCTCCCATAGTACCCATGGCACATGTCCTATCTTCCCTTGCTAACTACCAGTAACAAGGGACTGATGGAGAAGAAACCAGAGGGTCTCTTTCTTGCCCTTCTCTATAATTACCAGTCAAAAACATTCAACAATAAGATAAGATACCAGTTTCAAGAGTCATAGCTAGGATTGAGTTTATTTTCCAAGTTCTTGGCCAAGGCATACTGTCTTACCATCATGGCACATGTCCTAGCATCCTCTCCTACTTAATTACCAGTATGAAGGGGCTGATGGGGTAAAACTGCCCATCTCCATGATCACCAGCCAAGTCCAGCACTTGTGTCAAAAAGTTCCAGATCGTTCTCAGAGTTGTAGCTAGACTTTCTTAAGATTGTGTTTGATGTCCTAATGTTCTCTACCCTGACCAAGGTATATCTGCTTGCTGTTGCCTCCACTCAAGGCACATGCCTTAACAATTCTCTCTAACTACTAGTTGCAAACACTATCTTATGCCAATACTGGGCCTTAGGAAGAAGTACCTGACACCAGTATTATAAATGACACATGGTACATGAAGGTCCTGTTCCAGGTTTTATTTTAGTGCCCAGGAGCTTTTACTTTAGAGCCCAAATGCTGACTCCAAAATAATCAGATCTCAGATATTTAAAGGAGATACCACCCAAACAGTTTCCCATGCTATGTATAACTGGTAATTGCTGGCAGAAGGTAGGAAGGCAGGACAAGTCTGAGTGGACATGAAACATACAGTAATTCCAGAGAGTAGGTCCAAAATAAGAAAACTTCAGTACGCACTTGATTGTTGATCTTGTCTGTTGACACTGAGATCATCAACACTGAAACCAAAGCTCAGATGAGTTCAAACTTTTTATGACCAGCCTCTCGACTTTCCCGCTATACATTCTTCATATCTTGTAAAACTAGAAGATTGCAGCAGAGTGCGAGCAGTAAGGACCAGCCACTACCTCCAGATGAGATCTTCACGGTCTTGGCCTTTGACTAATGTTATATTGGGTTTCATGATGGTGGTACTGCCGGAATAGGAGGTCTCATGGTCTTTGTACAGATTAGATAAATGTTGACCAAGCTCACAGATTTTGGCAGGACTAACAGACCATCAAATGTGTATGGTTGCCTCCTAACTCTTCCCTAGGTGAAGTTGGGAGATAGAAGGATCCACCAAGATGAATTTCAATCCCCAATCCATTCATTTTCAAAGGAGATAAGCTGGCACCAGAAATGCCTGGTAGCAGATTTCTCCTCTTAAGTTGTTAAAAACACATACACGCTTGGCCGAATCCAGCATGCATGTGTATAGGGGAGTCGAGAAGAACAGCCAACAGCTACTGAAGAAGTAAGGGCACACTTAAAGGGTCACATAGATGAGAAGACCTTCCTTCATTAACAATTGAGGGTCAACTGGTGGACACTGTTGATGGTGGAAGAGGAACTGATGGTTCAGGACAGTGGTCAGCAAACTGCGGCTCTAGAGCCACATGTGGCTCTTTAGCCCCTTGATATCAACTCTTCCAGGTGCGGGCTCACATGTACAGCGCGATCGCATTTTCGTTGCCCGTGGTATAAATCGGCAGGAGGGGGAGGACCAGGAAGCAGTGAAGGCTCTGTACTCACTGCTTCCTGGTCCTCGGCTGTAGGCTGTGCAGGGCTGCGCAGTGTGAGGCGCTCTGTGACGTTACGCTGTGCACGCCAGTTCACAGCACAGCCGACAGCAGGAGGAACACAGAGCGAGGGTGGTGAGGAGCAGCGGCATCCAGGAGCAGGAGAGGTAAGTGCTTTTTTATTTTATGAAACTTGGGGCTGATCTGAGGCAAAGGGGTGATGAGAATCATAATGGGGCATATGAGAGGTATCATGGATGATGAGAGGCATCATGGATAATAAAGAGGATGATGAGAATCATAATGGGGGATATGAGAGGTATCATGGATGATAATGGGGATGATGAGAGGCATCATGGATAATAAAGAGGATGATGAGAATCATAATGGGGGATATGAGAGGTATCATGGATGATGAGAGCTATCATGGATAATAAAGGGGATGATGAGAATCATAATGGGGGATATGAGAGGCATTATGGATGATGAGAGGCATCATTAATAATAATGGGGATGATGAGAGGCATCATGGATAATAACAGGGTTGATAAGAGGCATCATGGATGATAATGGGGATGATGAGAGGCATGGGGCTCTTATCTAATGTCTGATTTGGGGTAATTTACTTTGGGGTCTGAGCTGACGTCTGATCTGAGGGAGGTCTTATTAACATTGGGGGTCTGATTAGTGGTTTGACCTGAGGTGTAATGAAAATTATATATTTTTTTTCCTATCGTCCTCCTCTAAAACCTACGTGCGTCTTATAGGGTGAAAAGTTGTGGAGTGAAAGATGTAGTGTCGAGGATTGAGAAAGGTATGTTCAGATGGATAGGAAGACCCTTAAAAAGTTAATAACAATGTACCTTCCTATATAGTTTACGTTTAAAAAATTTGGCTCTCAGAAAAAATTAAATCGCTGTTTTGTTGATATTCGGCTCAGTTGACTAATAAATTTGCCCACCGCTGGTTTAGGAGAACTGTGGAACACAATTGTGTGGTGCTCATGTTCTGAGCTCCTACAGATGATGCTCAGAGTGGAATGTGGTCCATACTTTTCCTCTCACTTTAAATACTAAGTACAGTCTGGAAATGGAGAAGAAAGGTCTGTGACCCTCAAATCTACAGAAGAATGTTCTTCTGCCTCCCCTTCATCCTATTTATTATGCTTTTTCTTCACTTTCTGTGTCTGTCAAGCTTTCTCCGTCACGGCCCCTCACTCTCTTTTGTCTGCCGTGCTTTGCGTCGCAATGTCTCAGCTCTTCCCTTTAGAATAAGATTTATTTTATCCAGAATCTATTAGGACTTCATTAAGACAAGGATATCAGAAAGTGCCCAAAGTCACCAGTCACATGCTGAGGCCATGTTGCTCCACCTAAAGGGTTCCTGATACTTACAATGAGTTATCCCTTGTCCACTGGATTGGTGGGGTAATGATCCCAGAGATACTGCCACCCAGAGATAGGCAAGGGCCATACTCGGCACTCCCATAGATGAAGAGTGAGGCCGCAGTTTGCATGTTCAACCTGTTGCACCATTGATACGTGACGTGAGCTAAGCTTGTGATAAGGGGGTCTTGAGCTGGGGACCCCCATAGGATGCCCATGTGTTACCTATATTCTCTTGCCAGAATGATTGATTATGGTACATTCAGGGGAAATATTCAAAGTAGCCCTAAAGATCCAACCACACTCCATGTAAGGCTTTGTTCACATCACCGTTCAGCCTTTCCGTCTAGGAGAAGGAGATTGGAAATTACGGATTCAGCACATAACGGAGCCTAAGGACCCCAAAGACTATAATGGGATCTGTTAGGTTTCCGCTCAGAAGAAGATTTTTTAAGCGGAAACAAAAGTCCTGCATGCACTACTTTTGTCTCCGCTCCAAAATCATCTTCTGAGCGGAAATCTGACGGACACCGTTATAGTCTATGGGGTCCTTGGGTTCCGTTCGGCTCAATTATGTGCCAAATCCGTCCTTTCCGTTCTCCTTTTCTTGAACGGAGCCGAAGAACAGAAAGGCTAAACGGTGATGTGAACGAAGCCTTACAGTATGGTCCCCACATTGTAACAGTATGTGCCTGGGATCTCCATCCTCCAGTAATGCAGCATCTCCTTCTCCCTCACCTCAGAGGACAGATGGATGTTCAATCAGAACTTCCTATTCATAACTGTGAAAAGAGGGACAAACAAAATCTAGGCCTATTTATTGTAGCAGCTCTGGATGTGTAACTCATATTCATTTTCAGAACCCTGAATGGGTAACTCCTGTTAACTGTAGGATCACTTGATGCAACTCATGTTCTCATTAAGAGCCCTTCATTTGTAACACAGAGCACTGGATGTGTAACACATTCATTATAAGAGCACTGGGTGTGTAACACGTTCATTATAAGAGCACTGGGTGTGTAACACATTCATTATAAGAGCACTGGATGTGTAACACATTCATTATAAGAGCACTGGATGTGTAACACGTTCATTATAAGAGCACTGGATGTGTAACACGTTCATTATAAGAGCCCTGGATGTGTAACACATTCATTATAGGAGCACTGGATGTGTAACACATTTATTATAAGAGCACTGGATGTGTAACACATTTATTATAAGAGCACTGGATGTGTAACACATTCATTATAAGAGCACTGGATGTGTAACGCATTCATTATAAGAGCACTGGATGTGTAACACGTTCATTATAAGAGCACTCATTATAAGAGCACTGGATGTGTAACACATTTATTATAAGAGCACTGGATGTGTAACGCATTTATTATAAGAGCACTGGATGTGTAACACGTTCATTATAAGAGCACTGGATGTGTAACGCATTCATTATAAGAGCACTGGATGTGTAACACATTCATTATAAGAGCACTGGATGTGTAACACATTTATTATAAGAGCACTGGATGTGTAACACATTTATTATAAGAGCACTGGATGTGTAACACATTCATTATAAGAGCACTGGATGTGTAACACATTCATTATAAGAGCACTGAATGTGTAACGCATTCATTATAAGAGCACTGGATGTGTAACACATTCATTATAAGAGCACTGGATGTGTAACACGTTCATTATTAGAGCACTGGATGTGTAAATCATATTCACTATAATCGCTTTGGATATGTAATGCATGTTCTCTGTTAGAGCTCTGGATGTGTTAATCCTATTCACCGTAAGAGCTCTGGATGTGTAATGCATGTTAGTAACATAGTATATAAGGCTGAAAAAAGACATCCGTCCATCCAGTTCAGCCTGTTATCCTGCAAGTTGATCCAGAGGGTTCCATCAGAGCTCAAGATTTGTAAATCATATTCACTGTAAGGCCTCTTTCACACTTGCGTTCTGAGGATCCGGCAAGCACTTCTGTCCCGCCGGATCTGTCAGAACGCAAGTTGCCTGAAAGCATTTGAAGACTTATCAGGATCCTGATCAGTCTTCGAAATTCTTTTAATTTACCATGGCAGCCAGGACGCTACTGAAGTCCTGGCTGCCATGGTACTCCGCCGCAGTGTGCTTACCTAGATGAATGCGCCGCCTGGACCTATGACGTCATGACGGAGCGCCCGGGGCCGCAGCGCAGGTAAGTAAACTGCTGCGGAGTACTTACCATGGCAGCCAGGACTTCAGTAGCATCCTGGCTGCCATGGTAAGCGATCGGAGCCCCAGCTTACACTGGGGCCCTGATCGGAACTGCTGCTGCGCATGCGCAGAGCTAAACATCGAAACCGGTGATGCGCCGAAACGACGTTTAGCTTAATTCTGGATCCGGATTAATGCACTTCAAAGGGCATTAATTCCGGATCCGGTGTTACGACAAGTCCTCTGGATTTTTGGCCAGAGGAAAAACCGCATCAGGCTGCGGTTTTTTTTCCGGCCAAAAAACGCTTGGGTACTGAACGGAAAACATCCTGATGCATCCTGAACGGATTTCTCTCCATTCAAAATGCATTAGGATAATCCTGATCAGTAGTTTTCCGGCATAGAGCCCCGACGATGGAACTCTAGGACGGAAAAGAAAAACGCCAGTGTGAAAGTACCCTAATAGCTCTGGATGTATAACTATAATCATTGTAAGAGCCTTTGATGTGTAAATCATATTCACTATAAGAGCTCTGGATGTGTAATTCATGTTTTCAGTTAGGCCTCATGCACACGACCGTTTTTTTATGCTGTCCGCAAAAAGGGGTTCCGTTGTTCAGTGATCCGTGTCCGTTTTTGCCTTCCGTTGTGTTTCCGTGTGCCTTCCGTTTTTTTAGCGGACATGACCCAAAAGATTTTACCAAAAGACAGGCTGACAATGTTTCCCAAGTGCCTGCCAAGGGATCCGCAAAAAAAACGGACACGGAACACGGATGACACACGGATGGCCATCCGCATTTTTCACGGACCCATTGACTTGAATGGGTCCGTGAACCGTTTTTCACGGACAAGAATAGGACAGGTTATATTTTTTTGATGGACTGGAATCACGGACCACGGACGCGGAGGACAAACGGTGCATTTGCCGAGGTTTCCACGGACCCATTGAAAACCAATGGGTCCGCAGAAAATCACGAAAAACGGAGCAACGGACACGGAATCAAACAACGGTCGTGTGCATGAGGCCTAAGGGTGTCTTTATAGGCAGCAGGTTTTGTTGCAGAAAATGTCTGTGACTGAAAGGAATGGAGTTGTTTTGGCAGCTGTCATATGTATACCGCGGCCGAAACTGTGGCGATTTTTGCCATTGTTGGTCCAATTCAGAAGCCGAGAATGCGTTCGTGCTTAGGTCTATTGAACAGAGCTGTCCGCTCGTTATAGGAGCTCTGGATGTGTAACACATTCACTATAAGAGCTCTGCATGTGTAACACATTCACTATAAGTGCTCTGTATATGTAACACAGTCACTACAATTGCTCTGGATGTGTTACACAGTCACTATAAGAACTCTAGATGTGTAACACAATCACTATAAGTGCTCTGGATGTGTAACACAGTCACTATAAGTGCTCTGGATGTGTAACACAGTCACTATAGGAGCTATGGATGTGTAGCACATTTACTATAGGAGCTCTGGATGTGTAACACTTTCACTATAGGACCCCTGGATGTGTAACACATTCACTATAGGAGCTCTGGATATATAACACTGTCACTATAAGAGATCTGGATGTGTAACACAGTCACTATATGAGCTCTGGATGTTACGCATTCACTATTGGAGCTCTGGATGTGTAACACAGTCACTATAAGAGCTCTAGATGCGTAACACAATCGCTAAATGTGCACTGGATGTGTAACACAGTCACTATAGGAGCTATGGATGTGTAACACATTCACTATAAGTGCTCTGGATGTGTAACACTTTCACTATAGGAGCTCTGCATGTGTAACACAGTCACTAAAGGAGCTATGGATGTGTAACACATTCACTATAGGAGCTCTGGATGTGTAACACTTTCACTATAGGAGCTCTGCATGTGTAGCACAGTCACTATAAGTGCGCTGGATGTGTAACACAGTCACTATAGGAGCTATGGATGTGTAACACAGTCACTATAAGAGCGCTGTATGTGTAACACAGTCACTATAGGAGCGCTGGATGTGTAACACAGTCACTATAAGTGCTCTAGATGTGTAACACAGTCACTATAGGAGCTATGGATGTGTAACACATTTACTATAGGAGCTCTGGATGTGTAACACTTTCACTATAGGAGCCCTGGACGTGTGCCACATTCACTATAGGAGCTCTGGATGTGTAACACAATCACTATAAGTGCTCTGGATGTGTAACACTGTCAGTATAAGAGCTCTGGATGTGTAACACAGTCACTATAGGAGCTCTGGATGTTACGCATTCACTATAGGAGCTCTGGATGTGTAACACAGTCACTATAAGAGCTCTAGATGTGTAACACAATCGCTATATGTGCTCTGGATGTGTAACACAGTTACTATAGGAGCTATGGATGTGTAACATATTCACTATAAGTGCTCTGGATGTGTAACACAGTCACTACAAGTGCTCTGGATGTGTAACACAGTCACTATACGAGCTATGGATGTGTAACACATTCACTATAAGTGCTCTGGTCTGGATGTGTAACACAGTCACTACAAGTGCTCTGGATGTGCAACACAGTCACTATAGGAGCTATGGATGTGTAACACATTCACTATAGGAGCACTGGATGTGTAACACATTCACTATAGGAGCTCTGCATGTGTAGCACATTCACTATAAGTGCGCTGGATGTGTAACACGGTCACTGTAGGAGCTCTGGATGTGTAACACAGTCAGTCACTATAAGTGCTCTGGATGTGTAACACAGTCACTATAAGAGCTACTGGTGCTGTAATCACAACCTGTGACTGATGGCTGGGACTGCTGACTGGTATCACGCCCCATTACTGGGAGTTTGGAGACCTTACATACTGGGATGATGAGTGGGCGGGGTTTCTGGTATAGCTGGTGCGACTGGGACCGATTGGTCCTTGGTTGCTGATGAGCTGCTCTCCAGCCACATTAAATAATCCTTCTAGCACCAGGACCTGCTGAGCCGACAGCCGGACACACAGCACAGAAATCTGCTGACCCTAATCCTTCCGCAGCCTGCTGGCAGTGTGTACTGACACAAAGACATTGAGATTATGTGCTTTACACTTGGTGTAGTTATACAATGCTGTTAACCCTGTGTGCAGCATGCGGCATCTAATAAATGCACCACGCATTATACTAATTACATCTGCCTGTAATGATATGTGTATCTAAGCCTCTGGTATGTGATGGCGTCTACTGAGCCACTGTATCTAAATCAAGTGTGATACTGTCTGCTGAGCTCCTGTATGTAAGGATCTCACATGTGATATATCCTCGGAGAATCACACCTTACCACATTCATTGTCATGTATCTAAGCCAACAGTGTATGATACTCACCAGTGAGGTATATCTAAGCCGACCATGTGTGAGACCATGTGTGATACTGCCCACTGAGCCAGTGTATCTAATCCAGTCATGTGCAATACTGTCTATTAAGGTGGTGTATGTAAAACGATCTTGTGTGATACTATCTACTGATATAATGTATCTAAGCCTATCATGTGTGATAGCGTCCACAGAATCAGTGTATCCAAGCCTATCATGTTTGATACTTTCCTCAGAGCCAGTGTATCTAAGCCAGCCATGTGTAACACTATTCACTGAGATGATGGATCTAATCCTTTCATGGGTGATACTGACCGGTGTATCTAACATTTTCATGTGAGATACTGGCCAGTGTATCCAATCCTTTCATGTGAGATGATGACCAGTGTATATAATCTTTTGATGGGTGATACTGACCAGTGTATCCAATCCTTTCATGCGCGATACTGTCCAGCGTTTCTAATCTTATCATTGGTGATTGCAGTAAGAATATCTAAATCTATGATCACATTTGCTGTGGAGCCGAGGCATGTCTAGTTACCACTGCTTTCATGTGTGAGCCTGTCCAGTGTATCTAAGCCTTTCATGTTGGACACTGAAGTGTATCTAAGCCTGTCATGTTCGATACTAATGTATCTAAGCCCTTCATGTTTGACACTCAAGTGTATCTAAGCCTTTCGTGTTCGATACTGTCTAATGTATCTAAGCCTTTCATGTTTGACACTGTCTAGTGTATCTAATCCTTTCATGTTTGATACTGTATAATGTATCTAAGCCTTCCATGTTTAATACTGAAATGTATCTAAGCTGTTCATGTTTGATACTGTCTAGTGTATATAAGACTTCCATGTCTGATACTAATGTATCTAATCATTTCACGTTTGATACTGAAGTGTATCTAAGCCTTTCATGTTTGATACGGTCTAATGTATCTAAGCATTTCATATTTGACACTGAAGTGTATCTAAGCCTTTCATGTTTGATACTGTCGAGTGTATCTAAGCCGTTCATGTTCGATACTGTCTAATGTATCTAAGCCTTTCATGTGTGATACTGTCTAATGTATCTTAGCCTTTCATGTGTGATACTGTCTAATGTATCTAAGCCTTTCATGTGTGATACTGTCTAATGTATCTTAGCCTTTCATGTGTGATACTGTCTAATGTATCTAAGCCTTTCATGTGTGATACTGTCTAATGTATCTTAGCCTTCATGTTTGACACTGTCTAGGGTATCTAAGCCTTTCGTATTTGATGTATCTAGGCCTTTCATGTTTGATACTGTCTAGCGTATCTAAGCCTTTCATGATTGATACTGAAGTGTATCTAAGCCTGTCATGTTTGACACTGTCTAGGGTATCTAAGCCTTTCATGTTTGATACTGTCTAATGTATCTAAGCATTTCATGTTTGACACTGAAGTGTATCTAAGCCTTTCGTGTTTGACACTGTCTAGTGTATCTAATCCTTTCATGTTTGATACTCTATAATGTATCTAAGCCTTCCATGTTTGATACTGAAGTGTATCTAAGCTGTTCATGTTTTATACTGTCTAGTGTATATAAGACTTCCATGTTTTATACTAATGTATCTAATCATTTCACGTTTGACACTGAAGTGTATCTAAGCCTTTCATGTTTGATACTGTCGAGTGTATCTAAGCCGTTCATGTTCGATACTGTCTAATGTATCTAAGCCTTTCATGTGTGATACTGTCTAATGTATCTTAGCCTTCATGTTTGACACTGTCTAGGGTATCTAAGCCTTTCGTATTTGATGTATCTAGGCCTTTCATGTTTGATACTGTCTAGCGTATCTAAGCCTTTCATGATTGATACTGAAGTGTATCTAAGCCTGTCATGTTTGACACTGTCTAGGGTATCTAAGCCTTTCATGTTTGATACTGTCTAATGTATCTAAGCATTTCATGTTTGACACTGAAGTGTATCTAAGCCTTTCGTGTTTGACACTGTCTAGTGTATCTAATCCTTTCATGTTTGATACTCTATAATGTATCTAAGCCTTCCATGTTTGATACTGAAGTGTATCTAAGCTGTTCATGTTTTATACTGTCTAGTGTATATAAGACTTCCATGTTTTATACTAATGTATCTAATCATTTCACGTTTGACACTGAAGTGTATCTAAGCCTTTCATGTTCGATACTGTCTAATGTATCTAAGTATTTTATGTTTGACACCGAAGTGTATCTAAGCCTTTCATGTTTGATACTGTCTAGTGTATATAAGCCTTCCATGTTTGATACTAATGTATCTAATCATTTCACGTTTGACACTGAAGTGTATCTAAGCCTTTCATGTTCGATACTGTCTAATGTATCTAAGCATTTCATATTTGACACTAAAGTGTATCTAAGCCTTTCATGTTTGACACTGTCTAGTGTATCTAAGCCTTTCATGTTTGACACTGTCTGGGGTATCTAAGCCTTTCATGTTTGACACTGTCTAGTGTATCTAAGCCTTTCATGTTTGACACTGTCTAGTGTATCTAAGCCTTTCATGTTTGACACTGTCTAGGGTATCTAAGCCTTTCGTGTTTGATACTGTCTAGTGGTTTGGAGTGGAGAGGCCTATCATGTGTGATGCTTCACGGGTCTGGAATATTTAGGAGGTTTCCAGGTGACTTCTTAGTGTCACTCCCTGGAGTTCCTGGAGGTCCCAGGTGGTCTATTGTAAGGATATAGCTTATTATTCTATGGCTCAGGAAGATAAGGGGTTAACAGTGGGGGTCTAGGCAGGAACGTTTTCCTCTAACGTCATTTTATGAGATCTGAATAGCTGCAGAACGCTGACACACAGCTCCAAACCCCCTGCTTCACTCACACAACCATCCGGGAGAATAATAAAAAATGTGTCCACCTTCAGCGACCACTAGAGGGAGCTCACTGTATAGGGCTCCCATTGTACTCCATAGTAAACCAGTACGCTGTGTTTTCTGAGCTGCCCATCGCAAGGTTTCCCGGTAAATGATCGCCCCTCGGGTTTGTCCATCGTACTGTCAGCATACCGTACAGTATATAGGCCCATGCCATAATTATCCGTATGATGAACATGTACATCACGTAGGATAATGTCGGTTTTCAAAAATAATAATTGACACAGAAATTGCTAAATAATTCATAGCTGATGAGTGGTGTATTGTTGTCACTATTCACACCTCGCGCTTTATGAGGCGCTGACTAGATTCTAATTAATTTAACTTAAATGCCAGAGAAAGGCGTGAATCCATTGTGAAGAGAAGAAATAAAAGTAGTAAAAAGCATCACCTCCGGAGGTCTCCCCCGGGGACAGCGAGCACCTGCTAACCTGGATTACAACGTCTTTAATAACCAAGAAATGGCGCAGCGAGAAGCTGGAAAATGTGTGTATAATCACACAGACACAAATCTAATGTAATAAAATTCTTAATACTAAGGGGGGAGTATCATGAGGTGAATATTTGAAGTCAGTTTTCCTTGATTCTGCGTTGGCCTACCTTGCGTCAGATTTATCAAATGGCGCACATTTGTTCACTTTAGCTCGTCTTTATATCTAACGTGTCTGCCTAGAAATGCTACTCCAGTTTTCTGCACCACCTTCCTACTGGAGTGGTTGTGGAATTTTACATTTTTTTTTGGACTTTTCTAAAAAAAAAAAAACAAAAAAAAACCCATCCTAATCACATTTCTGGAGTGAAGCTCGTTATTGTAGCTAACCACACCTACTTTCCTACTTTTCAAAACTGGACTGAGTGGTATTAAATGCAAAAAGTCACAACATTTTTGCAAAACTGACCACAAAAATTTGCAAAATACATATTTTAAATTATATATATAAAAAAAAAAAATGCATAACAGACCCCTGATGACGAGCCAGAAATTTAAAAGATATTTTGGTTCATGGCCATTACTGTACATACCCGAGAAGAATGATGTGTGGAAATCTGGAGAAAGAAGAGTGGGCTCCTATCCGAATAGTTTTGGGCAAAAAGATATATGAGATAAGACAATATATTTCCTGCTCCACTACGGGGTTGTACCGTACTTTTCGCCCCATAAAATGCACCCCCCCCAAAAAAAAAAAGTGGGGGAAAAAATGTCCCAGCGTTATATGGTGCGAATACTAACGAGCGCATTATGTAAGCGCTCATTAATACCGGAGGACCAGAAAGAGGTGAAAGCTCTGTAGTAACCGCTTCCTGGTCCTTGGCTGTCGGTTGTGCGCACACTGTGAAGGCGCTCTGTGACCTCATGCTGTGAGCGCCGGTTCCCAGCACAGCCGCAGCAGGATAAAGACAATCACGCTGGAGGTGAGGAGCCGTGGCATCCAGGAGAAGGAGAGGTAAGTGTTTTTTATTTTATGTTCTCTGTGGCATGTGGGCTGATTCAAAGGCTGGGGGCCGATATAGGGGCTGATGAGAGGCAGATGGGGGCTAATGTGGGGAATGATGATTGGCATATAGGGTCTGATATGAGGCATATGGGGTCTGATATGAGGCATATGGGGTCTGATATAAGGCATATGGGGGCTGATGTGAGGCATGCGGCTCTTATGTGAGGTCTGATTGGGGGTCATTAACATTGGGGTCTGAGCTGACATCTGATTGGGGTATTATTAACATTGGGGTCTGAGCTGACGTCTGTTTGGGGTCTTATTAACATTGGGGGTCTGATTGGGGCTGTGAGCTGAGGTCTGATTAACATTGGGAGTCTGACTGTTGGTCTGACCTAAGGTCTGATGACAAATATTTTTTTCCTATTGTCCTCCTCTAAAACCTAGGTGCGTCCTATAGGGTGAAAAATACGGCATATCATGAAAAATGCGCCCGTAGTAACATTTATGTGGGTCTTACAACGAGAGAACTAAGAAAAAGAGTCTGAAAACATGTAAGAAAAGTAGAAAACGCGAAGGATGAACAAAAGGCTAGGAATTTTAACAAAAAATCCCAAACATTTACCATAATTTATTGAGATTTACAGGCATTGACATGGTCCAGAGGAGGAGACAAAGGGAAAAAGTAGGTGGATATTCATGTAAGGAAGCACCGCTCCTAAGGGGTTAAATGAAAATGTGGGATATAGTGCCTTTCTGTAGTTATGGGTATTGTTAAAATGGGGGGTTGTGAAAGTATTATTTTACTGTTGAATGTTGTTTTTATTGGCTTTTAATTTTTGCCAATTTTTGCTGTGGAAAAGGTAAATAAGGACATCGATCTCGGAGACGTATGCTGTTAAAAAACCGGATGATCATCATCACAAAGAAGGTATTAACAAGGAGAAGGATTTCTTCAACTATTCAATGGTTATATAAAGAAGAAGGGAAAAAGAATAAAAGAAAAAAAGAGAAAAGAAAAAAAAGAGGAGAGGAGAGGAGTTTCTTTTCTTGAGTTTGTAGTAAATCTCACTTAGGCTTCTGTCACAACATTACAGACTCTCATCCGCTGTATGCTATAGTATAAGTTAGGTCCAAGGGAGTAGGAGCAATCATTGGTATAAGGAAATGGCATCATCCAGAGCGGTATGTTGAATGTTAAAGATGGTGTTTCATAATTGATTCCCCTGCTGTTAATATGAAAGGTAATGTTTAATATTGTATTAATAAAAGAGGATTATTTTTAAAAGGGAACATACTTCTACTCAGTTATTTAACTGGTATAATAACTTCATTTGAGTAGTTCAGTAAGGTCATGGAGTTACTGTATAGTGGATACAATATACTATTAAAAAGCCATGTTTTGCCACTTTTTGAAGAATAAATTCTGGACTACATAACCATGGAATGTGTGATAAATCTCCCACTACCCAAGTGTTCACAACTGAAACAATCGGGTTAGGTAACATTTTTAAAGCGCCCTCTATGAACGGAAATAGAACTTGTATAATACTGCCCATAAGTACAAGAAAACAACTATTATAATACTGCCTCCTATGTACAAAAATATAACTACTATAATACTGCTCCTATGTACATGAATATAACTACTATAATACTGCCCCTATGTACAAGAATATAACTACTATAATACTGCTCCTATGTACAAGAATATAACTACTATAATACTGCTCCTATGTACAAGAATATGACTACTATAATACTGCTCCTATGTACAAGAATATAACTACTATAATACTGCCTCCTATGTACAAGAATATAACTACTATAATACTGCCTCCTATGTACATGAATATAACTACTATAATACTGCCCCTATGTACAAGAATATAACTACTATAATACTGCCTCCTATGTACAAGACTATAACTGCTATAATACTGCCTCATATGTACAAGAATATAACTACTATAATACTGCTCCTATGTACAAGACTATAACTACTATAATACTGCCTCCTATTTACAAGAATATAACTACTATAATACTGCTCCTATGTACAAGAATATAACTACTATAATACTGCCTCCCATGTAAAAGAATATGACTACTGTAATACTTCTCCTATGTGCAAGAATATTACAAGTTCTCCTGGTCTAGGTGTTCTCCTTGTAACTGAAGTCCTCTATCTACTTGTTTTGTTCTCCAAATCATTAACAGAACTTTTGCCCACAAGAAGACACAATATGCGCAAAGAGGTGATAAAGCAGATTAAACATGCCTGTTTTAATAGCTTCTTGTGATCCTCATATAATAACAATTCTGGAGCATCTATTCTTATGGCTCTATGTTGTGCCATTCCTTTATTATTCCTGCTAGAAGTTATAAATGAATTGCCTGCAGTCTGCAGTAAGGGGACAGAGGGGTGGAAACAAGTTGGGGGTGTGTACCTGCACAGTCTGAAAATGGCAGCACTGATTGGATAGAGTGAGTCTGTGCAGGTACACCCCCAACCCCTCAAACTGGTTAACGCCCCTCTGTACCCTAACTGCAGACTGCTATCAATTCATTCATAACTTCTAGTAGAAATAATAAAGGAATGGCACAACATAGATCCATAAGAATAGATGCTCCAGAATTATTATTCCATAGGGAATGTATAAAGCTATTAAAACAGGCCTGTGAGGAGTGGTGAAAGGTCCTTTAAACTAAACACCCATTCCTAACAATGTCCAGATACAGAACCATACCCAAAACATTGTTCAACTATACAACCATACTTGATTCCTTTCCACAACATAATCATATTGATCAGTCATTAACTAATCACCCATACCCAACAGTGTTCAGCTACACAACTCTACCCTACATTATTCCAAACACAATCATATTCAATAATGTTGAACAACACACTCAGCTACAGAAACATACCCATCGATGTTTTACTAAACACTCATAGGCAGCAATATTCTACTAAATACCCATACTCAACCATCTTCAACTTAACCATTTCCAATATCATTCACAACTATATTCAGTAATCTTTAACTACACAACCATACCCAACATCCTTCAACTACATGACATAACCCAACAATCTTTAATTAGATGACCATACCTAACAATCTTCAAATTCATGACCATACCCAACAACCTTCAGCTTCATGACCATCCCCAACAACCTTCAGCTTCATGACCATACCCAACAATCTTCAGCTTCATGACCATACCCAACAATCTTCAACTACATGACTGAAACCAAAAATCTTCAACTACATGACCATACCCAACAATCCTCAATTACTTGACCATACACAACGATCTTCAACTTCATGACTATACCCAACAATCTTCAATTTAATGACCATACCCAACAATCTTCAATTTCATGACCATGCACAACAATCTTCAACTTCATGACTATACCCAACAATCTTCCATTTCATGACCATACCCAACAATCTTCAATTTCATGACCATACCCAACAATCTTCAACTTCATGATTATACCCAACACTCTTCAATCTCATGACCATACCCAACAATCTATAACTTCATGACCATACCAAACAATCTTCAACTTCATGACCATACCCAACAACCTTCAACTTCATGACCATGCACAACAATCTTCAACTTCATGACTATACCCAACAATATTCACATTTCATGACCATACCCAACAATCTTCAATTTCATGACCATACCCAACAATCTTCAACTTCATGATTATACCCAACACTCTTCAATCTCATGACCATACCCAACAATCTATAACTTCATGACCATACCAAACAATCTTCAACTTCATGACCATACCCAACAACCTTCAACTTCATGACCATACCCAACAATATTCAAATCTCATGACCATACCCAACAAAGTTCAACCTCATGACCATACCCAACAAAGTTCATCTTCATGACTATACCAACAATCTTCAACTTCATGACCATACGCAACAATGTTCAACTACACGACCACAACCAACTAAATTCATCTACAGTACATGGCCCTACTCAACAGTTTTCAGATAAATGGCTATGCCAAAATTTCTATGCTGGCAACAATATGCTTATATACAGTGATGTTCAAGTAATCATCAGGCTTGACTATTTTGAACTCCATTCTCATGCCCAACAATGTTCTTCTACACACTTGTGCTTTGCTACATATCCATACCCTTACGATATGTGCAATGTTTAATTTCACTAGTGCATGCAACTTATAGAGAGTAGTATCTGTCTGTTTCCAAAAGGTTGGTAATTGGTGGTTGTCGGAAGGGACAAGTAGAAGGCATATGCTGTACCTAGTAGAAAACGATGCAGAGTTGTATGTCATGGTACAGGCCCTGAGGATCTTGAGGTGCAGCTGTGCTTGAAAACCTTGTAATCTATAAAGACTGCATCCTAGAGAATGTAGCTAGAAATAACTCTCACTGGTAAGATAATAGGCGATCCCACCAGGCGCCGATACCTTACATAATCAGAGTGGCGTAAATCAAAAGGAGCATAAAATGGAGAAACAGCGCACACTGTACAACGCACTGCTGTGCTTATTAATTGGATAATTCATTTAGATAAAATGCTTAAATTTGGACCTGTTAAATATAGCACAAATGTGCTTGAGCGTACGTATGCCAGTCATACAGGGGTATTATAAAGGCACAGCGGCATCAATTACTCTCAGTGCCCTACAATAGAGGAAACCTAAAATCCTACCAAACAACTTCTACTAATGATTGCTACTTCTTGACGCTATTTCTAGGTCTCTGTACAAGAATCCTGGTTGTTGTTTGAGTAATTTGCATTGGGTGGACCCAAAACACTCTAATCAAATAATTGGTAACCATGACATCTTCAAAAGAGGAGGGCACCGATCAAAAAATCTATTGAGCACAGAGTATTTCGGGAGAGGAGTTTACAGATTTTTTTGCGGGCAGTGACCTAGTGTCCAGGTAATAATGTTAATGAGGATATGGGTGTATCTGACAATGATAGTGTCTACAGATGAGTGAAGTTTTCAAAAATTCGTTTTAGACGCTTAGCCAAATTTTCTCAAGAAATTTGCTTCGTTCTGAATTAATTAGTCACAAAGTGCATTAAAACAGCTATATCCAGCCTGCAGGGAGAGTCATTGTTGTCATCACTGTGCATTAAAGCAACATCCATAGCTATTCCTTTATGGTAGTGAAACAGTTACTGTGATAGCCAGGTGGATACCCCAATAATAGTAGAACTAGACAGCTTATTCACCCCAATTTGAGAATCAAGGTGTAATAGAATTTCTTATCTATTCAAAAAGGTGGACACTGTTAAGTTAGATAGTTCTGTGTCCTACACAAGGACTGATGCAAACTGCTCTGCCTCCTATGGTTCCCTTAAGCTTCAGATTACACTCCCTGCACTGTCCCTGCAGTCTCCCTATGCTCTCTCTACAGTGTGTAAAAACTCTCCCTACCATCTCCCTACACTGTCCCTGCACTCTCCCTATCCAATATTCAACAATTAAAAGCTTTTAGCAAAACTGTCCTTAGCGTTTGTCACATCTCTCCCTATGCTCAGCTCACAGTAAAATGGTGAAGACTGTGTGGGATAAGGTTTTAAAGGGCTGTGACTGTGACATCACAGGGGCTGACTGGCTATCTGCATAACATCTTGGGTGATCTTGCATTCCCGATTTTTTTACTACTTCTCAATTTGTAACACACATTGCCGCCATTGTAGTAAAAAACGATTTGTTACCACGAAGTGCGAGGAATTCCCCTTCGGATGCTTCTATTCGTTCAACAATAATAGTGTCGTCATGTAAAGAGGGAATAAAGACAAATGGTGTAGAATACTGAATCCCGCTGATACAATTGTACGGAGTCTAGACAATGCTCTGTGAGCTAAACAGTCTGGGCTCCAGACCGATATACTGTAGAGATCTATCAGAGAGATGTGCCGCTGCTGATGATGTGTTTACCTCACAGAGCGTTGTTTCCAGTCTCAGCAATGCTCTGTGAGCTGAACAGTTTAGACTCCTGACTGATACATTGTGGCAGTCTACTGGAGAGTTGAGAAGCTGCCACTGTTGTATTTTGCTCACATGGCATTGTATCTACTCTTGGCAATGAGCAAAACAGCTTGGACTCCAGACTGATACATTATAGCAACCTGCCAGAGAGATTTCTGCAGCTCCTGTTGATGTTTTTAACTCACAGAGCATTGTATCCAGTCTCAGCAATGCTCTGTGAGCTCAACAGTCAAGTCTCCAGATTGATACAGTACATTGTAGCTGTTTACTGGAGAGAACTGTTCAGCGGCCGCTGTTGCATTTAACTCACATGGCATTGTATCCAGTCTCAGCAATGCTCTGTGAGCTAAACAGCCTGTACTTCAGACTGATATATTGTAGGCTTTGTAGCAAACTACGTGAGAGATTTGTGCAGCTGCTGTTGTATTTAGCCCACAGAGCAATGTATCCAGTTTAGGCAATGCTCTGCAAGCTAAATATATCTGTCTGACCTGTACAAATCTCTCTGCTTGTTTGCTACAGTGTATCAGT
This sequence comes from Bufotes viridis, assembly GCA_033119425.1. Lineage (NCBI taxonomy): Eukaryota > Metazoa > Chordata > Amphibia > Anura > Bufonidae > Bufotes > Bufotes viridis. The sequence continues at coordinate 612,907,536 of CM065589.1, forward strand.
GGGTATTCCAGATTGTTTAGCTCACAGAGCATTGTCTAGACTGGTGCCTACCTCTCAGCTGAGAGCAGTGCTAGGATGTAACTATCCTCAGGATAAGCCATCAGTATCTGATTGGTGAAGCTACCAGGAAACGGTTGATAGGGGTACATGGTTTTGGACTCCCACCGATGAGATATGGATGGTCTATCTTGATGATATACCATCAATCTTAAAATGCCGGACAAACCCTTTAACTCACACCTCAGGTGACTTCTCTTTAGAGCCAATTCCACCCGGCATAAGATGGAGATGGAGTTCTCGCTCCAGTAGCTAAAATGTCAGACTAGATGAGTCCATAATTTGCCACCATCAATCCATCACCGCAAGCCAAATTTATGAACTGTCCTGGTCGAAAAAACACGGGACACATCAAAAGCCTAAACCTGTTACTTTATTCTAAATGCATTCGCCATTGTTTATTGAGCTGTCAGATGGCGCGTCTCGCGGGGAAGGTTAGAGTCATTTGCCGTGTCCCGGCTGTTGGGAGACATTTTGAAGTTCTAATGCACTGACTGCCTTTTATTCTCCAGGCGCTTTTCCACTGCTGAAATATAAATACATTGACCTTTTCTTGCAAAATCACTTGCCATGCCCCATTGCAGTCTTTGAAAAAGTTAGGAAAAGATTCAGACTTGAGGAGGAACGAAGAATAGTTGAAGATATGAAAACCTCCTAGATAGAGTGGCCATCACCAGCAGGACCATTAACTTAAGAGAAGCCCAGAGGACACAAGAGGAGGACATTTCATATTTCACATCCTGTCTAAGAACTTAAAGGGTACTTTCACTGTTCGACAACTTTTTGTACTTTATACAATGTTAACCTACATAGGGCTGGATTCATTTTTCATTCTTCTGATGCGTCAAAAGAACAAGAAAAAAAAACAAGAACCTGTAAAAAACGGATCCTGTGCATACGTTATGCACATTTTGCATCCGTTTGAGACACTTTCATCTGAGCTTCATTTTTGTAGACGGAAAAAAAGTCCTGCATGCAGCACTTTTTTTACCATCTAAAAAAACCGATTTCAGATATATATGGCTAAAACGTCTGCCAAATGAGCATAATGTATGCACAGGATCCGTTTTTTACGAGATCCTGTTTAGTTTTTTGTTCTCCTAACCAATTAGAAGGACAGAAAATAAAACAGTGATGTGAATCCAGCCTAAGGGCTCATACACACGACCGTATGCAGATCCATTTATTTCAATGGGTCTGCCAAAAATCGAAAAACACTCCATGTGCATTCCGTATGTCTGTATTTCCTTTCCGCAAAAAAATTGAACATGTCCTATTATTGTCCGCATTACTAAGGATAGTACTGTTCTATTAGGGGCCAGCTGTTCCGTTCCGCAAAATATGGAATGCACACGGACATCATACGTATTTTTTGCTGATCCGTTTTTTGCAGAGAGCAAAATGCACACGGTTGTGTGCATGAGCCCTAAGGCCTCTTTCACACTTGCGTTGTGAAGATCCGGCATGCACTTCCGTCGCCGGAATGCACGCCGGATCCGGCACAACGCAAGTGAACTGAAAACATTTGAAGACTGATCAGTCTTCAAAATGCTTTCAGTGTTACTATGGCAGCCAGGACGCTACTAGCAGTGGGGAGCGGGGGAGCGGCATACTTACATTCCGTGCGGCTCCCGGGGCGCTCCTGAATGACGTCAGAGCGCCCCGCGCACATGGATCACGTGATCCATGCGATCACGTGATCTATGCACTGGGGCGCCCTGACGTCATCCTGGAGCGTCCCGGGACCCGCACGGAATGTAAGTATGCCGCTCCCCCTACTCTTTACTATGCCAACCAGGACTTTAGCGTCCTGGCTGCCATAGTAACCATTGACAAAAAGCTAAACGTCGGATCCGGCGATGCGCTGAAACGACGTTTAGCTTAAGGCCGGATCCGGATTAATGCACTTCAATGGGCATTAATTCCGGATCCGGTGTTACGGCATGTCTTACGGATTTTTGGACGGAGACAAATCCGCAGCATGCTGCGCTTTTGTCAACGTCCAAAAAACGTTTACATACTGAATGGAAGACATCCTGATGCATCCTGAATGGATTTCTCTCCATTCAGGATGCATCGGGATAATCCTGATCAGTAGCTTTCCGTCCTAGAGACCCGAGGACGGATCTCTAGGACGGAAAGCTAAAACGCTAGTGTGAAAGAGGCCTAAGGCAGTTGGCAGCCTCAGGGCAAAATAAAATTATTGAAGCACATGCCCTATTATTTGTGCTGACCCTGAATTATATATGTATTGTACTCCAGAGCTGCATTCATAATACTGCTTTCAGTAAAATCAGTTAAAATCGTTCCAGCATCTCCTGCTGGTTCTATATCTGCACAGTGTTTTCTTCAATGATTTACACTATTATGAGAGTAGGTTCACATGGAGTATTTTCTGTGCTTATTCCATCTCAGGTTTTTTTTAGATTTTTTTGTTTCCTGATGCAATTTTTAAAGCACTTTTTTTATGCGGTTTTAGCATGGATATTTATTCCTGCCGATTTTGTATGGGAATTCTGGAAGCAGAATCCATGTCAAGAATGGACAGGTCACTTTTTTGGTGTTGCAGTTTAAAAAATAAAAAATATTGTGAGCAGAAAAAAAAGCCCAGTCAAAATTTACTTGTGGATTCCCCATTGAAACTACGCCAAAATCTGCACGAAAAAAAAACCTGTGTGAACAGTCTCCTACTGTTATTGGCCTATGCTCCTCTATAGGCACTATACAGCGGAGTCAGTCTGCGGTAAATGCTACTGTTTTTTTTTATAATTCAGGGGAATAACTTGCATATCTAAGGGTACTTTCACACTAGCGTTGTTCGTAACGGAACTGCCTGCCGGATCCGGCAAACCGTATGCAAACTGAAAGCTGTTTTGCCAGATCCGGATCCTTTAGACTTTGGCTACATGCACACGACCGCATGTGTTTTGCGATCCGCAAATTACGGATCTGCAAAAAAACAAACGGAAGACACCCGTATGGCATAGTTTTTTTTTTTGCGGATCCATTGTAATATTGCCTATCCTTGTCCGCAAAACTGACCAGAATAGGACATGCTCTATTTTTTTTTGTGGGGCTACGGAACAGACATACGGATGCGGATAGTACACGGTGTGCTGTCAGCATTTTTTGCGGACCCATGGAAATGAATAGGTCTGCATCCTATCCGCAAATAAAAAACAAACGGACACAGAAGCAAAATACGTTCGTCTGCATGTAGCCTTATTCATTGAAATACTGGATCAGTCTTTCCGGTATCATCCGGAATTACGGATCCGATATTGAACTTTTCAAAGCTAGAAAGAACTGCGTATGCGCACACCGGAAAACCAGATCCAACGATGCGGCAATTTCCAGAACACTTGCTACCGGATCCGGCAGCAATACATTTCAATGAAAATTAATGCCGGCAAGTGCGTTAGTGTTCCCGGAATTTTGGCCGGAAAGAATACCGCAGCAATCCTGATGCATACCGAACAGATTGCTTTCCATTCAGAATGCATTGGGACAAAACGGAAGCGTTTTTTTCCGGTTTTGAGACCCTTTACCGGATTTCAATACCGTAAAAGAATAACGCTAGTGTGAAAGTACTCTAATGTAATCAATGAAAAAACAAACAAGCGTACAGTTCTACACTGCTGTTTTGTACCCAATGTTTACAATGCCAAGCAGCTCAGTGTGGGTTGAGCTCTAGTTCAATCAAATACCATCTGTATAAAACTTTTTTTAAAGTTTGAATACAGGAATAGCGCAGTCTGCAACATTTTCAGTGTCTGGATCCTGCATAATGTTATTGACTCCTTTATAAGGCCTCATGCACACGACCATGTTTGATTCCATGCTCCGTTTTTCGTGATTTTCTGCAGACCCATTGGTTTTCAATGGGTCCGTGGAAAACTCGGAAAATGCACCGTTTGTCCTCCGCGTCCGTGGTCCGTGATTCCAGTCCGTCAAAAAAATATAACCTGACCCATTCAAGTCAATGGGACCGTGAAAAAATGTGGATGGCCATCCGTGTGTCATCCGTGTTCCGCGTCCGTTTTTTTTTGCGGATCCCTTGGCAGGCACTTGGCAAAAATTGTCAGCCTGTCTTTTGGTAAAATCTTTTAGGTCATGTCCGCTAAAAAAAACGGAAGACACACGGAAACACAACGGAAGGCAAAAACTGACACGGATCACTGAACAACGGAACCCCTTTTTGCGGACAGCATAAAAAAACGGTGGTGTGCATGAGGCCTAAACCAAGGGAATAACACTGGTGTGAACAGAGCCTTAGATTGACAGATCCGATCTGAAGCTAAGCCACATGATGCCACAGATAACTATACACAACCATCAGTACTGAAAAAAATACTGCTCAGAACTTGAATACTCCTGCAGTATCATCCAAAGAGATAAAACCACTAAACTTTATTAATATGCTTTAACCCTTAGAGGACACTTTTTTTTTTCCGATGTTCCCTATGCGGTAAAATTGACCTGTTTTCTTTATTCTTCAGGCCAGTACAATTACAATGATACCACACTTGTATAGTTTTTCTTGCGTTTTAATATTGAAAAAAATAAAAACCTTGAAAGAAAAAAAAAAATATTTTCATCGCCATATTTTGTGGGGCAATCTCTACTTTTCATTGATACTGTTTTGAAGTGAGTGTGAATTTTTGATCACTTTTTATAGCATTTTTGGGGGAAGGGGAAGTGACAAAAAATGGCAAATTGGCCATTTTGAATTTTTTTTTCCCGTTATGCCATTTGTCGTATAGGCTAAATATTGTTATGTGTTAATAGTACTGGTGTTTTTGGATGTTACGATGCCTATATATTTTTTTATTGTTTATTTTTATTTATTTTGATTTTAAGGAAAGGGAGGTGATTTACACTTTTATATTTTTTTATTATTTTTAAAAACTTTTTTCAACTTATAAAAAAATGTTTTAAGTCATTCTAGTGGATTATATCTGGCAATCACTAGATTGCCAATTGTGTTCTGTGAGGGGAGTACTGTATATATCCATCACAGAACACACCATTCATTATATAGCCATACTGCCACCTGCTGGCCTGTATTGCTATATACCAGTGATGGGTATCAAAGCCTGCTTGAGATTCCAAGGCATCACTGTGATACTGCAGCTTCTCCAGCCTTATGGCTGATCGCAGTCATTTTCCCCGGGTCTCTGCACAAGCAGCCGCCATCTTTAAAGTACCAACTTCTGTATGGCGGAGGTCGCCATGGAGTTAAAAGCTATGTATACCTTTAGGGGTATTTTTTTTATTATTGCATTGTACTAATTTTGAGCTAAATTTTTTTTTTTTTCAATTGGTCTTTATTAAAAATTTGGAGCCCCTTTCTCTCTCTGTCCAAACTTGAGATTCTCTATTACCATTATCTGTATTTTTACTGTTTCCTGTTAGGCAGCTCAACTGGCAGCTCCTTATCTATGATCTCTGACCTCCTATTATAGTTCAATGCTTAACTTACTGATAAGGTTGTTGGCCAAAATAAGTTTGTATGACCTTTTTAGTAAATTAGAAAAAATGTTTACTAGCTGACTGGCACAAAGTGAAAGTAAAATTCACACAGCTAGATAAACAGTTAACCCTTTGTGACAGAATGGCTGAATATTTTTAATAAAAAACAATAAAGAAAAAAAAAAAAAGATTATTAGCCCAAGAGTAAAATGCAATCATAAAAAAATGCATAGCCTTTAAAAACTCACCTGAACAGAAAACCTGGCCTAAACTGGCGTAGAATAAGTTAAAAATAGTCCAATTGTGCCCAGCAGGAAAGCGCCACTAATTCACAGTTTCCGTTGCACATCCCCAGGACACTATGATTATCTCTACAGAGAACCAACTCCCATAGTCCCTGCGTGGTTATCAATATATGAAGCCTAACAGCTATGCTGAGTTATATGCTTACGGTAGGGCATCTGTAGGATGCTACACTCAGTATATTCACATGGGCTACACAGAGATACTGTAAATATATTCTCCAGCAGAAGATTACTAGATAATATACCACAGCGTCTTTAGGGCACTATATTAGTATATCGCGGTTAACAGTAAAACGGGTTATATAATCTCAAAGCGCCATCAGGACACCACATTCCATGTATCTTTATCTTCAAGATACTATGTAATTCTTATTGTTACTCTATATCCAACTGATAGGCACCCGCAGGGTCTCAGCATCATTAGAGTGCCATTCTGATGTATTACTGCTATGTATCCAACAGTAGAGCACACTAGATAAGAGCAAGAGCAACTTAGGGGTACTAAACATCCCCTCATAATACTGTACTAGAGAAGAGCTAATCGATTCTACCAATTCAAAATTGTAACAAAACCAAATTCCTTGTGAGTTATTTCAGCCAAATCAAATATGCTCCAAGTGCCCTAGCCTATAACAGTCATCGCATATACTAAGTGGTCTCCATAAAAGAAATAGTACCCACCCAGATGTCCCCAAGGCCTCTCAGCGAGAAAATCTAATTTGCCTGCTTTGGCCTAGAAGAGCTCTATGCAGATGTGAGGCTGGCTTGGCTATTTTCCTATAAGGTGAGGGAGCAAGGCTGAGCAATGATTGGATAGTTATGTTGTATCCGTAGGAGTGAAGCCCTCAGATTTTTAATCTTTTTGAAGAAAGATCGGAAAAATAACAAATTTTAAGAAATTCACTCATCACCATCCTGTATCCAACAGTAGTTATGACCCGCAGGGGCAATATTTGAAGTTGTGATATTTCACAAATATTCGTATTCGAGATTATTAGATTGATAGCGAAAAATCGGCAATGTAATATTCGCGTAGTGCGAATATTCTAACACCTGAATATATAGAACTATAGAGTATAGTGCTATATATTTGTTTTTTAGAATATTCGTCATTTTTTCCCATCTGAAGTCATGATTCCTCCCTGCGTAAGTTGCTTTTGGGCCAATGACTGTTCACATTAAATTGGAAAAAATGACCAATATTCTAAAAAACGAATATATAGCACTGTATTCTATAGTGCTATATATTCGTGTTTTAGAATATTCGTATAGGCGAATATTACATTGCCCATTCTTCACATAAGAGAACATAAATTGAATAATTCACTACAGACTACAATATTTCAGCCTTCTCACATTGGCCTACAAGCAAGAAGCAGGTAGGAATACTAGGAATGGGTTCAGATGAAATAAAAAAAAAAAAAAGTAAACAAATATTCATTTTTAGGAATATCTATCACTATATTCGAAATATTCGTGAATTCTCGAAGTGCCGATATTCGTGATAACAGTTTGCAATTCGAATATTCGCGCTCAACACTATCCAACAGAAGAGTACAGTGATTACATACAAACCCCTTCAGGATACCTAACCATATAGTAAGTTGGAACTGTATCCAACAAGACTGTCCTAATGATATCTCAACACCTTCAGGATACCCAACCATGAGGACTATTGGCACTGTATCCAACAGAGGTGGGCAACCCCTTTTTTTGAGGCATTCCGAGAAGTGTATATTAGTATATACTAGAAGCCACTAGTATATACTGTCAATCTAAAGCTCAGAGCCACTGTCAATCTAAGGTTCTGTTAACACTTGAAGCACTGGTGTGAACAGAGCCGTAGTTTGACAGTTTTTTCCTGAAACTAGATTACTATTGTTTAACAGTCCTGTGCTGGGAGATACCTGGATGCAACCATCAGAGAGCCCGCCTCTTTTTTTCCAAGCTTTTTTTATTTTTTTTTAAAGGTAGGAATTTTTTACAAGCAAATTTTTTGTGGTGGTGACTATTATTCACACAATGGCTCAGATTTACTAATCCAATAAATGGCATAAGGTTAGACTGGCTGTCTAAACCTGCACCAGGCCCATCAAAGAGGCTCAGGCAGGGATCGGCACTTTTGTCTAGATCCGTACTCACCTTTGGTTGGCTTACTTTGAGACAGAAATTTCCGCCAGAACTGCAGTACAATTTTTGAAAAAATGGTCACTTTTAGGCCAAGCCCCGTTCCTATGACCTTCCTGCACTTCCTAATTCTACACCCAAACCTCTTGGGTCTTTTTCGAGCAAGACTGAAAAAGTGTAGAAACCCTAGTTGTGCCTAATTGCACCAAAATTGATCATTTTATTTTAGAACTTTTTTCTAGACTTTTTATTTTTTGAAAAAGAGAAATTTATAGTAATACACCTGAAAAAGAGCTACTCCCAAAACAAGCTGCAATTTAAAAAAAAAAAAAAAAAAAAGCCAAAAAATCTCCGGGAAACAAAAAAAGAGAAAAACTCCCCTGTGGGCATTTAGCTCCCTCATGGGCACTGTACGTACACGAGCTTTAGGTAATGCCATCATTCGCCACATCCCTGTTTATATTCTGCCAACCACTGATGATTTGCCATGCCGCATAAAAGATGTGATCACCCTGACAATCGACTGTTTGTGCCGCCCATCAGTCAGTGCAGAAGACCTCTTATGCTCAGCCTTGTGTCGAGAGACCATCAATGAATAGACATACTATAGCGCTCTAATCTCCCAGGAACACAATGTACGGTAGTATATACTAGTGTAATATCCAAGGGCGGTTTTAGGACAACCACGTAGAGCTCTTCCTTCCATCTCAGTTGTCTCCTCGCTTTGCAACGAGACGAGACACACAGTAGAAATGTTATGACACCTCTTACAGTCATGTGTGAGAGCAATAGAAGACACATTCCAGTCAGCATCAGATCATTTGTCTCTGCCCAGCGTTCAGTCGCACAAAAACCTGTCAAGAATCTCATCTCTTTATATCGACCACTGGATTTCTTCTACCAGATAATAAAACATACCGGTGGCACATCACTAGCGAGCCGTCTATCAGTGCACGCTGGCGGTGGAGCCTCTACCATCACCCAAAACATGACCCTACTTCCTGTGGAGTCATGTGTGACATCTACTACATTATCTGTACTCAGAGAGTTATCGCTGTGTTATCTGTGGTGTTACATAGGACTGCAGGTGACATCTACTACATTATCTGTACTCAGAGAGTTATCGCTGTGTTATCTGTGGTGTTACATAGGACTGCAGATGACATCTACTACATTATCTGTACTCGGAGAGTTATCACTGTGTTATCTGTGGTGTTACATAGGACTGCAGATGACATATACTACATTAACTGTACTCAGAGAGCTATCGCTGTGTTATCTCTGGTGTTACATAGAGCTGCAGGTGACATCTACTCCATTATCTGTACTCAGAGAGTTATCACTGTGTTATCTGTGGTGTTACATAGGACTGCAGGTGAAATCTACTACATTTTCTGTACTCGGAGAGCTATCACTGTGTTATCTGTAATGTTACATAGAGCTGCAGGTGACATCTACTCCATTATCTGTACTCAGAGAGCTATCGCTGTGTTATCTCTGGTGTTACATAGGACTGCAGGTGACATCTACTCCATTATCTGTACTCAGAGAGTTATCACTGTGTTATCTGTGGTGTTACATAGGACTGCAGGTGAAATCTACTACATTTTCTGTACTCGGAGAGTTATCACTGTGTTATCTGTGGTGTTACATAGGACTGCAGGTGACATCTACTACATTATCTGTACTCAGAGAGCTATCACTGTGTTATCTGGGGTGTTACATAGAATGTGTCGGCAGATAAGAACCATTTGGCCCATCTAGTCTGCCCAATATACTGAATACTATGAATAGCCCCAGGCCCTATCTTATATGAAGGATGGCCTTATGCCTATCCCATGCATGCCTAAACTCCTTCAATGTATTTGCAGCTACCACTTCTGCAGGAAGGCTATTCCATGCATCCACTACTCTCTCAGTAAAGTAATTCTTCCTGATGTTACTTTTAAACCTTTGCCCCTCTAATTTAAAACTATGTCCTCTTGTAGCAGTTTCTCTTCTTTTAAATATTCTCTCCTCTTTTACCGTGATGATTCCCTTCATGTATTTAAAAGTTTCTATCATATCCCCTCTGTCTCTTCTTACTTCCAAGCTATACATGTTAAGGTCCTTTAACCTTTCCTGGTAAGTTTTGTCCTGCAATCCATGTACTAGTTTAGTAGCTCTTCTCTGAATATCCTTCTGCAGATCTGGTCTCCAGTACTGCACACAATACTCCCAATGAGGTCTCCCTAGTGCTCTGTAGAGCGGCACGAGCACCTCCCTCTTTCTACTGGTAATGCCTCTCCCTATACACCCAAGCATTCTGCTGGCATTACCTGCTGCTCTATGACATTGTCTGCCCACCTTTAGGTCGTCTGATATAATGACCCCTAAATCCCTTTCCTCAGATACTGAGGTTAGTACTGTATCACTGATTTTATATTCTGCTCTTAGGTTTTTACGCCCCGGGTGCATTATCTTGCACTTATCGACATTAAATTTTAGTTTCCAGATTTTTGACCATTTCCTAAATCCTTTTCCATTTGGTGTATCCCTCCAGGAACATCAACCCTGTTACAAATCTTTGTGTCATCAGCAAAAAGACACACCTTACCATTGAGGCCTTCTGCAATTTCGCTGATAAAGATATTAAACAATATGGGTCCCAGAACAGATCCCTGAGGTACCCCACTGGTAACAATACCATGGTCTGAATATATATATAGGACTGCGGGAAATATCTACTACATTATCTGTACTCGGAGAGTTATCACTGTATTATCTGTGGTGTTACATAGGACTGCAGGTGAAATCTACTACATTATCTGTACTCGGAGAGCTATCATTGCCTTATCTGTGATGTTACATAGGACTGCAGGTGACATCTACTACATTATCTGTACTCAGAGAGCTATCACTGTGTTATCTGTGGTGTTACATAGGACTGCAGGTGACATCTACTACATTATCTGTACTCAGAGAGCTATCACTGTGTTATCTGAGGTGTTACATAGGACTGCAGGTGACATATATTACATTATCTGTACTCAGAGAGTTATCACTGTGTTATCTGTAATGTTACAGAGGACTGTAGATGACATCTACTACATTATCTGTACTCAGAGAGTTATCACTGTGTTATCTGTGGTGTTACATAGGACTGCAGGTGACATCTACTACATTATCTGTACTCGGAGAGCTATCACTGTGTTATCTGTAATGTTACATAGGACTGCAGGAAATATCTACTACATTATCTGTACTCAGAGAGTTATCACTGTGTTATCTGTGGTGTTACATAGGACTGCAGGTGACATCTACTACATTATCTGTACTCAGAGAGTTATCACTGTGTTATCTGTGGTGTTACATAGGACTGCAGGTGACATCTACTACATTATCTGTACTCAGAGAGTTATCACTGTATTATCTGTGGTGTTACATAGGACTGCAGGTGACATACTACTACATTATCTGTACTCAGAGAGTTATCACTGTGTTATCTGTGGTGTTACATAGGACTGCAGGTGACATCTACTACATTATCTGTACTCAGAGAGCTATCACTGTGTTATCTGTGATGTTACATAGGACTGCAGGTGACATCTACTACATTATCTGTACTCAGAGAGCTATCACTGTGTTATCTGTGGTGTTACATAGGACTGCAGGTGACATCTACTACATTATCTGTACTCAGAGAGTTATCACTGTATTATCTGTGGTGTTACATAGGACTGCAGGTGACATCTACTACATTATCTGTACTCAGAGAGTTATCACTGTATTATCTGTGGTGTTACATAGGACTGCAGATGACATCTACTACATTATCTGTACTCAGAGAGTTATCACTGTGTTATCTGTGGTGTTACATAGGACTGCAGGTGACATCTACTACATTATCTGTACTCAGAGAGCTATCACTGTATTATCTGTGGTGTTACATAGGACTGCAGGTGACATCTACTACATTATCTGTACTCAGAGAGTTATCACTGTGTTATCTGTGGTGTTACATAGGACTGCAGGTGACATCTACTACATTATCTGTACTCAGAGAGCTATCACTGTGTTATCTGTGGTGTTACATAGGACTGCAGGTGACATCTACTACATTATCTGTACTCAGAGAGTTATCACTGTGTTATCTGTGGTGTTACATAGGACTGCAGGTGACATCTACTACATTATCTGTACTCAGAGAGTTATCACTGTGTTATCTGTGGTGTTACATAGGACTGCAGGTGACATCTACTACATTATCTGTACTCAGAGAGTTATCACTGTGTTATCTGTGGTGTTACATAGGACTGCAGGTGACATCTACTACATTATCTGTACTCAGAGAGTTATCACTGTGTTATCTGTGGTGTTACATAGGACTGCAGGTGACATCTACTACATTATCTGTACTCAGAGAGTCTATGCACTGTGTTATCTGTGAGTGTTACATAGGACTGCAGGTGACATCTACTACATTATCTGTACTCAGAGAGTTATCACTGTGTTATCTGTGGTGTTACATAGGACTGCAGGTGACATCTACTACATTATCTGTACTCAGAGAGTTATCACTGTGTTATCTGGGGTGTTACATAGGACTGCAGGTGACATTCATTACATTATCTGTACTCAGAGAGTTATCACTGTGTTATCTGTGGTGTTACATAGGACTACAGGTGACATCTACTCCATTATCTGTACTCAGAGAGTTATCACTGTGTTATCTGGGGTGTTACATAGGACTGCAGGTGACATACATCACATTATCTGTACTCAGAGAGTTATCACTGTGTTATCTGTGGTGTTACATAGGACTGCAGGTGACATACATTACATTATCTGTACTCAGAGAGTTATCACTGTGGTATCTGTGGTGTTACATAGGACTGCAGGTAACTTATATGACATTATCTGTATTCTGATCCTTAGACAGACATGTCACTCAGGGCAGCACTTGTATTCACTCCCTTAGCAGTGCAGGGGAAAGGGCAGAGATTTTCTGCTACTGCAGGTAAACAAAAGGCCAGAAGAGAACCAGGGAAATGAGAAAATAGATATTTTTTGACTAAAACTTGCTTAGTTATATATTGCTGACCATGAGATTTACAGTGCTATATTTTTTTTCCATAATTCTGACAACCCCTTTAAGCTTATTATGATTTACGCTTATTTACTCTATAGCACTAGTGATGAGCGGCAGGTGCCATATTCGATTTCGACAAAATTCGCGAATATTCGATAGAATATTCAGTTTCAAATTCGTCGAAATCGAATATTTGTCATTATTCTAGTTATCGCGATTAATATGCGATTTAAATAATCGTGTATTGCGATTTTAACTTAAGACTACTTTCCTATTGGTTTGATATTTAGAATTATAGCGAAGATGACGAATATGACGAATGTATTCGTCATATTCCTCAAAACAAAGATAACGAAGTATTCTCCATCTTCGTTTTAGCTACCTATTCGTCAACTTCGCTAATTCTAGTAATCAAATAGGAGGGTTGATTATAGAGACAGTTGTGTTTAATTCGCTATGCGATTATATTACTTTGCTTTTTTTAAAAATAAATAGAATAATTATAATTCTTGATAATCATTATAATTATTCTATTTATTAAAAAAAAAAAAATAATAATATAATCGCATAGCGAATTAAACACAGTTGTCTCTATAGTCAACCTTCCTATTTGATTGCTAGAATTAGCGAAGTTGACGAATAGGTCGCTAAAACGAAGATGGAGAATACTTTGTTTATCTTCGTTTTGAGGAATATGACGAATACATTCGTCATATTCGCTAATTCTACCAAGCCAACCATACTCATGGAGCGTCCCCATCACCATGGGAACGTCTCCATACTAAAATGTACTGTCGGATTTGAGAATTACGTTGAAATCGCAATGCGATTAATATAACTTGAATTAATCGCATTGTGATTTCTACTTAGACCTGGTTTACTATGGTTGGCTTGGTAGAATTAGCGAATATGACGAATGTATTCGTCAAATTCCTCAAAACGAAGATAACAAAGTATTCTCCATCTTCGTTTTAGCAACCATAGTAAACCACGTCTGTTGAAATCGCAATGCGATTAATTCAAGTTATATTAATCGCATTGCGATTACAACTTAACAGTGCACTGCTATCTTACATATTAGGCTAGAATTAACGAATATGGAATATAGCAGCAGTGCTAAGTTAAAATCGCAATGCGATTAATGTAACTTGGAGTAATCGCATTGCGATTTCTACTTAGCACTGCTATATTCCATATTCGTTAATTCTAGCCTATGTAAGATAGCAGTGCACTGCTAAGTTGTAATCGCAATGCGATTAATATAACTTGAATTAATCGCATTGCGATTTCAACGTAATTCTCAAATCCGACAGTACATTTTAGTATGGAGACGTTCCCATGGTGATGGGGGACGCTCCTTGAGCACGGAAGTCGGCAGAAGCGGCAACGGGCACAGACTGGAGCATCCAGGAATCCTCAGGACAGCTAAGAACTACTTTTGGGAAGTGGGAAGAAAAAAATATAACTAATTAAAAAAAAAGAATATTTGAAATAGCAAATTTATAGCGCTATATTCGAAATATTCGCGAATTAGCGAAGTGCCGATATTCGCTAAAAAAATTCGCTATTCAAATATTCGCGCTCAACACTATAAAGCACCTGTAGTACCCCAGAGTGGTGACTCAATTCCTACAGCCTGTTACTGTCTCTAATGGCTAAAAATTAATGGCATCTGTGTATTTAATTCCAGGTCCTTTGATACTGTGCCTTAATAACATTGCTATGTAAATGCTATGTATTGTATTTTGTGCACTGATTGTCCAGCAGGTGGCGGTGTATCTGGCAGAGAGATCATTAGATAGAATAGAATTTACCATTCTTTTCTCCCCCTTTTGGGCAGAAGTGGGCTAGTGCTGCTTTCTACCAAGGGAAGGGTTGCAGGAAGGCAATTGAGAGTTCGAAGGGGACAAAAGCAGACATGGCACAGTGAGGGGAGCGCCCCCCTCCTGCACCAGGATTCTTGCAGGGGAAGCAACTCATAGAGCACTCCAACTCATTGCATGTTATAGACCGAGTATTACAAGGGGGTCAACTGCAGAAGGCACCCTACTCAAAGGTACCAGAACTGATAGAAAGTCCAGTGGCCAGACTGAAGCCAGAGATTAGCACAGTAGAAATCATTAAAGTTTGCCTACCAATATACTCCAAAACCTGCGGGAGCCAAGATCAAGTGTTATCTGGATGCAAGTTTATTCAAGTAAAACTGTTGAACTTTATCAAGTCTGGACTTGACTTATATTCCACCAACTCTTTGAACGCTATGGAACATAACCCTGGGGAGCGAAGGTATCATGGTAGGACCAACGTGACACACAGAACTGGTAAGGCCACTCGGCATTTCCTGCTCACTGAGACCCCGATCGTGCCCTGGGGGCAGCATGTTGCACAGGAAATGAAACATGACACTGTTGAATCAGTAGGGAATGAAGAATTCTTCCAGAGAGAGCGTCCAATGCAGAAGACCCCACCCCTTGGGAACTCAGAAGGTATTTGAAAATAGATATTCTAAAGCAGACAACCCCTTTAATGAATCCCCCCCACTTCACCAATGATATTATGGACCCAATTCCAAGCCATAGCTAAAGGTACCCAGACAGGTTTATATACATAGGACATTTTATAAAGCAGTAATGTGATGAGTTCAGCTCTGCTACATCTGTAAATTTTGTAAGAAAGGTGCGATAAAATGCTGTAGGAATAAATCCTGTTTTGTGCTGTATATTTTCCTCTGAAGATGAACACACTGATCTGCTGCTCACACGGCTGGAAGGAAATTTATGTAAGAGGAGATTTCGGCACTTCCTGTTATTTAGTGCTGCCTCTGGATATAATATTTGTGATACTTCAAACTCTGACATTTATCAAAGGTGACACAGCGAGGAGAACAAACCAACAATGTTCAGGCAGGGGTGGGTGGAGGGTGGCGTACCGGAGATACAGTCTCCCTAATAACCTCTAGGATAGGGCTAGCCTCACCACAAGAAGGGGACAACCATATTTACAGGGACAGAACCAAAAACTGTATTTTCCCTTGTAATGCCCCCCATAGAGTCCCCTAAGGCTACCTGCACAATGGAGCGGGTTTCAAAACAGAAAATCTTTCATGTGAGTTTCCACACCAAAAATTACACGTGTCACTTGGTGCAGTTTTTAGTGAAGATTTGATGTCACCCTTGCATTAAAAGGGGTGAAATACCCAAAAATCACGCAAAAAATTAACACGTTGTGGATTTCAAAATCCGCAAAGCAGGTCAATTTTTACATGGAAAAAAGGAAAGTGAACAGATTAGTGAAATCTCATACACTTTACTGGTGCTGTATTACTACAGCAGCTTTTCCGCATGAGAATCTGCGTGGAAAAAAGGCATGTAATCCTCATCGTGAGAAGGTGGCCTAAGGAGTGTTGATCACAGTTCACTATTAGAGCTCACATGAGGGTGTGAATCGTGTGATTGACTTTCAACCAAGTTGGGAGGGGCATGTTGATGGGTCCTAAGCAGATGTTGCAACTATGGGTGGTGCAGCGCCTTGCTGGGACTGGAGAGGATTGGAATAGTGATGATGGAAAATGAGGGTGATTGTAGTCCTCATGGTTGGTAATCCCTCTGCCTCTAGCAGTCCTTAGGCAGTGCAGTGCACCTTTTCTTCCCCACTGGCCACACCCTGGGCTCTTCGGATCTCCTGCCTGTTAGTGGTTGGGGTGTCCTTGTTTTGGGTAATTGTCAGGATGCAAGGCAAGAGAGCAGGTACAAAGATGGAAAGTCGGTGGATGATGGTGTAGTCAATGACCAAGCCAGTTGGGTTACAATAAATAAAGTCTATTTTTAATGAATAGATGACGGAAGCATATTACAGATTAGGCTTCTCCCAAATATGACTGGTGTGCAATTCCATTCTCAATAACACGTTATCAAATTCTGCAGGGTTCAAGAGCTTAAATCCGAATGGCCAGTCTGTCTCAAAGTTTGGTGGATGCCGGAAGCAACTTACCCTTTCCAAGTGCAGTAAAGTCTTTTCCATAAACGAGCTTTACCTTACTGTCTGTCCAGGGCAGCCTTGAAGTGATTCTCAACCATCTATAAATATCTGTTCTCTTTGTCTCAGGAAGTAGTCTTTCAGTTCAGTTGCATCTCTGGTGGCTAATTAGTCTCAGGAATGATGTTTTTCTGAAAAAAATGTTTTTTTTTGTGGGCTTGTCTAATTGCAGCAATCATCAAACAAGCATAGTCCCTAGCTCCACAGGCCCCACAAGAACTCTTTAGATCTAAAAAAAAAAGTACTGTATGCAGGACTAAAATAACGGATCTCATTCGGTAATGGTTCAACCAAATATCAAATGCAAAATGTGCTCAGGCTCTGTTTTTTTAGAGAATCAGTTTTTTTTTTTTCTCTGTTCTTCTGATGGATCCGAAGAATGGAAAAATAATGAGGATGTGAACTATCCCTTATAAACTTACTCTCAACTTTTTGCTAAAACCTGTCATGGTCAAACTTGGTCCTTTTCCAAGAGTCGCCAAAGGGCCCCATGTTGTCACTCCCTTTATCCTGTATAAACTTTGGTCGAAAATTCTCTTTAAGTACAGGATATTGCTTTCATATCCCTACGTTTCTCTTCATTTCCCCGCAGATCTGATATCACCTCACTCAAGATTATTTTATTTTTAACCTTTTTTCAAGTTTTGCTCTTTTTGCTCTCATCCACAATTTTAAGCAGCAAAGAAAAATCTCATCAGCGGAGTCTGGAGGCGATCGTACTGCATCAAGAGTGGCTGTGTGTGTACCATAGTATAAAGATTTCCTCAAAGTGCTGCAATAATGTTCCGCTAAATGTAGCATGTTATCTATGTGAAAAAAAAGTGTCTCGGCAGAGAATATAAATGCACTCTCAGCCTGCCGAGAACACTTCTCACTTCTTACTGCTCAAATGTTAAATTATTACTATGAGCAGTGGACGGGGCTTTCTTCCCAAAATGTGCAAAGTTTATTAAAGGCTCATTAAAGTGGTTATCCCACGAGTAATGTAAAAAATGAAAATCAGAGATCATGCAGTACATGAAAACCTCTTTCTAACAAAGCTAGAACCAGCCCTGTACCTCCCATGGATCCAGAGTAGTGATGTCGCGGACATAAAATTTTCTGTTCGCGAACAGCGAACCAGAACTTCCGCAAATGTTTGCGAACGTGCGAACAGTGCGAACCGCCATAGACTTCAATAGACAGGCGAATTTTAAAAACCAAAGGGACTCCTTCTGGCCACAATAGTGATGGAAAAGTTGTTTCAAGGGGACTAACACCTGGACTGTGGCATGCCGGAGGGGGATCCATGGCAAAACTCCCATGGAAAAATACCTAGTTGACGCAGAGTGTGGTAGTTGTAATCGCAATGCGATTAATACAGGTTATATTAATCGCATTGCAAATTCAACTTAGAGCTGGGTTCCTATTCTCAATCTTCGTTATATTCTAGCAATACAACCATTAGGAACTCAGCTCTAAGTTGAATTTGCAATGCGATTAATATAACCTGTATTAATCGCATTGCAATTACAACTTAGATCTGTTCCTAATGGTTGTATTGCTAGAATACAACGAAGATAACAAATATAGCGCTATATTCTCAATCTTCGTTATATTCTAGCAATACAACCATTAGGAACAGATCTAAGTTGTAATCCCATTGAGATTAATACAGGTTATATTAATCGCATTGCGATTACAACTACTCCCACTGCAGCTTCAGAATGAATCTAAGATGGATGCCGTCCTTGCTTTTTGATAGGAGGTGGAAGGGTCTGGGTGGGAGACTGATGTACTAGCCCTAAAAAGGGCTTTTTGGGTTGCTGTCAGGACGCTGTCCTTACAGCAGAGATCTGATGAATCTTTCAGGACTGGAGTAGACACTGATTACACTAGCCTAGCTATCGATTTCCCTATTAAATCAGCAGCAACTACACTCTCCCTCCTCTCACTAAGACTGCAGCTTCCGAATGAATCTAAAATGGATGCTGTCCAGGAGATGGGAGGGAGGGTATGCTGCTGATTGGCTGGAATGTGTCTGCTGACTGTGAGGTACAGGGTCAAAGTTTACTCAATGATAGGGGGTGGACCTAACATCGCATATGTTCGCCCGCCGAGACGAACGCGCACAAGCTATGTTCGTTGGGAACTATTTGCCGGTGAATTGTTTGGGACATCTTATTTGCGAATTTAACTTAGAGATGGGTTCCTAATGATTGTATTGCTAGAATATAACGAAGATTGAGAATTTAGCGCTATATTCTCAATCTTCGTTATATTCTAGCAATACAACAACAATTAGGAACTCAGATCTAAGTTGAATTCTCAATACGATTAATATAACTTGCATTAATCACATTGCGAATTCAACTTAGATCTGAGTTCCTAATGGTTGTTGTATTGCTAGAATATAACGAAGGTTGAGAATATAGTGCTATATTTGTTATCTTCGTTATACTCTAGCAATACAACCAATAGGAACTCAGATCCAAGTTGTAATCGCAATGCGAATAATACAGGTTATATTAATCGCATTGCGATTAACAATTACTATTACTGCAGCTTCAGAATGAATCTAAGATGGATGCTGTCCTTGCGTTTAGATAGGAGGTGGGAGGGTCTGGGAGGGAGGGTATGCTGATTGGCTGGAATGTGTCTGCTGACTGTGAGGTACAGGGTCAAAGTTTGCTCAATAATAAAGTATAGGGGTGAACGCGAACATCAAATATGTTCACCTGCCGCGGCGGACGCGAACAAGCTATGTTCGCCGGCGAATAGTTCAGGCCCTCTCTAATCTAGAGATCTTCCCATTCGTTGCTCTACTAGATTCATATTAAGCTGGCAGTGCAAGTGATTTTTTAAAACTGTAGAATATTTTTAGTGGGACAATACAGTACCTTTAAGTAAGAGAAAAATATACAGACTTTCAGGGATGGAGACAAGGTCCAGGATAGCCATCAAGCATGGCAGAAAGCATCATAAGATTTTCCCTAGTCTGATACAATTAAATGAGTTGTCCCATCCCACCTCAGGTACCTGCTTTTATCTCCAGAGCAGAGTCCCTTAAGTGAAGGACCCCTCTCTATTCACTGCTATGAAAGTTCCAAAAATAGTAGAACATGCACGGTCAACTCTCCATTTACTGTAATAGGATTGCTAGAAATAGATGAACCAGTCCTGAACTATTTTCAAAACTCCCATAGAGGTGAATGGTGGCTATTCTTGTGCTGCTGCTCTCCTTTCACTTCCTGGGGGAAGGGGGTGCTGTTATGAGAGAGGAGCTTATCCCAGAGGTGGAACCCACACCTATCTGATTTTGATGGCATATCTTAGTGATGTGCCACCAGTGTCTAAAATAGGACTCTCTCTTTAAGAACTTTTTTGTGTAGTGCCATGAAGCCAGGGGTACTTTGACGTTTTGAACATTTTCCTATTTTTCCTATCCAAAGTTAAGACTTCTTAATTTATTTCTCTTGAAAGGGTTAACTTATACTGTTTATTACTGTGTTACTGCATTTTATATGTATGTTGAGATATATACTGCATTTTATATGTATGTTCTGATATATGATGATATCACTGTATTTGCAAGACTCTGTGGAAAGGGTTAGTGAATACTGAGAGACTGTTAGGACTTTGAATGAGAAGCTGGTAATTTTCCACAGCTGCCATAGAGTTTAAAGAAGACCATGGTTTGGAGAGAAAAAGCTAGATGTTTACCACCAAAAGCAGACAGTCTGACCGGACAGTCTGTAAACTTGTTTTTGTCTGGAAAAACTGCTGTGTCATTGCCATTGACTATCATTGAATCTCTAATATAAGTCTATGAGAGATGGAAAGTGTTACTATGTATCTGTTTGTGCTGAGCTTCTCCACTTCACCCCCTCACACACACACACACACACACACACACACTCTAGAAGGTTCAAGTTCAGCTAGAAATGGTATATAAGGAGACCAGTCAGAGCCCCTAGTGTGCTGCAGTTAGGGAGCAGTGTTTGTAGGGGAAGACTCTGCCTGACTGCATGAGTGACCAGAAGAAGACGCTGAGGCGGGATACGCTGCCACAGACCCTGGATCACCAGCCTTGGACCAGGGTTCCAGCCTTCTGAAGAGAGAGAGGGACAGCTAGTTCATGCCTTTCCTCAGCACAGAACCTTCTCCTGCCAGGGAGGAGACTATAGAAGCCAGCCCTACGCCTCACCTGTATTGTTTTGCACCTAAATCCATCCAGTAAAGAAGCACACTGGTTTACTGCAGACCTTGACTTATTTCCCATTAGGGTGCACCACGCCTTACCATCACTTCCGGAGAGCAGCAACACGTGGTGACACTTCAAAGGTGTCCGGGAGACCTAGCGTAACGTTGGGGCCATCCCAAACCTTGCCACAGCATTTGCACACAAGGAAAACCTGGCAAAATAAACCCCCTACTATACCCCCAAAATATCTATAAGAAATTCAACTGTAGATTTAGATGGCTATTCATTCAACCGATATCCCATAAACATTCAAATTGGGTGTGCATTTGGAGAGAGGAGTAAGCCTCTGCCAGAATCTCTAGCTGAATCTTATTTCCCTTGAGAAGAAAGGCGTGTTTAAATCAAACAGCCTCATCATTCTGCTGTTAGCAAATCACCATACACATTAAATAGTTGGTGGGTCCCACCAGTAAACAGAAGGCTTGGCTGGCCTTTATCCAATGTGCATGGCCACTGTTGATCATGGTTCCCTCATTAGATTGTCACTTACAGTGTCTTCATACAAGCCTTAGCTGGTGTCCAGATAATGGTGCTAGCCCTTAAAGCAGGACCATGCCAGAGTCCCCAAATAATGTAGCAGTGTCCCAAAAACAATGATGGGTCACTGTGTCCCTGTAAAGGTGCCATGCTAAAATCCCCTCAGATAAATAAAAGGTTCTTCAATGAGTTCCGGACACACAGGTAGTGTTGCTGAAGAGTGTCAGTTCTCCCACTGAAATGCCAGTCATGGTGGTTTAAAGGGAACCAATCCTCACCTTAAGCTGCATTTATTGAAGGCAGCACAAAGTAGTGTCAGACATGCTGACATGAGTGGTCTGTCACTCAGATATTAAGTGTTTTCCATGTATGTACTTACTGTATAATCATTGCAGCCCATGCTGGTGAAGAGTCAGGGGCTGCCTGAGAAGAGTCATGGATATTTATGAGCTACTGCTCACCCAGCCCACCTGCCAACGATTGACAGTTGTTCCCTATCGAAAAAATACTAAGGAGAAAGCTGTCAATCATCAGTAGGTGGGGGAACAGACGTTCCTGAATATCCATGACTTTTCACTGCCAGTCCATGACTCTTTCCTGGCACACATCGCAACGATTATATGTTCTAGAATCTAGACATTGATCTTTAAAGGTAAAGCTTTGCTGGATTTAATAAAATGAAATGATGAATGATGAAACTTCTTGTTGGGCTACCACAAATTACCAGCAACTGACAATGGAATGTCATAGTCTTCACTCAAAAATTTTCTTTGTCCTATACAACCGGACATCTTAATTTTTGGAAAAACTTGACACCAAACTGTATTTTTTTCTTTGTGACCCCAAAAAGGGAACGTGTTTACTTCAAGGAGCCACGCGGAATTTCCATTTTTTTTTATTTTTATTTTTAACTTTTGGAGGTAATACCTTATTTCCTCTTCTGAAAACTGTTTGCAGTTTTTGGGCAAAACAAATGAAAGAATGAGCTTCTTGCAAAGTAAAGAGGACCATTCGTTCTGTATTATGAAGCTGTAAGCACTTTGTGCAATTGCATGGTTCCTCCACTAAGCAGTGCATTCTTACCTCAGTGATATGACATTCTATGGAACATGCTACACTTGTGCACCTCATATACAGTATACAGTAAGATCAATGGCACACAGAGGTACACTATGGGCCCATGGTAGTCTATGAGCACCATATTACAGATCCATCTAACACAAGTTCTTGCTACTACTCATGCTAAATGGACTAGGACTCATGCTAAATGGACTAATAAGGGCACTAGGCCAACACCTTAGCGTTACTACTCCTTGGAGTCAGTAGCGTAAAGGTCTCAGGGTCCAACCATGACCAGATCTTGAGAATGGGTATCCAGTTGAATATGATTGGTTATGTTAATTTGTACTCTCATCAAGTCATGCTGGTCCGGGCCCTGTCACTCTGTGCTGCTATTTCCAGACACCATCACTCTGTTCTACCGATGACGCTACCTTTACCCATACTGGTGACTCATTGCATTGAGCTCTTCATTCTCTCCTACACAATCTTGTATACACCACAGCACAGACCTTGTGTGCCAGGGCCTAATGTGGCTGGGTCTTGAACACAAGAGAAGCCAGTTATGAGCGAGGATAGGTGAGTAAATGACTCCTTTTTATAATGTCTGGCCTGGGGCCTAGGCTTAATCTGGAGATCAATCCTTGGGACTTAGGGCCCAACTTACTAATTAGACATGATGCTAGGCTTGCTTTACATCCCTGTAAAGTGTAAGCTCATCTGTTAATTCCATACCGTAGCAACCTACCTAACCTTTACAGCAGTGGGTGTGGAACCACTGTGTCAACCAACAGATTAGGCCTTGAGGTATTCCTAAAGGAGTTATCTTGGGAGTCCCCTGGTTTTCACCCTTTGACCCCTGTACAGTGACCTGGAGTTTGCTGCAGGGGAACTACCAGTCCACTACCTCCTGAATTAGCCTCTGTGTGATTGACAACTGACCCACAGCAGTCAGAGCACCAAGGGGTCAGGAAAAAACACAGTCATGGATAGGCTGATGTCTGGGCATGCAGAGTTTGAATGAGTGTGGAACCACTGTGTTGACCAAAAGATTTGGTCTTAAGCTTTTTCTGAAGGAGCTATCCTGGCAGTCTCCTTGTTTTAAGCCATTAACATATGTACAGTGACCTGTCATTTGATGCAAGGGAACTACCAAGCTACTACCTCCTGGAGTTACCTATGTGTAATTAGCAGCTGACCCACAGCAGTCAGAACACCAAAGGGTCATGCAAAACCATAGTCATGGACAGGCTGATGTCTGGGCAGGCAGCGTATGAGCAATTTGATAAACAGTCAGAGCTCAGAGTAGGCAGCGAAAAGTCAATATGGAGGTCAGGCACAGGTCAGGTCAGGCAGAGGAGGGTCAGAATCCAGTAAATGGGCAAAAGTCTGCACATGGGCAGAGAAATAAATACAGAACACCTTTGTTGGAACTAACAACCTAGATAATTTATTGCTCAAGCACCTTCTCATAGAGGAATATTTCTTAAGTACCTAAAGATGCTCAATCAGTGATTGGTGTGAATTAAGGTGTACACTGGCTCTTTACGAGCCCGGAGGAGCTTGTGCGAGCACTCTACAGTTAGAGGAAAGAGGCCTTTCTGGCAAGAAGGCAGTCGACTGAGGTGCCTGGGTTCAGCACAAGGATGCAGATGAAAGATGGTGGGTCTGGGTTGCCAGAGCTAATGAAGATAGGTTTATGGGGCAGCGCCTGTGCCTGCCCAGGAGAGCAGGCTGCCAATATAATAATTTCAGGATGGCAGTGGTTTTACAATATACTGTATATCAGAGGATATTGACAGTAATTCTACAACAGGAATCAGAAGAGCAATCTTTCATTAAGAAGACTGAAAGCCTTTCCTTCTCAAGCTCTGCTTGGATTGATATGTTGGCTCGCTAACAGGTATCACTCTGCAGAGAAAATATTTCATCAATACTGACAGGATGACGGGGAGCAGAAGATTTTATGGACATTTTGGGAGTTACTGATGGAACACGAAAATAAATGAAGTGGTATTTCAGACCTATCCAGGCAGAATTAAATGATGAATGTATTCTACCTTCATACTGCAAAGCCACAATCATTTAATATTGTATATACTGTATGTCTCCCAAAGGACATTGGTCGTAGTTCACTGGTTGATGGCCTGTTCCGGTCCCGGTCATCACAACATTTAAAACGTCAACGACCCAAACACTTGAAAAGAGATTTGCTCCAGTAAAGTTCCTTTGAAGTTTTGATGGATGGCTAGAGTTTGCAGTAAGGTGTCCTCATAATTATGTTCACGAAAAATAGAATAAAAAGTCTGAGAATTGAAATCAAAGAATAAAAACAAATTAGAAAAAAAGGATATGTGTTACTATCTAGATTTAACTGGCAAATACTTTTTGGGTGACACCTTGGAGTCGGGTTCCCACCCTGTTAGATAATATGCTATAAACTTCAGGAAAAATGGTCAAGAATTGCCTGTTTTTCTTAGAATGCAAATTTTATTTCTCATCTGCAGCGGTTTTTGTTACGTTTCAGCCACTCAAGGCCTTTTTCAAACTGGTGCCGCATGGGTACGGTTTAGCTCAATTCATCTAAAAGAAATTGTCAAATTTCAGATTGGTTTGGCAGTAGAATTTTTGTAAAAGTCGTTGCAAAACCAATTTGTTCAGAATCAATTTTCAATAGTATTAGTGGATCTTTTTATCGTAAGCTGTATCCCTACAACTTAGTTTCATCTACTTTTCACAAACAATAATATACACACAACCAAGAAAAACATAGTCATGGACAATACGAGACCAGTAATTCTCCTTGAGAGTTGTGATGGCAGAACATATAAATGAGAAACAATCTGCCCGCTCTGTGCCTCTGGTATAAACAATATTCATAAGAGTGATAGATGAGATATATACTCATTGTAAGTGCTCATTCATGAGGGTACAAGCTCCATAACTCAGGTTTGGCTTTGGCTTGGATGAGATATGAGCTTTGTGCTGACTCGTGTGGAGTGATGAAACGCTGGTGCCGACTAATGTTGGGAATATTCGCCCAGTTATATCCTGTGAAATGCACAACTCGACGAGCCGTCTCTTCCTCTACATTTCTTTGCATGTGGCATGGAGAACGCACGCACGCCAGGAGCCTTTTCCAAACAAACACCACGCACTTGTTAAAATTTAGACGGCTTTTCTTTTTCAAAAAGATTCCATATGTTGTATCTACTGTGTACAGATAGACAGAAATATGGAAATGTCGCTATAGGAAGCAGTTTATCACGATGGGAAGAATGGATCTTTAGATTGTCAGATCACCATTACTGAACTGTACACCTCCCTACAGGATCACTGCTGTTCACCCCTTGAGGACAGTTTTCAGGAGGTCATTGCAATGTCATTTTTGGTTTGAGAATTTGCATTGTACTTTATGTTGGTTTCATTTTTGGTACATCTATGTTAGCATCTCTTATAGTATACCATAAATGTCTTAAAGATTGGGCCTTCTTTCCTCTCATCTCCTCCTTTGGAGGTCAGGACTCACTAATGAGATGAGAACCTCATCAGAATAAAGAAGTTGTCCTGTGTCTTTTTGACCCATTGGGCACACATAAGCATGCCATTGTCTTGACATAGAACTGCATAGCGGGCCACACGTGTCACATGAGGTAGGGAATGGTGCAGACCTGACCGCCACCCACACCACTGTCCCTACTTATTTGGATGTTCTCCTGCAAACAGCAGTCCTCAACTGGGTTATGGTCTCTGACCTGACTAAGTGCACAGGACCTACTTAGGGGAGACTAAGTGGGAAATCAGACAGGCCGAGTTAAAGCCAGGGAATACCGTCAGAACCAAGTAAGAAACAAAAGCAGAGTAATATACCAAGCAGTATCAAAATGTCACGGGCGTATGTGAGCAACAAGAGCATACACAGTGAGTTAGCTACTGACCGGACCCAAACTAGGGAACATAAAGGGTGACCCCTGTCAGACCCTAAAAGCTCTCCCTATGCTGCTAAGCCCATGTCCAGATCCAGATGGTGGATCGAGACATGCCCGCGTACCTAAGGCTGATGACCACTGTAACCCCTACAGTAGTGGAAGGGGCACGGCCACCGGTGCCCTGCTCAGTATATGGACGGAACCGGGGTCGCCTCGGATCCAGTCAGCAAAACAAACAGAAACACACAATGTCTGCACACTTAACTGAAGGAGCTGCAGCAGCAGTGAAAACAGATCCAAAGTCAGCAGACAATGTCCGAAGTACTTGCTTCAGCAGAACACAGGTCCAGAAAAGATATCACACCAGTGAAGATACTCAAGCGAGAGATACTGCTCAAATGAAGAAGTATAATCCGCACCGCATAAAGGAAGAGGGGTGATTTAAAGGCAGAGCAATCAAACACAGGAGGGACAGCTGGGAGGAAGGAAACAGAAAGTAAAGACCTCATCACAGGGGCGGAGAAACAGAGCCGTGAGAACGTCTCAAAGCTCTAGTAGTTACATCATCACAGGGTGGAGAAACAGAGCTGTGAGAACGTCTCAAAGCTCTGGTAGTGACAGTACTCCCTCTACGGGTGGACTCCGGACACCCAGGACCCACCTTCTCAGGATGAGCCCTATGAAAAGTCCTGATGAGGCGAGTGGCTTTAATGTCCGACACCGGAACCCACATCCTCTCCTCAGGACCATAACCCTTCCAATGAACGAGGTACTGAAGGGAACCGCGGACAATGCGAGAGTCCACAATTCTGGAAACCTCAAACTCCAGATTGCCATCAACCAAAATCGGAGGAGGAGACAAAGAGGAGGGTACCGTGGGCTGGACATATGGTTTTAAGAGAGATCTGTGAAATACATTATGTATCTTCCAAACCCGTGGAAGATCAAGACGGAAGGCAACAGGATTGATGACTGACAAGATTTTATAAGGCCCAATAAACTTGGGACCCAATTTCCAGGAGGGAACCTTCAGTTTAATATTTCTTGTAGACAACCACACCAGATCACCCACATTCAGGTCCGGACCAGGCACACGTCTCTTATCAGCCACACGCTTATATTTCTCACTCATCTTTCTTAGATTAGTCTGAATCTTTTGCCAAATGGTAGACAAAGACGAGGAAAATCTCTCCTCCTCAGGCAAACCAGAAGGAGCCCCTCCCGAGAATGTCCCAAACTGCGGATGGAACCCATATGCACCAAAGAATGGTGACTTATCAGAAGATTCCTGACGACGGTTGTTCAGAGCAAACTCAGCAAGAGGGAGAAACGAACACCAATCCTCCTGGTTCTCTGCAACAAAACAGCGCAAATATGTCTCCAGATTCTGATTGACGCTGCTCAGTCTGACCATTCGACTGCGGGTGAAAAGCAGAAGAGAAGGACAGCCGAACCCCCAGGCGAGAACAGAAAGCCTTCCAGAATCTGGACACAAACTGCGTGCCTCTATCGGAAACAATATCAGAGGGAATGCCATGCAATTTAACAATATGGTCGACAAAAGCTTGCGCCAACGTTTTAGCATTGGGCAATCCAGGGAAGGGTATGAAATGTGCCATCTTGCTAAAACGGTCCACCACCACCAGGATCACCGACTTCCCTGAGGAACGAGGAAGATCCAGTGATAAAGTCCATGGACAGGTGTGTCCAAGGACGGGAAGGTATGGGTAAGGGGAGAAGGGGACCTGAAGGCCGTGAACGAGGGACCTTAGCGCGAGCGCACGCCTCACAAGCAGCCACAAAACCCTCCACCGACTTACGAAGAGCCGGCCACCAAAATCTCCGAGCAATGAGATCTACCGTGGCTCTACTCCCGGGTGACCAGCAAGAACAGTATCATGATGCTCCTTGAAGAGTTTGTGACGTAACTCAGGAGGCACAAACAACTTTCCAGAAGGACAACGGGCAGGTGCCTCAGTCTGGGCAGCCTGGACCTCGGCCTCCAAATCAGAATACAGAGCAGAAACAACTACCGCCTCCGCCAAAATGGGACCCGGGTCCTCGGAGTTTCCTCCTCCCGGAAAACAGCGAGAGAGAGCATCAGCCTTCACATTTTTGATCCCAGGGCGGAATGTAACGACAAAATTGAATCTGAGAAGAACAGAGTCCATCTGGCCTGTCTCGGATTCATACGCTTGGCCGACTCCAGGCACGCCAGATTCTTATGGTCGGTAAAACGGTGATAGGATACCTGGCCCCTCCAACCAATGGCGCCATTCCTCGAAAGCCAACTTGATGGCCAACAATTCCCTATCTCCCACATCATAGTTTTTCTCTGCCGGTGAAAGTTTTTAGAGAAAAGGCACAGGGTCGCCATTTGGAAGAAGACG
Source organism: Bufotes viridis (assembly GCA_033119425.1). NCBI lineage: Eukaryota > Metazoa > Chordata > Amphibia > Anura > Bufonidae > Bufotes > Bufotes viridis. The sequence goes on from CM065589.1 coordinate 612,936,701, forward strand.
GACCCTGGGACAAAACCGCACCCACACCCACCTCGGAAGCATCCACCTCAACAATAAAAGGTAAGGAAACATCGGGATGCACCAAGATGGGAGCAGACGCAAAACTCTCTTTAATCTTAGAAAAGCTGCAAGCGCCTCCTCCGACCAAGAGGAAAAATCCGCCCCTTTTGGTCATGTCAGTGAGGGGTTTGACAACAGAGGAATAATTCAAAATGAACTTTCTGTAATAGTTTGCAAAACCCAGAAAGCGCATCAATGCCTTCTGATTCTCAGGAAGCTCCCACTCAAGCACGGCACGGACCTTCTCCGGATCCATGCGAAAACCAGAAGCAGAGAGGAGAAAACCCAGAAATTGAATCTCCGATACCATAAACACACATTTCTCCAGCTTGGCGTATAATTTATTTTCTCGCAGAATCTGCAGAACCTGAAAAGATGATCCTGATGAGTCCGAACATCAGGGGAAAAATCAAAATATCATCAAGATACACCAATACAAATTTCCCCATTAAATGGTAGAAAATACTGTTAACAAAATGCTGAAAGACGGCCGGAGCATTCATCAAGCCAAAAGGCATAACGAGATTCTCGAAATGCCCTCGGGGGTATTAAAGGCTGTTTTCCATTCATCCCCTCTCTGACCCTGACCAGGTTGTACGCGCCTCTCAAATCCAATTTGGAAAAACCTTGGCCCCAACAATTTGGTTGAAGAGGTCTGGGATCAGAGGAAGGGGATAGGGATCGCGAATCGTGATACGGTTCAGCTCCCTAAAATCTAGGCAAGGTCTCAGAGAGCCATCTTTCTTTTAACAAAGAAAACCCGCGGCGACCGGTGATTTTGAGGGACGAATATGCCCCTTATCGAGACTCTCAGAGATATAGGTTCGCATTGCGATTCTCTCCGGTTGTGAGAGATTGTACAGGCGTGCTTTTGGCAGCTTGGCGCCGGGAATGAGGTTAATGGGACAGTCAAACTCCCGGTGAGGAGGTAGCTCCTGCACACCGCTCTCGGAAAACACGTCCGAGAAATCAGAGAGAAATGATGGCAAAGTTTTAGTAGATACCTCTGCAAAAGTCGCTGTGAGACAATTCTCTCTACAAAACTCACTCCACTCATTTATTTGCCTTCCTTGCCAATCAATAGTGGGGTTATGTTTAGTGAGCCAGGGTAACCCCAACACTAGAGGAGTAGGCAATCCGTTAAGGACAAAACAAGATATATCCTCCACATGAGTGTCACCTACAGCTAACCGGATATTGTGAACAATGCCCTTCAGGGATCTCTGTGAGAGTGGAGCAGAGTCAATGGCAAAAACAGGTATATCTTTTTCTAATGTGCAAACCCGAAAACCATGCCTGGCTACAAATTGAGTGTCAATAAGATTGACGGCCGCTCCACTATCAACAAAAATTTCACAAGAAATGACTTTGCTCTCTAGCGCCACCCTGGCAGAAAGGAGAAAACGAGAACTGCAGGTCAGAGGAAAAGCCCCAATTCCTACATCAACTTTGCCCAAGGTAGCAGATGAAGCAGAGTTTGATGATTTTCCTTTTGAGGATTTTCTCTTATCACTCTTAGTACAGTTCATGAATCTCCTAGAGGGACAAACATTTGCCAAATGACCAATGCCCCCACAACAAAAACACACCATTCTCTGAGGACTAAATCCTCCTTTATCAGGGGCAAGTCGACCTAGCTGCATAGGCTCCTCCTCAGAGGGGACCGAGACAGGATGAGGCCCCTGCACACTGAATGAGTCCGCACCACTGCCCCTAGAGTGACAATGGCTGGACCGAGAGGTCTCGTTTCTTTCTTCTTAGACGCCTGTCAAGGCGTACCGCCAATGACATGGCAGACTCTAAAGATGTTGGTCTCTCATGGAAAGCAAACGCATCTTTCAATCTCTCTGAGAGACCATGACAGAACTGACTCGGAGTGCAGCATCATTCCAACCTGAATCAGCTGCCCATCTCCGAAATTCAGAACAATAAAGCTCTGCAGACAGTTTGTTCTGGCATAAAAACGTAAGTTAGATTCAGCCAGAGCAACACGATCCGGGTCATCATATATCTGCCCCAGGGCCACAAAAATCTTTCTGTGGATCGAAGGGAGGGATCCCCGATGGCAGTGAAAAAGCCCAAGTCTGAGCATTACCCCTGAGCAAGGAGATGACAATCTCACCCTCTGCTCCTCATTACCAGAGGAACGGGGACACAAGCAAAAATGGAGTTTGCATGCCTCTCTGAAGCGAACAAAATTCTCACTGCCCCCGGAGAACGTTTCCGGAAGTGAGACCTTTGGCTCGCAACAGACTCCATGGGCCGGAGCCGAGCCCAATGCTTGAAGCTGAATCATAGATTGACGGAGATCCGCTACCTCCAAAGAAAGACCCTGCATGCGGTCAACCAGGTCAGAAAGCGGATCCATGTCAAAAAGGACGGTTTCGGCGGATTATAATGTCACGGGCGTATGTGAGCAACAAGAGCATACACAGTGAGTTAGCTACTGACCGGACCCAAACTAGGGAACATAAAGGGTGACCCCTGTCAGACCCTAAAAGCTCTCCCTATGCTGCTAAGCCCATGTCCAGATCCAGATGGTGGATCGAGACATGCCCGCGTACCTAAGGCTGATGACCACTGTAACCCCTACAGTAGTGGAAGGGGCACGGCCACCGGTGCCCTGCTCAGTATATGGACGGAACCGGGTCGCCTCGGATCCAGTCAGCAAAACAAACAGAAACACACAATGTCTGCACACTTAACTGAAGGAGCTGCAGCAGCAGTGAAAACAGATCCAAAGTCAGCAGACAATGTCCGAAGTACTTGCTTCAGCAGAACACAGGTCCAGAAAAGATATCACACCAGTGAAGATACTCAAGCGAGAGATACTGCTCAAATGAAGAAGTATAATCCGCACCGTACAAAGGAAGAGGGGTGGTTTAAAGGCAGAGCAATCAAACACAGGAGGGACAGCTGGGAGGAAGGAAACAGAAAGTAAAGACCTCATCACAGGGGCGGAGAAACAGAGCCGTGAGAACGTCTCAAAGCTCTAGTAGTTACATCATCACAGGGGTGGAGAAACAGAGCTGTGAGAACGTCTCAAAGCTCTGGTAGTGACACAAAACCAGGAGGTAACATCAGAACCAGAATCAGCAGATGGAGTAGAATTTACTACTGACAGAAGGCCAGAAATCCACATGAAACACAAACTAATCATGTGAGGCAAGAAGACCAAATCAAAGGCAACTGTTGCCAGCTTAAATACCCCGCCTATAGGAAGTCCTTGCTCCAGTGATAGGTTGAGCAGCTTCACTGTTGGCAGGGCTGGTCATCATAGCGATAGAGCAACGTTGGCAGCGCAGTAATATCACGTGGGGGCGGCGAGAAAGTACATGACAACAGGTGGTCCATCCAACCGAGGTTCATCCCTAGAAGTTTGAGTAATTCATATTCTCAAGTATTTACCTCCAAAATATACCAGTACTCTAATTCCATACACTTGAAAATTTTCACAACAACTGGTAAGGATTTCATGATATTAATGTGAAGCTATTTTGAGGATGTCATGATATTAATGTGAAGCCATTACAATATTGCGCTGGCACCTAGATGTTTACATAGTTTACATACCAAAGTTGGTAAAATAATGCGCAGATGCCAAGTGTTATCTCTTTTCTTGTTTTTGTATTTTAGCCAATGAAACAATGGAATGAGCCTCAGAAGAGGAATGCCCTTTCTGATGATATAAAAACTGCTTAACTTCCTGTAATAAACGAGTTCTGCTTTGATACTTGGTATCAGTGTGGTTCTTCCGTGCACAATAAACTAACAGCTAAATGCTAATGCTCATTCAATTGACAACTATGTCACCTGATCCCACCATACACATACTTGCTAAGTAGTCCGTACCTCGGGTGGCTTATCTCCCCAAAAACAAAGAATCGAGGATGTTAATATCTCACATGTCCTACTCTTCTTACGCCATCATCTAGCTACGGAGGAAGAGATGAAATTGTTGGGTTCCTTCGACATACAACTAATATTTATGGCCCATCTTTTCTTAAATTGTAATGAGTGACACAAGCGTTAATCCTGGAAGCCTGGTATAATTGGTGGCAGACGGCTGTAGATAAGAGCTTTGCTTATTACATTTTATCTCTTGCTCTATCTCTTTTCTTTCTAGATCGTAACCTTCATCAATCTTCTGAAGATTTCAATTTGGTAAAAAATTGATTTTCAGTAGAGAAGATTATATGTACTGTTTTTGTGTTGGGTAGATAAACCTGCATATCAAAGGCTTATTGTGTGGAAAATAAAGCAATAGATGAGTGAAGTGAATAACATTGAATATCCGATCACAATGGCTCCTGTCAGGAGGTGAGATATATTAGGCAGCAATTGAACAGTCACATCTTGAAATTGATTTGTTGTAAACAGGACAAAATTAGCAAGCTTAAGGATCTGAGTGACTTTGAAAAGGACCGAATTGTGATGTTTAGAGCAGTGTTTCCCAACCAGTGTGCCTTCAGCTGTTGCAAAACTACAACTCCCAGCATGCCTGCACAGCCAAAGGCTATCCGGGCATGCTGGGAGTTGTAGTTTTGCAACAGCTGGAGGCACACTGGTTGGGAAACACTGGTTTAGAGAACTGGGTCAGAGCATCTTCAAATGAGCAGGTCTTGTGAGGTGTCCTTGCTATTCAGTGGATAGTACAACCAGTAAAGTAGCAACTGGCTGATGGACACCCATAATTCATTTATACACAAAGAGTGTGAAGGCTAGCACATCTGCTCCAGTCCCACAGAAGACCTGAAAAAGGTTACTGCTGGCAGTGATCGAAAGGTGTCAGATACACACGGCAAATGGATGCGCAGTGCTGATCAGTCAGAGTGCCCATGCTGACCTCTGTCCAGTGATTGAGGTGCCTACATGAAGCAATGGAAGAACGCCGGCTGGTCTGATGAATCACAGTATATCATGTGGATGGCTTGGTGCATGTTGCGTCACTTACCTGGAGAAGAGATGGCACCAGGATGGGCAGTGTGAGGTTCTAGGCAGAATTCTGCTAGGAAACCTTGGGTGGCTGGCATTCATGTGACATGTACCACCTACCTAAACATTGTACAGACAAGTACCCCCTTAATGGGGGTAAGCTTTCTTCCCTGATAAGATATATTACAAAGTTTTTTTTATATTCACCTGTAATATTGATTTATGCAAAGCTTGTTTAAACAACAGAAGCTATTTAAAGGATTGGCTGATAATGTATTGTGAAAGATACCACAGAAGGCCTTCAGAGGTCTTGTGGAGTCCATGGCTTGATGGGTTGGAGCTGTTTTAGGATCCCTTTAATAAGAGCAAGATAATTTCACAATAAACCTTTTGCACTTACTATAAATAACTTTTATTTCTAAGCTAAATATTGAGAATACATTCTTTATTATACACAAAGAAAACCTCAGACTCCCCGTGCGTCTGAATAGCTGCTTCAAGTGAGTCAGTCTCTACACATTACCTAACCGTTCATTCTCTAATGTTGATAGTTCTGCAACATTTTATCAACTTGAAAAGCGAAATGTTGCCAATGTAATAATAGAGCTTCTCTCCATAGCAGCGTGTTATTTCACCGCCGAGCACGGTAGCGGCAGATGGTGGTGCTGATATTTAAAACATTAAAGGTGTTATCCAACATCTACAATGCCCCCCAAAATGTCCGAGCACCTCATACAGGTTATTCTTACCCCGCTCACCGGCTCATCGCTCCTGCTCCCCACACTGCCACCGCTACATCTCCCTGTTGCGCAGATCAAAACATCCGGCAATGGCGCGTGAGAGGGGGGGCAGCCAATAGCAGGCCGAGACAGGGACGAGCAGCCTCCATAGCATCGTGCGTGGGTTACGCTAGGGACCCCAAATGCCCATTCCCACCTTTGTATTGTCTGTCCTGTTGATGGAACCTAGTTATATGTAATATTGTAATCTACTGTGTGTAAAGCAGTGCATTCGCTTGGCTGCAGTTGCGACACAATGGGTGGGATAGTCCTAGCATAGGCAGGAGCCCCAGTAGATAATGGTGGGGCCATTTTGGATAGAGTACTGTATCTGGGGTATTCTGGGGACAGCTTTCTATATGAACCCACAGGTAAGTGAAGTGTTTGGCTGGGGGTGCTGTGACAATCTCCAGCAGAAATCTCTTCCCCCATCCAGTCCTGGTACAATCATGTCCAGACCCTACCAGGGCAGACACCATACAAGATATCCCCCCACACACCACGCATTACCTGTGATTATGTCTTTGAGCTGTTTTGGTGGTGTAAGATGGTAAGATGTGTATTGAACTCTACTTCCGCCTTGGAAGAACGACCCAGGAAACCATTACCAAGGGACGTTAAGGACCTTCCAATAAAGCAACCCTGTGGTCTAATGTGAGAATGCATACTGTAGGCAGGGGGGCACCATGCTATATTGTTATAGTAGGTGTTAAGAGCCTAAAGGGGATAAAATAGACTGCTTTGGTGCAAAACTTTTGTTGGGGGTAGTCTGTGAACGTGGAGAGATCTTCCTGGTGTCGAGAGGTGACATTAAGACCAAGTGCTGAGAGATGTGACCCAAAATTGCTGATGAAGCTGAAAAGTCTGGAAAAGACTTCCTCATAGGCTGTGTAAAGTGTCACCAGAGCTGAGCGAACCTGATAGACAAAGGGAGCGTCAGAGATGGTGAAAGTGACCAAAAGAGAGAAGACTAAAGAGTAACCTAAATGGGTGGAGAGAAAGGGTCTCCCCAAGGAATATTGAAGATTCTTAAAGAGGTCATTTAGGCTACAGATATTAATGACCTATCAATAGGTTTACGCATCAAAATATCCAAAGTGGACTTCAGGGAAAATTCGATTTGTGAAGCCATTTTTCCTTCGTTGTAATGAATAAATTTTCTCTCAAATGGTGTAAAAAAAACAAAAAAAACATACCTCATCCGCTAGAGCGAACAGGCCGTCGTGGCCTTCTTGATTGAAGATCCCACGTGACACTCATGCGTGATGACGTCATACGTCACCGCGTACGAGATTTTGCACGAGGTCCTCATTCAAACGGATGAGGATTATTATTATTATTAATTTGTTTTAACCGTTAAATGACCTCCATTTTTACATCAGATGCTGAGATGAGTGATGAATGCAGGCTTCTGAGGGGTTCAATGACAGGGGCAGCGCAATTTAAGTTCCCCGTCATTACACCTGCTACTTACAAAGAAATGTGCTTCGTGACAAAGTAATTCGAAACTAAGCAAATTCCTTTGTGAAATTCCGCGAAGCAACCGAATCAAAGTTTTCATAACTTTGCTCAGATAAGTGTGGGTCGGACGTCCAGCAGTTTCAGGAAGCGTTCCGGAAACTAAACACTCTCCATATACTGTGCAGTCGCCATGTCAGCTATGATTCAATTGAATGGGATCTGAGCTGCGGTACGTCAGTGCCGTAGACCACATAGTACACAGTGCTTCTCCTTCAGCTCCTTACACTGTATCGTTTTCAGAGTTGGTGGGTGCATAAAAAACATCTCATGGGTGGAGTTGCCGGGTGTCCTGAGGAGAGGTCATCAATAGCTCTAGGCCCGACAACCTCTATAAGGGATAAAACGGCCACAGTCAACCACTTTGCCGCCTGTGCGCAACGTTTCGGTACTGCCTCTTCCTATGGAAAGATCCTGAAGCTGCAATCTTAGTTTATAGTACTCACCTCCCAGGGTGTACAGATTTCCTGTGGTAAGCAGGTCCATCCCATGAAAAGTAAAGCTTTGAACGTAGTAAAAACACGTCCTGATCTATTTATGTCAGGAGCGCCACGGACGCGTTTACATACAGATCGATTATCTCCAGATCTGCTGAGCTATCTCAAGTCTGAAGAAATCCTTAGAGAAATACTTAAAGGGGCATTCACATCATAAACGTATAGCGTAGACAGGATTCGGGATGCCAGATGCCCCACAATGCATCATTTGAAGAGGACCTATCCTCTCTCCTGACATGTTTTTTTTCGTAACTACTCGCATTCCCCACGTAATAAGAATTCAGGAGCATCTGTTCATATGACTCTATGAGGTGGCATTCCTCTATTATTGCCACTAGAAGTTATGAAGGTCCAGATGGGTGTTGACAGGGGTGTGTCTCTGCACTGTCTTACATTATCCAATCAGTGCTGACAGTCTCAGACTGTGTCGGGCACACCTCCAACTGGTAACACCCATCTGGACCTTCATAACCAAGGGATAAAAATTCATTCATAACTTCTAGCACGAATAGTAAAGGAACAGATGTTCCAGAATTGTTATTACATGGGGATGCAAGTAGTTACTACAACTGACATGTCAGGAGAGGTGAGAAGTCCTCGTAACTAATGTAAAAAATGAAAATCAAACAACATATAGAACATGACAATCTCTAACAAAGCTAGAACCAGCCCTGGATCCAGAGATCTCCCCTGTCATGTACGGGAACCGCCCTTTCATGTGACCCGGGTGCGACTGCCAAGGGTCGATCTACGGTATTTCACGCATTCAATCTCTTGCGCCCCTATGCACAGGCCTCAGATTGAGGCTCGATCACACCCCGACACAGCGTTTCATGCACCCCAATGCACTGCCACCATCTATGACATTTAAATCACCGATTAATTAAGGGTTCATAGAAAACCCCACGGCACCCCACTCACAAGCAGGCTCACAGTGCACAGGCCACACGTATAGCAAATACACGGTAACACAAACCGCACTCATACACTTAAAAAATGGAGGTTACTGGGTTGGTTCAGGGCACAAGGCAAAACCATTATAGATGTGCTTTAATGTGTTAAAAAGGTACAGTGCTTAGCTACAAAAAGTTAAAAGAAATAAGACATAAACGTGCACAAAACAGTATAAAAATAAAAGGATAAAAAGCAGGAAGGTTCTTACTCAACGAATTGTGTGGTAAGAGTTCCTTCTGGTTTCCGGGGACAGGAGGAAAGTGGAGCACAACGCAATGTTGATCAGATCCCCAAATTGTGTCAAATAACTGTTCCCAATAGTTAATATTTATCCCCATTTGGCAGATGGTGGAGCTGAGAGGAGTCTGCCTCCTATTCTGTCCCAGCCTTCTGGGATGGCCCAATTTTAATTACCTGTGCATGCTCCACCTCTCGTACTCAGCTGGCAGACATGAAATATTAATAAAACATGGCTTCCCGTCCACACTAATGGATATTCGGGACCCAACATGTTTCAATAATGTATATTATATCTAGCTGATCATTTTGATAGCACACAGAAGGTGAGATACTGGTTATGTAGGAATGCTGGCTGTCAGGAATGGGACGTTTAGACCCCCTACGATGCCCACATCACACGGAATGCAATGATCACAATTAATACGTGAGTTGTACCAGAGATGAGTTATTGCTTATGTGAGATATTTTCTTCATCCTCTGGCACTGTATTTCAAAAACTTCTGGACCCCTACTGGGCGAGGTTCCACGCTGTGAGTGTCGGCATTTCCAGGAACCACCTTCATTACCACTTGCAAAGGGCCAGTTTTTTAACCATCAGGTGATAAACCGATTTCCTCTAAGGTCAGTGCGTATTCCACCTGCAGGCCCAGACGGAACGGCAGGTACAATCACAGGATGGCATGAACATATATGGGATCACACAACAGGTATAAAACATACACAGATAATAAAAGTTATGAGAAGTGTTGTCCATTTCTCACATTCATTGTTCTATTAGATTTATATCCATCAAGCAGCTCAAGGGGAGTGTATTTTCTGCTGCAGCTCGGGGGGCGTGTCTCAGCTCTGCCTATCACAGCTCAGGAGGCAGTTGAAGGATTAAACTGAGCATGTGCGGCCACCTCAGTCAGCAGGACAGAGAAATAAGGAAAAGAACAAACAGCAGGTGGTGCTATAGATACATTTTATTGAAAAACTCAAGGGCTATGCTCAATTTTTAATTATATGAAATTATAAAAGTATTCGGATCCAGGTGCTGGTCTGAAAACTGTAGAAACTTTTTTTTGTGGGACAACCAGTTAAACCTTGCGGGGCATGGCCTCTCTGACACATAGACATACAAGGTCATTGGTTGGTGAAGGGTTTTACATCACAGAGGAAGGTTCTCTCAAGGTGATTGATTGTCAGGCAGAACTAACAGAAGGAGGCCCTAGAAGAAGGACCCATGTTGGTCCCCAACCTGCCCAATCCTGAGGATTGGTTTCCTTTCATAAGATGGTATAGTTCATAATTATTCCATGTGAATTAGAGAAGAAACCATTCCACGTAGCCAATAAATAAAGACATTCTGTGTTCCCTCCTGGAAGGATCTGACATTGAGATAAAATGAGCCCGCCAATAGCGCGCAAACAGGTTCAATTAGAATACTAAACGCGCGTTTCATTGCAGGCGGCTTCGGAATCCAGATCATTATATCAATATATCAATCAAGTCTCAACGTGGAGATGAAAGGAAACAGAAATAATGAATTGTGCCGAAATGAGTAAAACGTTTCCATTAGCGTTCTCCTCCACGTTCCCGTCTTACGGTCGCTGTGTGAACTTTACATGTAATTGTTCTTTTTATTTGTGCCTTTTTATTATGGAGAGGAGAATGGAGTCGTAATGACTTCTGGAGACATTATGTCTTTCTGCTCTGAGTTACTGCATACAAAACCAGAGCTAGGATCTGCTCCTGCCAGGACGTCGTCAGAGGAAAAGCAAGAACATTAACCTACGCGAGATGCTGGAGATGTATAAAACTCTGTCAAACAAGACAATAAAGTAATCCTTGAACTTCAGGTGGAAATATCATATCTGAAACGCAATGTTTCTACTCATTTTGAGTCTGGTAAGGAAAAACGGCTTACCGAGGTTACAGTACCCAAAGTTCTAAGAAGGTAGCAATTAAAATGATGGCCCATAAGACATTAAACCTGCCCTGAAAGACCAGAGCTGAACTAAGACGTTAGGTTTTAATGGTCAAAATTTTTTAGGTATGGTGACAGAAGGACTGGGGTTTCTTGGGTCCACCATAGGAAATAGACCCTACACCAAAGCTTATGGACAGTTGTCAAAAGGTCTATTAAACCTCTTTCAGGATAATCCATAAAATTAAGAACTAGGGTTGCCCGAAATGTTAGGTGAAGTTTTAACCTGGTATTTATAAATGACCAAGTTTAATCCATGTTAATTGATCCAACCAGAAGGTCTATAAAATGTCAATGTATGGTCAACCAGAGGTTACACAAAGCCCTCTCGAAATTTTATCTATTGATCAATCGATGTAATCTATCATCTACCTATTTATCTAAAGTACAACATAGGCCGCACTCCAGAAATCTAGCGTCACTCCATATAGAAAAGACCTTTCCCCCTGCTATATGGACAAGAACTAAAACATCTTCACAAGAGCTAAAGTCCTAACATTTTTGGATTTCTTGAGTGCAGCCTATTTCTCTACTCTTCATATCTATGTATCTAATCTCATATCTATTTTAACTATGATCTATCTATCTATCTATCTATCTAACAAGGAAAATTCCACAGCACATCCTGATTTGTGAAAAAAGATTCTTACTTTATTTTCCGGGTAAAAAGCGACGTTTCAGTGCACCCAATGGCACCTTTTTCAAGCAGTGATACAAACTGGTGTAACATTCAATATATTTATACACATGTATTCAATTAAGATATAAAATCAATTACATCATTAGTGATATATAAACAAAGGAAAAAATGTGTTATATTTCATGATCAAACCTTCTATAGATAAAAATTCATACTTGACAGAAGCCGTGTAAATAAGTAAAATATGTGCTTACATAAAAAATCATTAATTCATAATGTGCATCTGCCTAAATGCAAGCAAAAGTGATAAATAGCAATATGATAGGTGACAGGTGTGCTTGTTAAAACTAATAAAACAATACCGAACATGAGATGTCAGCTGTAGTCGGCCTCATGTTGGACCGCGCCCATAACTTAGCACTGCGCATGTCACTAATGATTTACATATGACGTGTATCTGGATTCAAAGTGTCTGAACGTCATGACATCATGACGCGTCACGCCATCGCCACTTCAATGCATCCAGTGTTGTGTTGCCACAGCAACTGGACGCCTGTCAGATACAACACACGCCTACTCTTGTCATGTGATCCCAGGTGATTAAAAGCTGGGATGACATCACCAGAGTCCTCGGCGTCTCGTATATAAGATAAACAAGCGAAACACAAGTAATCCCTGCACAAGAAAAGTCACATGGAACCCATAGATGGAATACTCAAAGTTATTAAAAATGAAAATAAAAATAAAAATTTAAAGATTTTTTGATGCATGCGGTCTGGTGCACTCACTCATATTCTCCCTCTGTTCATTATGGGTAATTAAACCTCAAATATTAGGCTTCAACACGCTCCGTCTATAAACATTAAACAAATAATTGTAAAGCTGTATACAAGCTGATCATATTCAGCGGTAGGAGCCTAGGACTATATGTCACTTGTTGGCATGACTAGGCGACTCTCGCTGTATCCGCTCACAATGACAAATTGAGGGCACACATCGAGTCACCGATGTGAAAACTCCAACAAGTCCTGTCAGTTTCACCCTGCTGTAAACTTCAAAGTATGAAGACATGAGCATCGTGTCGGATTAATGCCCTAACATTAATCCGACACGATGCTCATGTCTTCATACTTTGAAGTTTACAGCAGGGGTGAAACTGACAGGACTTGTTGGGGTTTTCACATCGGTGACTCGATGTGTGCCCCTCAATTTGTCATTGTGGGCGGACACAGCGAGGAGTCGCCTAGTCATGCCAACAAGTGACATATAGTCCTAGGCTCCTTACCGCTGAATATGATCAGCTTGTATACAGCTTTACAATTATTTGTTTAATGTTTATAGACGGAGCGTGTTGGAAGCCTAATATTTGAGGTTTAATTACCCATAATGAACAGAGGGAGAATATGAGTGAGTGCACCAGACCGCATGCATCAAAAAAAATCTTTAAATTTTTATTTTTTATTTTTCATTTTTTAATAACTTTTGAGTATTCCATCTATGGGTTCCATGTGGCCTTTTCCTTGTGCAGGGATTATTACTTGTGTTTCGCTTTGTTTATCTTATATACGAGACGCCGGAGGACTCTGGTGATGTCATCCCAGCTTTTAATCACCTGGGATCACATGACAAGGAGTAGGCGTGTGTTGTATCTGACCGGCGTCCAGTTGCTGTGGCAACACACAACACTGGATGCATTGGAAGTGGCGATGACGTGACACGTCATGATGTCATGACGTTCAGACACTTTGAATCCAGATACACGTCATATGTAAATCATTAGTGACATGCGCAGTGCTAAGTTATGGACGCGCGGGTCCCGAACATGAGGCCGACTACAGCTGACATCTCCATGTTCCGGTATTGTTTTTATTAGTTTTAACAAGCACACCTGTCACCTATCATATTGCTATTTATCACTTTTGCTTGCATTTAGGCAGATGCACATTATGAATTAATGATTTTTATGTAAGCACATATTTTACTTATTTACACGGCTTCTGTCAAGTATGAATTTTTATCTATAGAAGGTTTGATCATGAAATATAACACATTTTTTCCTTTGTTTATATATCACTAATGATGTAATTGATTTTATATCTTAATTGAATACATGTGTATAAATATATTGAATGTTACACCAGTTTGTATCACTGCTTGAAAAAGGTGCCATTGGGTGCACTGAAACGTCGCTTTTTACCCGGAAAATAAAGTAAGAATCTTTTTTCACAAATCAGGATGTGCTGTGGAATTTTCCTTGTTATATTTTTGTGGACATAGGGGATTGTCCGCTCAGCCACTGGCACTCCATCCTCTTACATTGAGTAACCTGCTGTGCGATCTATTGCATTTTTTCTATCTATCTATCTATCTATCTCATATCTATCTATCTATCTATCTATCTATCTATCTATCTATCTATCTATCTATCTCATATCTATCTATCTATCTATCTATCTATCTCATATCTATCTATCTATCTCATATCTATCTATCTATCTATCTATCTCATATCTATCTATCTCATATCTATCTATCTATCTATCTATCTCATATCTATCTATCTATCTATCTATCTATCTCATATCTATCTATCTATCTCATATCTATCTATCTATCTATCTATCTCATATCTATCTATCTCATATCTATCTATCTATCTATCTATCTATCTATCTCATATCTATCTATCTCATATCTATCTATCTCATATCTATCTATCTATCTCCTATCTATCTATCTCCTATCTATCTATCTCCTATCTATCTATCTCCTATCTTTCTATCTCCTATCTTTCTATCTCCTATCTATCTATCTCCTATCTATCTATCTCCTATCTATCTATCTCCTATCTATCTATCTCCTATCTATCTATCTCCTATCTTTCTATCTCCTATCTTTCTATCTCCTATCTCTCTATCTCCTATCTATCTATCTCCTATCTATCTCCTATCTATCTATCTCCTATCTATCTATCTCCTATCTATCTATCTCCTATCTATCTATCTATCTCCTATCTATCTATCTATCTATCTATCTCCTATCTATCTATCTATCTCCTATCTATCTATCTCCTATCTATCTATCTCCTATCTATCTATCTCCTATCTATCTATCTCCTATCTATCTATCTATCTATCTATCTATCTATCTATCTCCTATCTATCTATCTATCTCCTATCTATCTCCTATCTATCTATCTCCTATCTATCTATCTATCTATCTATCTATCTATCTATCTATCTAATCTATGTGTCAATCTACCTATAACAAAAAGAAAGAAACATCTCTGGGGATTTTGTTAAATACACCGTAATAATTTCCAGTTGAGTAGACTGTCCCTCAGGACTGCACATTGACATATGAATATCCTCAGTGCTCCATTGTTTCGTGCTCATCTGAACACTGCTGTCAGAGAAACGCGTGGGGTACGATTGTTGCTACTTATTCACTCTCAGCTCTTTATCCAGCAGGAGAAAAAGGGGATCTTTCAAGCAGATTCACCATTCAGAGTCCCTGACTGATCTGGGTGACAACCCTTGTCAAAATGAGAAAAGTGCTGTCATACAGCTTCCCTTCCTGGTACATATATAAGTTATATCTTCTATATATATATATATATATATATATATATAAAGAAGGACGTATATATGTATGTATGTCTGTGTGTATGTTCCGTGATCACTCAAAAACACAACCATTGATTTCCACGAAACTTGGTACACACATCGCTTGCTACCTGTAAAGAAATCTTGTGAGGGTCCCAGCTCTCTACCATGAGATATTCCCACCAAATGACCTGCATTAACCAATACAAGCCTGCAAGTCTTCTCTTCATATCCCAAATGCCATATACACGGTCACATGTCCCTTATCAGCCAATAGAAGCTCACAGGCCCTAAGTCTCCACATACACACAGTTTTACTCCAGGTTTCCATAACGAACCAGCCATTTTTCTTCACTGCTGTAGGTCAGGTTTAGGCTAGGGCTACACGACGACATGTGTTGCACAACAATAAGTCGCAATTTTAAAAATGATAGTCTATAGTGTTGCACTGTGACATGCTGCGACTGCAATGCGACAGCCGCAGAAAAATCCATTCTGGATGGATTTTATGCAACTGTCGTGTCGCAGTCGCAGCATGTCACATATCGCAGTGCGACGACATAGCCTATCATTATAAAAATTGTTAAGACAGAATGTTGCACGACATATGTCGTGGTGTAGCCCTAGCATTAAAGGGGCAGGGCGCTGTGGAGGTCACTGTTAAAGGGTCGGGCACTGTGGAGGTCACTGTTAAAGAGGCGTTCACTGTGGATGTTACTGTTAAGGGAGCAGGCGGCTGTGGAGGTCACTGTTAAAGGGGCGGACACTGTGTAGGTCACTGTTAAGGGGGCAGAGGCTACTTTTAAAGGGGCAACTACTGTGAGGTCACTGTTAAGGGGACAGGCCCCTGAATAAGTCACTGTCAAGGGAGTGGGGTGCTGTGAAACTCACTGTTAAAGGGGCAGGATGCTGTGAAGGTCAAAGTTAAGGGGGTGGGCTGCTGTGGAGGTCCCATTTTAAAGTGGTGGAGCACTGTGGGGGGGAGGGAGTTCAGTGTAACGGGGTGGGGGACTGTGGAGTTAACTGTTAAAGGGGCAGGGTGCTGTAGAGGTCACTGTTATGGGGGGTACTGTCAATATCTTTTAATGACACAAACATTTAATGAAATAGATTAAATATACCCGTGCGAAGCCGGGTCCTTCTGCTAATAATGTTATATCCACAGACATCTTTCACTGTAGAGCTAAGCAAGTCTGTCATTCACACCTTTACAGTCTATCGATCTATCTATCTATCTATCTATCTATCTATCTATCTATCTATCATATCTCTCATCTGTCTATCTCACATCTATCTATCTATCTATCTATCTATCGATATTTCTCAGGAAGTAATCCCTATATAGTACAGTGTTCCAGGAGTCGTCTCATGAACAGAACCCCTTCTTGTCTCAATGTCCTGGCCTCTAACCCTTGGAGAACAGCTATCTTTGGGGAAGACCCCCCCACCCGCACTGTTACATGCCGGCCTTCCAGATTTAATGTGGTGATATCACTCCCCCCATCCTGGTTTCTAGTCCTGCGGTTCTGGGGAAATTGCACAGTTTAATGCAGCTCTGTTACTGGCAGCGGCAGATTATCCGAATTTTTGGATTATCAGATTAAAGACATTTCTCTGCATTAGCTGAAGAGGAAATGTTCCGCTCCATAGATAAATATATGTAATATTTCCTACAGGTCGCCCCTTCTCTGGAGAGATCTGCGGTTTAGTCAGCGGCTGCTTCTTAAGGTTCCGTTTAGTAAAAATCATGCAAATATTAAAACTATTCATCTGGAACATAAAAATCTAATTAAACTAATAAATACAACAAGCCACCACATGGGGAGTTATAACGGGGCATGGAGAAATTACGGGATGACTATCCCATCAATACAAGGGGATGGAAGACTTGTGAGAGGGTATTATAATCCTATCACATTTCCCATGAGAACCTCATTTACATAAGATATTTGCATAAACAGCATTAGCCTGAAATAGACGTATTCGCTCCCTTCAGACACTTGACTCCTTTCAATTCTGAAAACAGTAAATAATTTACAGTTTATTCTCTTTCTGTCCCTTCTTTTCCTGAAACCACCACTAGGGGGACCTTACTGTATTCCTATCTTCCCAGCTCCCATTGGTTTCATCTGTACAAATTCATATGCAGTGAGCTCCCCCTAGTGGCGACTACAGTGAACCAGAATTTTATCATGTAACATCACTGCTATAGGAAGGACTATAGGGGATGGGGAGTGTTTAGTGAGGTGTTGTTACATGGCTGTCTATTCCTTTAAATGGATGCTATAGTATATATTCTTGTCCCTTTTCTGCCTGTAGTTTTCAGTCATTTGCCTGAAACCACCACTAGGGGGACCTTACTGTATTCCTATCTTGCCAGCATCCATTGGTTTCTTCAGTACAAATTCATATGCAGTGAGCTCCCCCTAGTGGCGACTACAGTGAACCAGAATTTTATCATGTAACATCACTGCTATAGGAAGGACTATAGGGGATGGGGAGTGTTTAGTGAGGTGTTGTTACATGGCTGTCTATTCCTTTAAATGGATGCTATAGTATATATTCTTGTCCCTTTTCTGCCTGTAGTTTTCAGTCATTTGCCTGAAACCACCACTAGGGGGACCTTACTGTATTCCTATCTTGCCAGCATCCATTGGTTTCTTCAGTACAAATTCATATGCAGTGAGCTCCCCCTAGTGGCGACTACAGTTAAGCAGAATTTTATCATGTAACATCACTGCTATAAGAAGGACTATAAGGGATGCGGAGTGTTTAGTGAGGTGTTGTTACATGGCTGTCTATTCCTTTAAATGGACGCTATATTATACTAGTGGGTGGCTGTGCAGAGCTTCCTCCAGTAATAAGCTAGGATCGAAGAAACTGAATCCTACTGGAGCGGCTTGACTAGAAGGAGGGATTTTACAGATATCCCTTTAATATTTCTTGACACCTGTATAGACCAGATACTTTGCACAGCTGAGGAGTTGCTACACTTGTATCCAGTTTAAATATTCCTGGGTGAGCTAAATACACCAGCAGTAGCTTCACTTGTCAGATCTATCAGGTCCACAGGGTTTCTTAGTTTCCATTCACTGACAACAAGCAATGATACCGAAACTGGGAAAAATTAAAATGATGTATAGAAGAAAATTGAGGCGCTCTACATAATTGATTAATTAACCCCTTAGTGACCACATCCATTAAAAAAAAATTGCATTCCAACAGCTACAACTTTTTTGTTTTTTCATTAATGTACTTGTATGAGGTCTTTTTTTTGCAGGACAAGTTATAGTTTTTAATTCACCATTTTGGGTACTGTACATGTAATGATTGATAAAAGCCAGCCGTTTACCTAAAACCCCCTTTATGTCAGCAAAAAGCCGTATTAGTGGTGGTCACTAAGGGATTAAAGGGGCTTTCTGGTACTGTAATATTGATTACCTATACTTAATTCAGGTCATCGATATTAGATTGGCGGGGATCCAACTCCTGACACAGCCCCATAAACCAGGACCTGGATCCGAATACTTTTGTAATTAAAAATGTATCAATAGAATAAATGTGTATAGCGCCACCTGCTGTTTGTTCTTTTCCTTGTTTCTCTGCCCCTTCACTAACATCACTGAGGTGGACGCACATGCTCAGTTTCATCCTTCAACTACCACCAGCAGGATCTACTGTTAGAATCTGTCACAGTTACAGGTAGAGGGCTGCGGCAGAAAGGACACATCCCCTGAGCTGTGACAGGGGGAGAGCTGCAGCATAAACTATACATCTACTGAGCAGCAGGAGAAAGGGCATACCTTCTAAGAAAGGACACAACCCTTAAAGACACACCCTCTGAGCTGCGAGCTAAATATAATCTATCCGAACAATTGGAGCAATGAATGGGGAGATCTCTGGATCCATGTGAGGTCCAGGGCTGGTTCTAGCTTTGTTCTAGCATGTCTACTCCACCGTTCACTTTTTACAATAATCATGGGACAACCCCTTTAAGTGAATGGGAGCTGTGTTGCAGTACCGTTCATGGCCACTACCCTGTGTATGGAGCTGTGGTGTTTTGGTGCCTGGTTCCTGCACCAAATAGATGGTGGCGGTGGTGTGAAAGGCCGGCCTCCTACGAATCTGATGCTGATGACCTATCTAAACAATAGGTCATTAATAGCAACATCCCAG
Organism: Bufotes viridis; assembly: GCA_033119425.1. Taxonomy (NCBI): domain Eukaryota; kingdom Metazoa; phylum Chordata; class Amphibia; order Anura; family Bufonidae; genus Bufotes; species Bufotes viridis. The sequence goes on from CM065589.1 coordinate 612,956,074, forward strand.
AGATCCCTTTTAAGGTGTATTGACTAAAAATGGGAGGAACCCTTTAAATAACTTAAAAATGAACATCCTTAAGAACAGAACCTGTTAACGGTCTGGACCAGATTCCGGGCAGAGTGCGCTGTACCGTCCTGACAGCGCTGAAGACAGTTTATCACAAACGCTCCTCAGAGAGTTATTAACAAGGAGAGAATAGAAAATCAATGACGTTGAAGACTAAATCCCCAGAACACAAGGCAGCCGGGGGATCAATATGTAAGCGGTGTCATATATACACGTATATGGAACCATGATCTGTGGCTGTATGGCGGCACTTTATTTAAAGGCACACTAACCGCAGGATTGTGCTGTGAACTTAATCCTACGTATTGCAAAAGGGTCAAATCTGTGGTGGAAACCCGCAGCATTAATTGACAGAAATCCTCGCCGCAGGTCAATTTACACTAAGTATTTTTCTCACAGCGTGTAGATGAGATTTACGAGATCTACATTGCTGGTACTGTAAAATGGTATTGCGGTAAAATGGCAAATCCGTCCAGTGTAGACATAAATTTATAGCAGCGGGAGCTCGATTGTTCTGATACAGAGCTCTAAATCCCCTGAATGAAATAATAATTTTTTGATATCGGCAGCCACCACTAGGGGGAGCTTAGAACATATCACACAGTGTATGGTAAGCGCCCTCTAGTGGCCGCTGAACACAGAATTTCATTATTTACAGCTACAGTTAGGCAGAGGATTTGTAGCTGTCACTTGCTATACATATGTAAAGTAATCTGCATGTAGTGCTGTACCCAACGACCACCGGGTGCTGAAAAGACAACTTTCAAGTCCGCCATTCCTCGCTGAAATTAGTGGGCAACACTGCTGAGACCTTGTGAGCACTGGCGGATCCGGGGGGGCTAACGGGGCAATTGCCCCCCCACCACCACCCCCGAGAATGTGGGCAGCAGTGACGGCGACGGCAGGGCACAAGGAGATGAGCGCTTCCATTGTGGAAGCGCTCATCTCCATAGTCATCTGTATCGCCGTCCTCGGCCTATCAGAGGTTGGTGCAGGCGGTAAGTATAAGCGTTTATTTATTTTTATATAGGACAATGTTACTGGCACATGATTGAGGCACTTGTTACTGGCACGTGATGTGGGGGGGGGGAGGCACTTGTTACTGGCACATGATTGGGGGGCACTTGTAACTGGCACATGATACGGGGAGGAGAGAGGCACCTGTTACTGGCACATGATGGGAGGGAGAGGCCCTTGTTACTGGCACATGATGTGGGGGGGGGAGAGGCACTTGTTACTGGCACATGATTGGGGGGCACTTGTAACTGGCACATGATGCGGGAGGAGAGAGGCACCTGTTACTGGCACATGATGGGAGGGAGAGGCACTTGTTACTGGCACATGATTGGGGGGCACTTGTAACTGGCACATGATGCGGGGAGGAGAGAGGCACCTGTTACTGGCACATGATGGGAGGGAGAGGCACTTGTTACTGGCACATGATTGGGGGGCCCTTGTAACTGGCACATGATGCGGGGAGGAGAGAGGCACCTGTTACTGGCACATGATGGGACGGAGAGGCACTTGTTACTGGCACATGATTGGGGGGCACTTGTAACTGGCACATGATGCGGGGAGGAGAGAGGCACCTGTTACTGGCACATGATGGGAGGGAGAGGCACTTTTTACTGGCACATGATGTGGGGGGGGAGAGGCACTTGTTACTGGCACTTGATGGGGGGAGAGGCACTTGTTACTGGCACTGGCATATGATGGGGGGGGCATCTATGGGGGCACCTCTTACTGGCACATTATTGGGGGCATCTATGGGGGCACTTGTTACTGGCACATGATTGGGGGGCACTATGGGGGCACTTCTCACTGGCACATTATTGGGGGGCATCTATGGGGGCACTTCTTACTGTCACATTAATGGGGGGCACTGTGGGGGCTTCTACTGAGGCCACAAAGAAGGGGTATTTTATATGGGGGCTCTGTGTGGTACTAGTATTATCAGGGGTATTATCTGTTTCTGCAGTATAGTATTGGGGACCTCAGCGCACAGTATTGGGGGTAGTAGGATGATTTGTCCAGAAGATGGGAGGATGATGGAAAAGTAGTAAACTAACGTTATTTTTTTTTTTGTCAAACTGCAGAGACGGAAAATGGCGGAAAAATGGTGGTCTGGTCTGAAGGTCTGAAAGGAGAAGATGAGTAAAGAGAACATCTACATCAAAGGAGATGTCACCACTGGATGTAAGAGGTATGGGGCGCTGTATTACCCTGTATGTTCTGTAGTGATGGGAGCAGGGGCGTAACGATCGCCGGAAGTGCCCCTCCGAGACCAGGCTCAGGATCCGCCAATGCGCATCACCTCATATTACTGAATATCTGTAGTTCCTCTCAGAATCTCCTTTCATTGTGTAAGGTCACTCATGCCACCGAAGCCAACCAGACAGCGTATCTATCTATCTATCTATCTATCTATCTATCTATCTAAAACTGTGAAAAACAAAGAACAGCTTGAATGTTGTGGGTGCAATTCGTCCAAAGACCGGCAACCAAAGTTCAATTCGATATAATAAGAAAAGAAGGCAGCACTCCAAAAATACGTGAAAAACAGTGGATGGTTTATTCTTGATTATTAACCCATCTAACAGCAACGTTTCAGCTCTACTCACTGGAGCCTTCGTCAAGCTGTCAAGCTATCTATCTTCTATCTACAGGTATCTATCTATCACTATCTATCTATCTATCTATCTATCTATCTATCTATCTATCTATCTATTTCATATCTATCTATCTATCTATCTATCTATCTATCTATCTATCTATCTCATATCTATCTATCTGTCTATCTCATATCTATCTATCTATCTATCTATCTATCTCATATCTATCTATCTATCTATCTATCTCATATCTATCTATCTATCTATCTATCTCATGTCTATCTATATATCTATATTATCTGTCTCACGTCATCATGTTTTATATAGATTCCTCCTCCTTAGAGATTTTTTGGATGCTAAGAATTCAGCGACTAAAGCGACACTTTTCCCTTCTCTCTCCATTAAGAAGAGCACATACAACACAACTACAGAGAACCAAAGCCACAGAATCTGAGCAGAATCTGCCATCAGTTGGGAGTTGTTGTACGGATGTTGGGGACACAGGTCTGTGCCCATATTATCTGATGATTCACTAACACGATCCTTTCCCCATCCGTGGTGGTCCGGGTCCTCTCTCCTCCAGTACCTGTGTGTTACGTGCCTACATCCTTTCCATGAGTACAGCGCCCTTTAATAATAAATAACAAAACAGATGATGGCGTTTCCTGTAAGTCAGGTAGTGGAATTTCGCCCTTACGCTTTCCTTTTCAGCACTCGTACCCGCTGAGCACATTACTGATGAACGAGCCGCGACCTCCGGCTTCATAATATTTGTTTTTCTCACTATTGAAAAGCAAAGGATTGAAAATAGTTCAATATGGCAACGCTTTGTGTCGCAGAGGCGGCCGACTGCTGAATTTTAATGACTGTTTGAATCAGCAGCTTAGGAGCGTAGCGTCTCTCCAGAGCAGCGGGCGCACGCGATAAGTAGAGAAATTATGCAAGAAAATTAAAGCAAAATAAATCATGCTATTGATATACATAGTAGAAAGTGAAGGAAAACACGAGGTGTCAACGCTCTTGTAAAAATACAGCCACTTATGTGAAGTGTTTACGGAATAACGTGCCGTACATGTGTCGTACGTAACATAAGCATGCTCCGTCTAAAGCTAAGGTGCATGAAGCGAACCCGTGCGGTGCTCCTCTTCCACCTCTGTAGGAAGCATATAACAGTGTGTCAGGTTTGTGTGAAATATCCCTTTAAAGGGCATCTGTCAACCCTATCAAACCAGGCATAATGCATGGTAGGGCTGATCCTGCTGATTAACAACCTATCTTTCTTCCCCCGATCCATTGCGTTTTTTTCAAAATATGTAAATTAAGGCTTAAGTGCACCATGCAATCCATCAGCAGTGGTTGTGCTTGCACACTATAGAAAAAAGTGCCGGCCTCTACGGTGGCCAGGATTGAGGGAGCGCACATAGGCTGGTGCTTTTTCCTATAGTGTGCAAGCGCGACACCACTGATGGATTGCAGGGGGGTCGTAACCATGGAAACGAACAGTGTATAATGTGATGGAAAAATGAATCCAGCCAGCAAAGGAGGCAATATGGAGAATCACAATACATTAGTAAGTGCCTTGTATCAATGTTTTCTACATAATAAATGCTATTTTCTGAAGTTAGACAATCCCTTTAAGAAAAGATAAGGATGGAGAAGAGCGTGCACGTGTATGGACTGAACAACCATGGTCATTTTAAGAAGGGTTAAGAAAATCTGATTTTCATCCCCCATGCCTGTTGGCATTCCTAATGAAATTTATAAGAAGACAATGGCATCGAAATCATCTCTCCTATACCCTGATATCATCTGCTCCAAGTTAAGACGTCGTATCCATAATGAGGGGGGAAATGTGCGCCAAGACTGGCCGGCTGTACCCGTTTATCAGAAAATGAGGCTTTTGTCCCCGTGTCGTCAGTATTTCTCTATCTCAATAGAAATGCTGATATTTCGCATTCTTCATTATCAGCTAATGTCTCGGAGAATGTTATTCATCTATATTTCATCAACTTTCAGAAAAATCCTTTCTCTCGCTCTCTTGGCACCGGCAGCTGGGTCTCCCTTCCAGCTAGAGATACGCCGTGAAACACCATCCACGTAACATCTTTCATTACCAAATATTTATAGACAGAGAGACAGGGAGGACGTACTGTGTGCGGAACAAACAGTGAATTAAAAGCCGCTAATCAGCCTTTAATTAGGAACATTGGAACCACCCGCTCGTATTTCCTTACTGGTGCCAGAGTTCGGTCCAGTTGGCTTTCATTCCAGTTGGAGGATTTATATGCTTATCTGGTGCTTGGTTATTAAAGAATTTAAAGGGACAGACCTTCTTGATTGATTATCTCAAAGTACGCTCTTCCTGTTTCTAAAGATTCATGGTAGCTGAAAATCTTGATGATTACTGTGTTGGGGCTGTGGATGAATTCCATGCACCATGACACTATTGATATCAAGTTGGAGGGATTGTAGCTCGTGCACTACCTAAGAGACCCTGGTTCCTGCGGGAAAAGATTCGTGAAGTACAGGAGGTGGGCAAAATCTGATGTAAGGTGGGTCAATGTGTGATGTATGTGTCAGAGAAAGCAGAGTAGAGTGTGGAGCAGGGCAACAAACAGAACCAAGAGACAATGAGCAAGAGATAGTGAAGGGTCAATGAGAGGACAATGGTAGGCTTCTGGTAATGCATGAGAGAAACTGGTTTTCTGAGATTTGTGAAGCACAGGAACTGGGCAAAATTTGATGTAAGGTAGGTAATGTGTGCTGTGCCTCATGCAAATCAGAGGAGAGTGTTGAGCAGAGCAGAGGAAAAGTAGACAAACAGCAAGAGATAGCAGAAATAGCGCGGGATCGGTGAGAGGACAGTGGCAGCCTTCTGGTCTGTGCGTAGTGTACTCTATAGCAGTGGGGCCTGCATGTAGGTGGCAACAACCCTAGGTCAGTCAGATCCCTAAAGTGGATCTGAGAGCTAGAGACTGCGAGGAGCAGTGTGAGAAGCAGCAAAGCTACTGGAGATATGAGTCCAAAGAGGAGTTTGGGAAAAAGCAGGAGGCACCTGGTACATAACAGCATAGTTAACTAAGAAATCAGACACTATGTTGTTTGAAATGAGTACAGAGACTTTGTTACTTGAAGAACTTCAGAGACTGTTAAAGATGCCACAGACTCCATTACTTTGGTGCATATCTAAATAGACCTGTGTGCTAAACCCATTCCAGTTCAGTTATTCTACTGTAGCTCACTGTGTTACTGACGTGTTCAGTTATAGCCTGTTAATTAGTTATGCAGCAATGAGTAGAGCACGGTTTTGCACATTTGATATCTGTGACATTTCCCTCGACATCCTCAGCCCCAAGGGCTTCAAAGGGTATTTTGATTGTAGAATGATTTGGTATATCAGTAGGATATGCCATAATATTATGATCAGTGGTGGTCCAACCTCTGAGAACCCCTAGCTTCATAGAATGAAGGAACTGAACTACTTCTTCTTTTCTCCAGTCTCCTGACCACCTGTCTAGTGAACTGCAACATAAATCTAGTCTTACTAATATGGTGGCAGGGAAGTCTAAAGTTCCCAATGTTCTCTGATCTACACCATTACATTAGATTAATATTGGCCAAACCCACTTCTTTCGATGGGACTGCCGATCATCTAATGTGAGTGGGGAAGTTTTGACTTTCCCGATGGTAAATGTTGGGGAATGAAGGATGGGGCTCTTAACATTCAATATGTGGGATTATTTTGTTCGCAGCAGGATAGTTACACTAGAGGTGTCTAGTAGTGGGTTACTCCACTCTCCCCATTCAGGGCCCGTGCAAACTCTACTGAGTGTGAGTGTATGTGCAGGTTCAGTAGCAAAAGTGAAAGGCCAGATTTATTGTTTAGTAGCAATCGCTGCGCTTACTAGTATGAAGAACTACAGCTGACCATGCATAATAGAAGCTGTAAACAGAAATCCTGCCTACCCGTCCTATAAGCATACAGGCTATGCCAATCATTTATAGTTACCCCAATGGAAAGCCAGGAATAAAGATCTTCCCAACCATCCTTGGAGCATCTTTTCTCCCACATGAACAAAGTATAGTCTGATCCTACTTCTACGTGACTGTATACATTGCATTGTTGGCAGATTCCTCAAATATTGGCAAAGTTGTCTAGCTTTATCTAATAAGTACAGTCAACTGTATGGATAATTTAAGTCTGTGCCCCCAACTTCATCATAAAATGTGGGTCCTACAAAAGGAAGGTCATAAACGGACTCAGGATTTCAATGATGTTGTTTATAATGTAAGTGAAACAAGGTGAAATATAGACTGCCCATTCCCTGAGGTTTGCCAGTCAATGACCATAGACCGAAGATAGGTGGTTACTGGAGATGAGCGAATTTTGATCCAAATTTATTCGTGGCGAATTGTGTTAAAAAAAAAAAAAGTCTATTTCCCGGCTGCAGACAGCCTTTATAGTGGTGTAGAACACTGTGCCTTGCAGTAACACGCATAGGGAGTCTGCTGTGGTAGTAAAACAATACTGTGAGTCAGTATGACATGCAGATGACAGGCGTCGCTTTTAGAATCACTGCACACATCGCTTTTTTGGGCAGTTACGAGGCCAAAACTGACCAAATAACTCAAGTGCGAACTCAGCCTTACAGGTCAATGTTAGCATCAAGAAGAAGCGCACTCCTATTACACGGTCGGAAGCTGATTCCACATAGATGTCTACAGAAACTGTTCTACTAAACGTTTATACAAGTAGAGCCCCCCCGACAGAGTGGAGATGGTGTCAGCAGTAAGTTTGTGTTCATGTCACTGATTTTTTTTCCCTTCCCCTGATCCATCAGAACAATAACCACCAAAAAACGGATCCTGGCTGTGGACCATGCGACTTCACTTGGTCAGTGTTTGGTCAGTAATCCATCAGTATTGCTAAAGCCCAAAAAAAACAGGAGTAGATCATAAAACAGAGATGACACGTGAATGGAATATTTGCATGTCTTCTGTTTTTTGTACCCACTCCTGCTTTTGGCTACCAAATCATTAGCCAATTCTGATGCAAAGTAGGGACCATGTCATGCAGGCCTTACAGCTGTTACATAGACAGGATCTGTTGTGCGTTTCATTTTTCCTTTCTTCTGACAGATCAGAAGAAGGGTCAAATAAATGATGATATCAGCCAGGCTGAAAGGCAAAATAGTGGCTTAGACATCAAGTGGGGAGGGTGGGAACAGCGTGAGAAGTCCACAGAGTGGCACTAAGACATAGTGGTGAGGTGGAAGCAGCATGAGGAGGAGGCCACACAGTGGAAAATTACAGTGTGGAGGTGGCAGCAGCATCAGTAGGCCATAGAGTGGAACAATGACAGTGTGGAGATGGTGAAGCAGCAGCAGCAGCATGAGGAGACCATAGAGTGGCACAATGACAGAGTGTGGAGGTGGAGGCAGCAGCATCAGGAAGATGCCACAGAGTGGCACAATGATAGAGTGTAGAGGTGGTGGCAGCAGCATCAGGAGGAGGCCACAGAGTGGCACAATGACAGTGTGGAGGTGACAGAAGCAGCATCAGGAGGCCACAAAGTGGCAAGGTGACATAGTGTTAAGGTAGCAGCTGCATCAGTAGACCACAAAGTGGCAAGGTGACATACTGTGGAGGTGGCAGCAGCATCAGGAGACAACAGAATGACCCACTGACAGAGTGGGGAGGTGGGTGGCAATTCTAGTACCAGCTGAAGATGGTGGGTGGCAAAAGGAGCACTTGGCATTAGATGTGTGGCATCAGGCAGGTGGCAGCATCAGAATAGTAAGTGAGGCAGGTAGTCAGAAGAAAGCGGTCTCTTTTGTCAAAGTGTTGGTGTGGCACCATGGATGATGTAGTCTGATGCATAAGGCATTGGTGGGTGGAATTCCAGGCTGATCCACGTCTAATTCTTCTTGACAAAGGTCAATCTATCCACATTTTAGGTGGACAGGTGAGTTCTTCTTGGGGTAACTATGGCCCACCCCACACTAAACAGCCGCACTAATGCTAAACTACTGGCCGGGCAGGACAGCTTTTCCAGGGCAAACTCCGCTAGTTGCGGCCACATATCCAGTTTGGCTACCTAGTCCAGCAGATCTTCAATGTGGGGTGGCAGGGTACTGTCCAAGTATGCCACCACCTGCTGGTTCAGGTCCTGCTCCAGGTCTAGCTGCTGCTGGTGAGTAGTTTCTTCACTAGGCGGGTGAAGAAAGCTGCTCATCAGCTACTCCATACTCAAGTTGCTGCTGATGGAGCTGGAACTGCTCCTACACCCCCACCCTGCTACAGCAGCCATGGCAGAGGAATGTGAGCGCAGAGGGTCCCCCTGTCAGACCTGCGACAGGATGGAGCAAATAGGCAGCGGCCAACTGACTACACAGGATGTCTCTATAGTAGTTCAGTTTGTCCTCAGCAGGTGTAAAAATGGACCCATTTTGGACTGGTAGCAAGGGTCCAACAAGATGGAAAGCCAGAAGTCATCCCTCTGCCGAATGGTGACAATTCGGCTGTCACTACGCAAGCAAGTGAGCATGCATCAGCCATTAGTGCAAGTGACTCGGAGGGAGAAACGCGTCAGGGCTGTATTACAACATAGTGTATTAACACACCACCAATATTCTCGTGGCATATAATAGTTAATATCTATAGATCTATATGGGACTACTATCCCTATCTATTCTACTATATCCACGAGTATTTTGCACATTATAGACCTAGGTTGTCTGCTATCAAGGACGCCTGGACTAGGTTAGTGCTCATCAGGGTGGAGAGTAACGAGGGACTAGGGAATGCTGTAGGGGAAGACAGGTTAGGTACGAGGACGGGGGGTTCCCACCATTAGGGGGTACCCTCGGGCTGAGCCTAGACAGGGTGGTGAATAGAGGGACAGCTATATGGTATAGGGTTCCACCCAACCCTCATACCCCTCAGCATACCCAGTTCATGCTCCTGACCAGGGAGTGGGGAATTGTTTCAAGAAGGTAATAAGGTTTTAATTATGAACAATAAAGTGTATATTTTAGGAGTTGCTTTCAATGATCCTTTTTATATATGTTATAATTAGAAAGTGTACCCACAAATATCTGCGTGCATCTCAGCTTTTTTCTTTGACTCGGAGAGACTCCCTGCCTCCATCTCCACTGCATACTGCCACTGTGTGTCTGGGTCCTGTGCTTTGTCTTCCTCATTGCCCTGTAGCTCCTCTGGCTGCTCCTGCTCCTCCTCTCCTGTCACCTGTGTAGAAAAACCACCCATTTCTCTACACATTGCTTGTGCTCCAATATCCTCCTCCAGTTCAGTCCCTACAGGGCTCATGTGGCTGTGAGATCTAGGCGCCACGTCTCCAGTCCCCTGACCAGCCAGATTTACCAGCATCTGTTCCAGAACATGAAGCAGTGGAATGACATTGTTCATCCCGTAGTCCTGGCGACTGACAAATAACGTGGCCTCCTCAAAGGCCTGAGCAAACGGCAGGTGTCACTGGTGAGCTGCCACGGGCTGATATTGAAGTTACACATGGGAGTACTCCTGTCCGCATTGTCGCAGGACCAACGGCGTGAGAACATGGAGGCGTCACCTGGCCAAGTTGCTGGTATGGCTGTGCAGGAACACATTCACCCAGTGGGCCTTAAAGGACATGTATTGTCCCTAACCGTAGTTACAGATCTACAAGTTGGCGCTGCCGTGCACTTTGGCAGACACCGACAGGCTCAAGGACTGGCCCACGTTCTGCTCTACATGTGTGTGCAGGGCTGGTACTGCCTTTTTGGCAAAGTAATGACGGCTTGGGACTCTCCATCTCAGCTCGGCACTAGCCATCAGTTCTCTGAAAGGTGCAGAATCCACCACTTGGAAAGGGAGGGACTGCAGCACCAGCAACTTAGCCAGGAACACATTGAGTTTCTGCACTCGTTGTATGTGCACGCATACTGTTGTCTCTTGACAATCATTTTGGTGATCAATTGCTGACAGAATGACTGACAAGGAGTAGGAGGAGGAGCAGGAGCATCAGGACCAGCAGATGATGGGAAGGAGAGACAGCTCTCTTTGGCTGAGGTGGTGGGGCCTTGACTGCCTGAAATCAGCTGCTTGCCACTGGATGATGCAGCGTTTGCTGCGGCAGGCTGGACCACCACATCTGAGTTACGGTTCTCCCAGGCCACTTTATGGTGACGCTGCATATGTTGACGCAGTGCTGTGGTGCCAACATTGGCACCCTGGCCATGCTTCATCTTCTGCCCACAGATTCTACAAATGGCCATGCTCACCTCCTCCAGTGAATTAACAAAAAACTGCCACACCGCCGAGTAGGTGATTTTACCCCCAACACTCCGCACTTACTGACTGCTACCGCCGCTGCTTCCGTGAACCCTGTACCACTACTTTCCGGGCAGGTTGGCTCCTGCGAAGTGGGTGGTTTACCCCGGGCACGTTTGGCCCCTGACCTCCCACTGCTGCAACCCTGCTGACTCCCAGCCACGCTAGCGACTTGCTGGCTCCGCCGCTGCCTCACGGGCAAGCCGTCAGCCTCTTCTCGCGATGATGATGAACCCCCTAATTCACCCGGCTCCCAAGTGCGATCAGCTACATCATTTCCACTTATACACGCCACAAAAGGCTGTAGAACATATAACAGCACCGCTGAACGGCAAATATATATATTTTTTTGTCACTAACCCACGTTAAAACGGGCTTTAGAACATATAACTGCACCTCTGAACGGCAAATATATATTTTTTGCCACTAATACACGCCAAAAAGGGCTGTAATTTTCTCACTTCAACGCACAATGACTATTAAGCCCCTTTTTCCCCCACTAATACACGATAAAAAAAGGCTTTTGAACATATATATAACTGCACCGCGCAAGGGCTAATAAGACCCCAATAATAAGAACGGTTTGTTGGAATTACATAGGTATTGCAAACCTGAACCTGAACAGCAGTATAATGGCAATTTGGATCTGCAGTCAGTGCAGCAAGGTGTAATAGATTTATTCCTATTACCCAGGCTGTAACCTCCCAACCTCTCCTACTTAAACCCTGTTCTGCTTCAATACTGTGGAATGTTTCCTCCTTAGTCCTTATCCTTTCCATGAACTTCTATATAGCAAAATAAAAGTTTTCAAGTCTTTCCTACCACTGTCCCTAGCGCCTGTTGATGCTTCTTCCTGCACTAAGAACTCTGGAAAAAGGCTGAATCCGAGATGGAGCATGAAATGCTCCGATGCTCATGTCAGAGTGGCCAGAGGGGTGAAAATGGGGATATGTCTGAGTTCAACTCTGACAATAACTTTAACAGGTCATATTTACCACATAGATAAAGCCATAAAACAAAGGCGGATATGTGGTTTTCTTTTTCCAACTTCATCCCATTTATATATATTTTTTATGCTTCCCTGTTTGTTTATATTATTAACACTGCTACGTGGAGGCTTCCTTCCGGTGATGTCAACGGCTCTGATGGGCGGGCTTTAGTGGTGACCTAGCCACTTTATAGGCTAGGGCAGCGCTAATGGCTGTCCATTAGTGCTGGTGTTCACACAGGGCTCACTGCTGGGCAGAAGCCTCCGCCTAGTATTACCCCTGAAGACCATGGATCTCCCAAAAAAAAGCCTTTGCCCTGCGCGATTCAGTGCATGGCAAAAGAAAAGCATCGGAGCATGAAAAGGCTGCCTGTGTGAAAACAGGGATATATTGGGGTTCAGCTCTGAACAGGGACAACCCCTTTAACTTTATTCTGCGGATCAGTACGATTACGGCAATACCACATTTTTAAGTTTTTTTTTGTGTTCTCATACTTTTGAAAAATAATTTTTTTAAAACTCTTTATACTATTTCTTAATTGTTTCATTTTATTTGTTAAATGGGGAAAAGTTGTGATTTGAATTTTATATATTTTGTTAGATTTTTTAAAAAATCGTGGACTTTAATAAGTGATTGTCTGATAGCTTTATACATAGACTGCAATGATTGCAATCTAAGTGAGAATCATTACAATACTATCAGGCCCTGCCGCAGGCAGGGCTTTATAGGAATTTTGCTTTTTCAGGCTTCTTAGCCTTCAGAAAGCCTCAGGTTGTCATAGCAAATGAATAGCTTCTGTAATCTCAATGCAGCAGAGCAATTTGGTTACCAGGAGCACAGAGCTTCTTGGAAAAGACAGGTGCGATGCAGCGATGACATCTGAGGGATTAGAAGTCCATGATCAGCGTTGTCTCTGTGTGTCTGTGCAGTACCCCCAGAGCAAGGGGTATCTGCAAAAGATGTGTTATTTAATGTATTGTATTGCTATGTTAGGTGTACACAGCTTAGCCATGCATGGATTGCACAGCCAGGGTTAACAATTCAGGCTCAGCCTTTGTAGGTGGGTATGTGTGGCCTAGTTCCAACCGTAACTTTGGAGTCTAGACTGGAGTTTGAAAGAGAGAGGAAGCTGTGATTTGCTCTCTCTTCTTAGGTGCAAAAAGCTACAGAGACTAACCGATCTCTGCAAGATCTACAGGAGGAGAGAAGGAATAAGACAAAGGAGAGAACTAGATAATCTATAGTCGGCATGGTCAAGCATAGGAGTCAATAAGCTAACTTGCTACTTCAGCTATTCAGACTTTTCTGTTGTGAGGGACACCATTAAAGCATCCTTCACACCATGACACGACCAGGCCAGTCATATCTCTAAAACCATGTATCCCTCAGGAAGTTACAGCCACAATTGAAAGAGTACGATTGCCCACCATAGATTCTACAAAAGAGACTTCAGAAAGTAGAGAGGGTAGATGGCCATAACTCCTATCCTTGCCTAAATCGATACATTGTTATTTGGAAGGTATTGCACTGTGTACATTTGGAACTGTGTTTTGCTATCATTAGATGTACTACAACTCCCATTTTGCACTACCTCTGGCTTGGTTAATGGCTTCTGCACCATATAGCAGCTATTGCACTCTACACACCCTCTATGGCAGAAATTCTGCAGCACAAATTGACATGGTGCGTGTTTAAAATTAAATGGAAGTCAATTTCTATGCAGATTTTGTGCTCATGGTGTGGATGTTGGCTGCTGTACAGCATATACGCCCTGCAGGGACTTGTTATAAAGTTCACATGCAATTCTATATCTGTGGATTCACATATGAGGTACAGTAGTGGTCAGGCGTCATCAGCCAAGCTAAATGAAAAATACTTTGTGATTCCAGTGAATCTGGATCGACGATCTCACCAGGAGGCTCTCAGGGTGTTTGAAAGAAAGAGGAAAACCTTCTGTATGTGTCTACAATGCATCAAGTGCTCAAGTACAGATACATATTTCTTCTAAGGAGAGATTCACTCAGAATAGAACAAACTAGGTGGCCACCTAGGGAGTCAATAAGGGAGAGTCAGTACAATTTAAGGATTTCTAAAGGAACATTAGAATTGGTGGGAATAGAGGGAGCACAAAGCAATTAAATCAACAATTATCCTTCTGAGAGATATCTTGATGAACTTCAGGGATCAAGATAATGAGAACTCTAAAGCCCTGCCTTGGGCACCAAGTAGGAGTTAAAGTATATGGGGTGCCGAGGTAGCAGTTAGATATGAAAGGTCCTTCTGGACCAAGGAGAAAACAATAATGAACCCAGGAACTTCAAATCTAACTAGAAAACAGCATTGGATCAGCCCACCACAGTAACAGAGAAACCTTTGGAAGGCTCAGGCTCTGATACCATAATAGTGGGCCCTAAAGGTCCAGGAGGGAAAAAAAACATTTGGATAGTGTTGATCACGAATTTTCGAATTGCGAATTTTAATTGCGAATATCAGCACTTCGAGAATTCGCGAATATTTAGAATATTGCAAAATATATTCGCAATTGCGAATATTCGTTTTATGCAAATTTTTTATATGCAAATTTTCGCAAAAATTCGCATTAAAAAATTCGCATAAATAAGCATACCATTTTTATGCAAATGTATGTGAATTTTTAATGCGAATTTTCGCAAACAAGAAAATAATGTCTGGAAATCACGAATTTGCGATTTTTCGAATATATGGCGAATATTCGCCCAAATATTCGCGAAATATCGCGAATTCGAATATTGCCCCTGCCGCTCATCACTACATTTGGAGTCAATCACTTTTCACTAGGGTCTATTTATTTGAATCAAAACCTGTTAGACTTCACATATAGCGCCAAGACTGGGATTGAGTTCAATGGCACTGCTAATCCCAGGAATGTGTTGTGACTGAGGCCTCATGCACACGGTCAGATTGGGAATCTGTATCTTACAGATCTCAAATGCGCAGGAATTTACCTCAATCTTCCTTCAGTTTCATGGCTTCTAGGAGCTATTCTAATCTTCACAGATGAGGCAGTATATGGAACCACAATTGAATGCCTACTGGTCCGTACCGTAAACTTATGTTGTCGTCCATGCAGGGACGTATGGGTCCAAGCAATAGTAGAATGAGACCTAAGAATTATCAATGTCTCTCTGAGACATTACATATTATGGCTCTACTGTTTATGGCATAGTTGCTGGGTTTTCTATCGCAAAGGCATTATCGGCAGATCTGCTTGAGATTGATTCAATCGACGGCAGCAAGTGCCGATTTGCCATGTTGTCTTGCAGTCCAGGAGGTTTCTCCTTTGTCTAGAAGCCTCCCACACATTGAGCGAGAATTGACAAGGTGCCTCTGTTACATAAGGAGACACTGATATGGCACATTGTAGGTGTTAAAAAAGTTTAGAACCACAGAAAGTGAGAGGGGCACAGTGACATCATACAAAATATAAGGGGCAACCTAGGTGATGCACAATAGTGTGCAAATACCAGGGGGCAGAGGGCATAATACATGAGGAATCTTACAATGGACACAGCAGGCTAAGTAGAACTAGAGGTGGTCATGATTAAGAACCGGATGGTTCGAAACGCGTAGACAGTACAGGAGTGTACATCTGTGCTGGAGATTTTATTGCTGTATGTATATGTGATTACACCGAAATAAAGGATCTTTAGATTTTCATGAAAATTGGAGTGCTGGATCTATTGCTACATCTTCCATAAGTAGAACTAGACACTGTCCAAGAAGAGAAAGCACATAGGACAAATATTAATGGCCACCTGGTAAAGCACAGCAGGCACAATATCGGGGGGAGGAGAAATAATGATATTGGTAGGAACAGTAGTTTGGGAAACTAAAAAGCCATAAAGGGTTGTTCTACTCATGAAAACCATTGTCGTATACTGGAGAACTCAGGATCCTCATCTCATGGCAAGGGTGGAGAGCGACTACAAAGAAAGTCTCTCACTCTGGACGACTTGTCCTGTCCCACATCACACAGACAACTCTGATTTGAATGGACAGGGTGTAATACATTATTTTGCCTGTAGAGGCACTGCAGGAAAATCGATCACTTCCCACAGATTACAGCTGACTACTGGGGGTCTGGCAGGAGGACACTTTGGAACAGCTTTTTGTCGAGGAACCCTAACAACAAGTGGGGATTGTCCTAAGTAGAGAAACCTTTTAATGAAAATTGATGCTGAGACATCTCTTTTTGTTGTGGAGGGACAAATCCAACCTTTGCTATGGAGCCCCATGATTTGTATGGACACCTCTGGCTCTGTCACTAGTGGGGGGGTATTTGTTCAAGATTAAAAAAAAAAAATACATGAAATCTCAGTAACAGATGGAGATATGCTCCACAGCACATTACCTCAATTATCTTTTGTTTTTGTTTGCCCCTGACTGACAAAGGCTAGTAATTTCCCATGAAGAATATGGTCCATGCTGGAGTGCCCTCACATTATGTCCCATCATTACAATATATTATCTCCGGCTGTGTGAATCTAGAGATTATACAATCTTAAGAAGTGATTTTCTCTATTGTCGAACAGGTCACTTTGTGACATGCAATTTAATAGGTTCTGTATTTCTTTTTTCTTTCTTTCCTCCACATAAATGGCACCTTCTGGGTAATGATCACTGCATAATAAGCTCAGTCCTGGATACAATTTTACACTTCCAAGTCTCAGAAATCAACTAGCCATACGTTATTATAGTGGTAGTGACGTTAATGTTGCATATGCTTTGCTTGATGGGTAATTCTTGGGGGGTTGGTTCCATAGTCTATAACAGCAATAAGCTGGATATTATTGAAGATCTCTTTCCTTAAACTACAGTATCATTGGGTAAAGGATATGACAGCTGTAAAAAAAAAATTTTTCTTTACAAACATGAAAAACCTGCAATAGTAATGTGCGATTTTATAACTGTGCACTTAATATGCACTGGTCCTAGTCAAATTCTTTGTTATATTCCAGAGCTACACTCACTGTACAGGGAGACACTGTGTACATACATTACTTATCCTGTACTGATCCTGAGTTACATCCTGTATTATACTCCAGAGCTGCACTCACTATTCTGCTGGTGGAGTCACTATGTACATACATTACTTATCCTGTACTGATCCTGAGTTACAGCCTGTATTATACTCCAGAGCTGCACTCACTATTCTGCTGGTGGAGTCACTGTGTACATACATTACATTACTTATCCTGTACTGATCCTGAGTTACATCCTGTATTATACTCCAGAGCTGCACTCACTATTCCGCTGGTGGATTCAGTGTGTACATACATTACATTACTTATCCTGTACTGATCCTGAGTTACATCCTGTATTATACTCAAGAGCTGCTCTCACTATTCCGATGGTGGATTCAGTGTGTACATGCATTACTTATCCTGTACTGATCCTGAGTTACATCCTGTATTATACTCCAGAGCTGCACTCACTATTCTGCTGGTGGATTCAGTGTGTACATACATTACATTACTTATCCTTTACTGATCCTGAGTTACATCTTGTATAATACACCAGAGCTTCACTTACTATTCAGTAAATTCCAAGTCTACTCTTTATGGGTACAGGCACATCTACTGTATGCAGATTTCACACAGATCTATGGCAATGGACAGCAGGGGTGTAGCTGCAGGATTTTCAATAGCTGTGATGGGATCTAGTGCCTGGTGCCTGAAAGGGCCCAACAGCCTCACAAAGAGGATACTGGTACTATTAATGTCATAATTGGGGCTTCTAGGTGGAGAATTAGCATACCAGCCAAGGGGCTTCAAGTTACGCTTCTGTTTCTAATTTATATTTTATGGGTGCCACTTTTGTATGAGCCAACTGCAGGGAATTCTGCAAGTCCAACCAATGATCCTACTGTGTTGATCCAGAAAGAGTCAAAATCCCCTATAAAGCAGATGCCAATTGACCCATATAGGGGAAAATTTCTTACTGACTCTAAATATGACAATCAGAATCAACCTCTGGATCAACATCCTATCTTCAAAAATCTAGTACTCATAACATGATATATGATATTTTTCCAAGAAAAGCTCTCAGGCTCCTCAACGTTTGCCTTATAATTATATATAATTGTTAGGACTCAAAAGGGGTTTTCCAGAGCTGCACTCTGCACATACTGATGACCTATTTTATGGATGAGCTGCGCCTAGTCCATGTGACCGATGATCGTGGCGTCACATGGCCTAGGCTAAGCTGTGAGACCGCCAAGGGGGGTCCTAGGTGTTGAAGCCCCATCGATCAGATACTGATGACCATTGAGTGGATAAGTAATCAGTATAATAGTATTCCACTTTCTTACAAGATTTTTTGTTTTTTTCCGAGTTGAACTACTTAGATTAATTTTTCACCTATCCACATTGTTATTGGCGCTTTCCTTTTTTTCTTTTATTTTTTGGTTGGATGAAAAAAAAAAAAAAGTCCCGGGAGGCAGAAAATCAGCTTGAAAAGGTAAATGTTTCCGAAGAGCAAAGAAGGGATCCGGTGGGGATTGCCTCGTCGAGGCCGATAGACTTATCAAGCATTTGCCAAAATGTGTGATTAAAATCCTTTGCTTTGATTTAGTGAGTGTTAATGATGTTGTAAATGTAGATTTCGTGGAGCACTATGAACAGAATGAGAAATTGGATGTATCTCTACGTCAGCAGTGTTATAACGTTCCCGGTTTCACCTGAAGACTGGAGACAAATAAGAACCGGCATTCCCATCTCTCTTTAATAAGGAATTACGACGTCTCTCACAGAAATGATCCTCGGTGGGAATTACAACAGATAATTACAATAACTCAGCCAAACATGACAGACAAACCAGATCATCTACAAACTGCTAGTCTGGATGAGCAATGTGGCGTGTGACTAAAACACTTAAGACTTGGCCTTTCGGGATGTGCCATATGTGCAAGTCATTAAATGGGTAACTCCTCCAGGACTTGTCAATCGTACAGCAAGATTTGTACCAGGAGTAGCTTTTAAAAAGGAAAAGTGAGCAAATTAGATCTCAACAGCCATCCGCCCAAACTATGTTTGATCCATGACCTGATCTTCTGACCAGGAATTTTAGCATTCTAGTCACATCTATTGGCATGCCGGAGTAGGATAGAACCTGATAGGATGTGAACCACCAGATATGTTTGCAGATGAGAATCTATCATCAGAAAATAACCACCGTAAACATAGAAGAATCACAGCAGCTCCTCCTCCCTCTCTCTCCACACCACAAAGAACATGCCGACAACTTAATTTAAAAAGCAAGGGGTTACATTTTAAATCATTTGTTAAGAGAGGTTAAACATCACCTGATGAAACCCAATTTCTAAACCCCTTAACCTGACCTAACAGGTGCCAACTTTCAGAAGAATAAGGCACTCCAAAGTGGTTCATTCTTGACTGCATCATGTTGCCGGTAGGACAATCTAAGGCAAGCACATTTTGCATACTAAAGAAAAAAACTAACAATATTTAGTATAGAGAAATCATCTAAAAACCCCTTTTTTGACCTGCTGAGTGGACTGTTTTAAAAGTTTGAGAACTTCAACTTACAGTACATGTGAAACTGATGACCGATACTGTTTCTACATCGATATCAGTAAGATGTTACCCATGTATTGCTAAGTTTAGACATACAATATTTTTCCATATGGCCATTATACAGCTGGAAATTGTTGTCCATATCACTGCATTCTATGGTTGGTTCTATGATTTATCAGAAGGTTTTAAGGTGGTCTACAGAAGTCTTCTGTGTTAGAAATCCCATTTCCATAAATCCTATTAGGGTATTCTGGTTGAACATCGGGAGGGTCAACGTTCAAGATGTTAATCACTTGGCCTGAGTGGTTTCAAAGCACGTCTCTCTTTCTGGAAGACCTGCTCTGTCCTGAATTACACAGACAACCCCTAGATGTGAATGGACTGTGTAATGTTTAAAAGGAAAAATGTCATCAGAAGATGACCTATTGTTTAAATCACGTTTTTATGTAACATAATATTAAATAATTTTGGTGATGTTATTTTTAATTTTCCATGTCGATAGCCATATATAAGCAAAAACCATAAAACCTTAGAGGCCAGTTTTCACACTGGCCACTAAGCCTATTAACTTCTTGGTCTGTACAGATCACTTTGCTGTAGTTACCTGCTTACCTGTCATTCTAATCCTGTCTGCAATAATAACACCTGTGTATAGATAAGACAGGGTCCTTCATTCACAATAGATGATTGTCAGAGCGTGTCCATTGTACAATGACCTCTGCGCAGAGCATGGCCAGAAAACTCTCCCATAGAATTCAATTAGGTCACCTCCTGACCATTGTGTCTAATGCCCATGTGGCTGCCATAAAGCAAATGTCGTAATGCTTTCTAAATGATGTTAAGAACAGGTCAGACATGATGGCCGCCCCCCATAATCATGTTCAGGAAATAGAATAAATAAATCTACAATCAGAAAATAAAACCAGATTAGAACACAAGTATGTGTGATGCTATCTGGGTTTAATGGGCACATACATTTTTTGGTGACACATTTCCTTTAATTTCCCCTGTGGTGTCGCTACAGGGAAACTCAACATTTACTACTGGATTTTCCCACAAATTAGGGGAGCCCAAGAGGGTATACTTTGTCAACAGTTTATTGTCAAGAGACTAGAGATGAATAAATTGATTCTAAAATTCAGAGAGAGTTCTCATTCTACTGATCTAAAAAATGTTGTCATTCGATTAAAGAGAATGAAGGTGGGAGAGAGAAAGAGAAGCGAGAGAGAGAGAGAGAGAGAGAGAGAGGAGAAGACTTT
Source organism: Bufotes viridis (assembly GCA_033119425.1). NCBI lineage: Eukaryota > Metazoa > Chordata > Amphibia > Anura > Bufonidae > Bufotes > Bufotes viridis. The sequence continues at coordinate 612,976,899 of CM065589.1, forward strand.
TCTAGAAAATTATAGCACTTTCTAAATACATTTTACCCAAATCGATTTGAACAGTTGATTCAGCCGGACCTGACGAAATTTGCTCATCTCTACAAGAGAGTAGGGTTATCCAAAATCCAATTTAGTAGGACAGTATTGAGCTTGGTGGTCAATAATAAAAGATAAAGAGCATCTCCAGGCTCCTGATATTGATGAGCTATCGTCAGGAGAAGTCATTAATACCTGATCACACCCCCATCAATCATCTGTTCCCTTCTGTTTCCAGCTCTGGAATTAGCACTGTGCACAGAATAGGAAGCACAACGCCGTTCAAAGTGTAGTGGCCGTGCAAAGTTACTGCATCTCAGTTCCGATTGACTTCAATGAGAGCAGAGTTGCAGTAACCCAGCACGACCACTGCACTTTGAATGGGGCTGTGTTTCCTGTTCCATTCACAGTGCTAATTCCAGTGCCGGAGACTGCAGGGAACAGCTTATCTTGGTTGTGCAGAATGTCGGACCCGTACCCTTTGGAAATGAATCAATATCAGAAACTTGGAAAACCACTGTAACATGTGGCCACCTGGAAGTAGACATATCAAAGAGTGGGCCAACAAGAAGTTTTTGTTATCATAGATGTACAGATTCTTGGCATCTGAAGTACCCTAGAGTGGCACTACCATTCCTACACCCTGCTACTGTCTCTAATGGCTAACACTAATGTAATCTGTGTATTTTTTCCAGGTCCTCCTACACTGTGCATTCATAATATTGCCATAAAACCTTTATGTTCATGTACTGTGCCTGGTTTACCAGCAGGTGGTGGTGTATATGGCAGAGAGATCTTTAGTTAGAATAAAACTTACCATTCATCCCCCCCCCCTTTTGGGCTGAAGTGGGCTAGTCCTGCTTCCTGCCAAGGGTAGAGTTGTAGGAAGCTACATTTAGATTAGATTCGACAGTGAAGCTGAGATGGCATGAAAAATGGCACAGTGAGGGGAATGGCCCGCCCTCCTGTAGCAGGAGTCTCCCCAGGGAAGCAGCTCATAGAGCACCAAGAATCATTACATTAGATTAAAGGGACAGAGTATTACGAGGGCATCAACAGCCAAATGCACACCACTTCAAAGGTACCAGAACAGTTAGCAAGTCCAGTAATCTGACTAAAGCCTGAGTTTAGCACAGCAGAGAGAGAAAGCAGAATATTCACATTTGTCTGCCAGTTTATCCCAAAACCAAGAGAAAGACCGACTATAGTCTGAATGCGAGTTTATTCAAGTGAAGCTGTTGAACTTTCACCAAGTCTGGACTCAACTTATTCTCCATCTTCTACAACTCTCCCCTTTATTGCTCCCAGGTAGGAGCACCATGACACACACAGAAACTATTAAGGGTGCACCACACCACTCGGCATTCCTATAAACCTGGGAGGCGTCATGCTGCACATTTGTGCTTGTTACCGGTCTCAAGGGCCAAATTATGCATATTTCTATAAAAGTTTTTGCTTTTCCAACAGCTCTCCGGCTGTTGCCTTTCGCAGGCTACCTCAGTAATGCATTACAATGTGCATATCGGCGAGTGATAAAGAGCAGCCAATACATTTAAACTCTGTGAATAAATGATAATGTAAAACAAGTGGGCTCAGCTCCGAAGAGAAGTTACAAGAAATGGTAAATAAGATATATAGTCCCCATCATGGACTGTGAGCATATCAGGAGTGTGGACATACATAATTTACACCGCCGCTCTTCTGTAAGGAGAACTTACATCTAGGTTTAGATAATATTATTTGATGGCTATAGAGCAAAGCCAAGAGTAAAACAGCAAATAACTGTGCTAGGACAGGATTAATAGGGAGATGGCAGGTCAGAAGCAGTACAATTCTACCACTACATGAAGAAGTATCTCTTCTTTGGGTAGGGCGCCGCTGATCTCAGAACACAATGGAAATATTCAGCTGTGTGCACTTAGGATGAAGAGAAGTGATCATGACTCAGATTTATGACAATGCTATTATGTGCGTCATCTGATTATATAGTTTTTATTTCCTAACGTTCCCCACGATATTGTTAAAATGAACGGGAGTCATAATGGAGACAATGTGGAGCCTTTAGCAAAAGTTATAATAGTTTAAGAAGTAATTTACTATTCATTTAAAATACTTGATGGAACCCTGAAAACAAGGGAAGAGTAGGGGAGGAAATGGCAACATTCAAAATGGGACACACCATCACCCATTACTAGACGATTCAATAACGCGACTGTTACTCACCTGTCCATTGCATCACTTGCCTGCTCCATCTGGTCCATTTTTTTCCTGTGCATCAATTTGCTATGACAATGCAGCGTGCCCCTAGGACATCACTTACTTAAGCCCAGCTCAGTTACCTGCATCCAACACTGATACATCAGCCTCCAGTATGCTGCTACTTCTGCTCTGCTACAATGGCGTCCAGTACTCTGCTACATCAGTCTCTAGTATGATGTTACCTCCGCTTTGCTACAGCAACCTCTACTACTCTGCTACATTAGTACTACTAAATCAGTTAGCAGTACACTGCTACACCCCTGCTACATCACTCTGCTAAGGTCTTCAGTGCACTGCTGCAATTCTGCTACAACACTCAGCTATATGGTGTTCATTTTAGGACATGGTCAGATATCAGAGTCAACTATCAAAATAAAGCCAATGTGACACCTGACACCTGACTCCTGACACCTGACTCCTGACTCCTGACACCTGACTCCTGACTCCTGACACCTGACTCCTGACTCCTGACACCTGACTGAATTGAAGTTATGTGTGACCGCTGATATCTGACTACTGACAAAGTCAGGTGTCAGGGGTCAGCCTCACTATTAACTTTAGTTTCATCCTTCTTTTCATACACTGAAAGGCATAGATGAATAAAATGCCAAGTAAACCTTAACTGATCTTATAGCTCAGTGGTAGTTTGTATGTTTTGCGTCCAAAGACCATAGGTTCAAATCCCCTTTAATACTTCATTGTATTGTACATTAAATTAGTGCCCACTTTACAATGGTGCTGCCCATTTAATCTTTAATAAAATAAAAAAGGACTACTTACAGTACTCCTTGTCACCTGTTTAATGTAAAAAAAAGAAAATTCAAAGCTCATAATTTTAGTCAGGTTTAGGCTGGGTTCACACGAGCGTGATGGATTTAGGTCCGGATGCGTTGCGGATGCGTTCAGTGAAAACTGTGCGTTTTCACAGGCAAAGCCATTCAGTTTTGCCTGCGATTGCGTTCAGTTGTTCAGTTTTTTCCGCACGGGTGCAATGCGTTTTGATGCGTTTTTCACGCGCGTGATAAAAAACTGAAGGTTTACAAACAACATCTCCTAGCAACCATCAGTGAAAAAAGCAACGCACCAGCACTTGCTTGCGGATGCAATGCGTTATTAACGCAGCCCCATTCACTTCTATGGGGCTGCGGATGCGTTACTATTGCATAAGATGAGCATGCTGCGATTTATCGCGCAGAAGTGATGCGACAAAAATGCTCATGTACACATCCCATAGAAATGAATGGGTCAGGTGTCAGTGCGGGTGCAATGCGTTCAGTCACGCGTTGCACCACGGAGTCACGCGTGTGAATGCAGCCTTAGACAGTCAAAGGGATTTGAACCTATGGTCTTTGGAGGCAAAACATACAAGCTACCACTGAGCATAAGATCAGGTAAGTTCATGGCATTTATTCATCTGTGCCATTCAGTGTATGAAAAGAAGGATGAAACTAAAGGTAATAGTGAGGCTGACCCCTGACACCTGACTTTGTCAGTAGTCAGATATCAGCGGTCACACATAACTTCAATTCAGTCAGGAGTCAGGTGTCAGGAGTCAGGAGTCAGGTGTCAGGAGTCATGTGTCAGGTGTCAGGTGTCACATTGGCATTATTTTGATAGTTGACTCTGATATCTGACCATGTCCTAAAATGAACACCGTACAGCTATTCCAATCTCCAGCATCGTGCTACTGCTTTGTTGCATCAATGCTGTAATACATTCTTCTGTTCGACTCTACAGCACTGGATCTACATCTCAAATTCATCAGGTCTATAGATTTCTACACCAGCTCTCCAGATCTGCTACTTCATTCCCCCTGTTGCATGCGTGCAACCTATCCATGTGGTACAAGATCTGTTCCTTCAGACCAACATCTTTGCAGATCCACCTCATCAGATATGGACTTAACAGAGACAAGGGGAGCGTTGCTACAGCTAATGACCCTCTTATCTGTGGTGGAAAGCCCCATCATAAAGGGTCAGGTGCACCTCTGATTACTTACTTTTCCTGTGCAATAAGGTCCATCTTTGGCATTCTATCTAAACGTAATAGTTTATTCACCCCAAAACTGTGCCTGTTTAGCTCAATCATTTCAATGCGAAGCTGAGGACTTTTAAGCTTGTTCATCTGCCAGGTGGTTCCCACTAGGTTTACTCAGGTGCGGTGATTCCCTTTGGCAGGGGTCTAACTTTAGAGGGTCCAGAAGTGGCAGTCACACGCCAGATCTGGTGTCTGAAGGACCCATAATGAAACAGCAATGCAAATGGCACATGTCAAGGGGTACTGTTACATATTTTCCACTGAGGCTACCAAATTTCAAGTTATGCTTCTTCTGACATTTGATAAAATTTTTAGTTCCTTGAAGGAGTTTTAAGGTGAAATACACATCATCCGTTAACCCTCATCCAAATATGTTGGTAGTCCAGTGAGTCTACCTGCCTTGTCCCATCTTGCTTCCCATTAAGTGCCTTAGACAGTCCAGATACAAAACATGCCCATTTTGGTGGGGAAAAGTCTGCTTTTTCAGAACTTTGACTCCATTTATGAGGGGAGTTATTAGACCTGAGGAACCAGAATGAAGATCCTCCTTTACATTGTACTCAATGACCCTGGGGCCATATCCATTTCACAGGCAATATGTAATCATTTGCCTGCTTTTCGTTACAACCCAACTTGTGAAAACGTCCCAGAAGCAGTGAATCTTCCGCACTGTAACAGCCAGACGTTTCGTCCTCCTCTCACGCCAAAATCAACAGTAATAGTCCCGGAGGAGGGGAGATTATTCATGGCAGCAAGCGGTGTGTTTAATGGATCTGATGTTGATGAGTGACACAGTGACCTTCAGCCGCTCAGTCACCACAAGCAACCGTTGTCAGATTGCACTTGTACTGGCTGACAATGGCAATGTTTATCTAAAAGCAATGACTTCTAATGGGGCCGCGAGCAGAAGGAAAATAAAATGAATTTTGTTCCTTTACCCAATGCAAATGAGCTATGAAATCCAAGCAGCCGTCTCCCTGAGGACATCAGTACCATCAGCGCATTCTATCAGGAGTATGGGATTTGACGTATCCAAACAAACAACAGAAAACATGACTTAAGAAAATGTCTTAAATGTCTACAGAATTCAAGACTACATTTTTGTTGAAAGGAAGAAAATCTTCTGGTTATATTAGGTGGCTGCAGGTTGGAGTCCAAGAATGTGAGGCAGAGCTACAAAATACTGCACATTACAGTCAATAGGCAGAGATGCCAACAGTCTCAAATTTGCAGGAACTAATTTTTTAGGGGGCAATCTGACCGAAGGGGTAAATTGTGAGGACTGGTCTGGAGGCTGAATTGTGAGGACTGGTCTGGAGGCTGAATTGTGAGGACTGGTCTGGAGGCTGAATTGTGAGGACTGGTCTGGAGTCTGAATTGTGAGGACTAGACTGGAGTCTGAATTGTGAGGACTGGTCAGGAGTCTGAATTGTGAGGACTTGACTGGAGTCTGAATTGTGAGGACTGGTCTGGAGTCTGAATTGTGAGGACTGGTCTGTGGATTCTGAATTGTGGGGTCTAGTCTGGAGTCTGAATTATGGGGTCTAGTCTGGAGTCTGAATGATGAAGTCTGATCTGGAGTCTCAATTATGAGGTCTGATCTGGAGTCTGAATTGTGGGGTCTAGTCTGGAGTCTGAATTGTGAGGACTGGTCTGTGGAGTCTGAATTGTGGGGTCTAGTCTGGAGTCTGAATTGTGAGGACTGGTCTGGAGTCTGAATTGTGAGGACTGGTCTGGATTCTGAATTGTGGGGTCTAGTCTGGAGTCTGAATGATGAAGTCTGATCTGGAGTCTCAATTATGAGGTCTGATCTGGAGTCTGAATTTTGAGATCTAGTTTGGGATCTGGTATACATTTTAGGTGTAGTCCGGAATAAAGGAGTTATACAGGCTAAATGCTGTCATTTTAACTGCTAATGGTGCCCGAGACCACTGTTTCTAGCAATTTCCTCCCTCTATACTGTCCAAACTGTAAGGTTCTTATAACAAGCACTTTATATAGCGAATTTTTGAAGAAACAATGTATTCTGACTAACCCTACTCCATGCAAGTCATTTCCTGACAAATCCTACCTCATGGTAAGCCATGCCCATAAAAGTCCTTCCCCATGGTCAGCCACGACCTAGAAAACTGTGATGCAAGTGGTTCATGCCTGAAGACACCTCCTTTCTCCCGGCTGGTTCGGCAGCCAGAGTCCTCCCCCTCCCTGCCACTCCACACTATAGGCTACTCATGGTCTTATCCACCTGGATCCTGGTGCTCACTAGTGATGAGCGGCAGGTGCCATATTCGATTTCGACGAAATTCGCGAATATTCGAATGAATATTCGTTTCATATTCGTCGAAATCGAATATTCGTCATTTTTTCTAGTTATCGCGATTAACATGCGATTTAAATAATCGCATATTGCGATTTGTACTTAAGGCTACTTTCCTATTGGTTTCATATCTAGAATTAGCGAGGATGACGAATATGACGAATGTATTCGTCTATTCCTCAAAACGAAGATAACGAAGTATTCTACATCTTCGTTTTAGCTACCTATTCGTCAACTTCGCTAATTCTAGCAATCAAATAGGAAGGTTGACTATAGAGACAGCTGTGTTAAATTCGCTATGCGAATTTTTTTTTTTTTTAATAAATAGAATACTTATAATAATTTTATCAAGTAATATAATTATTGTATTAAAAAAAAATAGCATAGCGAATTTAACACAGCTGTTGTAAGTCAACCTTCCTATTTGATTGCTAGAATTAGCGAATAGCGAAGTTGACGATGACGAGACGAATAGGTAGCTAAAGCGAAGATGTAGAATACTTCGTTATCTTCGTTTTGAGGAATATGACGAATACATTCGTCATATTCGCTATTCAGCTAATTCTACCAAGCTAACCATAACTTCTGTGCTCATGGAGCGTCCCCATCACCATGGGAACGTCTCCATATACTAAAATGTACTGTCGGATTTGAGGAATTACGTTGAAATCGCAATGCGATTAATTCAAGTTATATTAATCGCATTGCGATTTCAACTTAGAGCTGGGTTTATAATGGGTCAGCTTGCTAGAATTAACGAAGTTAACGAATATGGAATATAGCAGCAGTGCTAAGTTGAAATCGCAATGCGATTAATTTAACTTAAAGTATTCGCATTGCGATTTCAACTTAGCACTGCTAGTGCATAGCATTAGCTATACTCCATATTCGTTAATTCTAGCCTATGTAAGATAGCAGTGCTAAGTTGTAATCGCAATGCGATTAATTTAACTTAAAGTATTCGCATTGCGATTTCAACTTAGCACTGCTAGTGCATAGCTATACTCCATATTAGTTAATTCTAGCCTATGTAAGATAGCAGTGCTAAGTTGTAATCGCAATGCGATTAATATAACTTGAATTAATCGCATTGCGATTTCAACGTAATTCCTCAAATCCGACAGTACATTTTAGTATATGGAGATTCTCCCATGGATGGGGACGCTCCACATGAGCACGGAAGTCGGCAGAGCGGCAACGGGCACTGACTAGAGCAGCCAGGAAGCCAGGAATCCTGGTGCTCACTCCCTTAGGACAAATGTCCACTGTTTATGTTCCCTGCTCACAAACGGTCAGTGTACACACATGGGCTAATCTGTCCCCAGCCAATATCAGCATTCCCTGGGATATATAGCATGCTCCTTCAATTATGGAACTGTGTATGAGTAAAGGGTTCCTAACTTGTCTAGTCTTGCAAAGCTGTGTTATTGTATGTTCTGACCCCCCAGGCCTGACCTCTGCCTGCTATGCACTGCTGTCTTTTGACTCGCCTGGATCAGCAGCCTCTGAACGAAGACCCTCTTCTAGAGGTTGCGGCCTACAGGACCATGTAGTAAACTACAGATCTCTGTATGGGGATAAAAGTGTGAAACCCAAGGGATCCACCTTGATATTTATCTCTGGAATAGCCCCAAGTCAAATCTGTTAAATGGTACAGGTTGTCCACACTAGCTGCAATGTAAAAAACATGCCTTGCCCATGCCAAAGTGTACCTAGAAAAAAAAATGAAGTGCTTAACTTTTTTGACCTAGCTCTAAATTAAACCTTTTAATTTGTTTGGTTGTAGTGCAGCTTCTTCTAGGTCAAGTGTACAATAAACGTCTCTTAATCTAGAATTCCATGTACGATTAAACAGAATTTATTTTATAGGACAGCACTTTGCAGGTCCGCACAGGGATTCATGAAGAAAAGGGTGAAGTCCCAGAGCTAGGTTTCGTAGTCTACACACACATCTCAGTGCCCTGCCATCATGTACATCAACACCATCATGTGCTCTGGGAACTACAAGAGCCCCCATTAAACTTATAAGGAGTGGGCAGGAACATATACAGTGGCATTTGCCATATTTTAAAAAGTTCTAAGGATGCTATTTTATCAAAACTCTACAGCATTGTTTATAGGTAGTTTTGAGTGAATCAAAGCTTTCGAAGTTTAGGAATTTAATTTGTAACAAATCTGAATTTCCTTGTGCTTTGGGGTAACAAATATTTTTTTTTCCTAAAATGGCGGCTACACGTGTTACAAAGTGAAAGTAAGAAGCCCGTGATAACCCATAATGCCGTGCAGTCAGCCAATCAGCAGCCAGCCAGCCAGCCCCTGTGATGTCACAGACTTTTAAAAGCCTCATCCCGCATGGGCTCCGCCATTTCACTGTGAGATGAGCATAAGGAAAGACGTGACAAGCGCTAGGGGCAGTGTTGCTAAAAGCTTTTAATTGTGGAATATTGGATAGGGAGAGTGCAGGGACAGTGCTGGGACAGTGCAGGGAGATTGTAGGGAGAGTTTTTACACACTGTAGGGAGAGCATACGGAAACTGCATGGACAGCACAGGGACTGTAATCTGAAGCTGAAGGGATCCATAGGAGACAGAGCAGTTTGCATCAATCCCTGTGTAGGGCACATAACTATCTAATTGAACAGTGTCCACCTTGTTGAATAGATAAGCAATTCTATTAGGCCTTGACTCTCAAATTGGGGTGAATAAGCTGTCTAGTTCTACTATTATTGAGGTGTCCACCTGGCTGTCACAGTAACTGTTTCACTACCAGAAAAGACTAGCTATGCATGTTGCTGAGCAGAGCCTAAATGTGGGTATGGCTAATTTGGATTTCACTGCAACTCGCTAGTTAGGGAGTGATAGATTTCCTTCTCCTATATCACAACAGAACTCCTAGTCTACCTGTCATAGCTAAACATTCTCCCAAAAGTTTTCAAAAAGAAGATCATTCTATCTAGAGGGTTCACAGTTTTATCATAAGTTTATGTCAATTTAGAGCCATGAACAGAAAACTGAAGAGTCAACTCAACAGTTTACTGTTTTATATGCAATGTAAATGTAGTGTAATGTAACACACCTTGTTCATCAGCAGATGGGGTATGGTTGGCAATGTTTGGTAACTTAACATTCCATTCCTTCCAAATTTTAGTAGGAGTGTGCTGGTTCAACTCTCTGACAAGTGTTGTAAGAAGAGTTGGAGAGAGGAGAGTGAGGAGTGAGTAAAAATGCAATCTATCTCCTGCTCTCCCAAGCCAGGTAAACCACAGAGGAGGCACACCTAGGAGGACATAATTGCCTCAAATGGCTCACAGAGGCAGCTCACCTAGGTGGATGTAATTGCCACAGGGAGACTGGCAGGGTCCTAGGCCACAGAGAAATTGCAAGGTACGGCATATTACTCAGCAGAGTGATCATGTGACCAAGGTTTCAAGACTGCTCTGCAAAGTGTTGGGAAACATGTTAAGACACCATCACGAGAGCTAAGGACAGGCATAGCTAGAAGCCTGCACCATTCAGTGGACACAAACAGTGGCAGGTGACAGATTAAAGCTGTAAGGAAAGGAATCCAAAGAGAGAGAGTGTCAGCTAGCAAGTTTCTGGGTGTCATCTTTGCCGCATTGCCAGCCACCATATCTCATCATCTGGGAGGAAAGAAATTGTACATTGAATCACTTTACACCCACTGATAGCTAGTTGATTCCAGAATCCCTATTAGGGATGAGCCAGCCTGAACTGCAAAATTCGGGTTTGTACCAAACTTTGCGAGTTCGGGTACCCGGACCCCAACCCGGACTTTTTCACTGAACATGGTTATCGGAAAATAATAGCATTCTTAAGACAGAATGCAAAAGAATATGGGCATTTAGGGGTCCATATTCGATGATGACGTCACCGCGCTCACCGTGTGGGAGATCACTGTGACGTCATCGTGCACATCGCAGGTACTTTGGCAGGTCCTGCTGAATGAAGATAGAAGAGACTGCTACAGCACGATCAAGTGGATTATTCTTTTGCATTCTGTCTTAATAATGCAATTATTTTCCGATATAACCATGTTATAACGGAAAATAATAAAGCGAAGTTCAGGTCCCCATTGACTTCAATGGGGCCTGGGGTCAAGTTCGGGTTCTGAACCCGAACTTTGACCTGAAGTTCAGCCGAACCTGGCGAACCCGAACTTCCACAGGTTCGCTCATCCCTATACTTTTTGTCTGGTAATTTAATAAAGATGTGGGTCAAAGCCACCCTCATCACCAAACTACCACTAAGCCAGTATAATCTAAGCGCTGAATCACCACCAACCAAGCTTCCTTAATATCTGTCCTGGTGCCAGAATGGCACTAAAGCCTGCAGTTACTGTTACTATTCTCAAGTTCTGCATTGCACTTAGTAAAAGGACTTTTGTTCATTTCTGGCATTGATCTTCAGTGCTATAACTTTCATTGCAACAGACACCAGGGAGCATTAGCCTGAGGTAGGACACAACTACACTACATCAGGACCACTACCTCTCCCATCCTGTACACCGGCTCCCACGAGGATCGCTGCAGATAGAAATCCTATAGTGTTACCAAGATCTCAAAATCTTAGTAAACCATTAGTAAATCAGTGCAAGAGTTAAAAAATAAAACCAGCCACAAAGCAAGGGTGAGAGAACAAATGGGAATTTTAGAAAGGCCAATAGATCAGTCACTGAAGTAATCAGGGTCTTTACAGCCGTCTGGCCACAAAACCAATATACACAACGAGGTATATTAAGGAAAAAACAAGATAACATAAATCCTGAGGATTACAAGTCAACAATAAACTTTTATAAAGGATAATTGTGTGCGCAAATCCAACTGACAACCAGCAGGTCTCTGCTTAACTCTTTTTCACAGAGATTTATGCTACAGAAAATATTTAAAGCAACATGTCTACAAACCTAGGACTCCTTTCGTTTTTATTGGTAGAGGATCTGTAGAAAACGTAATGGTCAGTGGGTGTGGACCCACTGTGCCAACTTACTGGTTTGGATTTGGGCTATCCCTCAGCGTGTTATACTGGTGCTCCCCTGGTTTTCACCCTTTAACCCCTATACAGGGATCTGTTGTTTGCTGCAGGGTTGCTACCAGGCTGCTTCCTCTGTGGATAGTCCTAGTAAACTTTGACAGCTGACCGACAGGGGTCAGAGACACCAGTGTGAAGGACCAACAGGTCAGACAATACTCGTAGTCAGGAAAGACGTCAAGGTTGGGGCAGGTGGAGTTTGGGCAGAGGGACTAGTCCAAGGTCAGGGCAGACTACAGTCAAGACAGGCAGTGTCAGACTAGGGTGCGTAGGGCCCACCAGTAAAATTTATTTTGGGGGCCCACTGTATGGATACATTCAGATATTACCTGCTCACACAGCAGCAGGATGATACCAGGTGATTGTATATGGGGGTCCCTGCAGCAACTTCCAGAAGGTAGGTCCTGGGGAGAAGAGGACACTGGCAGCTTTCCTCTTTGTCTAGAAGTCATCTCAGCTCTGATCGTGTCTATAATAAAAAACTTGGGAAGTTTCTTAAATAATCTATCAAGTTTTTTATGAACATAGGCTGGTTGAGGTACTGTACATGGAATATATGTGAGTAGTGCAGTAAGTCTACTGTATTATGTGCCACTTGTGCAGGGGGTGGGAGACTAGGGTCCCACCTTGCTCAGGGGCCCACCGGGGAATTCTCCTGTACCCCTGCGGGCCAGTCAGAGTCTGGGCAGAGGTACTGTACATGGGCAAAGAGCACACCTTCACTGGTAACAAGTGAACTAGTAAACTTAAAGCTGAGGCACCTACATAAAACAACTACATAAAACAAACAGAATTAGCACATGCACACACCGGCCCTTTAAGAGGAAGAGAGCAAGTGCAAATGCACCCTATGGAACAGACCCGGAGGCCTTTACACTGGAGTTCAGAGTGCTGGCTACCAGGACCACTGCAGCTGCAGGAGGAGAACAAGCGGGAGCGAACCACTGGGACACCAGGAAAGACAGCAGAATGAGTAGCGCAGTGCCCCTGGTCACAAGGATGAGCTGGACAGCCAGCGCAACAGTAAAATAGTTCCTCAGGGGTGGAACCTATTTATTTTTACATAGGTTTACCTGTAGGAAACATAGGAAGACAATGTAATCTCCATGTAGGTGTTAACCATGGTTAGATTCAAACACAGAACCCCAGAGATCCAAGACAACAGCACTAGTCATCATGCTACCATGCTGCCCATAGGGCATAGGGCATAGGAGTCTGTCCCCAACTTTCCAACTTTTATACTGCTTATATTGTTAGACACAAACACATGATAGCAATGGTACCTTTGTTGTTCTTGTCAGATTCTGTAAAGCTGCATTTTTGCTGGAAGTTCCATGGCCCCTCGGCGCTTTGCGAGCTACCTCCTCCACAGTATATTGTCTGTATTGATCTGATGTCACCCTCCCCTGGTGCCGAGATTATCCTTTACTGCTGGGCCCAGGCATGCGCACTAGGCTAATCACTTAGGGCATCGGGTTTGTTTATTGCACTCTCATTTTTATATCTTTATAACCTCATTTTTGCAGCTTTACGGTGTCCAACAGCGCAACATAAGCAGTAGTGTTGATCGCGAATAATTCTAATCACAAATTTTTATTGCGATTATAGTCACTTCGAGAATTCGCGAAAATCTAGAATATAGTGCTATATATTTGTAATCATGAATATTCTATTATTTTTTTTTTTGTCATCAGTACTGCTGCTTCTTGCTTGTGGGCCAATGAGAAGTCTGCAATGTCTTTGTCTAGCAACAAATAGATAAGTTGCCTACCCCATACTATCTAGGAAACTCCTCAGCAGCCGTTTTCTGCAGTTTTTTGCAGTTCTGAGAGAGACATCAGTGTCATTGCTGTGCTCTTTGCTTTCCTGTCACATTACATTAGATAGTTAGTTAGTTAGTTAGCTTATATATATATAATGCAGAAAGTTAGTGGGAGATAATCAGTGTAGGTTAGATAGTGGTATAGTGTAGCTAATTGGTTTCAGTGCAGGGTGTTAGGTAGTGTGATAGGAATTACTGTGCTGTGATAGGGATTAGTTTCTCTGTTAGACACAGTGCTAGTAATATCTACTCAGACCTGATAAAATGTGAAGTTGCACGTATTACGCAAAAAAAGGTACATTATTAGTGGCGAAATGCGCAAAAATAATGACTGGAGATCGCGAATTCTAAAAGTTGCAAATTTATTGCGAATATTATGCAAAAAATTTGAGAAATATCGCAAAAAACAATATTGCCTATGCCGCTCATCACTAATAAGCAGTATAAAACTTGGAAAGTTGGTGACAGACTCCTTTGAAAGCAGAGGTGGAGAACCTCTTGGCTGCAGAGGGCCATTTGGATATTTGTAACCTCATTCTCAACTTAAAAATTTGACTTCTATATTTGGTCAAGCATATATCGTAACTGACTTAGGGGTAAGTTACAAAAATTGCGCTTCAATTAAAAAAAATATAGAGCGCTGTATTTTTGCAGCACAAAATGGCGCCTGCACTATATATATTACATATAGTACATGCCCCATTTTGACCAAACATAGCAGTATAATTTTTAAGTTTAGAATGTTTTTTATTTAGTTCTTTATTTGGTATTAATGGCAGCCAAGCTAAACCAAGGGGGTTCCAGAGAGGGGCTCACCAAGCTTTTACTCTCCCTACCACTGTCCCTGCCTCTTTCTTCACAACTGTCACTGTCTTTGTCCCTTTCTCAGTCTCAGATCTGCCACCCCACCTCTCTTAGCCTCCTATCAGACCTCCCAGCCTACATCAGCCTCAGATCAGGCCCCATCAGACCCACCAGCCTGAAATCGGTCCCCCATCAGACCCCCCAGCTTCAGACCCTCATCAGACCCCCCAGCCTCAGATCAGACCCCCCAGTATCAGATCAGACCCCCATCCATAATGGAAGCGGCCATTAGCATTTTCACTTTATGCTCTGGCAGGGAGCAGGGGCCGGAGGTTCCCCACCCCTGCTTTAAAGGTATAGTTGCACAGTTATATTAGAATGATACAAATCTAAGTGCAGAATCCATATCAAATTTCCATGCGTTTTCCACTGTTATTTTTATATGGTTTTACGTTAGAACAGGCCATGTTCGCCATGCAGATGAGCTCCTAGCTTAAGGCAGCGACTGAGCTGTCTCTGAGGAGGCGGCAGTTGACAGTTGGTATCAGGACCTTTGGCTCCTATCCCTGCCATTCATGGACCACTAGACTTGAAACCTTTGCGGCTGTTGAATGGCATGAATAGCAATGACACTTGCAGTGTCCCACTTTGTATCAGTAGTGCAGCCTTGTATACATGTGGGTATTTGCAGAATGTCATTTTATAATATGTATGTATATAACTATAATTACTTCTAACAGGCTGGTGCTCTTTTGCATGTAGGCGCCTAGGTGGTACTGGCACCATTTATATATGTAGAACAGGATGATAAGTAAGTTAGTGTGCAGAGAGCAAAGTCAATCGAGACCTAAGGAAAGGGGCAGCATCAGTTTAGTAGACAGCCAAGGAACGCTACCTCCAGAGTCAGACACAAAAGTCAGACGCCTCAGTCAGAGTCAGACAAAAAGAGCCGGCAAACCAAAGCTAGGGCTGGACTTGCCAAAGCCAAGTGTTAGCCTCAAGAGAGGAATAATAGAAACCCAGTGTGTTGAGAGAGTATAAAGAGAGACTAGTGGAAACAAGAGTGTTATCTCAGCCTATAGACTCCATTAGCACCCTATGGAAGACAGGAGTAAGCCTATGGTGCCTGTTCACACTCTACAGTGAAGTACAAGCTGTATTTGAAGCCGCATTCCTCTATGGAAAGTGTGGATTGTGAGTAAGCCAGGAAGACATAATATATATATATATACCAGCCGTGTGAAGTGGAGAAATGTATTGATGTACACCTGGAAGATAGACAGTCAGCCAGAAGTTACCACAGCCTGAGTGTGACCAGAGTCAATACCTCACCAAGAGCCTGTTAGTAGGGTTACAGATACAACAAGAGCCTTGCATTGCAATAATCTGTAAATCTACTTCAAGGTAAGTGATTCTCAGTAAATGTTCCATTTATTTTACACCTCATTTGCACCCAAGAATGCTGGTGTCACAAACCTCAAGGACCCTTCCTTCCCTGCACCTAAAACCCATACCACAAAGGGCACTGTGGTCCTCAACCAACATCTGGCAGGAGATCCCTCAACAACAGAGTGTGTCCCAAAGGAATCTGGTGCCTTCCTTCCCATCACTGCACTCTGGCCCAGGAAGCTGCAGAAACGTAAATAGCAATTACTACACCCATCAGGCCACCACACTCACACATTGCCCTTGCAGTCCTGGTTGCTGCTCATCACAGCCTCCTGTGCCAGGTCTTAGGCATCTCAATCGTACCACCTGATACTAGGCACAGGAGGTTGCAATGTCAGGATGCAGGCAACTCGGGTAGCAGGCAAGAAAAGGTCTATGGACTGAATCACAGATTGCAGTGTGGAGTGGAGGTTAGGAGAATACTTTTTTAGTTTTTGATTTGTTTTTGTTTTTTACATTTGTTTTCACTACTGGGGTAATTATGGGAGGTCATTATAGATACAGTAAGCACTGGAGGGACATTATGAATACTTAATACAATACAGGGGGGAATAATATCTATTGTAAGGACTACAAGGGGCCATTAAAACTACTGGGGGCACTAGAGGGGGCATTATAATTACTGAGAACACTAAAGGGGGGTTATTATAATTATTGTAGGTAATACTGGTGGTCATTATAACTACTAGGGGCAACATGGGGGCATTATAAGTATGAGGCATTTTAACTGCTAAAGGCACTACAGGGGCCCATTATAACTATGTGGGGCAATATAACTACCGAGGGAACTATAGTAGGGTGTTATAATTAGTGGGGGCACCAAAGGGGTTATTATAAATACTGATGGCCCTTTAGGAAGAATTATGACTACTGGGCGAACTACAGGGGGCTGTATAACTAGAGGGAGCATTTTAACTACTGGGGGCACCATAAGGGGAATTATAATTACCTGAGGCACTATAGAGGGAATTTTAACTACTAGGGCACTATAATGGGCATCATAACTACTGGGGGCCCTATTGGGTGCATCATAACTACTGGGGCACTATAATGGGCATCATAACTACTGGGGGCACTATTGGGGGCATCATAACTACTGGGGACACCATGGGGGAATTATAATTACTGGGGGCGCTATAGGGGCATTTTAACTATTGGGGGTTCTATTGGGGGCATCATAACTATGTGGGGCACAATGTGGTACAATAAAACCACTGGGCGCCTTGGGTGGCGTTAGAACTACTGGGGTCACTATACAGGTTTCTTTTTGTTTTCTGCGTTGTAGATGATCAGTAAATATGAAATGATCCCTTTATAAGAGGAGTGAAAGCAGATCTTTGTGTGGAAGACATGCCAAAATCCTTATATCAATGATCAGAGTAATCGGTATGTCCCTTGCAAGACAGATCCTCCAAATATTTCCAGAAGGTATTAAGTCCTCTTATATGAATCCAATGTTTTAAGATACAGTTTGCCATCCAGGCCACTGGCAAGAAATCATTGATACAAGTGTTGAGGATATTAGGAGCTCACAAAATGGATGCCAGCTGTCCCAATAGACAAACGACTCCCCACCCAACACAAAAAGGCCTCACTGGCTCCAGTATCCCCAATAATGAATATGTTACTAGTGCCTCCAGATAACGAGGATTGTCCCACGAAAAATATTGTACAGTTTTCAAACGGGCACCTGGGCCTGAATATTTTTGCAATTGCATGTAATTAAAAATGATTATAGCTACTGAGTTATTCAATAAAATATATCTTTATAGCACCACCTGCTGTTTGTTCTTTTCCTTATTTCTTTGTCCTGCTCACTGAGATGGCCGCACATGCTCAGTTTCATCTTTCAGCTGCCTCCTGAGATGTGATAGGGAGAGCATGAAAACGCCCCCTGAGCTGTGATAGGCAGAGCTGAGACACGCCCCCTGAGCTGCAGCAGAAAAGACACTCCCCTTGAGCTGCAGCTTGATATAAATCTAGCAGAGCAATGAATGGGGAGATCTCTGGATCCATGTGAGGTACAGGGCTGGTTCTAGCTTTGTTATAAAGAGATGGTCATTTACCATATGATGTCTGATTTCCATTTTTACATTTTTCATGGGATAACACTTTTTAGATGGATACTCCCACAGCTTAAAGTATTTATGGGTTAGGAAACCAGCGATGGGGCACTGTATCTCATTCCTGATAGTTAAATGTAACAGTATAACAGGGATAGCCCTGGAGGGCTATTCAGCCTAACTCAGGACTAAACAGTTTATGGTAATGAATTTATGGTATCCTCAGAAGAGAGGGAGGGCGGAAGAAGAGACTGCCTGCCAGTATTTGCAGCTCCGAAGTCCCCCTGTGTCTGTCTTTTGCAGTATATTCTGTTACTGCTAGGAATACTACTTTATGGAGACACAGATGCATGCTCAGTCCTCCCACGTGGTGAAGGAGTTGTAGTTTTGCAACAGGCACAGAGCCACAGGTTGGGGATCTCTAAGGAAATGATCACACATCACTTTTTTTTTTTCATGTGCATTTTGGTGTGTATTCAATCTTGCCAGGGGCCATTAAAACTACTGGGGGCACTAGAGGGGACATTATAACTACTAAGAACACTACAGGGGGTCATCATAATTATTGGGGGTAATATAGGTCGGAGATCACTGGTATAATGGAAATGATCACACAGCCCTTTTTTTCATGTGCATTTTGGTGTGTATTCAGTGTTGCGAGGGCCATTAAAACAACTGGGGGCACAGAAGAGAAGGAGGCCATGAGAAGAGAATGTCTCGTTATAGCTTCGAAGTCCCTGTGTCTGTCTTTTGCAGTACATTCAGCTACTGCTAGGAATGCTACCTTATGGAGATGCTGATGCACGGTCAGTCTTCACACGGTCAGTTTTGCAACATACGCAGAGCCACAGGTCAGAGATCACTGGTATACTGTAAAGGAAATGATCACACAGCATTATTTTTCATGTGCATTTTGGTGTGTATTCAATGTTGCCAACCAGAATTTTTCTATTTTTTGGACAACATATTCCAAAATCACAGACAGACAACATTTTTTACGAACAAATTGGAAAACCATAATGAACGAAGTACATGCAATACATGTCTATAACTCAATATACTGAAAAGAACCCATTATCAGAAAATGATAATTACCACCAAAATAATCTAGTCAAGCACCACCAGCCTAAAAAAAAAATCACAGACAGGTCTATTTTTTTCATAGACACAGAAAAAACTCAGCTATTTTAACTGACTGTCCAGAAATTTCTGGACGGTTGGCAACCCTGTGTGTATTATGCACTGAAATAGAAGCGAAATATGCGGACAAATAGTGTCCAATTGATATCAATGTCAAATACGCGTCACAGTTCATACGAAGCTATGCAGCGGATTTCTAATGCATATTGTGTAATAATAAAAGAAGAGACATTTTGAACTGGTGTGACCATGCAATACATAGTGTGTTTTCCATTTCATATGCCATATGCTACCCGCTGTAAGTATAGCAGCATAGGGGAAAAATAATAATCAAAGATATGCAAACGCTCAGGGAGAGCTCATTTAGATCAACTGTTTGAACATCACACGGACTGAACAAGGACACCTTAAAGGCTATATACTGTACTTCTTTGGGGGCAATTTTTTAAAAGTATTGCATGGTACTTATTTTGGGCTAAAAATATATATATTTTTTTAATTAGTTTTTATTAAAAATAGGAAGTCCTTTTTTCTGAACGGAGCTGACATGTTCTAGAAGCATGCTTTGGATTTTCTGCCTCTACCGTCATTTGAGGAGTAGACAGGCTCCTTATCTCTGTTCTCTGACATTATAAACACTCATTATAGCTCAGTTCTTTTCTTACCGAGAAGAATGTGGCTTAAAAAAGAGTTTATGGCCTCTTAGTAGTTTAGAGATAAGGTTTATTAGATGACCAAAGTGAAAGTAAAAGTACCAGTCATACAGCTAAAAAAACAGTTAAGGCTACTTTCACATTAGTGTTTTTTGCGGATCCGTCATGGATCTGCAAAAATGCTTCAGTTACAAAAATACAACAGCCTTATCCGTCATGAACCGATCCGGTTGTATTATGTCTTCTATAGCCATGACGGATCCGTCATGAACACCATTGAAAGTCAACGGGGGACGGATCAGTTTTCTATTGTGTCAGAGAAAAGGGATCCGTCCCCATTGACTTACATTGTGTGCCAGGATCCGTCTTGCTTCGCACCACATCGCGGACAGAAAAACGCTGCAAGCAACGTTTTACTGTCCGCAATGGGGACACAACCAAACGGAACGGAATGGATTTTGGTGCACTCCGTCTTGTTCAGTTCAGTTTTGTCCCCATTGACAATGAATAGGGACAAAACGGAAGCGTTTTCGTCTGCTATTGAGATCCTATGACAGATCTCAATAGTGGAATTAAAAAAACGCAGACGTGAAAGTAGCCTAACACTTTATGACAGAACAGCTCAAAATTTTTAATAAAGATCTATTGAAAAAAATGATTTTTAGCTAAAAATGAGTAACAGGCAATCATTAAAAAAATGCCTCCGAAATTGCCCTTAAAGTCAGTGACTACTGTACATGTGATTTTCCATTTGGACCACTGACCCGTGCAAAGAAAAGTGAAGGTGCACAATTTTGGTCTGATTTTCCTGCTAGACTGCCCCATTTAATTAAAAAAGGTCTATAAAAAAGAAGAGCACAAAGACACCATCCATTTGATCTGCGTTTTCCATGGATTGTTGCTAGCAAACGTGTGGACATTGTAAATTTTTTTTTTTTTTTTTTTTTTTACAGACGTGACATACTGACACACAGAGCGAGAATCAGGTGAGTATTTTTTTTTTTTTCTTCATCCGCACTACTGGGGGCCTTTGAAGGCAAAATCAAAACTACAGGGGGCACTGCTAGGGGGCAATACAGGGGCTCAGTATAACTACTGGTGAGACTAAAGGGGACTTTATAAATACAAGGGCCATGACAGGATATAGGGTTATAGGTAAATATGGGCAGTGTAACTACTGGGGTACACCAAAGGGCAGTGTAAGTACTGGAGCCACTATGGGAATATTGTAAATATCAGGGGCACTATAGGGGGCCATATAACTACTGGGGCACTATAGGGGACTTTAAAACTATGGAGGGCACTGCAGGGTGCATTTTAATATTGGGGCAATAGATGGGGCATTATAACTACTACATAGGTGACTATAAGGAGCATTATAGCTACTGAGGGCATTATAGAGGGTATTATACTGTAACTACTGGGGTACACCAAAGGGCATTATAAGTACTGGAGCCACTATGGGGGTATTGTAAATATCAGGGGCACTATAGAGGGCCTTATAACTACTGGGGCACTATAGGGGACTTTAAAACTATGGAGGACACTACAGGGTGCATTTTAATATTGGGGCAATATAGGGTCATTATAACTACTACATAGGTGACTATAAGGAGCATTATAGCTACTGGGGGCATTATAGGGGTATTATACTGTAATACTGGGAACTCTAATGGATAATATATTTGGGCACTACAGGAGACATTTTAGATAAAGGGGCAACTTCAGATGTCATTATAAATTAAGGGAGGCAATACAGGGGGCAGTCAACAAGGGAGCATTGTGACCACTGGGGCTACTGCAGGAGGTATTATAAATACTTTGCACTATAGGGGACATTACTTGGGCACTATAGAGGGGCATTGAAACTACTGGGATCACTATAGGGGGTATTATAATTACTGGGGAACTATATGGGGCATTATAACTACTGGGTGCACTATGGATGACGTACTGATGCAAGAAAAAAAGGAAAAGGGAACACAGTCAAAGTGATGCAGCAGGGACGGAAAATAGTACAGGACATGGACAAAGTTTTACATCTTTTGTCTGAATACTCCCTAAGTCAAATCGAACTAAGCGGTGAGTATCCCAGCAGCAGGCAGCGCTGGCTTTCTGGCTAAAAAACCTTGCAGAATGTAGGGCAGTAATTAAACAGAAGGCTAAAATGCTGTATTTATAGGCAAGAGATGAATGCAAAGGTTATAGCGACAACGTGGATGAACACGTTGACAACCCCATTGTCCTGTCACTTCTGTAAATGGGCTATTGTCACCATTATGTCACACTGAATAGCAGGGATGTTGGAGTGCATAAAAGCAGGGGCAGCCGCATGAGATCCTTTTGTCTGACGAACAGCGAAATCTTGATTCTAGGGAGTAGAGTTTCCATGTTTCTTTTTTTTCTTGCTTTTTTTAAATTTTACATCTTTAGGAGCATCACGTTTGTGTTATTAGGTTATAAGTAAAGAACTAGGAAAGCTGTCTCTAAATTGGAGAAGTCCAAAATGATTGAGTACACAGGAGCAATTACAATTAGTAAGAGGCTCCAGTAAGAGATAGGCATGGGAAAAACCTGTGACTACCCAACCATACAGGATTAACTTCTTAGAGGTGGGCTCCTCCAGACTCTTCGAAGCTAAAAGGGGCTGTCCCAAGATACATATTCCCTATCTACAGAATAGGAGATAAGCATCTGTTCTGTGAGCATCTGACTGCTGGAACCCATGATGATCACAAGAAAAGAGGTGCCATGAGCACGTATGAATGGGTGCTGCCGCTCCATGTATTTTCTACAGGATTGTCGGAAACAGCTATACAAGAAGAGTTATAAATATATATATATATATATATATATATATTTTTTTTTTTAGAAAATGCCCAGGTTATACCAGCATGGTCCATATCACTAAATACGAGAAGCTGTATAACTTATAGAAGCTGTAAATATATAATTATATACAGTAGATGCTCAGGTTATACCAGTATGGTCCATATCACTATATACAAGAAGATGTATAACTTATACCAGCTGTACATATATAATTATATACAGGAGATACCCAGGTTATACCAGCATGCTCCATATCACTATATACAAGAAGATGTATAACTTATACCAGCTGTACATATATAATTATATACAGGAGATACCCAGGTTATACCAGCTGTACATATCTAATTATATACAGGAGATACCCAGGTTATACCAGCATGCTCCATATCACTATATACAAGAAGATGTATAACTTATACCAGCTGTACATATATAATTATATACAGGAGATACCCAGGTTATACCAGCTGTACATATCTAATTATATACAGGAGATACCCAGGTTATACCAGCATGCTCCATATCACTATATACAAGAAGATGTATAACTTATACCAGCTGTACATATATTATTATATACAGGAGATGCCCAGGTTATACCAACATGCCCCATATTAATATATACAAGAAGATATATAACTTATACCAGCTGTACATATTTTGGCAATGTGAATAACAAGGGGTGTTGTTTGCACCAGGAGCGTGTCACCAAGGGGCCTGGCCTTGGTGAAGTAAAGGCCCTAGTCTAGAGATGGGTGGCCACTAAGTTAGTTGGTGGTCACCAAGATAACTAGCTTAGCTGGCTCCAGCTAGTCCAGGGCGGGCTTTTACTGGGAACAGGCAATGTGCTGGGTGGGTGCCTGTTCCCCATGCTCCAGTCCGGGGTTTTTGACAACGCCCATGTCCAAGGATGCTATTTAATCCTCTTGTTGGACATGGGTGGGGTCCCACTCTGGAGAGAGTTTTGGAGACAGAGTTTGGCAGAGGCTCTGTGTGAGTGGTCTCGGCCAAGTTGGCTGAGGGGCCACGGGGCTAGGCGATAGCCTGAACTTTGGGGACACAGTGACGCCTGCAGGTACAAGGGTCACAAGGCCAGAGTCGGGAAGACTACTGGGCCACACTCCCCAAAGGCACTGGACTTGCTACAGTCGGGAGGCTGCTGGACTGCACGGGTGAAAAAGCCGCATGTTGGTACCGTGTGTGAACGATGTTTGTTCAGTGAGGTAGGATTATCCCTGTTTAGTTAGAGCCCAGACGGGCAAGGTGTTTTATTTTGTGTTTTGTCATCTCTGCTATGCCGTGTTCCACAATAAAAGCAATGCTTGGCCCCTAAAGCTGCGGTGGACGACAATCTTTGTGCAAATGATCCCCGAGACCAGAGCAAACCCCCCACAATATATATATACACGAGATACCCAGGGTATACCAGCATGGTCCATAGCCTTATATATAAGATGTATAACTTATACCAGCTGTACATATATAATTATATACAGGAGATACTCAGGTTATACCAGTATGGTCCATATCACTATATACAAGAAGATGTATAACTTATACCAGCTGTACATATATAATTATATGCAGGAGATACCCAGGTTATACCAGCATGGTCCATATCACTATATACAAGAAGATGTATAACTTATACCAGCTGTACATATATAATTATATACAGGAGATACCCAGGTTATACCAGCATGGTCCATATCACTATATACAAGAAGATGTATAACTTATACCAGCTGTACATATATAATTATATACTGGAGATACCCAGGTTATACCAGCTTGCTCCATATCACTGTATACAAGAAGATGTATAACTTATACCAGCTGTACATATATAATTATATACATGAGATACCCAGGTTATACCAGCTGTACATACATAATTATATACAGGAGATACCCAGGTTATACCAGCATGCTCCATATCACTATATACAAGAAGATGTATAACTTATACCAGCTGTACATATATAATTATATACATGAGATACCCAGGTTATACCAGCATGCTCCATATCACTGTATACAAGAAGATATATAACTTATACCAGCTGTACATATATAATTATATACAGGAGATGCCCAGGTTATACCAGCATGGTCCATATCACTATATACAGGAAGATGTATAACTTATACCAGCTGTATATATATAATTATATGCAGGAGATGCCCAGGTTATACCAGCATGGTCCATATCACTATATACAAGAAGATGTATAACTTATACCAGCTGTACATATATAATTATATGCAGGAGATGCCCAGGTTATACAAGCATGGTCCATATCACTATATACAAGAAGATGTATAACTTATACCAGCTGTACATATATAATTATATACAGGAGATGCCCAGGTTATACCAGTATGGTCCATATCACTATATACAAGAAGATGTATAACTTATACCAGCTGTACATATATAATTATATACAGGAGATACCCAGGTTATACCAGCTTGCTCCATATCACTGTATACAAGAAGATGTATAACTTATACCAGCTGTACATATATAATTATATACAGGAGATACCCAGGTTATACCAGCTGTACATATATAATTATATACAGGAGATACCCAGGTTATACCAGCATGGTCTATATCACTATATACAAGAAGATGTATAACTTCTACCAGCTGTAGATATATTTTTATATACAGGAGATGCCCAGGTTATACCAGCATGCTCCATATCACTATATACAAGAAGATGTATAACTTATACCAGCCTGGGTTCAGCAATAGTGGAACTTTGCAGTGTATTATACATGACCTCCAAATAAGCTGACCTCTTATCATTTGGTCAGTGATGGATCCCAGTTGTATCTTATTGGCAAGCGTGTGTTCCATGTAAATTTAGCAATCTTGCACATTTCATCTCGCCGGCTGGCATTTATTTCACGTGGCGCGAAAAAGTTAATATTTGCAAACAGATCGAGCTGCAGTTTGTTTTGGTTGTTAAGGGTGGCTGATGTGGCGCCTTCCTGCTTTCATCGAGGGGATGGAAATTACTGCTGCTCGGATTATTGGACTCCTGGGTAGACATTATCCACAAGCAAGGAACTGGCACTCCTTTGTACTGCAATTATATCAGGCTTATTCGCCACTCATAGGAGAAGTGAAGCGCGTTTCGGCACATGCAAGTGCCTTTATCAAACAATGTGAGCTGCTCACATTGTTTGATAAAGGCACTTGCATGTACCGAAACGCGCGTCACTTCTCCCATGAGTGGCGAATAAACCTGATATAATTGCAGTACAAAGGAGTGCCGGTTCCTTCCTTCATTCAAGCATCCGGAGTGACGTCCGCTAACCGCGCACCCACACCTTCACGCAGTGCCGCCCGACCATCCGTAACCCCCATTATCCACAAGCTAAAGGGAAATATTCTAAATCAAAGCATGTTCTACAATAAATGAAGCAAAAATGCTAGAAGTACAGATGATGTATGTGATGGAAAACTCCCTGCAGTCCGCCGACACTGGTTTATCAGCGGGTTGTAAATGAAGAATCATCATAAGAATCTCCTGGTAATGCTCGTAGGTGGAGGGCATGGTACTTTCCATTAAGTTGGGCCCTATCACTATGTTCTTGATGCTCTCTCTTCTTAGCTTGTCAGGTAGTCATTTGTTTTGATCCTCACTATCGGGCCCTTACTTCTCTATGTTCTCCACTTGTCATCAATATTGAAATCCCAGAAAACCCCTTTAATGTTTTTTTTTTTTCTATTTTACAATGCCCTCTCCTCCCAGCCTAATTTCAAAAAAATATCGGAGAACCCTTTTAAATCTGCCTACACATGAAGGGTGTAAATTAAATCTTGGTATATTTTGTAGATTTCTTTAATTGTATTTAAGAGGAGAATCGTTAGGAAGAGTTTTCTGTGTTTTCTGTGTTTTACCTCGTGGCATTGATTTACTATGGCAAATCAAAGAGCACAAATCTCACTCCAGAGAAGGAAATCTAATATTCGGATTAATGGGTCTTGTCGATACCACTACAGAAACAACATTCACTACTGAATATTGGGTTTCATAAAAGAGCTTTCACCATTGCTCAGGGTCTAAGCATTAAGCTCCTTTTGGTCTCAATACTCTGATAGGGTGGTCCTTGTTTCTGCATCCTGTACTAGGCTTGGTTTCTGAACCCATGGTTTCTGCCAATCTACCATAATGCCTATAAGCTGCATGCTCTGACCACAGCTTGCCTACCTTTTGTAACACCCCAGAGTGGTGTTACCACTCCTGCACCTTGCTACTATCTGTAATGGTCTAACCTGTTTGTCATCTTATGTATTCTGTTCCAGGTCCTCCACAGTGTGCATTCATAATCATGTTATGTAACTGTTTATTGCATGTATTGTGCCTGGTTCACCAGCAGGTGGCAGCGTAAATGGCAGAGCTATCCTTAGAGAGAATTGAACTTACCATTCCATTCTCCCCCTTTGGGCAAAAGTGGGCCAGTCCTGATTGCTACCAGAAGGAGGTGGGGCAGGTCTAGTTTGTTCTGGTTGAGACTTCATGTGGGAGCTGCCAGGATTCTAACCTACTTTTTGGCTGAACATAAGTCCGACTACAAGAGTGAAGTGCAGCAAAAATAAGGAATCAAAGTTACTTAGCTAGCCTGTCAGTACAGCAGAGAGAAAGAGATAAAGCAGAGGTGAGTTTGCCTGCCAGTTCATGCTAAAGCCTGCTGGAACCAAGGCAAAACCTGAAACTGTCTGGAGAAACATTTATTCAAGTAAATCTGCCATTGAACATCATCTCAAGGTCTGGACTTAAGTTATATCTTTAAATCAATCAATTATTCCCCCTATTTATTGCTTCGGAGCCAAAGCCTGGGGTCCAGTGGTATCCAGGTGGGAGCACCGTGACACACATAAAGAGACATTTTAGGCCGCAACATATCACTCGGCATTTTCTACACCTGGGATACGACATAGAGGGCCCTGGGGCCCGGTCGCACGTTGCAATTTGAAAACATATTCCACCTGATCTGACTTCTGACCGATCACTGCCTGCTGCATTGTTTATATCCCAAATCGGTGTGCCCTGTTTATTTTCACATCACTCACTGCTAACAGAGACTACTCCAGATGTAATAATCAGGGTAACTTTGTCAATAAAGCCCATAATGCCTCAAGGAGAGGTTCTATGGTGAAGACATCACAAATGTTCCCTGTTTTAGCCCTAAATTATCTCCGTTAGTGACCTAGAGTACTCAATCCACATCTTACATCTTCTCCCAACAAATAACACCAGCAAAGGAATAAAATAAGACGTGAACAGAGCCACATTGACATATCAAATATATTTGTCTCATCCAGTGCAACTTATGGCTTGCATCACACTCAGGTTTTTAGAGTGCCACGAGGCAACCATAACTAATATAGTGTCTCTTCACAACCACTCCGGAGTAAAAATTGGTCATGGTGGAACAAAATGGTCACTTTCTCGTTTGCAATATATGCTGCTTCATCTGAGAGGACTAAGTTAGTCCTACCAACCCTCAAAAACATGGAGTTAAGCCTCCACAGAGACTATGAAACTATTAGTTCCAAGAATAAAGGTCCCTACATCACGGTTCCAAGCGAGACACTTGCTTATGATTCCGACAGGCAAAAACTGTGTCATTCACTGTGTTGCTGTCTCCCTGGAAGGTGGGCAAGCTTCCAGTACATACATATGGCTAGCACTGCTCTGCAGAGTGGTTCTGCAGATCATTACTGCCTGGACTGGAAGGCCATCATGTCCTACTAGAACCTCTGTGTTCAACCAGTCCTGCAAAAGTCCTAGTAGCACAAGAAGAGGGCAAGCTGCCCTTGACTATAGAGCCGCTATGACTCTTAATTATGCTTATCCGGCTGGCAATTTTCCTTCTAAGCCTTTTTGGCTAATGAGCAGGGCAGCTAGGGGCTTCTGTACTGTGTCCTCTAAGACAGGCAAAACAGGACCACTTCACCCTAATAGTTACCCATGTAGCTAGATAGAAGGGTTACATAGCACCTACACCTATCACAGTGGAGGTTATCATCTACATCCTAGGGGATCTTGGGCACTGAATGGGGTTAATGTCAATATTCCTAGTAGTTTTGGGGGAAATAAATGGTTATTGTCAGCAATCCATATAGAGCAGTTAGTGGGTTACTTTTTGTATGATTGCTGGTCTAAGGCATTGAAGGGTATCAATATACATGTGGTCTAGGCCAGTGAGGGGGTAAATTCAAGTATCCCTGGTGATCCGGGGCAAATAAGAGGTTAATGTAAGGATACTTGGTGGTCTAGGGGAGTCAAATAATTACATTTATGATCTGGGGGGGGGGGGGGCAGACCTTCAGTGAATACTGCTAGTCTGCATACCTGGGGCCCACTGGTGGTTCTCCTCTTCAGGCTCCATCATTATATGGCTGTTTCCTTCCTGCATGGATCATAGAGATGAAAGGAGGGGACAGGTGCAAGGATACCTACCTATCTGACAGTTATGAAATATCCTAACGACATACCATACATGTCCAGATAAGAAAACCCCTTTAAAGACCCCTTCCTTGCTTTACTATAGTTTTTTTTTTTTTTAATGAATTCCAGTTATGTCCATGGTACTTGACATATAATTTGATGTCCTCCTTCATTGATTAAAGAGGTTGTCCAGCCAGTGGAAAAAAATAAAAAAATTGAGAATGGCTTAAAAAACAAACAAAGAAAAAGTATTAGTTCACCAATCTCTCTCGCTCCCATTCCAATATTGCCCAGATCCTCAAAGATCTCTACTTCCTGGTCCCTCCAGACACGGCAATGTGACCATTCAGCCAGTGATTCGCTGAGCAGACATTTTTCTTGGGTCAAGAGGCACCAAGAAGAAGATTCCAGTGGAATACTTTAGCATCGGCGGGTGATCAGTATGGTGAGCATAGGGTCACTGAGTTTTGATAAAACTTCTGATACTTCTTAGAGAGATATCAAAAGTTTTGATTGGTGGGGTTGTGATGGCTGAAACTCCCACCCAGTGCGAGAACACGCGAGAGAGATAAAAACGCTAACATATGGCGCTTCCTCTTCTCACTGGGCTGATGGGCTCAACAGAAGTCTACGGGGCAGTCTCGATTCCATAATTTGCAGTAAGGAAGAGACTAGAGAGTGAGCAATATGTGAGTGCTTCACTTTACTTATTCTAGCGATCGATAGGGTTCTCAGCAGTCAGACCTATGGTGTGTCTCTATGACATATCAAAAGCTTTACCTAAACTGGACATTTAAAGCTTTGCACAGTTAGTATATTTCATGATGTTTCGCATTAGATGACTGATGCCTTCAAAACACCCATCTATCTACCGTACTACCCACAACTGCAAATCCTAAGGATACAGTTTGTATTCTGAAAGCCAGCAGAAGCAGAGTCTCACTTACCATGCATGGCTCATTAAAGACTTGCCGAAGGCCAGCGGGAGTAATAATATTACAATCATCTGTGTATGTGGCATTCTCTGTCCTATCAATTCCAGCACAAGTGCCCCCTTGACGACAATATATGAAAAATTCTAAGTGGATGCCAGAAAAATGACCTGTTTCTAGTTTTCGGATGGGCCGCACGTTGCGAAAGACTACAAATAAATGAAAGCTTTTTTTGCTCTCCGGCTTCCAGCTGAGCTCACCGAATGGGAAGGCATATGACAGAAGATGAACAAGTTGTGGGTGCGTGTCACCAAAATACATGAGCAAACAAACAATGTCACCTTGCAGGAAGATGAAGTAAAAAACCGGCTGTGCATACAGAGCAAATGGGTTATATGAAAATGTCCTAAAGGGGCTTCCTGAAATATTGACCCCATGGAGGAGAGCATTTTGATGATTATGGGCAAAAGCTGGAACAACGCCAAATCAACAGGCGTAAATGCTATGAGGACCTTGCATGTCAAAGACCAACAGAAGCAAAGAGCAGCATTTTCTTAGATTCCCAGTATAGAGTAAGACTCAGTTGAGTTGACTTAAAAGGTTGGAACCTACTCTTATATATGCTGGCCATGAAGGTGTTCAGCCAGGGTCAGAAAACGTACCAGAAACAAGAAGATCTCTCAGTGGGTCAATGTACTGAAAAAAGGGGTGGTAAAGGTCCAACAGAAGGAAAGTTTGTTATGTGTCTGCAACGACCACGACAAAGATCACATTACTTCATGTATAAGAATATTACAGGATACAAACTTCAATGTGAATATTCCTAAATAAAATGATAAAAAGTAAATTTATTCTTGTCAGTGTCTCACCTAATATTTTACAAACTGAAGCAGAGATGTCTCATGCACATGAACGTACGGTATGTCTACGATAATACTGCCTCCTATGTACAATAATATAAATACTATAATAATGCCTCCTATGTACAAGAATATACCTACTATAATACTGCCTCCTATGTACAAGAATATAACTACTATAATACTGTCCCTATGTACAAGAATATAACTACTATAATACTGCTCCTATGTACAAGAATATAACTACTATAATACTGCTCCTATGTACAAGAATATAACTACTATAATACTGCTCCTATGTACAATAATATAACTACTATAATACTGCTCCTATGTACAAGAATATAACAAGTATAATACTGTTCCTATGTACAAAAATTTAACTACTATAATACTGCCTCCTATGTACAAGACTATAACTACTATAATACTGCTCCTATGTACAAGAATAGAACTACTATAGTACTGCTCCTATGTACAAGAATATAAATACTATAATACTGCCTCCTATGTACAAGAATATAACTACTATAATACTGCCTCCTATGTACAAGACTATAACTACTATAATACTGCTCCTATGTACAAGAATATAACTACTATAATACTGCTCCTATGTACAAGAATATAACTACTATAACACTGCTCCTATGTACAAGAATATAAATACTATAATACTGCCTCCTATGTACAAGAATATAACTACTATAATAATGCTCCTATGTACAAGAATATAACTACTATAATACTGCTCCTATGAACAAGAATATAACTACTATAATACTGCTCCTATGAACAAGAATATAACTACTATAATACTGCCTCCTATATACAGGAGTATAACTGCTATAATACTGCCCCTATGTACAAGAATATAACTACTATAATACTGCTCATATGTACAAGAATATAACTACTATAATACTGCCCCTATGTACAAAAATATAACTACTATAATACTGCCTCCTATATACATGAATATAACTGCTATAATACTGCTCCTATGTACAATAATATAACTACTATAATACTGCTGCTATGTACAAGAATATAACTACTATAATACTGCTCCTATGTACAAGAATATAACTACTATAATACTTCTCCTATGTACAAGAATATAACTACTATAATACTGCTCCTATGTGCAAGAATATAACTACTATAATAGTGCTCCTATATACAAGAATATAACTACTATAATACTGTTCCTATGTGCAAGAATATAACTACTATAATACTGCTCCTATATACAAGAATATACCTACTATAATACTGCTCCTATGTACAAGAATATAACTACTATAATACTGCCCCTATGTACAAGAATATAACTACTATAATACTGCTCCTATGTACAAGAATATAACTACTATAATAATGCTTCTATGTACAAGAATATAACCACTATAATACTGCCTCCTATGTACAAGAATATAACTACTATAATACTGCCTCCTATATACAGGAATATAACTGCTATAATACTGCCTCCTATGTACAAGATTATAACTACTATAATACTGCTCCTATATGTAAGAATGTGTATTAGAACAAGTAGGATACATTTTCTACCTGAAAATGGTATTGCCCTTTAATATTGGGCTCTGTAATTCTGCTGTGATCCACAATGTAAAGTCCACTCTATGATATCATAACATTTTAGATAGCCAATTATTATACAAATAAGGGGCATAATATTCTGAAAATCCAATGACTATTAAGCAGGAGATTGCCGTCCGACCAGTAATGCAGATCTGCCTGAGTAATACCGTATGCTAACAGGATTTCAGGGCTAATAAGAAGAGATTCAAACGGAGCCATAGCAGTAACATATAATAGTAATAAGTAAGCGGTATAATGCTTTGTGCTCAGCCCATGAAAAAAAAAAACTGTAAAAAAATGAATATAATACAAGTTGCAACTTTGAAGCATTTATAGTATATCAACGTTGTAACTTGTTTGTGGTCTTTAAAGGATAACTGTCATATATATATATATATTGCTAAAGTGTAGGGCAAGTGATAGGTAACATTTTTTCAATAGACTTTATTTAGCCAAAACGTTTACTTTTGGTAGAAAACTGGGGCTGAAATGGCCCTTAGCTGCACTCTGTCAAATGAGCTGTTGCTGAGGGCCATCGGTCTCCTATTAGAAAAGGGGAGATGGGCTGTGCAGGCGCTGTGCAGGCGCTGTGCTTCTGCCTCCCGTGCTTCCCTGGTGGGCACAGGCCTCTTAGGAGTTAGCATAACATCTATATTCCTACTTTCTATGCAATCTAATGCTCGGGTCCATTCACTGACCTGCGATCCCTGTGATAGTAAAACTCGTGAAGCAGCCGCCGTCTCACTGCGCACGCTGCTTCTACTTCCGGCGGCTGTTTCCTGAATTACTGTCACCAGGGAAGCACGGGGGCAGAAGCGCAGCGCCTGCACAGCCCGTCTCCCCTTTTCTAATAGGAGAAGCTCCGCTGAACAGGTGAAGATATAGGTTTGGATGGCGATTTCAAAGATCTCAACTTCAGTTCCCACAAATCCTAACCTGGGATCCACGTGGCTGGAATAGTTGGCACTTCTTCTGATTTTACTCTGACTATTAGCTTCCTCAAAAACTAGAAGTGGCAGGAGCAGAGCATGAGACCTAGCCCACTGACCCTGCATACCATACAGCTAGGGACAACACATCCTTTTCCGAGGGTGGCTGTAAGAGGCGTTTCTTACTTTGGAGGACCTGGCATTTCTGTGCAAGTACAATTTACTGAACTCACATGTAATACCTCATTCTTCCTGTGGAGGCGCTATATTGTCAGATAAACAACATGGCTGAAGACTTGGTTCTCCCAGTAGCAGGAGATCGTTTTATGTATTTTTGTTGCAGAACCCTTTAATTATCTATTTGTCTATCTATCTATCTATCTATCTATCTATCTATCTATCTATCTATCTCATATCTATCCATAATCTATCTATCTATCTATCTAATATCTATCTATCTATCTATCTATCTATCTAATATCTATCTCTGTATCTATCTATCTATCTATCTATCTCATATCTATCTATCTACCTCATATCTATCTATCTACCGATCTATCTATATATCTATCTCATATCTATCTATCTATCTCATATCTATCTATCTATCTATCTATCTATCTATCTATCTATCTGATATCTATCTCTGTATCTATCTATTATCTATCTATCTATCTATCTATCTATCACATATCTATCTATCTATCTATCTATCTATCTATCCAAATTCTACGTAGAGATGGGTTTACCTTTAGCTTTAATTCGGTTTAGGACTCCAGTTTTTCACAAAACAAATTCAATTTAATATTGGGACTTTCTAGCAAAACTCCTGACAGACCGCAATTCACAGCATAGCCACCGGGTGGCCACATATGGAAACATATAGGAAAGACATCTCATGACAGAACACCTCAGAATCTTTATATTTTATTTTTATACTGGTTATTTTGTGCCATTCATCTTGGGATACAGTACGTTAATGCTATTTAATAAGACTAGTGATGAGCTTCGAGAAATTAAATAAAAAAAAAAATTTTGTTTCATGATGAATTACTACGTCATACAGCACATTTCTTTGTAAGCACTAGGTGCAATGACATGGAGCAGCGAGTGCTCCACTTCCCATCATTGTACCCCTCAGATGCTGCTTTCATACTTGATTGTGGCATCTGATATACATAAAAGAGTGTAAACCAAAAAATTTTTATAATAATAATATTTCATTCATTTTCTCACGATAGACCGGCCGCCACCATCTCGCTTGAAGATCTGGCGCAAAATCTCACAGGGCCATTGTACGTCACCATGCGTGGTATTTTGTGCAAGATCTTCAAGCGAGATAACGGTGGCCGACCTGTCACAAGCAAATGGATGAGGTAAGTATGATTTATTTTTTGTTTTTTACACTATTTCCAGTAAAATCGATTTGCTACCAAAAAACAAGAAAATTGGACTTCGCGACAAATCAAATGTATCCTGAAATTCGGATTGGATTCGCTCAATACTAGATATGGCTATGCATCACATCCATGCCTAAAGCGGTTGTATGGCATGGACTCAAGCGATGAATTCACTCCTGAATGAGATCAGAGATGTCTCTGATCCTGGGAATTTAACCCCTCAGATACCACAGTCAATAGTGACTGCAACATCTGTAGGGTTGGTCAGAGTGAAGCTGCTCCCTGTGCCCTGCAACTGCCCCCCTGTGAAGTCAACAGATTCCAATAGGTTGCTATGGCAGCCTGAGGTCTTGTTAAGGCTCCTAAACCAATCATTGTGAGCTGTCTGCAAAGCCAAGCCCGAGGCACAGCCTGACAGGCACGATTCTATATACTACAATAGTAGAGCATTGCAATCTATGAGATAACTGATCAGAGGATTGCATGTACATGGCGTCTAAGAACTCTAAATATTACAGTGGGAAAAAAAAACTACAACAATAAAAAATAAACATCATTGATACTGCCACATCGAAAAATATCCAAGGTAATAAAAATATGTATCACGCATAATGAATGTCATAATGAAAAAAATAAAATATATATATATACAATTTGCTCTTTATTGGTTATGTTGATCCCTCCAAAAAAAAAAAAGAATGAAAAGTGATCAAAAATCAATTTATACTCAAAATGAAACCAGTAAAACCTGCAGCTCCACCCACAAAAATGAGCCCTCGCAAAGGTTGAAATACAAAAAAGTTATACAAAACATACAAAAAATAGCCGTCAGAATATGGTGATCAATGATGAGCGAAGCGCGCTTCGTATCCTAAACGGATCTCCGTACAGCATTAATCGGAAGTTCGCTTCACTCAATACTAATGGTGATGCAAAAATAAATAAAGAAATAAATAGAATAAGGTTTTTATATTTTTAAAGTGGTAAAACAAAATAAAAACTATGGGGGTCATTTATCATCTGAGATTGTTTTTAATGTCACTATGAAATCTGAATTTGCTTTGTTTGATTGGCCACAATTTATAAACTGTTGCACCTTAATAATATATGTGGAGTGAGTGTAAAGTGATTTACACCATTAAAGCCTCGTTCACACGTCAGTGTTTGGTCAGTGATTTCCATCAGTGATTGTGAGCCAAAACCAGGAGTGGAGCCTCCACAGACATAATGGATAAGGGAAAGATCTGCACCTGTTCTGTGTTTAGAGCCGCACCTGGGTTTGACTCAAATCACTGATGGAAATCACTGACCGAACACTGACTGGGTGAATAAGGCCTTAGGTGTAAAAGTACATCAGGGGGTTGCAACTTTTTTGCGACTTTTGCAAAAATCTCAAATAGTAAATGAGCCATAATCCAGGTCTAATCTTACTTTTAGCTCTTAAACATAGACCACTGTGAAAAGTGGCGAGGGTCAGGAAATGTCGCAAAATGTTGTAGTTGCCATGACTTGCCATATTTTTAGACCACAAAAAATTGACCAAAAAATTGATGTATCTGAATTGATAAATGTCCCCCTATCTATATTTGGTGTCAACATAATCGTACTGACGCACGGGTTGATCATGGAAAAGTTTGAAACACATTTCTCACGCGTTGATACTGGTTTAGATGCTCCCTAATTCAACTTTGGAAACTCTACTACGTATATAAGCCTAATAAAGGGCTGTAAATGTTGCACGCACGTAAAGGGAGTCTGTCAGCAGTTTTTACTATTTTGTAGAGCATTTATCATCAGGAGTAGTGAGAATATGATGTTTTATTCTGCTAAGTTCTGCTCTTGCAAGTGCCCAGGCATCACTGTAAAGGGCTCTCTGCACGAAGCTGCTTCACAGCCCCGTCCCTTTTCTCTAACTGACAGCTGTAGCATCCAATATGAATGGCATCTGTCAGTCAAACAGTGGGGAAAGGCTGAGTGAGGTTCAACAAAAGAACGTGAAGCGGCACTCGCCATCCTCCGCTAATAACCGGTATGTGGGAATCGACCACCACTCAGCCTCCTTATAGACACACTTTTGGTGGTGCTTAGCCCCATATAGAGTACAGTGATACCAGTTCAACCATAGAGAGACGTGAAAAACTGGCGGCACTTACCAGTGTAGATATCTTGATAGTTGCTTTATTAAATGTTGCAAACAAGCGGCATCGGGCAGGACGCCAAGACTTCACACAGGTAAAACAGTGACGGCCGTTTCGCACTCGACGGGCTTCGTCAGGCTGTTACGTCAGAGCGCAAGTGCGCTCCACCTTCTTAAGCCGTGGAGTCAAGGTGTTACCTGGGTAACCAACAACATTGCCACCACGCGCCCCAAGGTACAAGTTAAATGACAAGGCATATAAACAGAACGGCACATACAGAGTCAGCAGGTTTTACAAGAACATGCCCAAATCGATTCTCTCATTCATGCCCAACTCACCCGCCTCCTGAGTACGGAGAATCCACCTTGCCTCCTGTTGCAGGAGGAGTCGGTGTCTATCACCCCCATGCGGCGGTGGTTGGACCACCTCTAATCCTGAAAAAGACAGAGCACTACCATCACCGCCGTGAACTCTTCTAAAGTGCTGTACTACCCTGGGGCAACCCTTACCAGAAATGATGGAGTTAATGTGTTCTCTTACACGTTCATATAAGCACCTGATATCAAATCCGCCACATTTGCAGCTTAACAAGTAAACCACAAATGTACTCCTACAATTTATAAAACTGCGAACCCTGTGGTGTACCCCTGCAAAATCAATATACTTCTTGCGGGAATTGTACTTAGACAGCAATCCCCACATCTGAAGTTCCCCACCGGCCGGCTGCTTGTCAGCCACTGGCTAGACCGTACGGGAGTCAGCCTACTCCTTACAAGCTTATCTCTCAAAGTGTGACTCCTTCTAAAGGAAACAAGTGGCCTTTGCTCCGTAACCCCATTCCGGGCATTATCTCTTCTCAGTATGTCCCAATTCCTAAAGATCGCAGAACGGATCTGATCAGCCATTGGACTGAACCTGAAAGAGAAGGCAAATCTGCCTGTATTTTTGTCACCATGACCCGACCCAGGCATCTCCACCAGTTTCAAAGATCCCCCATTCTTTTGTAGTAACTCCCTTTGGGAGAATTTCCTCTCAACCCTCTCCATATCTCTACTGACTCCACTCTCAGGGTACCCTCTTGCTAAAAATCGTTGTTTCAATTCTAACGCCTGACGGCGACAACCTTCCGCTTGACTGTTGATCCTGCGCGATCTAATGAATTGCCCGTACGGCAACGATTTCTAGACACTTCCAGGATGGAAGCTGACATAGCGGAGAAAGGAGTTGGTCGCCGTTTGCTTACGAAAGCCCTCTGTGACCAACTCGTCGCCCCTTGCCACGACAACCACATCCAATCGTGCCCCCTAAAAAATTGAGGGTGAATCTTATACCCATATCATTCATATTTAAGTAACGGACAAACTCTTAATATTATAATTCCGTCCCAGACCAAACAATGAAAACATCGTCAACAAAGCGCAAGAAGACTTTTAAATATTTCAAAAAAGGATTGGATACGGAAAACACGAACCTGTCTTCCAGTCTCGCAAGGTACATATTAGCAAACATACATGAGACAGGGGTACCCATTGCCGTGCCCAGCTTTTGTCTAAAGCACTCACTACCAACCTGAAAACAATATTTGCAAGTATGAAGCTGACGTAACAGCCTGACGAAGCCCGTCGAACGCGAAACGGCCGTCACTGTTTTACCTGTGTTAAGTCTTGGCCCAATGCCGCTTGTTTGCAACATTTAATAAAGCAACTATCCAGATATCTACACTGGTGAGTGCCGTCCGTTTTTCATGTCTCTCTATGGTTGAAAAGGCTGAGTGAGGGTTGCAATTCTGAGTGTGGATGGGGGGGGGGGTTGCAAATTAGAATTTTTCTGCAATTTTTATAACCACTGTTTGCTACAAAGTTGCATGAAGGCGGCTGTGTGTAATAATTATTAGGTTATATTTGCACACATAGTATGCTGTGATCTCTCAGAATATGTCAGGTTTGGTAACATAGTTGCTGTTTTTGTGTATAGTATATACTTTTAGCAAATGTGTTCCAAAAATTGCATTGTCTCTGTTTTCAATGTTTTTAGGAGCACAAGTTCTTATTGATAAAAAGTGTTGACCGCGAATATTCGAATTGCGAATTTTAATCACGAATATCTTCACTTCGAGAATTTGAGAATATTTATAATATAGTGCTATATATTCGTATTTGCGAATAGTGTTGCTTGCGAATATTCTAATTGCGAATTTATTGCGAATATCAGCACTTAGCAACATCCCTAGCAACCAGTAGGAAAGTTGCCTACCCCTTAGTGTTTATTGCGAATATTCTAATCGCTAATTTTTATTGTGAATATATTACATTGCCAATTTTTGCAATCAAGTAAATAATCACTAGAGAATACGAGTTGTCCAATTTATGGCGAATATTCGGCCAAAAATTCAGGAAACATTGTGAATTCGAATATTGCCTATGCCGCTCATCACTATTGATAATTACGCTTGTAGTATATACACAGTCGAGTCCCATTATTCTGACCATTTCCTATTTTTGGCCCTCGCTGTCATAGGCAAATGGGGCGATTTATCAAAGTTGCAAAAATGGATTATTATTGGCTTTCGGGTAAAGGGTGACAGTATTTCTGAGCAGTTTGTGAACTGTTCATGTGCTGCTGTGGTGAAAGTGTATCGTGAGTGGACAGATGACACCATTGTGAATAAGCAACGTGGAAACTGCGGAGCACCACGTGCCATTGATGTGAGAAGTGACCGTCGGCTATGAAACTGCGTGAAGGTGGACTGACGCTACAGTGGAGCAGCTTACCTCCAAAATGAACCGGGGTTGCCAGACGTGTGTCTAAGACAATGGTTCAATGAACCCTAGTGCATATGGGGCTGTGAAGCAGATGTATGGTCACTGCACAATTTTTTTTTGCATCGATTTTTGTAGCCGTATCAGAATTGGACCTCCACTAATTGGCAAAGGGTTGCCTTCTTTGCTGAGTCTTGTTTTCTGCATAGTTGAACAGATGGACATTGGTGTGTTAGTGTCACAAACCAGAGGGTGTGAACCCACCATGCCACGTGTTCTATCTCCTCTAAGGGCGGTGTCTAAGTGAACCCCTCGATCTTCACAGTACCCCTGATGGTGGGGATAGACTTTCTCTAGTGGAACACCAGGTCGCTACCTCTTGAGGAAGATAGGTAGACGAGGCAGCTGGTCCAGAAGGTACCTGAGAAAGGTACAAGAGGTATAGGCATTGTCAGCAGGCTAAATCGTAACCAGGAGCAACAGTGCAGGATCGAAGGATGAGGCAGAGGTGAAGTCAGAGAGGCAAAAGGTCAGGGCAGGTGGCACAGGTGTAGGTCAGGCAATCCGGGTCAGCAACAGGAGAGTCAAGGCAAGCAGGCAGGGATCAAACAGGTAGCAGAGTCCAGGAATACAGTTACGAGTCAGGAACACAGGAACACAAGCGGATATCAGGAACCTTAGCAGGACACAAGGACCTTGACACTGAGGCATCTGGGAAGGGGGCTGAGACACTTATATATGTGCAGGAGGGCTAGAATTGGTCAGCGAGGTCATATGACCTAACCCATAAAGCACAGGAAGTGACGCGGGCTGGCTAGAGTGGACACTGGATTTACCCAAGAAAGCCGGACCTCACCAGCCATGCCCCCAACTGATAAACCACACCTGCATACGTGAAACCACTCCCCACCTCAGTGAAGCCACACCCCCATCGCTGGTCAGGAAATAAACAGGGGGAAGAAAGGGAAGAAATTTCTGAGGGAAAGATGAGCTGGGGGTAGCTGGGGTGCTTCTCTCCCACTTAGTCAGCCACAGGGAGCCATGCCTGTGACTCTAGTGCCTAGTGACTGACTGGGGGTGAGAGAAGCCTCAGTCAGTTGCTGCAGCTCACGCTCAGACAGCACAGTGCTGCTGTCTGAGCGTGAGCAACTGAAAGGGTGGACATCCCTGTGTCCGTCCAGGCCCTGCGCCGGATGGAGGACAACGTGCCTGAAAACCGGACTGTCCAGACTAAAACCGGATGTCTAGCCACCCTAGCGCCGGCCCTTAAGGAAGTGCTGCAGCCTGCAGGAAACAAACAGCAATCATGCTGTGGCCAGGGCTGAGAGGAAACTGTGGAGCGGATCCCAGAATAACAGTACCTACACAAACAGAGCCCAGGACTGCAGCGGTGAATGGGAAGCACTGGCAGCAGATCACTGCTGAACACGGCGCGTGGGACCGCGGTGATAAGTAGGGGAACAGCGATGCACAGCAGCTATTGTTACAGTCAGACAAGAAACATCACAGAACAAACACCCTGCAACCATTGCTGGAAGAACACAAGCTGGTGGTGGCAGCGTTATGGTCAGTCTCTGGGCCCATTCATGTAGAAGGCACTCTGAAACAATTTGGGTTTGAATCCATCCTTGCAGATCAGGTACACCCCTACATGCCGATTGTCTTCCCTGGGGCGGATGGGATCTTTCAGCAAAACAATGCGACACACTGCTAGAAATGTCTGACATTGGTTAGAAGACTATGACCAAGACTTCCAAGTACTACCCTGACCCCCTAATTCCCTAGACTTGAACCAAATTGAGCATCTGTGGGACCACATTGATCATTGTGTTCGCTCTGTGAATCCTCCGCCAGGCTCCCTCCAGCAGCTGTGAGATGCACTGGAGTGGAGTCAGCATGGCTCCACATACCTGTGACAACCTACCAGGACCTTACTGAGTCACTCTGGAGCTGTCTAGCTGCTGTCTGTGCTGCACATGGTGGTTACTCTGGATATTAGCTTGTGGTGGTCAAAATACTATGACTTGGTTGAGTACAAGCTTTGCACACCTTGATGTATTCATACATGTTTGTTTTGATTCATTTTTGTAAAATAATTCCTGTTTGGCACAAAGTTACCTGAAGGTGGACATGGTCGTCAACAGTCCATCAAGGCAACTGCAATCATCAGGTTGTCTGCTTTCAGGAAATATATAGGTTTTGGGGGTTCACTTACTTTTCAAGGACTGTAATCCCTCTTTTTTATAAGTTTTTACTTTAAAGAAAATCCCATTCAAAACCAGATTCTTGGTCTTTCCAGTTCTGGTGACTTTATGAAGATATGCGCATGAAAATGAAGGCCTAAGTGGTATGTGTGAACCCTGCAGGTCTGGAACTTGAACTTTTATTTTCAGGAGGTGTAGTGTGTATAATTTTCTCCTTGGGTCACATTTTTAACCACTAATATAAACTTCATTTCAGCAAAAACTTGCTGGTAAATCCTGTTTGACTAAACTACAGGGGTAGGTCGACAAAACGCTGTAGACTTTGAGAGCCGTTTGACAAAGTCCAGGAGCTCCTCAGAGCTAAGAGATTTCAGGGACATCAGCCACCAACAATTCCAAACATTAGGCAAAAGCAGCAAAGCACAGGACAATCTCGGTACTCGGGCGCCCATAGGATTTGTTGTTTATTAGAATTTTAGGCAAAATGGCCCTCACTAGAAAGTCAGGAACCAGTGACTTCAAAATGTGGATGATGGAAGTTGTTACCAGATGTTGAAGGCCACTGTCTACAAAATCAAGACACCTCATGTATTACATCTCATCCTTCTAATTAGGAGTCACTCCAATGTAAGGTAGAGTGTGATTAATGGTGACAAAGTCACAGATTTGTCAAAACTGGATTAGGCAAAAAAGTTTATCTATCTATCTATCTATCTATCTATCTATCTATCATCTATCTATCTATCTATCTA
Source organism: Bufotes viridis (assembly GCA_033119425.1). Lineage (NCBI taxonomy): Eukaryota > Metazoa > Chordata > Amphibia > Anura > Bufonidae > Bufotes > Bufotes viridis. Next base: position 613,019,403 of record CM065589.1, read on the forward strand.
TCTCATATCTATCTATCTATCTATCTATCTATCTATCTATCTATCTATCTATCTATCTATCTATCTAGCTCATATCTATCTATCTATCTATCTATCTATCTATCTATCTATCTAATCTTGCCTACATTGTAACTTATTATGTCATAACCTATAATGGACCGATGTCTTTTTTCACCCTTATAAACTATGTTACTCTGTATATTATTACCCTTTGTACATTGTAAGTTATTGTATCCGCCCTCAGAATCAAGACCATTCTTGGGCAGTTAACCCTTTCTGCCACATACTGTACATACTTCCATTTACACATACATACAAGATAACACAATGCTAAAAGACAACATCATCAGCATCAGCAGGCAATGACATCTACATCAGCAAAAACATTATGGTCCCATTCTAGAGTATTCACAATGGTGGCACATCACAGACACAGCGAGGATGCTAATTAAACATGGCAACAATGAATAAGTAAGAGACAATGTTCTGAATAGTGGGCTGAGCTGATCCTGCCTATCCCCGTCAAGTTTACCCCAGTACTTCCTACAACGCTGACATGAAGGGGTTAATGTTACTGGAGAATGTTATCATTGTAGCCAGTATCAAATAAATGGCAATACTAATCCTCAATAAACAGTTAAAGAAACTATTCATATAATGACAATAAGCCGGATCACTCTATAATAATAATAATAATAATAATAATAATAATAATAATAACAACAGTAATAACTTGCAGGATAACAGGCCGAACTGCCCGGACAAATGTCTTTTTTCAGCCTTATAAACTATGTTACTAATGATAATAATAATAATAATAATAATAATAATAATAATAATAATAATACAACAGCTAATAGTGCTAACTCACTAGTGCTAATACTACTTATAATAAAAATAAAATAAAAAAATTAAATAATAATAATACAGCTAATTATACTAACTCATATACTACTACTACTACTACTACTAATAATAATAATAATAATAATAATAATAATAATAATACCAACATAAGCTAAAACTGAAACTTTAAAAATGATATAATAAGAAAATAAAATATAATAAATAATAATACCAATCAATACACTTTCATAACTTCTGATAATCAACTCACATCTAATAAAGCAAATTCATATATCACTAATAAAAGAGTCATAGCCATGATATTAAGTATATAAAAAACAAAGAAAGTGTAAAGTGTAGCGTTTTAGTTTTCCATTATTGAGATCCGTCATAGGGGCTCAATACCGGAAAAAAAGAACGCTTTAGTTTTGTCCACATTCATTGTCAATGGGGTCAAAACTGAACAGAACAGAGCGGAGCGCTCCACAATGCCTTCCGTTCCATTTAGTTGCGTTCACATACCGGAGAGCAAACCGCAACATGTCGTGGGATGGAGCAAGATGGCATGACCCCCAATGCAAGTCAATGGGAACGGATCCGTTTTCTCTGACACAATAGAAAACGGATCCGTCCCCCATTGACTTTCAATGGAGTTCATGACGGATCTGTCTTGGCTATTTTGAAGCTAATACAAACGTTTATTACGGATGCAGACGGTTGTATTATCAGTAACGGATCCAGGAAAAACGCTAGTGTGAAAGTAGCCTAATAGAAGAAAAATGATCAAATCTAGTATAAAGACTAATGCATTTATGTAAAGAGTATAAGAAGTTCTTGGCATCCTTGCCCTCCTGGACCAGTCACATAGGAAAAGTCCTGGAAGTGCTGGGGCGGCACTAAACAGCGAAGAATGCCACCGATAGTCGTCTGACCATGTAAAAGTCTAAGGACAATAATAATAATAATAATAATAATAATAATAATAATAATAACAAAACTAGTAGAAATTCCCGTCTAACGATCCGTAGATCACAACGCGTGCTGAGAAGCAGAGTTTAAAATCTCATCTCTTACTTTCCGTGGAAATTCAACCAGAAAGTTAAAAGAAAAGACAAATTATAATAAATAAATAAAAAAATGAAAGGAAAAGGAAAAAAGTTGCCATTGGATGAAAAGCTTTCATCACCAATTTAAAAATCCTGGCGTCCCTTGCTGACTGTACCGTCTCCAGAACACAAGAAAACCCAAAAACCAATATCGGTGCAAAAAAGAAGAGGCCTAATTTGCACAATTCTAAACCCAAGCCCCTGCTTTGTAAATGTTTGATGCCAGCTGCTCGGTATAAGGCAGGGGATTCAAGGAGGAGGATTTATGGAGGGGGTGTTAGAGAGAGAGGCAAAAGGGGACCGGGACCTGCAGATGTCTGCTGTTATATTATTCCCATCACAAAGGAGGAACACGAGGGAATAAAGAAAGGAAAACCGCTCTTCCCTGCACATCAGCAGCCGCCCCCCCTCTTCTCCAAGCGCCCTCCCCAATCAGATCAGCATCCTTCCAACATGCCTGCCTGCAATGAAATCACACCAGGCAGGATTACTAGAGGACCATTGTTGAGTGTAGTACCGAGCTCGTGGAGACCGGCTGATGCTTGCAAAAAATAAATGTTTTCAAAAAATTGCAAATTCAAAAAATGCCATTCCCTTCGCAAATGTCAGCCCTGGTACCCAGACAGCTGACATTTGCATTGAGAGTAGGACGGATGCGTGCATGCAACTACTCACCTGCTTGGTGCTCGCACTTGCCTCTTCCCGGTCTATCAGATGAATATAATCCCACAGGGTGCAGCGGCGGTGTTCTTCTTTGATTGTCTGGCAGGGCGAGTGCACACAGCGGCAGCGGGGCTCTGCTCTCCTCTCCACTGACAGCTCCAATGTGTTGTATGTGAGAGCTCTGGTCTCTAGGAACCAGCATCAGCTGAGCTCAGCTCCACCACTCCCCTCCAGGCTCGGTACCTACGCTTTTTTCCTTTTTTTTTTTTAATCAGCTTTATTGAAATGCTCACACCATCTGTGACAAAAGCCGGTACTATGTATACATTCACGAGGGATGTAGTCACCGGAGTGAGTGCTGGGGATGGAGGGACTAAAAAGAAGAAGAAAAGAAAAATGGGTCGATTAACACCGGTGGATTATTACCGAACCTGATCAGAAAAGATTGTTTTGTTAGACTTCACTTCATAAAAATAATAGAGCAAATAAATCACTTCACTGCACAAAAGAAGCAAAAAACACAAAAGAATCAAATCTGTAACGTAATGTCGCAGTCCTGTGCCCTTAGATAGCGGTAGACTGCACCATGGGGTCAGGTTTACACATTTATATTCTCTAGGATCCAATTCTGTGGTTGGCTACAAGAAGATCCATCTTCTACCTAGATCTATCTATCTATCTATCTATCTATCTATCTATCTATCTATTATCTATCTATCTATGTATCTATCTATCTATGTATCTATCTATCTATGTATCTATCTATTATCTATCTATCTATCTATGTATCTATCTATCTATCTATCTATCTATCTATTATCTATCTATCTATCTATGTATCTATCTATTATCTATCTATCTATCTATCTATCTACGTATCTATCTATCTATCTATCTATCTACGTATCTATCTATGTATCTATCTATCTATCTATCTATGTATCCCATATCTATCTATCTATCTATCTATCTATCTATCTACGTATCTATCTAATTATCTATCTATCTATCTATCACAAGAAATTCCACAGCACTTCCTTGATGGTGAAAAAAAAGTGGCCACTTTTTTTTCACCATCAAGGAAGTGCTGTGGAATTTCTTGTGCTATATTTCCGTGGACATAGGGGATTGTCCTCACAGCCACTGGCACTCCATCTTTTTATTTTTTTGAGCCTGCTGTGCGATCCGTTGCATTTTCCCTATCTATCTATCTATCTATCTATCTATCTATCTATCTATCTATCTACGTATCTATCTATCTATCTATCTATCTATCTATCTATCTATCTATCTATCTACGTATCTATCTATCTATCTATCTATCTATCTATCTATCTATCTACGTATCTATCTAGCTACGTATCTATCTATCTATCTATCTATCTATCTATCTATCTATCTAATTATCTATCTAATTATCTATCTATCTATCTATCTATCTATCTATCTATCTATCGTATCAGTCATTAGTGCTGTTATATTATAGCCAATATCACTGGTGCTGCCGGAGACGTCTTCCAGCAATCAGCATTGGCCGCAGATCACTGAAGATCAGTACAAGTAAATGCTAGTGTTGAGCGCAAATATTAGAATTTTTCTGCAATTTTTATAGCCACTGTTTGCTACAAAGTTGCATGAAGGCGGCTGTGTAATAATTATTAGGTTATATTTGCACACATAGCATGCTGTGATCTCTCAGAATATGTCAGGTTTGGTAACATAGTTGCTGTTTTCGTGTATAGTATATACTTTTAGCAAATGTGTTCCAAAAATTGCATTGTCTCTGTTTTCAATGTTTTTGAGAGCACAAGTTCTTATTGATAAATAGTGTTGATCGCGAATATTCGAATTGTTAATTTTAATCACGAATATCTTCCCTTTGAGAATTCGCGAATATTTTGAATATAGTGCTATATATTCGTATTTGCGAATAGCCTTGATCGCGAATATTCTAATTGCGTATTTATTGCAAATGTATCGCAAATATCGGCACTTAGCAACATCCCTAGCAACCAATAGGAAAGTTGCCTACTCCTTAGTGCTGATCGCGAATATTCTTTTGTAAATTTTTATTGTCAATTTTCGCAATCAAGTAAATAATAACTGGAGTTTACGAATTCTCAAATTTGCGAATTTATGGCAAATATTCGGACAAAAATTTGTGAAATATCGCGATTTCGAATATTGCCTAGACCGCTCATGGTTAGTAAATACTAGCCTGCTCATGATGGAAGTACAACTCCCAGCATTCCCAGACTGGAATACAGTTTACATCTACATCTCATGGATGTAATCAGTGAGATGGTCTGAACACGTGTGTAGTACCCCAGAGTAGTACTACCATTCCTACACCCTGCTACTGTCTCTAATGGCTAACCATTAGTGTCATCTGTGTATTTATTTCAGGTCCTCTCACATTGTGCCTAAATAATATTGCTATGAAACGGTTATGTTCATGTACTGCGCCTGGTTCACCAGCAGGTGGCAGTGTATCTGAAAAAGAGATCTTTAGATAGAATGGAACTTACCATTCTATTCTACCCCTATTGGGCAGAAGTGGGCTAGTCCTGTTTCCTACCAAGGGAGGGGTCACAGAAAGCTAAGTCAGAGTACTCTAGTCTCGAGTTGGAAGCAGATGATTCAAGATAGCCCAGTGAGTGAAAGCACAGCAGAGGAATGCATCTAAGTTTTCCTGCCAGCTTACCCCAAAACCTGCTGGAGCCAAAAGAAAGAGTGAATATTGTCTGGATGCAAGTTTATTCAAGTAAACCTGTTGAACTTTATAAAGTCTGGACTTGACTTATTCTCCACCTCCTACAACACTCCCCTTTATTGCTTTGGAGCCCAACCATTGGGATCAACAGTATCCAGGTAGGAGCACCGTGACACACCCAAAAGCTATTAAGGCCGCACCACACCACACGGCAATTCCTGTAAACCTGGGAGACGACCAGCCCTGGGGGGCAGCACGCTGCCCCTGCATAGTAAATGTGACCCATGTATGCATCAGACTTCATTTTATTTTTTGGGAGAGTGTGTTAAGCTATTGCTGCACTGCTAGAAATTAGTGAATTGACATTCAGATTCGATTCAGCAGCAGGTTCCTGGCAGTTACTGACAGCCATGCCCCTGCTGTATACGCCAGCATCGGTGAAAACACCATTGCCGGCACTTTAACCTTTGCTATGCCACGATCAGCACTGGCTGTGTCATTTACTGGGTTAGTGGAGGGAGCTGGCTCTCCGTCTCCATCTGCTTCCTACACTGCGGTGAGAGGGACCCAATGGCTGTGAAGGCAATCCAATGCCTTTCATAGGCATCGTGGCAACCTTCTATGGAAGCCTGTTAGACCTAGCCCCCTGGTCTCACAGGCAAGCAGGCAGTAAGTGTATTACACTGGTAATACACTGGCAGCCAAGGCATTACAAGCGGTAGAAATAAAAAATTCATTGTACCCGACATTTACAAAGAAATGTACTTCTTAACGAAGTAATTGGTCGAAATTTGTTGAAGCAGCAGAATCAAATTTTAGAGAATTTCGCTGATCTCTATCCTGTATCCCTCTGTACCAATTTTTAACTCATCTTGTTCTTGCTTATTGTGCTTGTTTTTGTTTTATGTACACTACGCACAAAAAGTTAGGGATATTAGGCTTTCGGGGGAAATTTATGGTGAATGTAAAAAGTTAACGCCCCAGTGATATTATATCATGAAAGTCGGGCATTTAAGTAGAAGCAGCAATGGTGATTTCCTCATCTAAAACAATTTATTGAAACAAAAGCTCACACCAGTGCTGGGTATACCACCACAAAAATGACAGTGTCTCAATAACTTGTCATGTGGCCTTGAGCATCAATTACAGCTTGACAACAACGTATCCTGCTGTTCACAAGTCGACTTATTGTCTGCTGAGGCATGGCATCCCACTCTTCTTGAAGGGCGGCCCTCAGGTCATTGAGGTTCTGGGCTACAGAGTTACGAGCCTCTACACGGCGACTCAGCTGATCCCATAGGTTTTCTATGGGATTCAGGTCTGGAGAAAGTGCAGGCCACTCTATTTCAGGTCCCCCAGTCTCCAGCAGCCGTTCCCTAATGATACGACCTTGATGAGCTGGTGCATTGTTGTCCATGAAGATGAAATTAGGCCTGTGTTGTTCATGCAGAGGCTCAATGACTGGATTAATGATGTTCTTCGAGTAATATGGACTTGTCACTGTACCATTTACAAAGTGTAGGGCAGTTCTGTATTGACTAGACACACCGGCCCAAACTGTACCACCACCACCACCACCAAAGGCTCATCTGGTGGCAACAGTGGCTGATGCATAACACTCTTCTTGACGTCTCCAACATCGCTGGCGGCCATCATTTCGGCTCAGCGGGAATCGACTTTCATCAGTGAACATCACTGAGGCCCACTGGTCCCTCGTCCAGTGAAGATGCTCCCTGGCCCATTAAAGACGATGACGGCTGTGCCTGGTGGTGTGGTCAGGTACCCTTGTAGGTCGTCTAGCACGCAGATCACGCTGATGTAAATGGTTTTGAATGGTCTGATGTGAGACTTTGGTGCCTCTCACCTCCCTTAAATGTGCGTGGAGTTAAGTGGCTTTCATCATCCAGTTCTGCATAGCATTATTCACAATGATGCGGGCATCAGTGTGGGATGTGGCCAAAGGACGTCCACTTCTATGCCTTTCTGTGACTCTTCCAGAATTTCTCTATCTCTGTTGCAATCTGCTGGTGACACTCTAAGCTCAGTGGCCATCACCATCTGAGAAAATCCTTCTTGAAACCTCGCAATGGCCACTTACTGTTGATCAATTGTTAGGTGTCATCTTGGTCCCATGATGTCAAAATGTGAAGAACAGCATGATGAGGAGGACTGTTTAAATACCAATTCTAATGGAACTGGGAAATGTATTGGGGCAATTCATGGATCAAACACTTGACACGTGAATTTTGACGTTAAACTCCTTGTTAGAGAGCAGCAAGTTGTGCAAGTACTAAAACATTGAACAGTTGGACATGTGCATTTAAGGTCACAGTAAGTTCACCTGTAAAGGTTAGAGGGCATTTTAGATTTATCCTGAAATTTCACCCACAAGCCAAATATTCCTAACTTTTTGTGAGTAGTGCATTTATACCATTTTAATATGTACATCGCTATGGAATAAATGGTTCTTTAATAATATGTAATAAATAATAATTAAGCCCTTGAATGTATCACCTGTTGTCCACAGACCTGGATTTCATCTATAGTGTCTTGTGTTATTCAGATAGCCCAGTACTTACAGTAGGGCTGAATTAAACAACAACAAATATTACCCAACAAAAGTTCTTTTGGGGAATCTGGACCTAATTGTAAATATAAAAAGGGGGATCACAAGAAAGACCATCAATTTACCAGAGTGAATACTTCTGGGTTCACACTTTTATTATGCTTTTATTATCTATTGTTGACTGATTGTTTGTATTACCAGGAACTATTTGAACTATCCTATCTTATTGGAAACTTATTTTTATAATTTAATAAATTATCCGTGCTTAACCAGATATTTTGAGTGCCATCCCTTCCAAATACTGAATTAAACAACAACTGGATGATTAAAAGACCCTGGTGCAAGAGTTCAGCTTGGGCCCCCTTCCCTCAGTGCTTTGTGTGTCTTCTTATGCGGCACAAGGGTCTTTGGGCCCCCTTGGGCTCCTGGGCCCGGTAGCGACTGCTACCTCTGCACCCCCTATAGCTACGCCCATGGGCCTGGATGTATTTCTGGAGTGTAATAATATTACAGACTATAGCTACTAGAGAGGGGTCATTGATCCAGGGAGTTATTCTGATTGCCTGATTGGAGTCGGGAAGGAATTTTTCCCCTAAAGTGAGGAAAATTGGCTTCTACCTCACAAGGGACTGTTTGCCTTCCTCTGGATCAACTTGCAGGATAACAGGCCGATCTGGATGCACAGATGTCTTTTTTCAGCCTTATAAACTATGTTACTATAAAGTTATGGAGAGACCTGTGCCTCTTCATAACTTCAGAGGGATCTCCGCCACCTATGGGGCTTTATTAAGACTGGCGTCTAAAACGCCGTTCTTAATGAATGTGCCCCTTAATATCAAAAAAAACCCTTGCACAGAGCATACACTATCCCCAGCAAACAGAGAAGTAAATGGCCTGGACTTTTAAAGGCTAGGCAATCAATAGCTCCTCCTTATCTTACCTACCAGTCCAAGCTAGGTAATAGCCTATCCCGTCAGATGAAAGCATTTGTATAGCAACTGCCCCAAACAACATTAGTGTCCAGGAGCAGGGGAATCTTTTGTTAGATCTACTGAAGTCATCAGGCGCATCTTACACTGTGTAATGTCTATCACAAGGCTGGAGGGCAGTCTTGATATCTTTTCTTCTGTTCCTTGAAGCTCTGTGTCATGCACTGCCTCCTGCAGTACAGATAACATTTTATATCCGTTTTGGTCCAGGACATGAAATAAAAACTCCACCACCGATCTTGTTTAAAGATTGTCTGGTATTACAGCTTGTCCCCATTCACTGAGCTGCAGTACTGGAAACCATCAATGAACAAGATTGGCGCTGTACTTGGAAGCAAGCAGTCATCCTTTTAAAATTCTCTACAACCCAATTAACCTGAGAACAATGGCGTGAGGATCTGTGTTTTTTGCTTACTCATTTGTAAATGTGTGCTGCTCGATTAATAAGGTGTTATGCTAGTACAATATTGGTGGCACATGATTAGAATAAATCGCTAAAATTGGATCGGAGGGGGTCTGACTCCTGGCACCTCCGCTGATCAACTGTTTGAAGAAGCCACTGTAAGCAGCATAACGCCTTCTGAGGAAGCCATCCCTAACCCCTTGCTGTCACACTAACTTCTTTGGCTTGAGGCTTGAACCAGTCACAGGGAAGGCATTGCAGCAACAGAAACTATCACAGAGCACCATATCAATCACAGGACATTGGTTGCGTACAGTCCAGATTGAAAGAGGTCACTGTTGATGACTGTGAAGAACCTCAGGTTCAATTTTGAGAAAAAAATATTGTTATCATTTTTAGCTATTTCAATTCTTTCATTTTGTAGAATGTAGAATGTAAAATTGTTGATTTTTATTGGTAAAAAAAAAAAACACCTGATTGGGTCTTTCAGGCTCCAGAAACCACAACTATTTATATACTGCTCAACATTGAAATTGCAGCACCAAGAAGAAAAATCACAGGATCGATAGACATGTTAATGATATGCAAGTGCTAAAATATGGAAACAAAATATTCAAAACATCTCGATTTATTAAATATGAAGTATGAGCTCCATGTGTAGAAATGCACACACTTACACACCTTGGCATGTTATCAATTAAGTTGTTAACGGTTGTCTGAGGAACGTTTTGCTGTGCTCAGTCCACTTATGGCAGCTCCATTTGCAATTGCCGACCAAAGATGTCCCAGATATTCTCAATTGGAGACAAGTCTGGAGATGCTACAGGCCATGGTAGCACATTTAGGCCATGCAGGCTGCTCATATTAGCGTGAGCAACATATGGCCTGGTGTTGTCCTGTATCACTGGTTCTACAACCAAATTAATATAACGCAGACCTGTTAGTGTACCTGCACAAAGACTAGAGGGGTCTGGCTACCACACAGTATGCCACCCTACACAATAGTCCTGGGAGTAGGGTCAGTGTATCATTCAGTTGTAATGGTCTCTCTATGGCATTGCCCACATTGTCTCCAGACAAAACTATGGCTGTCATTGTTTCTGAGACAAAAGCCGGACACATCGCTCGATAGATCTCCATTCCCGCCCTCATTCAAAACTTTTGAAAACGGTGGCATGAGGTCAATGGAACACCTGTAGCTGGACATCTGGCTCGTAGCCCAAGGCTGTGCAAACATCTTCTGATGGTTTGCGTAGATATTGTTTGCCACTAGAAATGAGTGAATATATGAAAAGTTCGATTCAGCGAATTTCACAAAAAAATATGCTTCGTGATAGCTGTAAAAGCGCCGCCCCCCGTCATTGTACCCCTCAGATGCCACGTTCATACATGGTCGTGGCATCTGAGTGTAAAAACAGTGTGAAATTAACAATAAAAAAAATGTAATTAAACTTACCGCCTCCATTTGCTCAAGACGGGCCAGCCGCCGCCATCCTGCTTGAACATCTGGAGTGAAATCTCGCATGGCGCGAGATTACGCCATCATGCCGGCAGTCGTGGTGACATATGCATCACCACACACTGAATTTCGCCCGAGATCTTCAATCAAGATTGCGGCTGGCGGCTCATCATGTGCAATTGGAGGAGGTAAGTATGAATTATTTTTTTTTTTTTACCCTATTTCATGGTAAATCGATTCGCTAACACGAAGCACGAGGTAATTCGGCTTTGAGGCGAATCGAATTTATCCTGAAATTCGGATCGAATTCCACTTTGTTGGATTCGATTTGCTCCTCTCTATTGGCCACCCTAGGCGTAGGATGTGACATCCAATTTTACTTGCAGTACAGAGAGGTTCACTACGTACGATTCTTCTAATTGAAAGATACATCCATGTAGAGGTTCTCTCTTGCTGTCATCCCAGTTCGTCGTTGTTCTCCCAACCACCGGACTCGCAGCGTTGTACAGTACTGACATCTCGGCCTAGGCACGCAGTGATCTGCTGGAGTCATAAACCAAGGCCTCTCAGTTCTAGAATTTCTGTCCCTCTCAGTTTATGACAAGTGCTGATAACTGGTAGTGTATGTCAGTCAACAAGAGACATCTCATCTCACACAACTCAATCCAAGTTTTGAGGATCCACGTGGCTGCACATCTGCAGATCTTTAACACCTGTTCATTCCTCAATTTGTATTTCAATGTTGAAAAGTGTATATAACTATAGACAATATTTTCACAGTAGTCTCTATATACAATATAAAAAGTAAAGTGTGGAGATATTTAGTTCCCTGCCTAATTATACCATGCAATTAAGGCTACTTTCACACTTGCGCTTTCCCTTTCCGCTATTGAGATCCTAGGTCATAGGATAGCGGCGGAGAACACTTCTGTTTTGTCCCCATTCATTGTCAATGGGGACAAAACTGAACTGTATAAAAATAAAATAGATGAAGAGAAATGATACCAAAAAACATGAAAAAAAAACTACAAAAATAAGCTAATAAAACCCCCACTTAATTTCATAGTCATTGCTTTAACATCCTAAACTACCGGTGATAATCAAGGACAGATGGTAAGTATGTAAATGTACAGCATGCAGATATGTATGCGTCTTTAAATTACACAGAAAAGCCCGAGGACGGACGCTCTCTGTATAGCAATAATTGGATAGGGGCTGAATCTCAGTAGACAGACAATCTTCTATGCTCCTATGCTGTAATAAGAAGACACAAATTAGTACAGTAAGAACTGAACACCTGGATCCTCGTGACACTGAACATAAAAATAGCAGATATATAAACTTGTGCAGAGTTTCTCCAACTTTCCAAGTAGACCTGAGACAAGTTTGACACAGGAAACATGAAGAAGAAATCAAGAACTGTAACATTTGGATATTGAAACAGAAATTTTTGTGCTATAAGTTTCGTGATTGCCTTTTAATGTATTTTTCAGTATTAGGTGAGCACTGAAAACCTTAAGTTATGAGAAAGCATACAAGAGGTTGTCTGGACAATATTTTTTAATTTTTAATTATTTTTTAAAGAAATACTCATCAATGTCCTACTGTTCTTGTTCGGAAGCTTACTGAGTCCTCACAGGTTTTTGCCTCCTGGTCCCTCTCCCCATGTAGGTAATGCCCTGAGGTGGGTCACTATTGTGGCCAGTAGCACTAACTTTGTAGCAAAGTGTGTTCACCTGGCAATTTTCCGAATTCTTGTATCAATGTATAGAGAGGACTGTGCATACGCAGAGTGCTTTTCATTCACGTTGGGTCCCTCTTCTTAAGATAGTAGCAGGTTCCAGAAGTGGACCTGCACCTATAGGATATTTATGGCATATATGCAGTAGGCTGGTTTGGGGTGGCCCGAACGCTACTATGGGAAACTGTTGAGGTGTCACCACGTGTTGCTGCTCTCCGGAAGGGATGGTAAGGTGTGGTGCACCCCGATGGGAGAGATTCAGGGTCTGCAGTAAACCAAGGTGCTTCTTTACTGGAGAAAGTAAGGTCCAAAACTATACAGGCGAGGTATAGGTCTGGCTTCTCGAGTCTCCTCCCTGACAGAAAAAGGGTTTGATGCTAAGGAAAGGCTTAAACTAGCTGTCCCTCTCTCCCTTAGAAAGCTGGTACCCTCATCAAAGGCCCATGGTTTTTAGCTCAGTAGTCCGGGTGGCTCCTTAGTCACAGGGCTGGTGACCCATGGTCTGTGGCTCAACATTCCCATCTCAGCTCTCTTCTGGTCCCTCATGCAGACTGGCAGGAGCCTCCAAGCACTGGTCCCTAACTGCAGAAAACTAGGGGCTCTGACTGCTCTCCTTATATAACATTTATAGCTAGACTGGAACCTTCTAGTGGGAGGGGTGGAGTGGAGAAGATCAGCACAAACAGATACAAGTCTCTCATAGACTTACATTAGAGCTTCAATGATAGTCAATGGCAATGACACAGCAGTTTTACCAGACAAAATCAAGTTTCCAGACATAACAACAGAGCTAAAACCAGACATTCAAAAGGGTCAGTCTGTCTGGTTTTGTTGATAAACAACATCTGGCTTTTTCCCTCCAAAACATGCTCTTCTTTAAACTCTATGGCAGCTGTAGAAAAGTACCAGCTTCTTATTCAAAGTCCCAAAAGTCTCTGAGTATTTATTAACCCTTATCACAGAGTCTCGCAAATACCATACAGTGCAAATGAACAGGATGTACGGTACATCACAACATACATATAAAATGCAGTTACACAGTAATAAACAGTATAAGTTGACTTCAAGAGAAAAAAAGTAAAATGTTTTAACTTTGCATATGGAAAATAGGCAAATGTCCACAAATGTCAAACCACCCCCTGCTCCAAGGCACAACATATCCTGTCAATATGCCATAAATTCTCATGTGACAACCCCCTTAAAAGGGTGTTCTAGGGTTTTAAACAGATATGCTCGTGTATTTCCATCCTTATGGTAGCACTTCCTCTTCCTGTATCCAAACAAACCCATGATGCACATCACCTTTCTCTGTCACAACTCCACCACCACCTCTAACAGTGCCCAGTTAGTTTATAGCTTCTCTCACCCATCTAGTTAAATAGGCACTAACGTACCTCTGTCCTGCCCATAGGCTTAACATCACAGGAAATAATAACTGCATGGAAACGATCATGAAAGATAAGAGAAATTGTAGAGAACAAAATTACAGCTACCTTCAAAAATGATTATTTTAAAGGATGTTAATGCAAATTAGAATCCCCTTTAAGGAGAAATCACAGCATACAAAATTGTTATTGAGTTTTATAGAGTCTGTATAAATTGTTATGCTGGAAGCACCCTCTAGAGGCAGCTGCAGGAAGACAGACTTTTATCATTCAACTAGGTGGTTTTATAAGATGAAGTAAGGGATGAAGTAAAGTAAAACAGAACTGCAACCTCTTTAACCACTTGAAGACCACAGGTTTATACCCCCTAGTGACCAGGCCATTTTTTACAAATCCGTACTACACTACTTTCACCGTTTATTGCTCGGTCATACAACTTACCACCCAAATAAATTTTACCTCCTTTTCTTCTCACTAATAGAGCTTTCATTTGGTGGTATTTCATTCTTGCTGACATTTTAACTTTTTTTGATATTTAACTTTTTTTGACGAAATCTTTGCAAAAAAATGACATTTTTAACTTTCTGTTGGAAAATTTGTCAAATAAAACTACATTTCTCTATACATTTTTCACTAAATTTATTGTTCTACATGTCTTTGATAAAAAAAAAATCTATAAGTGTATATTTATTGGTTTGGGTAAAAGTTATAGCGTTTACAAACTATGGTGCAAAAAAGTGAATTTCCGCACTTTGACTTTCTGAGCACTTGTCCTGTTTCCTGAGGTACTACAATGCCCAGACAGTAGAAACACCCCATAAATGACCCCATTTCGGAAAGTAGACACCCTAAGGTATTCACTGAGGGGCATAGTGAGTTCATGGAAGTTTTTATTTTTTGGCACAAGTTAGCGGAAATGGATTATTATTATTTTTTTTACAAAGTCTCATATTCCACTAACTTGTGACAAAAAATAAACTTTTACATGAACTCACCATACCCCTACAGAATACCTTGGGGTGTCTACTTTCTAAAATGGGGTCACTTGTGTGGTATTTTTACTGCCCTGGCATTTTAGGGGCCCCTAAACGTCAGAAGCAGTTTGGAATCCAAATGCGTAAAAATGTCCTGTGAAATCCTAAAGGTACTCATTGGATTTAGGGCCCCTTTGCGCATCTTGGATGCAAAAAAGTGGCACACATGTGGTATTTCTGTACTCAGGAGAAGTAGGGCAATGTGTTTTGGGGTCTATTTTTACATATACCCATACTGGGTGTGAAAAATATCTCTGTAAATGACAACTTTTTCCATTTTTTTATGCAAAGTTGTCCATTTACAGAGATATTTCTCTCACCCAGCATGGGTATATGTAAAGATACACCCCAAAACACATTGCCCTACTTCTCCTGAGTACGGCGATACCACATGTGTGCCACTTTTTTGCAGCCAAGGTGCACAAAGGGGCCCTAAATTCAATGAGTACCTTTTAGGAGGGCATTTTTACGCATTTTTCTTCTCTTGCTTTAGGGCCCCTAAAATGCCAGGGCAGTATAAATACCCCACATGTGACCCCATTTTAGAAAGAAGACACCCCAAGGTATTCTGTGAGGGGCATGGCAAGTTCATAGAAGATTTTTTTCAAGGGCCAATCCGAAATTGGCTGTCTCCATGCGAACTCCTGACTGGGCGGTGAAAGGGGGCAATACGGGTGCGGCGGAAGGAGGGGATTGCCAATTAGGGTTTGCCAGCACCTCTGGGAAACTAAGAGGTCTACGGGCCTGAGAACGCGGTGGTTGTGACGGGGGAGTTAGTGCACGTGCCACCGTACCAGCAACTGCCCTTCTGGTGCTCGCCACTTCACCAGGGAATACGGCAGTGCTGGTAGAAGGTCCAGGATGTGCTGCGCTGCCGGTGTATGCCGCACCATAAAAAAGGTCAGCGCTAGCACCACTCTGCTGCATATGAGGCTCATCACGCGGGGTATGCGAAACACTGACATGGGGTCGGGTACGCCTGACCGTAGCAGGGACCTCAACCTCGTCATCTTCGCTAGCGGTTAGAGTGCCACTGCTGTCTACAGGTTCATATTCTAAACCACTGGATTCAGCGGGTGAGGCGTCCCCATTGCTTTCATCCAACAGGGCCAGAATCCTGTAGGCCTCTTCAGTGGAATACCCCTTTTTTGCCATTTTGGAGTAACTCAATTTAGGGGGTATTCCTCTGAGACTACCCAGGAAAAAGAGCACACCTACCTAGTAAGAGAGAGTGCTTGTGAAGTAACGCTGCGATCGCAAATAAAGATCCAATAACTGAAAAGTGATCTTTTATAGCGGTGCAGCGATTTTACTGTGTTTTTGCAGTGATCAGAAAAAAAAAATTCTGTCACTGCGGTGGACTAAACGCAAGTGTGTGCACAAGATCAGGCCTGATCAGGCGAACAATGCGTTTTTTATAGAGCCTAAATTGACCCTAATGTACTGATATAGATCTGATTGCGATCAGTCTTGATCACTTACAGATACTATATTAGTATTAGTGCTGATAAGCGACAGTGATGACGCTAATCAGCGACTAATAAGTGACTGTGTGGTGCGGTGGGCTGGGCGCTAACTACCTAACAAGTAGCTAACTACCTGACGGTGATTAGGGACCCTTATAGGGGGGTGATCTATGACGGGGGGTGACAGGGGGGTCACGGAGGGTGATCAGGGGGTTTATATGGGTAATCAGTAGCTACTAAGGGGCTACTAAGGGGTTAATAACTGACAGGGGGGGTGTAATGTATGTGTGGTGATTTGGTGTACTTACTGAGCTGCCTGTGACCTCTGGTGGTGGATCCAGCAAAAGGGATCACCAGAGGACCAAGCAGGACTTATATAAGACGAAATCTCGGGTCTTACGAGATGCCGCCGATAGGCGTGAGTGAGATCTAAGAGAGCCGCCGCGCTGACGCCCATTGGCGTTAGCGTGGCGGCAAGTGGTTAAGAATTCACTAAATACAGAAAAACACATAAAATGTGGGATGCAGGGGCAATAATCAATGGCATTTCTGTTATGGGCACCAACATACTCGGAAGTTGACTTTTAAAAATTTCGCATTTCCCCAGCATGATTTAGCTTATGAATAAAACCTATTGATTTAATATATTTCACTTTAATGCGCTC
The DNA here is from genome assembly GCA_033119425.1 of Bufotes viridis. Taxonomy (NCBI): domain Eukaryota; kingdom Metazoa; phylum Chordata; class Amphibia; order Anura; family Bufonidae; genus Bufotes; species Bufotes viridis. Next base: position 613,036,439 of record CM065589.1, read on the forward strand.
CTAAAGGAAGCATGGATTTTGCCAGAAATTTAAAGGAGAAGCATAGTTTTACAAATTGGCGACTGGCGATGGCTAAAGCAATATGGCAAACTAGAGACTGATGCGGGAAGAGAGAGAACTAAACGTTCCACACTATATCACACAGGAGAGCAGACAGATCTTGTTCTGTCCTCCTTATGTGTGAAGATACATAGCTTGACAGACAGCTAAATCTTATTCTGGTAGTGAATCGACAATGGACTATCGTCCAGCTCTATCTTTATTGCAAGGATGTAAATGCGCAGTGAAACAGCGATGCTACCGTAAGCTTAGATGTGGAGGATTACTCCAGAGACTCCCAGACCATGTGCTAACTTCTGGAAAGATGGCTGTAAATGAGGAAGATGGCTGCTATGTGCAGGGCTGATGATGTCACTGAGGTATGGAAGCTGAAGTAGACTAAACTTCTAATATGAATAGCTGTAATTGAATGTAAAACGGCCACTAGAGGGAGCTGTTGCACAATCAACAGAGAATTATACAGAAAGCAAATCGACTATGCATGAAAACTATGAATAAATTAACAATAAACTTGCTGAAGGCATGACACCCCCCCACCTCCCCCACCCCGGCCTGGTATCTATAGGATACCACATTAAGTCACTTCTGGCGAGAGCAACAAATTCAGTTCAGTAACGGGTCTGAGGAAGAGTTTAGGCTCATGCTGCCTGCAGACTTTAACGTTCACCTTTCTGACCTTCCCATCTTCACTTGCGATCACCTAGGTTATTAGTCCCAAAGGCCAGTCATTTCTTTTTGACTGAGGGTCTTTGACAAGGACAAAATTACCAACCTCCATGTTGGGTTTGCTGGTTTGCCATTTATTCCGGACATTTAGTGTAGAGAGGTATTGTTTCCTCCATTTATCCCAGAAGGCATCTGCTAGGGTTTGCACTCATCTCCACTGACATTTGTACAAGCCTTTAGTACTAAACTCACCAGGAGGAGCTGATGCTGTACTGACCTTTTGGGAGAGAAGAGTGGAAGGGGTGAGCAAGAAAGGATCTTCTCGGTCATTAGATATTGAAGTCAAAAGTCTGGCATTTATGATCGCCACTACTTCAGCCATAAAGGTTGAGAGGATTAAGTCTCTTGAAGGAACAGTCTTTTAGAACACTCTTTTGATTTTGGATGAGTTCAAGTTCTTGAGCATAAACCTCCTGTTGGATACAACGGATGACAACGTCTCTTGCCTGTGCGAGCTCGTCCACTGCATGGGCCTTGTGACAGTAATGTTAACCTTTACAGTGCTCTGGTCCGGTAGGTGTGGCTCTAATGAATTTGGCTATATGGATCAAGCCAGCTATAGCTCTGTTAGGGTGATTATCACATAGAAAACTTGTTGAATCGTTTGGATCCAAGCTCTATGTTAGAAACTTTTGTGGTGAGTACAGAAACATGAGGGAGAATCTCTGCATCAACATTTGGTTCTAGCAGCTCAAATGATTTTTTCTCAAGAGTGTCAAGTACAGGCCTGGAGAGGAATGGTGGTCTTGTGAGCCATGTGGTATCTTTAAGGTGGGCTGAAGGAACAGCTCTTGTAGCATGGTCTGCCGGGTTGATGTCAATTGGTACATAGTTCCACTGGGTAGGCTGTGTAGACCTCCTGATTCTTTAAACTCTGTTATGAACTTAGACATAAAATGTAGCCCAACAATACTTTGCTGTCTGTATGAAACACTGTGCTATCAAGTTTTAAATCTATTTCAGACACAATAAGATCTCCTAGCTCTACTGCTAGAACAGCAGCACAAAGTTCCAGTCTTGGTATGGTAAGCTCAGGACTTGGTGCCAGCTTTGCTTTGCCCATTACAAAGCCAATTTGGACTTGACCTTTAATGTCTATAGTTTTAAGGTAGGAGATTGCAGCGATTGCTTTTACTGAAGCATCACAAAATATGCACAGCTGTCTAGACTGAAGGAGAGAAGTGGGCATATGGCCTATATATATGTAAGTTAGATAATGCTGTTAGAGAGTCTCTCCATGTTATCCATAGTGCCTCTTTCTCTCAGAGAAGTGGTGAATCCCAATTACATGAATCTGTGGTAAACTCTCTGAGCAGAGTTTTACCTTGGATGGTCACAGGGGCTGCAAACCCAAGTGGATCATACAGACTGTTAATAGTGGATAAGACTCCACGCCGTGTGAAGGGTTTCTGTTCTTGGTTGACCTGAAAGTTGAAGGTGTCAGATTTGAGGTCCCAGCTGAGCCCTAGGCTGTGCTGCATGGGTAATGGGTCTGTTGCCAAGTCTAGATCTGTTGCCAAGTCTAGTAGGTAAGGCTTCCATGACAACTTTGCTGTTTGAAGCTATCTTGCAGCCTGATGTTTGAACAGGAAAGCATACTTTGAGTCCTTTTGAGTAGACTGATTGCGGCCTCAGGTGAGGAAAGGGACTTTAAGTCATCATCTACATAAAAGCCTTTTTCAACAAACTTCTTAACGTCTTCTCCATAGTCTTTTTCACCTTCTTGGGTAGAGAGTCTGAGTCCATAAATAGCGACTGCAGGAGATGGGCTGTTGCCAAAAACATGCACTTTCATGCGATATTCTATGATGTCGGGTAGGGTCATTTTCCTTGAACCAAAAGAATCTCAAGAAGTTCCTGTGTTCTTCTTTAACTAGGAAACAATAGAAGATTTGTTGTATGTCGGCAACTATAGCAATGGATTCTTTACGGAAACTGATAAGGACACCGAGAAGTGTGTTGTTGAGGTCTGGTCCTGTCAAAAGAACATCATTGAGGGAGACTCCTTTACATTGTGAACTAGAGTCAAATACCACTCGGATTTGTACTGGTTTCTTAGGGTGGTAAACGCCAAAGATTGGTAGATACCAGCATTCTTCCTTTTCTTTTAGGGGTGGAGCTATTTCTTCATGACTGTTCTCCAATATCTTGTTCATGATTACAAGAAGAAATGTTCCATCATCTCTGCTCTTTCTGAAAGTTGTGTTGGAGTGAACAGAAGAGTTTAAAGGCTTTATCTCTGTTGTTGGGAAGACGACGTCTCTGTGTCTTGAAAGGCAGTAGTGCAACCCAGTTGTTCGTTTTATTCTTTAAGAATCCTTGCTCCATTATGTTTATAAAGGCATCATCTTCAATAGAGGGAGCTATCTTGTGGTCTTCCTTTGTCCTCTGGAACACCTTGCACCCTAAGTGGTCTTTGTCTTCACCACAAGAATGGTTCTCGATTTCTGAAAAGTCAGGATATAGTACACTTGCCGGCTTCTGTTTTACAAGGAACCTGTTGGGACAAGGCTGAAAGAGGGATGGACGTCCGTTCTCCAAGGTACTTGTGTAAAAAGAATTCACCGCATTTGGCTTGTGAACATTTCCTAGGCAGACATCTCCAATAATGACCCCCCTAGGTCAAGCTCCTGGGCATATGGAGAATTGTGAGGACCGTTTATTTGTTTTCTCACCTTGTGGACTTGTATGATATCTCTTCCAAGCAGAAGTATTATTTGGGCCTCTGGGTCGAGTGCAGGTATGAGATGTGCTATGGATTTTTGATGTGCATGATGTAATGCTGCCTCAGGCATAGGAATTTCTTCTCTATTGTTTGGCATCTGATTGCATTCAATCAAGGTAGGTAAAGGTAGGTATGCTTCGCAATTTATGGATTAGATTTGGAAGCCAGTAGCTCTTCTGCCTTTTTCTTCACTCACACCTGTGCAAGTTTTAAGTGAATATGTGGAACAGTGTCCTTTAATACTGAAGATATCAAAGAAAGCTGAGTTAGCAAGAGATCTATTACTCTGATCATCAAGGATGGAATACAACTCTACTGCTTTCTCTTTATGACTGATAGGGTAAACTGTAACAAGTCAGAATATGGAGCAAGATTTCTTATTAAGACCTTCTCCCCATACTTCGGTGCACTGGGCTGTCACTTCAGGATGTACCGTGTCTCTCTCCTCCCCGCCTTCTCGTAAGGAGCCGCTGTTTCACTTTTATATCCTTCTTATTTTTGAAGGTACATAGCTTGACAGACAGCTAAATCTTATCCTGGTAGTGAATCGACAAAGGAGTATCGTCAAATCCTATTTTTATTGCAAGGATGTAAATGCGCGGTGAAACAGCAATGCTACCGTGAGTTTAGATGTGGAGGATGACTCTAGAGACTTGAAGACCATGTGCTAACTTCTGGAAAGATGGCTTTAAATGAAAAAGATGTCTGCTATGTGCAGGGCTGATGATACCACACAGGAGAACTGACAGATCCTCTATACTACACCACACAGGAGAGGCGACAGATCCTCTATACTAACCACACAGGGGAGCTGACAGATCCTCTATACTACACCACACAGAAGAGCTGACAGATCCTCTATACTACACCACAGGAGAGCTGACAGATCCTCTATACTACACCACACAGGAGAGCTGACAGATCCTCTATACTACATGGCACAGGAGAGATGACAGATCCTCTGTTCTACACCACACAGGAGAGCTGACAGATCCTCTATACTACACCACACAGGAGAGCTGACAGATCCTCTATACTACACCACACAGGAGAGCTGACAGATCCTCTATACTACACCACACCGGAGAGCTGACAGATCCTCTATACTACACCACACAGGAGAGCTGACAGATCCTCTATACTACACCACACAGGAGAGCTGACAGATCCTCTATACTACACCACACAGGAGAGCTGACAGATCCTCTATACTACACCACACAGGAGAGCTGACAGATCCTCTATACTACATCACACAGGAGAGCTTACAGATCCTCTATACTACATGGCACAGGAGAGATGACAGATCCTCTGTTCTACACCACACAGGAGAGCTGACAGATCCTATGTACTTCACTACACAGGAGAGCTGACAGATCCTATGTACTTCACCACACAGGAGAGCTGACAGATCCTCTATACTACACCACACAGGAGAGCTGACAGATCCTCAATAGTACACCACACAGGAGAGCCGACAGATCCTGTATACTACACCACACAGGAGAGCTGACAGATCCTTTATACTACACCACACAGGAGAGCTGACAGATCCTCTACACCACACAGGAGAGCTGACAGATCCTCTATACTACACCACACAGGAGAGCTGACAGATCCTCTATACTACATCACACAGGAGAGCTTACAGATCCTCTATACTACACCACACAGGAGAGCTTACAGATCCTCTGTTCTACACCACACAGGAGAGCTGACAGATCCTATGTACTTCACCACACAGGAGAGCTGACAGATCCTATGTACTTCACCACACAGGAGAGCTGACAGATCCTCTATACTACACCACACGGGAGAGACGACAGATCCTCAATAGTACACCACACAGGAGAGCCGACAGATCCTGTATACTACACCACACAGGAGAGCTGACAGATCCTTTATACTACACCACACAGGAGAGATGACAGATCCTCTATACTACACCACACAGGAGAGCTGACAGATCCTCTATACTACACCACACAGGAGAGCCGACAGATCCTCTACACTACACCACACAGGAGAGTCGACAGATCCTCTACACTACACCGCACAGGAAAGCCGACAGATCCTTTATACTACACCAAACAGGAGAGCTGACAGATCCTCTATACTACACCACACAGGAGAGCCGACAGATCCTCTACACTACACCACACAGGAGAGCTGACAGATCCTCTATACTACACCACACAGGAGAGCCGACAGATCCTCTACACTACACCACACAGGAGAGCCGACAGATCCTTTATACTACACCAAACAGGAGAGCTGACAGATCCTCTATACTACACCACACAGGAGAGCCGACAGATCCTCTACACTACACCACACAGGAGAGCTGACAGATCCTCTATACTACACCGCACAGGGGAGCTGACAGATCCTCTATACTACACTGCACAGGGGAGCTCTCAGATCTTCAATACTAATGGATTATTGAACAGAGCCCACTCCTCCAACACACGGAAACTGTGAGGCAGACTAATTCTTTACATTAGGTGAACTATTTTCTGCTAAATAGATTTTTGGTAATGAACTTTTCAACACTTTTTATTTAATTTTTTAGAAATATGTGCAATTGGACGGAATTCACTACAACATAACATTGAGTGATACAGATCAACACATCAGGTACTCTAGTCTGTGATATTAGGAAATTCATCTGCTGAAAATCTTAGAATTCATTGCTCAATGGCAATCAATCAGAAATCACCATTTATCTATCAGAGCTCCTTTGGAACATGGAGAGTGGAATCTGATTGGTTGATATTTGGCAACTAAGCCATTTTTTTTTTTCACAGCCAGTTTGATAAATCTGCCCCTTTGTCTGTTGATCTTTGAACTTTGAAAACTTAAAAAAATAAATAAAATCTAGTGCAAAAAAGTAAAAAATTAAAATTAAATTAAATAGGTAGTTTACTTTTTGGAAGATTTTGGTGTTGTTTTGTTCATCTCATATTTCTGTTCCCCTGTTTTATAACTCTGGCTATAGTCTCAGCCTTCCAACCATCAGCTATGTTATCACAGCCAACTATTGACTGTTCAGGCAATGTAAATGAAATTGAAAAAAAATGGGAAGACAATGGCATCATTAGTCATCCTCTGCGTACATGATTATTATTTCATCATCCCTGTGGGATGGAGGGTTGGTGCGATCAATATCATCCATTGGTCCTTGCTTCAGTTTCTGCGTAGGGTGTCTAAATATATATATATGGCAGCATTAACTCGCATTGTAAATGCTTTTTACTTAACAAATTGATGGAAAAATATATAAAGATAAATCTGATTCCTTAGAAGAAAAAAAGTGACGCCATGATGGCTGATGGTCTTGAGTTTCTTCGAAAACCAACCATTTTTTTTTTTTTTGTTTTGTTTCTGGCTGATTCATTTTTATTAAAATAGATAAGAATGCTATAAAATATAAAAAGAAGTCATACTCACGTCATTAATCCCCTGTGCCCCGATTCCTATGCTTCCCGGGCCCCTTGTTGTCTCAACTTTTTTGTCGAGCGGAACCAGGAGATCAGCAAAGAACCAGGAAGTAGAGGAGGATCAGTGAGGTATGTCCTTCTTTTTCTTTTTATTTTTTATTTATTTTTTACACTATTTGTACCTTGAATCTTTCTACAGGCAGATCAGGAAAGTCCCTGCATCAAAAGAAATTATATTGTGTAATACATGAAATAAAAAATGAATCTTATATACAGCATTTTTTTACAATTTTTTTTACAGTTTCTATCATTTTTGTCATCAATATTTTTCTACTTAAGGAATTATAAACGAGTTACTAGACTCATCGGTTGTTGAGATGAATAATGTAGACGTTTCATCTTATTCGGCACAGTGAAAACTTATTATATGGTCAAGCGAGTTTTTTATTAAACGATTTAAAAAAAATATGCAGAAGCAAAAATTTCCTTGCCCAGCAAAAAGAAGAATCAGCAATTAGTGATAACAATAATAAAAGTCCCAGTCGGGTAGCCACAAGTAATTTGTCTCTTCTTTTTTCCGGCTTAGGGCCAAGAGCAAAATAGCGATGTTGCAACATAAAAGACAGAAAAAAAATTAAAAAGGGAAGAGAGCAGTAGATAGCCATTCACTGTCCACTTATTTGTAGTTGGGGCAGTTCATTATAAAGCTAGTATTTGTAGCAGACAAAAGTACTCTCTGGTATAGCACAAAAACCATCCTGTCACCACTTACATAGCACCAGTCAGCAGGAGCAACCCTATTGAACCAGTAATGCTGCCTGGTAGGGTTGATCCTGCATATCAAAATGATACCTGCCGTGTGAAAATCAGTGCTCCATGGTTGAAATAGGATAGGAAAAGTCCGGATTAACCACCCACACTATGGTAAGTAATGGTACACATGCGCAGGGCTGGATGTACATATCCAGTGATACATAGGTATAAAAACCTAAGCAGCCGAGGCAGGAGAAGGACTCATCTAAATGAAGTGGTGTGGACAAACAACCAGGATGGCGTTACCCCGACGCGCTTTTCGTGATGGAAAAGTTGTTTCAAGGGGACTAACACCTAGACTGTGGCATGCCGGAGGGGGATCCATGGTAAGACTCCCATGGAAAATTACGTAGTTGACGCAGAGTGTGGTAATGTAAATTCGCAATGCGATTAATATAACCTGCATTAATCGCATTGCGAATTCAACTTAGAGCTGGGTTCCTAATGGTTGTATTGCTAGAATATTACGAAGATTGAGAATATAGCGCTATATTCGTTATATTCATCAATTCTAGCAATACAACAATTAGGAACTCAGCTCTAAGTTGAATTAGCAATGCGATTAATACAGGTTATATTAATCGCATTGCGATTACAACTTAGATCTGAGTTCCTAAGGGTTGTATTGCTAGAATTGACGAATATAACATATAGCGCTATATTCTCAATCTTCGTTATATTCTAGCAATACAACCATTAGGAACTCAGATCTAAGTTAAATTCGCAATGCGATTAATACAGGTTATATTAATCGCATTGCGATTACAACTACTAACACTGCAGCTTCAGAATGAATCTAAGATGGATGCCGTCCTTGCTTTTTGATAGGAGGTGGGAGGGTCTGGGAGGGAGGGTATGCTGATTGCCTGGAATGTGTCTGCTGACTGTGAGGTACAGGGTCAAAGTTTGTGCAATGATAAAGTATAGGGGCGAACACGAATATCGCATATGTTCGCCCGCCGCGAACCGTTCGCCTGCGAATAGTTCGGGACATCTCTAGTCACCATTAAAGCATATGCAGTTGTCAGGTTTGGGGTGGCCCCAAAGCTACATTGGGTCCAATGGACACTGTCAAGGTGTCACCACGTGTTGCTGCTCTCCAGAAGAGATGGTAAGGTAGGTGCAACCCAATGAGAAATTGGTCCAGAGAGTCATGGTCTGCAGTAAATCAGTTTGCTTCTTTACTGGAGGAATTCAGATGTAAAACAATACAGGCGAGGCATAGGGCTGGCTTCTCCAGTCTCTTCCCTGGCAGAAGAAGGGTTTGATGCCGTGGAAAGGACTGAGCTAGCTGTCCCTCTCTCATTCTCAAAAGGCTGGAATCCTGGACAAAGGCTTGAAGCCCACGGTCTGTAGCTCAGTAGTCCAGTTGGCTCCTTGGTCACAGGGTTGGTGACCCATGATCTGTAGCTCAGCGTCCCCATCTCAGTGCCTTCTTCGGGTCACTCATGCAGACTGGCATGAGTCTCCCCTTCCAAGCACTGATTCCTAACTGCAGAACACCAGGGGCTCTGACTGCTCTCCTTATATACCATTTCTAGCTGAACTAGAACCTTCTAGTGGGAGGGGGTGGAGTGGAGAAGCTCAGCACAAACAGATACATTGTAACACTTTTTGTCTCTCATAGACTTACATTAGAGCTTCAATAATATTCAATGGCATTGACTCTGCAGTTTTTCCAGACAAAACAAGTTTCCAGACATGTCGAATCATGGGTTTTCACTGGCGCTTATTCCCGTACTCGCGCATAACCATAATATTTTTATCAAGTTTCCAGACACAAAAACATAGCTGAACCAGACAGTCCCAAGGTCAGTCTGTCTTCTGTAAACAACGTCTGGTGTTTTCCCTCCAAAACTCTTCTTTAAAGCCTATGGTAGCTATGGAAAATTACTAGCGTTTTATTCAAAGTCCCAAAAGTCTCTTAGTATTCATTAATCCTTTCCACAGTGCCACGTAAATACAGTGCAAATGAACAAGATATATATATCACAACATACATATAAAATAGAATTACACAGTAATAAAGAATGCAAGTTTACCCTATAAGGTGAAATAAAGTAATAACTGTCCTCAAATCTTCAGACTTCACAGTACCCCTACTGAAGGGCACTTCACATAGAGATACACATTATTATTCAGACTTACAATGCTTGTCGCTCTCTCTATTGCTCTACTCGAGTTTAAAACTTCACTGCTGTGCTAGTATTATATGTATGAACCGGGACAAGCAAAGTTATGGATTCAGCCTAAATAAGAGAATGCCTAGTACAAGAAATTGTGTGAGGACACGCAAAGAGAGAATTGGTAATAAGTATCTTTAACTTGGGAGAACCCATGTCCTTTAAAATCAATAGACAGGTCAGACACAATGTAATGGTATTCTCTGTACTAAAACAATGAGAAGATGGGGCTCAAAATAAGATAAAATGGGCCCCAATTATAGTGCTGGGTCTTGTCACCCATTCTGGTGATGGTCTGTTCCTTTATTCCGTTTCCATGACCTAATTCCCCATTCTCTTGCTAGCAATGTTGTTTATCTGAATTAGGGAGCCGAATGCAGGTTCTAACTAACTAATAGCAAAAGTGGATGGGACCAGCAGAGACTTCTTCTTCAAAGGTCCCCATAGTGTCTAGTGATGAAAGGCAGGGGCAATTTTTCGAATTTTCGATATTTCACTAATATTCGTTAGAATATTCGTCATATATTCGCAAATATTCGTATTCGAGATTATTCTATTGATTGCAAAAAATCGGCAATGTAATATTCTAAAACACGAATATTTAGCACTGTAGAATATAATGCTATATATTCGTTTTTTAGAATATTTTACATTTTTTCCAACTTAATGTGAATAGAGATGGTTCGGGTTCGTACCGAATTTTGGGGTGTTCGTGACACCGACTCGAACCCAAACATTTACGTAAAAGTTTGGGTTCGGGTTCGTTCTTCAGCGATTTCTTCCCGCTTTCTGAAGGGCTGCACAGCAGCCAATCAGCTAGCGTTTTGCTTCTTTCCCTAAGAAGCCATCACAGCCATGACTACTAATGGTATGGCTGTGATTGGCCAAGTGCAGCATGTGACCCAGCCTCTATTTAAGCTGGAGTCACGTCGCACCGCACGTCACTCTGCTCTGATTAGTGTAGGGATAGGATGCAGCTGCTGTTAGGGTGAGATTAGGCAGGGATTAACTCAGCAAAAACACTTAATGAAGTGGTTGATCTACAGCTCTGAATCATTCAACTTCTGCTAGTTAATTGGTCACTGTTTTCAGGCTGCCCAGAGCGTTATTCTGCCACTTTTTTCTGGGGTGATCGGCGGCCATTTTGTGCCTTGTGGTGCGCCAGCACAAGCTGCCACCAAGTCCATTCATCCATCAATAGTCATTTTTTTTATTTTTTTTGCTATATCCTACATCAGGGGCTTGGCTGTGCTTATTGTCTCCCTTAGAAACTCAGAATAGAATTTTCAATATTTTATTGAGAGGTGAAATTCACTTCACAAAATAGCAATCCCCTAAATCTGATGTTCCAGCTGTGGCTAGCCAAGTGTAATACTGTCTGGAAAAGAATATATTTTTTTTCTGGGGTGAAATTCAATTTCCATAATAGCAATACCCTAAATCAGTGGTTTCTGCTGTGGCAGGACAAGTTTTATAGTGTCCGTCAAAGGATAGCTTTTGTTCTGGGGTGAAATTAAATTACCAAAATAGCAATATCGTAAATCTAGTGTTCCAGCTGTGACTGGACAAGTTTCATAGTGTCTGTCAAAGGATATATTATTTTCTGGGGTGAAATTCAGTTGCAAAAATAGCAATACCGTAAATCAGTGGTTTCAGCTGTGGCTGGCCAAGTTTCATAGTGTCCATCAAAGGATATATTATTTTCTGCGGTGAAATTCAATTGCCAAAATAGCAATACCCAAAATCTGGTGTTCCAGCTGTTGCAGGCTAAGTGTAAATCTGTCCATAAAAGGGTATATTACACTCAGCGTGCATCTCCAAGTGAATTTCTTTCCGTTAAAGAGTATATTACACAAAGTTTTAAAATACAAGTGCTGGAATCATAATCCTATATATTTTTTCACACGCTACTGTGCATCTTCAAGTGTAAATCTGTCCGTAAAAGGATAGCTTTCATCCAGGGCCTAAATACTAGGCTTACAATTGATATTCCCCAAAATCTGTGGTTACTGCTGTGCCTGGATTAGTGTAATATGCTACATAAATAGATAGCCAGATAATGTTAGGTTCACTCTAAAAAAATCCAAATAATTTTTTTCTTATTGTGGTGAATGGTAAAAATGAGGAAAACATCTAGGAAGGGACGGGGACATGGTCGTGGTGTTGTTAGTGGACCCTCTGGTGCTGGGAGAGGACATGACTGTTCTGCCACAGCCACACGTCCTAGTGAACCAACTACCTCAGGTTCCAGTACCCGCCAGAATTTACAGTGATATTTGGTGGGGCCCAATGCCCTTCTAAGGATGGTACGGCCTGAGCAAGTACAGGCGCTAGTCAATTGGGTGGCCGACAGTGGATCCAGCACGTTCACATTATCTCCCACCCAGTCTTCTGCAGAAAGCGCACAGGTGGCGCCTGAAAACCAAGCCCATCAGTCTGTCACATCACCCCCATGCATATCAGGGAAACTGTCTGAGCCTCAAGTTATGCAGCAGTCTCTTATGCTGTTTGAAGACTCTGCTGGCAGGTTTTCCCAAGGGAATCCACCTAGCCCTTCCCCAGTGGTGGAAGACATAGAACGCACTGACGCACAACCACTTATGTTTCCTGATAATGAGGACATGGGAATACCACCTAATCAGAGTCCGCATGTCTCTCATGATGATGAAACACAGGTGCCAACTGCTGCGTCATTTTGCAGTGTGCAGACCGAACAGGAGGTCAGGGAGGAAGACTGTGTAGAAGACGATGCAGGGGACGATGAGGTCCTAGACCCCACATGGAATGAAGGTCGTGCCACTGACTTTCATAGTTCAGAGGAAGAGGCAGTGGTGAGACCGAGCCAACAATGTAGCAAAAGAGGGAGCAGGGGGCAAAAGCAGATCAGCCGCCGCCAAGAGAGTTCGCCTGCTACTGGCCATCGCCACCAGGGACAGAGCACCCCAAAGGCTGCTTCAAGGAGTTCCCTGGCATGGCACTTCTTCAAACAATGTGCTGACAAAATGACTTGAGTGGTTTGCATGCTATGCCATCAGAGCCTGAAGCGAGGCATTAACGTTCTGAACCTTAGCACAACCTGCATGACCTGGCATCTACAAGCAAAGCATGAACTGCAGTGGAGTAAACACCTTAAAAACATGGAACTCACTTAGGCTCCCATTGCTCCCTATTCTGCTGCTGCCTCGGCCTCTTCCTCCGCCTCGGGAGGAATGTTGGCACCTGCCGCCCACCTACCCACCCTCGAGCCCGGGGCCTGAATGCCAGCATTTCTAGACTACTAGCCTTTGAAATGCTGTCATTCAGGCTGGTTGACACAGACAGCTTCGAACAGCTGATGGCGATGGATGTCCAACAGTATGTTGTTCCCAGCCGCCACTACTTAACCAAGAGAGCCGTGCCTTCCATGCACAACCAAGTATCCGATAAAATCAAGTGTGCACTGCACAACACCATCTGTGGCAAGGTCCACCTAACCACAGATACGTGGACCAGTAAGCACGGCCAGGGACGCTATATCTCCCTAACTGCACACTGGGTAAATGTAGTGGCGGCTGGGTCCCAGGCGGAGAGTTCTTTGGCGCACGTCCTTCCTCGGCCAAGGATCGCAGGGCATCATTCTTTGCCTCCTGTAGCCTCCTCCTCCTACTCGGCTTTCTCCTCCTCTTCTTCCACCAGCTCATCCAGTCAGCCACACACCTTCACCACCAACTTCAGCACAGCCCGGGGTAAACGTCAGCAGGCCATTCTGAAACTCATATGTTTGGGGACAGGCCCCACACTGCGCAGGAGTTGTGGCGGGGTATTGAACAACAGACCGACGAGTGGTTTCTGCCGGTGGGCCTCAAGCCCGGCCTGGTGGTGTGCGATAATGGGCGAAATCTCGCCTGGCGCATGTGCTGAATTTGGTGGTGCAGAAGTTCATTCACAACTACCTCGACATGTCAGAGCTGCTGCATAAAGTGCGGGCCGTCTGTGCGTGCTTCCGGCGTTCACATCCTGCCGCTGCTTGCCTGTCTGCGCTACAGCAGAACTTCGGCCTGGAGGAGGAGGAGGAGGAGGAGGAGGAAGAGGGGTCATTTTTAGCACTTTCAGGCCAGTGTCTTGGAAGTGGCTCAGAGGGAGGTTTTTTGCAAAAGCAGAGGCCAGGTACAAATGTGGCCAGCCAGGGCCCACTACTGGAGGACGAGAAGGATGAGGAGGAGGTGGAGGAGGATGAGGAAGAAGCAGGTTCACAGCGGGGTGGCACCCGACACAGCTCAGGCCCATCACTGGTGCGTGGCTGGGGGAAACGGAGTATGATGACGATACGCCTCCCACAGAGGACAGTTTGTCCTTACCTCTGGGCAGCCTGGCACACATGAGCGACTACATGCTGCAGTGCCTGCGCAACAACAGCAGAGTTGTCCATATTTTAACGTGTGCAGACTACTGGGTTGCCACCCTGCTGGATCCCCAGTACAAAGACAATGTGCCCACCTTACTTCCTGCACTGGAGCGTGATAGGAAGATGCGCGAGTACAAGCGCACGCTGGTAGACGCGCTTCTGAGAGCATTGACAAATGTCACAGGGGAACAGGTGGAAGCCCAAGGCGAAGACAGAGGAGGAGCAAGAGGTCGCCAACGCAGCTGTGTCACGGCCAGCTCCTCTGAGGGCAGGGTTAGCATGGCAGAGATGTGGAAAGTTTTGTCACCATGCCACAGCTAACTGCACCACCACCTGATACGGAACGTGTTAGCAGGAGGCAGCATTTCACTAACATGGTGGAACAATACCTGTGCACACCCCTCCATGTACTAAATGATGGTTCTGCCCCATTCAACTTCTGGGTCTCCAAATTGTCCACGTGGCCAGAGCTAGCCTTTTATGCCTTGGAGGTGCAGGCCTGCCTGGCAGCCAGCGTTTTGTCTGAATGTGTATTCAGCACGGCAGGGGGTGTCATTACTGACAAACGCAGCTGCCTGTCCACAGCCAACGTGGACAAGCTGACGTTCATAAGAATGAAGCAGGCAGGGATCCCACAGGACCTGTCCATCCCTTGTGCAGAATAGACAATTAGAACTACCTCCCCTTAACCATATATTCTTGTACTCCAGGGCACCTCTTTATTGAATCCTCTTTTTTTAATTTTACCATTATTTTGTGGGGCAACCCAAAGTTGAATGAACCTCTCCTCCGTCTGGGTGCCAGGGCCCTAAATATCTGAAAGTGGCCTTCTCCATTGGTGGGTGACATGAAGCCTGATTCTCTGCTTTGGGACCTCTCTCCTCTGTCTGGGTGCTGGGGCCTAAATAACTAAAAGTGGCCTTCTCCGTTGGTGGGTGACATGATGCCTCTTTTGCTGCTATGGGACCTCTCTCCTCTGTCTGGGTGTCAGGGGCCTAACTTTCACGTACTTGCTTGCTGTCTTGGTGGCAGACATTTAATTCTTTTTACTGTCTAATGACCGCCCCATTGTCTGGGTTTCAGGGGCCCATATGTCGTTTAATCATTTGTTGTCTTTGTGGGAGATATTAAACTCTTTTTACTGTCATGACCGCCCCATTGTCTGGGTGTCAGGGGCCTAAATTTCACGTACTTGATTTCTGTCTTGGTGGTAGATATTTAACACTTTATACTGTCTAATGACCGCCCCATTGTCTGGGTGTCAGGGGCCTATATTTCGTTTAATTGCTTGCTGTCTGAGTGAGAGACATTAAACTCTTTTTACTGTCAAATTGCCGTTCTTCTGTCTGGGTGTCAGGGGCCTACATGAATGATAATGGCCTGTTCCATTGCAGATTGACCTGAGGCCTGTGTTGCTGTTACGGGACCGCTCTCCTCATTTGCGGGTGCCATGGCCCTGAGTCTGTGAATGAGGCCTGTGGCACTGCAGGCAGACATGAATCCTTTTTGGCTGTGATGAGAACATCAACTCCCATAGCATTCCCACCTGATGCCACCCCAATCTCCTATTCCACCTCCTCCTCCTCCAAGTTGCCAATTGATATTGGTTAATTTTTATTTATTTTATTTTAAGTCATTTACCTATCCCCATTTGTTTGCAGGGGATTTACCTACATTTTGCTGCCTTTTTCAGCCCTCTAGCCCTTTCCTGGGCTATTTTACAGCACTTTTAGTGCCCAACAGTTCGGGTCCCCATTGACTTTAATGCGGTTCGGGTTCAGGGTGAAGTTCGGGTCGAGTTCGGATCCCAAACCCGAACATTTTCGGAAAGTTTGGCCGAACTTCTCGAACCCGAACATCCGGAAGATTGGCGGCGAGCTCCGCAAATGCGGATGCGGAGAGCACAGTGTGTGCTCTCCGCATCCATCACGTCCCCATTCAAAATGAATGGGTCCGCACCCGTTCCGCAAATTTGCGGAACGGGTGCGGACGTAGATTGCGGACGTGTGAATAAGGCCTAAATGTGAACAGTCATTGGTCCAAAAGCATTTTAAGTAGGGGGGAATCATGACTTCAGATGGTAAAAAATTACTTGCTATATATTCGTTTTTTAGAATATTCCTCATTTTTTTCCAGCTGAAGTCATGATTCCTCCCTGCTTAAGTTGTTTTTGGGCCAATGACTGTTCACATTAAATTGGAAAAAATGATGAATATTCTAAAAAATGAATATATAGCACTATATTCTATAGTGCTATATATTCGTGATTTAGAATATTCGCAATATTACATTGCCGATTTTTCGCATAAGAGAAAATAAATGAAAATAAATTCACTACAGACTACAATACTGCAGCCTTCTCATATTGGCCGACAAGCAAGAAGCAGGTAGGTATACTAGGTAATAAGTTCAGATGAAAATAAATAAATAAATGAATATTCGTTTTTACGAATTTATATCACTATATTCAAAATATTCGCAAATTCTCGAAGTGCTGAATATTCACGCTCAACACTAATAGTGTCCACCTGCACCACCAAATGTACACCCTCATCTTGGAAAAGAGGCAACAAAGAGGTCAGCATGAGGAAAGTGTACATTTCAAAGAGGGAACCTGCACCCAGCTTGGAGATACAATTAAATTTCTGGTCAGGAACCAGTCAAACATCTGCAACCGTGTCTTGTGTCTACCGCTTGTTTGCAGATCTATGTGTCTACATGGTAACAGACTACAAACAAACCTTCTTTCTTCTCCTTTTCACTTACATTCTAATTGCACATCACCAAGCATGAGAGAATAACTCAGGAGTGCATGCCTACAGTATCTGACTACAGTGCATTTTTGTAGTCTGTTACCATAGAAACACATAAATCTGTATAGGACTTGTAGATACAAAATGGTAGGAGATTTTCCATCAAGACTGCTGCTTTAATTTTAATATTAGATGCATAAATGCAATAAAATGGACATAAACCTGTTATCTCTATATTGTAATATAATACTGAGGGTTACAGGTGTGAGGAGAACGTATTAGCATCCCAGAGTCTCAGCTTTTTTGAAAATATCTCATTCCTTTTATTTTGAGTCTTCTTCTTATACATTTACTTTACTGTATTGTGGATGACAATATATCTGCAGTCCTCCTGGATACACATACCGCCATATAAATAATTATATCATCCACGAAGAACTGAAAGTAGAACTTTTTTTTGAGTAAAGTCAAACGAAGACAGGCAGTGCAGACGCAGAACGCTTCCCCTTCCTTCTCCTCCAAAATGACACACAGGAACGTCTTAAGTGCATCAAGACGGCTAAATTTTTCATGACGGCTGGGAGACGGCGCTGCAAACATTGCATGATGAGGGTCCCGAGGAGGTCCCTGCGGAGTGACGGCACACAACGATTCAGGTTCTGCATCGTGCTGGAAGGATATTAGACCTCTAGACAAGTCTTTAATATTTATGTGTGAGTTTGAGCTTTATCTCAGGGCAGCGGGGGAAGGGATCAGGGTAACTTTGCTTCACTTACTGTATCTTTTTTACTTTATCTTAAGCTCAAGTCATATCCAGAGCTGCATTCTCAATGTTTTGAAGAGCAGGTGGGACCCATGCACGCCATCTTATAATAGGTGTAGCACATACTAGTAATAGAATGCGTGTAGAGAGCCATATCATGCCTTTTTATCCTCCAGTTTCATACTGGCTTGTTGTATCTTTCACCATATTACATAATTATAGGGTCCAAGTAACGTATGTACACAGTGACTCCACCAGGAGAATAGTGAGTACAGCTCTGGAGTATCATACAGGATGTAACTCAGGATCAGTACAGGATAAGCAATTTATGTACACAGTATCTCCACCAGCAGAATAGTGAGTGCAGCTCTGGAGCATAATACAGGGTGTAGCTCAGGATCAGTTAAGGATAAGTCAAGTAATGTATTTACACAGTGACTCCAGCAGAATAGTGAATGAAGCTCTGGATATAACACAGGACATAACTCAGGAATCAGGATCAGTACAGGATAAGTAATGTAATGTTGTACACAGTGACTGCACCATCAGAATAGTGAGTGCAGCTCTGGAGTATAATACAGGATGTAACTCAGAATCCGTACATAGCAACATTGTACATAAGTCCGAAAAGAGACATTTGTCCATCCATTTCGGCCTGTCATCCTGCAAGTTGATCCAGAGGAAGGCAAAAAACCCCTGTGAGGTAGAAGCCAACTTTCCCCACTTGAGGGTAATAAAAAATTCCTTCCCGACTCCAATCAGGCAATCAGAATAACTCCCTGGATCAACGACTCATCTCTAGTAGTTATAGCCTGTAATATTATTACACTCCAGGAATACATCCAGACCCCTCTTGAATACCTCCTCAGTCAGAGAGTTCCATAGTCTCACTGCTCTTACCGTAAAGAATCCTCTTCTATGTTTGTGTAGAAATCTTCTTTCCTCCAGACGCAGAGAATGTCCCCTCGTCACAGTCACAGTCCTGGGGATAAATAGATGATGGAAGAGATCTCTGTACTGACCCCTGATATATTTATACATAGTTATTAGATCTCCCCTCAGTCGTCTTTTTTTCTAAAGTTAATAACCCTAATTTTGATAATCTTTTAGGGTACCTCATCTGCCACTTATCTGCACAAGCCTCCAATCTATCCAGATCCCTCTGTAGCAGTATATTGTCCTCTTCAATGTTAATTACTTTACACAGTTTAGTGTCATCTGCAAAAATTGATATTTTACTGTGCAAGCCTTCTACAAGATCATTAATAAATATATTGAAGTGAATAGGGCCCAATACTGACCCTTGAGGTACATCACTAGTGACAGTAACCCAATCTGAGTGCGTACCGTTAATAACCACCCTCTGTTTTCTGTCACTCAGCCAGTTACTTACCCACATACAGACATTTTCTCCCAGTCCGAGCATTCTTACCTCCTCATAGAAACTGATTAAATTATTTTGGCATGACCGATCCCCCATGAAGCCATGCTGATATCGTTTTATTTGCTTATTTCGGTTGAGATCCTCTAAGATAGCATCTCTAAGAAAAGCTTCAAACAGTTTACCCACCACAGCTGTTAAACTTACCGGCCTATAGTTTCCAGGCTCTGTTTTTGGACCCTTTTTGAATATTGGCACCAAATTTGCTATGCGCCTATCCTGTGGAACATTTCCTGTCAGTATAGAGTCCGCAAATATCAGAAATAAGCGTCTGGCTATGACATTACTTAATTCTCCTAGGATACGGGGGTGTATGCCATCCAGTCCTGGCGATTTGTCTATTTTAATCTTTTTAAGTCGCTGTTGTACTTCTTCTTGGGTCAGACAGGGCACTTTTAGTGGGGGATTTACTTTTACATTCTGCATTTTATCTGACAGTTTATTTTCCTCAGTGAATATATTGGAGAAAAAAATATTTAACAGCTTTGCTTTCTCCTTATTGCTCTCTGCAACTCCCCCCTCATCACTCTGTAAAGGGCCGACACCTTCAGATTTATACATTTTAACATTTATATAATTAAAGAACATTTTAGGGTTAGTTATACTTTCTTTGGCAATTAATCTCTCGGTCTCTAGTTTGGCTGCTTTTATTAGTTTTTTACATGTTCTATTTTTTTCATTATAGTTTTTCAGTGCTTCGTCGCTACCCTCCTGTTTTAGTGGTTTATATGCTTTATTTTTGTCATATAATGCTTTTTTTACAGTTCAATTTATCCACATTGGTTTCTTTTTGTTCCTTAACCTTCTATTCCCATAAGGTATGTACCTCTCACAATGAGATTTTAGGATGCTTTTAAAGATATCCCATTCTGTGGGTGTATTTTTATTTTTGAGGACTTTGTCCCTGTTAGTTAGGCCTATGGCCTCCCTTAGTGGGCTAAATTTAGCTTTTTTGAAGTTTGGTATTTTTGTTGCTCCCTGTAGAAACGCTCTTTTGAATGATAATTGGAAGGTTATTACTTTATGGTCACTATTTCCCAGGTGTCCTCCAATCTGCACATCTGTTGTTCTGTCAGGTCTATTGGTTAATACTAAGTCCAGTATGGCCGTCCCTCTAGTCGGGTCCTGAACGAGTTGGGAAAGGTAATTGTCTTTCGCTATTGCCAAGAACCTGTTTCCTTTATGCGATGTACAGCTTTCAGTTTCCCAGTCTCTGGGTAGTTGAAGTCCCCCATAATAACCACCTCATTATGATTTGCCGCCTCATCTATCTCATTTAGTAATAGATTTTCTGGGGACTCTGGTATATTAGGTGGTTCATAGTAAACTCCTATTAGTAATTTATTATTGTTTTTGACCCCATGTATCTCTACCCACAGTGACTCCACATGTTCATGTCCCTCACTTATATCTTCTCGGACTGTGGGCTTTAGACAGGACTTTACATAAAGGCAGACCCCTCCCCCTCTCCGGTTTTGACGATCCTTTCTAAACAGACTGTAACCTTGTACATTAACTGCCCAGTAATAGCTATCATCCAGAGATGTTCAGTTATTCTGTTCAGTTAGTCCCACTGTCATAGTATGTACTATGTCACAGTCCTCCTCAAACATCACTAATTCCAGTCTTGTTAGTCAGGCTTCTGGCAATAGAATACATACAATTGAGAGGTTTATGTATATTTTTTACCCTACACCTTTCCTTCTGAACTGTTCTAGTCCCTCCTTCCATTCCTTCCCCAGTCCCACTACCTCGCCCCAGTCTCTATCTGCACCATCTTCCCTTCCTAAAATTTGATTCCCCTCCCCCCAGTCCCTAGTTTAAACACTCCTCCAACCTTCTAGCCCAACAGAGCTGCCCCCTCCCCATTAAGGTGCAGCCCATCCCTAGGATAGAGCCTGTAGCCGACAGAGCACTTGGCCCAGCTCTCCAGGAACCCAAGCCCCTCCTTCTTACACCAGTTCTTGAGCCACATGTTAACCTCCCTAATCTCCCGCTGCCTTTCTTGTGTGGCTCTTGGTACAGGCAGTATCTCGGAAAATACTACCTTTGAGGTCCTTGCCTTAAGCTTTTGACCTAAATCCCTGAAATCATTTTTAAGGACGCTCCACCTACCTCTAACTTTGTCATTGGTTCCGATATGGACCATGACCGCTGGATCTTCTATAGCCCCTCCCAGTAATCTGTCAACACGATACGTGATGTGTCGAACTCTAGTGCCAGGAAGACAGCACACTGTTCGGCAATCATGGTCTTTGTGACATATTGCCCTATTTGTTCCCCAAATAATGGAGTCTCCCACTACCAGCACCTGTCTGGCCTGCCCTGCTCTCCTGGTCCCCTGCTTACTGGTGCCAACATTCCCCTGACTGGCAGAGGAAGTGTCTAGCTGCAGCAGTGCTCTCCCTGAACTAACATCCCCCTCATCTGCCAAGCGTGCAAACTTGTCGGGGTGTGTCAGATCAGGGCTAGCCTCCCTGGCACTCTTCCCTCTACCCCACTTTCTAACTGTTACCCAGCTAGCTACCTCACTTTCCTCAGCCTCCTCACTGTCACCCTCCCCCTCATCTACCCCAAAAAGTGCTTGTTCGGTGAGAAGCAAACTCTTTTGCAAAATGTCAGTGGCTCTCAGTGTTGCAACTCGCCTGTTTAGATACTCGATTTGCGATTCCAAACGGGCAATTTGCTCACATTTTGAACAAAGATATACACCCTCGAACGGCTGTTCCAGGACTGTATACATCATACAAGATGTGCACTGGACGGCATTTTCAATTGTGAAACACATACTAAATGGGGATTACACAACAAAAGCAAAAAATACTGTATAATGTAGTAATAAGAAACTGACTAATTGCAGTCCCCCACTGAAGTCCCTAAATCTGAAGTCACACACTTATACAAACACAAACTTAAATCAAACACGCGCCGCTCAAACCCACTTTAAATGCCTGCTTCAAAAGGATAAGTAATGTAACGTATGTACGAATAGTGAGTACAGCTCAGGAGTATAATACAGGATGTAACTCAGGATCAGTACATGATAAGTAATGTATGTACACAATGACTCCACCAGCAGAATAGTGAGTGCAGCTCTGGAGTATAATACAGGATGGTAACTCAAGATCAGTACAGGATAAGTAATGTAATGTATGTACACAGTGACTCCACCAGCAGAATAATGAGTGCAGCCCTGCAGTATAATACAGATGGTAACTTAGGATCAGTACAGGATATGTAATGTATGTACACAGTGACTCCACCAGCAGAATAGTAAAAGTAAGCAAGTTGACGGCAGCATATCCAAAACGTGAATTTTATTCACTGTGGTTCCAACATGTGCAAAAGTATCTCCAGAAAGTGCAACGTTTCGACCAGCAAGTGGTCTTTGTCAAGCATACATTTGTAGTGAAATCAATACATATATATAGTCTAAAAAGTACTGCCCCTCAACGGCAGCTACCAATGAGTACACATTATACACACCTGATCATTAATAACCTATAAAGTGCATATCATCATATATTTAAGTACATACCCATGTACCGTGGCTCCCGATGTCCATCCACCATGCCTACACACTATGGCGTCTCTAACCCCCTATTGCGCATGCACCATTAAATGGAAATTGCGCGATACTTGGATAGGTATCACGTGTCCAGATTCCAGTCACCTGATCCGAAACGTCATAGAGATACGGTCACATGTCCACTCTATCTAAACATGACGTGATCCAACCCAGCGTCTTGATCTCCATGGATCCCCATCACATGATCAAAAGGTCTGCAAGCAACCTCACACTCCCCCGTCCAAGACAATGGAAAATGACAGCTGCAGCAGTCCCACAGCGATCAGAACTTACCCAGTCCTTAAACATATCTGGGATAATCCCATCTGGTGGTCAAGACACCTGGGATCATACAACTAGTGCAAAGATATAAACAAAGGTATATTGCATGGTGAAGAAGCCAAAGGCCACGATCCCTTAAAAAAAAATACATACATATATGTGAAAAACGAAAGCAAATGTTAAAAACAGTCTGGTAATACCATTATACTGTGGATGACAATATATTAATCAATACCACTCACATTAAAATCTATATTTAAGCCATGGAGTTGTAATGTTTTTAATGTATATATCCACTTCAATTCCTTCTTTCTGAGTATCATCTCTGTTACCACCTCTTCTAGGGATATTAAGCCTCAACTGATTCACGGAATGTCCGCTCTCCGCAAAATGTTTTGCCACGGGTTTATCAAGCATTTTTTTGTGGATTGTGGTTTTATGACTGTTGATCCTTTCCCTAATTTCCATTGTTGTCTCTCCCACATAAGTCAGACTACATGGAAACTGTATCGTCTAGATCACAAATTTGGATCTACATTTATAGTGCCACCTAATCTTATATTTGAATCCTGTGTAGGGATTTGTGAAGGTTTCACCTTTCATCAAATTGCCGCAATTGCAGCATCCAAGGCACGGGAAATTGCCTTTTTTCCTCGGGGCCAAATATGTTTGTGTATCCCTATGTTTGCTACCAATGTCTGTCTTTACTAATTTGTATCTTAAGTTGTTACATCTCTTGAAGGACATAAGTGGAGGAACTCCAAATTCCTCAATGGAGGGTAAGCCCTTCTGCAACATATGCCATTCTTTTCTAAGTATTGCACCTATACCACCACTATGTTCACCATATGGAGAGACAAATGGTATTCTTGTCATATCTTTAATTTTTGGATTGTAAACTATTGTGCTTTCACGATCTATCTTGCTTAACCTATCCAACGATCTATGTAATAGCTTACATGGGTAACCCCTTTGCCTGAATTTGTCACACATTTCCTTAGTCCGACTTTTAAATTTGTCATTGTCAGACACCACCCTCCTTACCATTAGGACCTGGCTCCATGGGAGAGACTCGACCATGCGCCGAGGGGGATTACTGCCAAATTGCAACAAATTATTTCTCCATTTAGATGTTGATGAAATTCCTCCAATTTTTCTTCAGTATCACCCCAAATCATGAAAATATCATCGATGTAACGCCACCAGCACAGGACCCCCTCCATGAATGCAGATTGATACACCAGCTTGTCCTCCACCTCAGCGATGTAGATGTTTGCATAAGTTGGGGCCATGTTGGACCCCATAGCGGTGCCCCGCTTCTGCTGGTAGAAGGTGTCCCTGAAGAGAAAAAAATTCCTCCTCAGGACCACCTCCAAAAGTTGGAGGACAAACTGTGCACCCTCAGGAGGGAGTCCTGAGAAGGTCAGCGCCACATCGACAGATCTCAATCCCCTATCATGTTCTATAGAGGTGTACAGGGAGACCACATCAAAAGAGACCAGATAGAACTGTGTAATCTCTCTCAATTTTAATAAAAAGTGGCTGGTATCCGTAATGTAGGAGGGGGCCCCCCTGGCAAACCTGCAGAGAAGGCGGTCAAGGAACACTGCAATCGTGCTAAATACAGAACCCCTCCCGGAGACAATAGGTCTACCAGGGGGGTTCTCCAGTCTTATGGATTTTGGGTAAAACGTATAATAGAGGGGTAATGGGATGCCAAATTTTCAAACATTCACCCAATCCCTCATCGATTTCCTTATCCTCGACCGCCTTGTCCACAATGCCATCTATAACCCTCATTATTTCAAACTTTGGATCACCCAGAAGGACTTCATATACCTCAACTTCACTCAGTTATCTATGAACCTCATCTGTATAATCCTTGGTGTTCATTACTACCACCGCTCCCCCCTTGTCAGCAGGCTTAATTATTATGTTTTTATTTGATTCTAATTTACTAAGGGCAAGATTCTCATGTTTAGTTAAATTTTGTGGAGAATAAACTTTTGTCTGTATATTTAGATCTTCTATCTGTCTTGATACAATAGAGATATAGGACTCAATGACATGATTATTATGTGGAGGAACAAAAACACTCATATTCCTAAAATCAAAATCACTGAGATAGATTAAATAAGCATGAAAATATAATGTATCAACCCCCTTCACACTATCAGAAAAAAAAAGCTTTTAGGCGTAATCTTCTGAAGAACCTCTGTAAGTCAAATTCAACTTCAAACCAATCAGTTGACATAGAGGGACAAAAAGTTAACCCTTTACTCAATAAATTCACCTGTGTCTCTGACAGAGCATTTGATGACATATTGACAACCAGTTGCTTTATTTCCTCTGATTCCGTCTCGTCGTCCTTTCTTGATTGTCCATTGGATGATTCAAAATTGGTGGTAAAGATGTCTCTTTTCTGGGCCCTGTGGTGTTTATGACCACCTCTCCTACATTTCATCTTGGACCTTGTCTGCTTCCATCTAAAAAAGTGGACTTAGAAGTCTCATCTGTGGATTCTAAATCCCAGGTGGAGAAACCAAATTGGCCACGTTCAAACCTCTAGTCCTATTCCTTCTCTTTCTGGGTTTCCCTTGTATCTGGGACCACTGTCAGTTGTACATTTTACCAGCCTGATAGTCCTCCAGATCCCTGGGTCACTTGCCCCTTTTGGTCCTCTCCACCTCTGTTTTATGACGTTGTATATGTTGTGACAACTTGTCTTTATGTTTAGTATAGTCCTCAGTTCCCAGCAATTCCTGTATTTGTTTCTCCAGATTTCCAATAGAGCTCCTAATCAACTCCACATCCTTATGTAGGAACTCTATATTTAACTATATAATTTCCAAGGAATGCTTATTATTTATAAGTTCAAATTTCTTACAAAAGTCTTCATTGTTTGGAAACAGATTCGCACGCAGGTGGGATCTCAGACCCCATGGTATCCTCTTGGCTTTATAGTATTCCTGTAGGGTATTAAGATGTAATTCAGGAGTGATCAGTCGTTTAGACTCCTGTTCATGTTTTCTTTTAAGCAGATCAATGGAGGGTGTGCTCAAAAAGGAAACTTCTCAGCCATCATTATCGATCAATCTGCTTATGTCATCCTCAGAATACATGCACATATTAATGCCCAAAGTCTCAGTCTTACCCGGTCCTTGGTTATCCTCCATGTTACTCAAACTACGGGGCTCCCGGTGCTCGCTCTCAGGATCCTGAAAAGCATTAGCAGTTGTGTAGAGCAGCAATTAGTGCTGCTTTACGCAACTACTATTGCTCCACCAGCAGAATAGTGAGTGTAGCTCTGCAGTATAATACAGGAGGTAACTCAGGATCTGTACAGGATAAGTAATGTAATGTATGTACACAGTGACTGCACCAACAGAATAGTGAGTGCAGCTCTGCAGTATAATACAGGAGGTAACTCAGGATCTGTACAGGATAAGTTATGTAATGTATGTACACAATGACTGCACCAGCAGAATAGTGAGTGCAGCTCTGCAGTATAATACAGGAGGTAACTCAGGATCTGTACAGGATAAGTAATGCAATGTATGTACACAATGACTCCAGCAGAATAGTGAGTGCAGCTCTGGAGTATAACACAAGATATAACTCAGGATCAGTACAGGATAAGTAATGTATTTATGATTTTACTCAGCTTTTAATAAAAACAATTATTAAGGATGCCCAAAACATGTAAGTGAGTTCTAGTTCACTGTATGATATACTCCACCTGTGCACATGCTGTAATAAAGATAAAACAGTTTTTATGAAATGGCCCTGCAGTGCTGAGTTTTCTTTCTTCTATTCGGCTTTTTATGTAGATTTTGCTTTTATATACACCAAAATATGACATTTTAAAAGCTCGATTCGCTCTTCCAGTAAACAGAATATACAGACCGGGAATGTATTATAAATAGCACTACACGGTTTTCTTCTCTTAGTTACACTCTAGCTAATTATTCCTGGGTGGAAATCTTTTATAAAATCCTGCGACCTCCCATATGGAAAGCTGTATACCCATTCCTGTTCTGAAAACAGAACGAGATATTACAGAATTTACAATGAGACAGTAGTTGTGGACTCAAGGGCAATGACCTCTCGTATGAGATTGTTTACTTTGTGTAATTATCGATGGCCCTGCACCCTACCAGAAAAATAATAGCTCCTCCAGGGCTGGTTTTACAGTTGAGTCCGCTGTTCTTAGCCATTACGTTCCTGCCCCCATTATAGCAAGCAATACAATTACAACAGGAAAAGAAAGCGAAGGAATGCATATAAAAAGTGCACAAGTGTCTTAACAATTAAAAGGCTGAAACGCGTTGACATGGAATAAAGATCATTTATCTGCACCACCATAGTCCAACTGCTTCAGCGCCAAGAAAGGTCCATTTTCTTCTACTCCATGGACATATCTTCTTATCCCAGCAACCACAGCACACGGTGAAGAGCAGGGACCTGGCCGCAGCAGCAGTCTTCCTTTTTCCCCGAAAGCTGGACAGGAATTCTCCAGCAAAGCGAAAGATAGGTGTTGTGACTGTACACAAAACCAAAGGGTAAGCACATTTAACTTGAAATTATCAGTAATATTTAAAGGTATCACACACAGGGCGCTGCCTCTGCTCTCGTTTTTCTGCACTTACCTTATTTAATTATAGGGTTTTATATAGTCGTGTGGGCAGTGAGCTCCCTAGTGGCAGCTGTAGGTACACCAGCTGCAGTTACTCTAGCAGCCTGTGTTTGCTGTTGTCCTGCTCTCCCCAATAGGCATGGGTGACACTCTAATCACTCTGTGCCTGTTGCAGTTCCAGCATTTTGGAAGCAGGCCAGGGCATCAGTGTCCTGTGTATTAGGACTTGTATTGTTAGAACCTCAGTCTGCAATAATCTTAATCTTCTCCTGCTCTGTGAGCTGCTGCATGGCTGAACCCAATTGCTAATCAGCTGCTCTGATATATATCTGGCTATTTCCTTCAGTAGTTGCCTGAGCAGTAGGTCTCTGTAGATCCTGCCAGGTCCTCTGGTCTGCTAAACCATGTAAAAGAGCTATATTTGTAGAAAATAACCCTGCACAAGCACAAATATCCAAACAGATCCTAAAGAGCAAAACAAAATGTGGCTGCGGCGATCCTGATGTCGAAACACTTCTTGGAGCATGCCATTGGCCAGGGCAGCTCCTACTGATGGTATTCCAATACGTGCAAATGCAAGTGAACTAATAGCATAATTGGAACAGAGGAATAAAATATTTATTCACAGACCTTGAACTGGGAACGGGCAGCCAGAATTCTAAAGACACAGCTGCATGCGGGAGTGCAGGAGTACACATCAACCATCTCGATCAGCTTGGACCCTGCCTTAAACTAGTCACAAGGTAATAATCTACTATAAATATTCAACGATTAGTGTTTTATTAGCAACCAATAGGAAAGTTGCCTACCCCTTACTATATCAGAACCTCCCCAGCAGCCATTTTCTGCGGTTTATTACAGTTCTGAGAGAGAGAGCAGTGTCATTGCTGTGCTCTGTGCTTTGCTGTGTCATTACATAGTTAGTTAGTTATCTTATATATATAATACAGATAGTTAGTGGGAGATAGTCAGTCTAGGTTAGATAGTGATATAATGTAGCTGATAGGTTCCAGTGCAGGGTGTTAGGTAGTGTGATAGGTTCTGCTGTCCATACATACATGCTACAGACATAGTGCTGTGATGTCACAAGTTCAAAACAATACTTAGTGCACCGATCACTAATATGTAGTGATGAGCGGCAGGGGCAATATTCAAATTCGCATGCAAATATTCTAACACCTGAATATATAGCACTATGGAATATAGTGCTATATATTCTTTTTTTTTAGAATATTTGGCATTTTTTCCGATTTAATGTGAACAGTCAATAGCCTAAAAGCAACTTAAGCAGGGAGGATCATGACTTCAGATGGAAAAAAAATAGCGACTATTCTAAAAAATGAAAATACAGCACTATATTCTATACTGCTATATATTCGGGTGTTAGAATATTCGCATTACGCGAATACATTGCCAATTTTTCACATAACAGAAAAAAAATTAAATAATGAAGAATATTCTAATTCACTACAGACTACAATATTGCAGCCTTCTCAAATTGGCCCACAAGCAAGAAGCAGGTAGGTATACTAGGTAATGGGTTCAGATAAAAAAAAAAAAAAAACTAATATTCGTTTTTACGAATATATATCACTATATTCAAAATATTCTCGAATTTTTGAGGTGCCGATATTCGCGATAAAATTCGAAATTCGAATATATTCGCGTTCAACACTACTAATATGTAGTCAGACCTTTTAAAATGTGAAGTTGCACAAATTGCACCAAAATATTCGCATCATTAGTGCCGATTTCGCAATCGCAAATATATTGGGGCACTCTATCTGCATATAAAGCTATTGTAATGTTCTGCCGTGCCAACCATTATCTCCAGTCTCAGGAAACTCCGAGCAGCTTGAAAAATATAGCAATAGTGACCCACTCCTGCATTTCGCTTGCATAACGTGAATATTACATTGACGATTTTTCGCAATCAAGAAAATAATTTCTACCGAATATTCTCAAAATATCGTGAATTCGAATATTGCTCCTGACGCTCATCACTACTCATCACCTAGTTCTATGTTAGTTATTCCAGTGGCCAGAATTTTCTGGGGGCCTTTCATAGTAAGAATGTATACATTCTTTGGGGGACAATAGTATATCTCAATGATTAAATGGGTTGTCCATGATTGGAAAACACATGCCACTACACCTGTCTATGGGTTTTATCTGTTATTAAAGATCAACTCCATTGAAGTGAACAGTTCAGAGGTGCAATACCACACACAACCCCTGGACAGGTGTGGTGCTACTTTTTTCATGTTTTTCAAATTCTGGACAATTAATTCAAGTGTGATCTGTGGTTGGCATACAGAGATCTTATGTCTCGTAGATGACATACAGTCATCCATCTCCCATTGAATTGATCTGGTATAACAGGAGTATAATAAAGACTCTACTAATCTGGGGTGTTCCATCAAATCCACAAAAAATGTAATCTATTTTACTTGCACGTCATTTTGGGCACCTCCGATTGTCTTCACTCTGAGGTTCTTATAGTGCTCATTTGAGTCCATGTGGAATAACTACTCATATATAGACACGTGTACTGTAATATATTAGTTATCCACATGTTTTAAGGGGCCTAAAATCTATCTTTGTATAGTCCATTAAAGGCGTTGCCCAAGATTTAATTTAAATTCCCCCTCCCATTCAGCAGTGAAGAAGTCTATACTTACTTTCTCCCCTTAGCTCAGCTATGGTTTGATGGCTCACGGGTTGTCGTAACTGGGCCACCAATCCCTGTTTGTCAACTTTCATATGGATGGTGTTGAGTGTACCACTAAAGCCAATGAATGGCCATAGCAGTGACGTGTCCTCAAGCGGCAGTTCACTGCTGGGTCACATGCTGCCTAAGGACATGTCACTGATGAGGCCATTCATTGGTTTCAGTGGTGCACATGACCCTGTCATTGTAGAGGTTCATAGATAGGGACTGGGAGTCCTGTGAAGAAAGCACAGGAGTAGAGATAAGCGAGCACCCAAACAGAGGAGAGAGGTCCCACAGCAAGGAATCATGCGTTATATCACCCACCACTGGAGAAGGCCACTCAGTTATTTCGGCCCCAGCACCCAGACCGAGGAGAGAGGTCCCACAGCAAGGAATCATGCGTTATATCACCCACCACCGGAGAAGGCCACTTTCAGTTATTTCGGCCCCGG
The DNA here is from genome assembly GCA_033119425.1 of Bufotes viridis. Taxonomy (NCBI): domain Eukaryota; kingdom Metazoa; phylum Chordata; class Amphibia; order Anura; family Bufonidae; genus Bufotes; species Bufotes viridis. The sequence goes on from CM065589.1 coordinate 613,067,378, forward strand.
CGCCCAGATTGAGGAGAGGTTCATTCAACTTTGGGTTGCACCGCAAGATCATGGTAAAGTTAAAAAAATGAGGATTCAATAAAGAAGTGCCCCGGAGTACAAGAATACATGGTTGAGTGGGAGGCAGTTATAAATGTCTATTCTGCACAAGGGAGGCACAGGTCCTGTGGGATCCATGCCTGGTTCATTTTTATGAACGTCAGCTTGTCCACGTTGGCTGTGGACAGGCGGCTGCGTTTGTCAGTAATGATGCCCCCTGCCGTGCTGAATACACGTTCAGACAAAATGCTGGCCGCAGGGCAGGCCAGCACCTCCAAGGCATAAAATGCTAACTCTGGCCACGTGGACAATTTGGAGACCCAGAAGTTGAATGGGGCCGAACCATCAGTCAGTACATGGAGGGGTGTGCAGACGTACTTTTCAACCATGTTAGTGAAATGCTGCCTCCTGCTAACACGTTCCGTATAAGATGGTGGTGCAGTTAGCTGTGGCGTGGAGACAAAACTTTTCCACATTTCTGCCATGCTAACCCTGCCCTCAGAGGAGCTGGCCGTGACACTGCTGCGTTGGCAACTCCTGATCCTCCTCTGCCTTCGCCTCGGGCTTCCACCTGTTCCACTGTGACATTTGGGAATGCTCTCAGTAGCGCGTCTACCAGCGTGCGCTTGTACTCGCGCATCTTCCTATCACGCTCCAGTGCAGGAAGTAAGGTGGGCACATTGTCTTTGTATCGGGGATCCAGCAGGGTGGCAACCCAGTAGTCCGCACACGTTAAAATTGTAGCGACTCAGCTGTCGTTGTGCAGGCACTGCAGCATGTAGTCGCTCATGTGTGCCAGGCTCCCCAGAGGTAAGGACAAGCTGTCCTCTGTGGGAGGCGTATCGTCATCGTCCTCCGTATCCCCCCAGCCACGCACCAGTGATGGGCCTGAGCTGTGTCTGTTGCCACCCCGCTGTGAACCTGCTTCATCCTCATCCTCCTCCACCTCCTCCTCATCCTCCTCGTCCTCCAGTAGTGGGCCCTGGCTGGCAGGGGGGAGGGAGCAGGGGGAGCCAGAGTGAGTTCCTTGCTTTTAAGGTGTTTACTCCACTGCCTTTCATGCTTTGCATGTAGATGCCTGGTCATGCAGGTTGTGCTAAGGTTCAGAACGTTAATGCCTCGCTTCAGGCTCTGATGGCACAGCGTGAAAACCACTCGGGTCTTGTCGTCAGCACATTGTTTAAAGAAGTGCCTTGCCAGGGAACTCCTTGAAGCTGCCTTTGGGGTGCTCGGTCCCTGGTGGTGGTGGCCAGTAGCAGGCGAACTCTCTTGGAGGTGGCTGTTCTGCTTTTGCCCCCTGCTCCCTCTTTTGCTACGCTGTTGGCTCGGTCTCACCACTGCCTCTTCCTCTGAATTATGAAAGTCAGTGGCACGACCTTCATTCAATGTGGGGTCTAGGACCTCATCGTCCCCTGCATCGTCTTCTACAGAGTCTTCCTCCCTGACCTCCTGTTCGGTCTGCACACTGCAGAAAGACGCAGCAGTTGGCACTTGTGTTTCGTCATCATCAGAGACGTGCGGACTCCGATGAGGTGGTATTCCCATGTCCTCATCATCAGGAAACATCAGTGGTTGTGCATCAGTGCATTCTATGTCTTCCACCACTGGGGAAGGGCTAGGTGGATTCCCTTGGTAAACCCTTTCAGCAGAGTCTTCAAACAGGATAAGAGACTGCTGCATAACTTGAGGCTCAGGCAGTTTCCCTGATATGCATGGGGGTGATGTGACAGACTGATGGGCTTGGTTTTCAGGCGCCACCTGTGCGCTTTCTGCAGAAGACTGGGTGGGAGATAATGTTGTGAACATGCTGGATCCACTGTCGGCCACCCAATTGACTAGCGCCTGTACCTGCTTAGGCCTTACCATCCTTAGAACGGCATTGGGCCCCACCAAATATCACTGTAAATTCTGGCGGGTACTGGAACCTGAGGTAGTTGGTTCACTAGGACGTGTGGCTGTGGCAGAATGGCCACGTCCTCTCCCAGCACCAGAGGGTACACTAACACCACCACGACCGCGTCCGCGTCCCTTACTAGATGTTTTCCTCATTGTTACTGTTCACCAAGCACCACAATAAGAAAAAAAATATTTGGCCCAATGTATTGATTTCAAATTCAGGCCTTTTTTTTACGGGCACCTAACACTATCTGCCTATTTGTTTATGTAGCGTATTACACTAATCCAGGCACAGCAGTAACCACTGATTTAGGGGAATATCTCTTTTAGGGCTAGTATTTAGGCCCTGGAAGAAAGGTATCCTTTTATGGACAGATTTAAACTAGGCCAGCCACAGCTGGAACACCAGATTCAAGGTATTGCTATTTTGGCAATTGAATTTCACCCCAGAACAAAATATATAATTTGCAGGACACTATGAATCTTGGCCAGCTACAGCTGAAACCACTGATTTATGGTATTGCTATTTTGGCAATTGAATTTCACCCCAGAACAAAATATATGTTTTGGCGGACACTATTATACTTTGCCAGCCACAGCTGACACCACTGATTTATGGTATTGCTATTTTGGCAATTGAATTTCACCCCAGAACAAAATATATGTTTTGGCGGACACTATTATATTTTGCCAGCCACAGCTGTGACACCAGATTTATGGTATTGCTATTTTGACAATTGAATTTCACCACAGAAAATAATCTGTCCTTATTATACTTGGCTAGCCAATACTCTGGAACACCAGATTTAGGGGATTGGTATTTTGGCAATTGTATTTAACCCCTTAATAAAATATAGAAATTGCTATCCTGAGTTTCTAGGGGTGACAATAAGTACAGCCAAGCCCCTGATGTAGGATATAGCAAAAAAAAAAACTAGTATTGATGGATTGATGGACTTGGTGGCAGCTTGTTCTGGTGCACCACAAGTCACAAAATGGCCGCCGATCACCCCAGAAAAAAGTGACAGAAAAACGCTCTGTGCAGCCTAAAAACCAGTGAGCAAGTAACTAGCAGAAGTTCAATCATTCACAGCTGTAGATCGATCACTTCATTAGGTGCTTTTGCAGACTTTTCCCTGCCTAATCTCGCCCTCACAGCAGCTGCGTCCTCTCCCTACACTAATCAGAGCAGTGTGACGTGCGGCGTTACGTGACTCTAGCTTAAATAGAGGCTGGGTCACATGCTGCACTTGGCCAATCACAGCCATACCATTAGTAGGCATGGCTGTGATGGGCTCTTAGGGCAAGAAGTAAAACAATAGCTGATTGGCTGCTGTGCAGCCCTTCAGAAAGCGGGAAGAAATCGCCGAACAACGAACCTGAACTTTTTTGAAAATGTTCGGGTCCGGGTCCGTGTCCCGAACACCCCAAAATTCGGTACGAACCCGAACTATGCTCGAACTGTTCGCTCAACACTACACAGGAGTCATGGAGCGGCAGGAAGCATATGATTTCATTTTTTTATATTTTTAAAATTTTAGGCCCCCCCCCACCCCAAAAAAACTAATATATAAAAATATTAAAAAAAAAAAAACCTTGACAAACCCTTTAAATTAAATAGTTTTAAAAAAGGACAACAACCTTTTCAACCTGTTGAATGCACCTACATTTTGTAGCACAGTCAGGTTTTCCTAATGGTCCTCTAACAGATCAAAAGTTTTTTAACACTTTTTTACTGCCAAAGGCTTAACTACCATAGCTGCAGACCATGCGACTGCTATGGGGCCCAGGCCAAGACGGGGCCCAGTCTTAGTTGGGATTATCTCCTCTTCTGCTGGAGGGGAAAACCTGGTCAGGACTCTACCCTCTAAAGGAACAACTTCTAGCAAATTAAGGAGTGGATCCCTTCTGTCCTTTGAGGGGATGAGAGGGGGGGGGGGGGGTAGATAAGACTGGTTTGGTCCTTGCTACGGGGCCCATACTTCTTTATGTACGCCACTGCGTACTGCAATTTATTTTATGGCCATCATACAGTTGCAGCATTCTCTAACTTGACAGCACATTAAATACACAGTTACAGCAGAATTTTAACTTTAGACAACACAGCGAAAAGCCACCAAGCATCAAGGCACTATTTGCTTCAGCTGTTCACTTACTATTCTGTGAGTGTCAAGTCATACAATTCTTCAGCTGAATATTTATGACATCACTGCTGCCTCGAAATTAAAAAAAAAAAAAGGGTTCCATTGTGCGGACCGAAACGTCGCGTTGGTGTAAATAAAAGACACTAGTCACTGGAGGTGCCGTGGACCCTTTCTTTTTTGTATCGAGCATCGGGACATTGGATTGACCCTACAGCTGCTGTCACTTCATTGCTGATTTCTGTAGTGCTGCAAAGTTGTTTTTGAAAAAAAGAAAATATATATTTTTTGTACTTAATTTTTTATAAATAAAGATAAACCAAAGAGAAGAGTGTGAGCAAAAACCCAGTCCACGTGAAATTAGGATTTTAGTATCTGGAGGAGCATGGGGCAAAGTCATCTGGTCAATGATTTGACATTACTTTGGCATTTCTAGAAAGTTCTTGCAAGTCATTCAGGGTAACACCTCTATACTCAACTTCTTTTTATTTGTATTTGACATTGACATTTGAAACTTTCTGAATGAATGGAGCGAACCTTCAAATGTCAGTGTTTGAAGCATTGGAACTAGGAGTTTCAACCATAGAAGAGATAATAAATTTCTCTGGATGTCTGAAAAATAGATTCATTAAAAAAATCACAATACCTTCTTTAATAACCTCAAGGTCGGGAAAAGAAACATTAGGCTAATTGTGTTCTTTGAATAAGATGTAAACACCGGCACATTAGATGCCCCTTAGTTGTCATTTGCACTCAAACATATTATTGAGAAATGACGTAAGACGAAGGTTCATCTAAGGCCTCAGATGATCCAACCAGACAAGATGATCACAGACAGGCTGGTTGACAATCAGGTAGACTGGGCAGTTATGTCGGAGGGCATACTGCTTGTGTACTTTATAAAGAGGAATGTGATTTCTCTTGTTTTTTTATTTTGTAGATATTGGTTCCCCAAATCATAGTTAGAAAAAATAGTTAGTTGTTTCTGGGACAAATAGAAAATTATGAATGCCTTAAAGAGTATTTTCCAGTTCCATGTAAAAATTAGAGTGAGGGCACTTTTCAGCTTAGTCTCTGTAAAATGAATGTACAATTCCCATAATTGATCTTCATAAGACTATTGGGTCCTAGAGAAACTCTGGACCACAGAAGTTCCCACAGAGATACACTGATATACTGTCCAAACTTCCAAGTAAATTCTGAACTCAGACAAGAACCCAGGATGAGGCCCCAAACTAGACCTCAAAATTAATTGGCATCACATACCAGTTCCATGAACAAATTCAGTCCTCAGACCAAACTCCAAACTTAGGGTACTTTCAAACTTGCGTCGGTGCGGATCTGTCTGTTTATTTGCCATGGCTGAGGAAGGCTAAACTAGCTGAAATGCGTCCCATGAAGGGGCCTATTGTATATTAATTTTTGGATCAATAAAGAAGCATTGAAGAAACTATATGTTGCTGGGATCTTCGTTTTCAGTGTGCAGTGGGATTGACCCTTTTCCCGTGCAACAAAGATACGGATCGTGAGCTGTTTTGTTTGCTATTTACTGTTTATTTGCACAGACGGATCCACACCTATAATGCAAACGTTTGTATCCGTTCAGAACGGATCAGTTTGCATTAGTTTTAAAGCAAAATGTCAAAGTCAGAACGGATCCATTTTGAATTACATTGAAAGTCAATGGGGAACGGATCCGTTTTCAAATGCACCATATTGTAATTCAAGACGGATCCGTTCGGCTCCGCATCTTCAGACGGACACCAAAATGCTGCATGTTGCGTTTTGGTGTCCGCCTCCAGAACGGAATAGAAGCGGAACGGAGCCGAACTGATGCATTCTGAACGGATCCTTATCCATTCAGAATGCATTGGGGCTGAACTGATCCGTTTTAGACCGTTTGTGAGAGCCCTGAAACGGATCTCACAAACGGAATCCAAAACACCAGTGTGAAAGTACCCTTAGTTCAGAATCTATAATTAATTGAACCTCATGCTAGACCATTCCATTTACTTACTGCTGTTGGATCCTCTTTACTGTTTGGGTGCCACCCCACACTGTCACGAAATTGGCTGCAGTCAGGATCCTAGGTGGGGTAACTAGTGTTGTGCGAATCAAAGTTCATGAAGTGGACTTCAATCCGAATTTCAGGAAAAATTTGATTACAGGCCAGGCCGAATTTCCTTGTGCTTCGTGGTAACCAATTGATTTTCCCTGAAATGGCGTTAAAAATAGAAGATCTGGTGCAAATTTCTTGATGGGAAATTAATGGAAACAGTGGTTGTGCCACTTCCTCCCTCTCCCCCAAGTCTTTAAACCCCTCAAATGCCGCGTTCATCTTTGATCGCGGCATCTGACATTAATAATAATAAGGCCTTTCAATGGTCAATAATTTACTTTGAGATCCAGCGTGGAATCTCACATGGTGCTGGCCAGCGTGATGACGTCATTAGTCACTGCCAGGGGCAGATTGGAAACCTAAAGTGGCCCTGGAAAATACTTAAAAGTAGCCCTATGTTGTAGGAGGGTCTAAATTGACAGGAGTTGGGACAACAAAAGTAGAGGGGGTCAGCAATACCATAGCGCAAAATACCATATACCATAGTGCAGCACAATATATTGCCCCAAAATCTGACCATCTGATCCTCCTCCAGTTGTTTCTCATTAACATATGGAGCAGGGGGTTTGGGAGGTGATATGCGGGATATATTTGAATTCAGGAGGGCATGTGGGTCGCTGTCTGGGTACATAAGAACCTGATTCTAACAGTGTTAATTACTGAGAGAGTATTATATACCTGGCCAGCGGGAGAGGTGGGGGCTTGGGTGGCCCAATGGACATCGGGCCACCAGGAAATTTCATTGTAAGGTCTATGGCCAATCAGCCCCGGGTCACTGAGCACGAGATTTTGAGCGGGATTTTCAAGCAAGATGGCGTGGTGCCCTATTCGCACTCACATAGATAAAGTAAGTATAATTGTTTTTTTTACTGCCATTTCAGAGAAAATTGATTTGTTACCATAAAGCATGAGGAAATTTGGTTTTGCGGTCATCAAAATTTTCCCTGAAATTCGGATCGTAGTCCACTTCGTCAACTTCGATTCGCTCAACCCTAACAGAAGCCACTTGGGTTGCTATAGTAGAACGCTCAAAGCATTCAAGGAGGAGTGGGCACAGCTACTACAAACAGTTCCTAGAAGCAACTGCAGAGATCCCAGAAAGGGAGAGACATGAAGTATAGAAGTGGCTGTAGTGGCAACGATGGGGTTAGTTGTGTTCTCGGTGACAGGCTCCCAGTGCAGTGCAAGGCAACATGGTACTGTAGCACTGTGCAATGACCCGGAGGACTACTGCAAATGATGAATTACTGCCAAAAGAGTTAATTTAGTGTTATAGAGTTAAATGTTGTAATTTTATTGTTAAAGTACTTATTTATTGATGCAGTGTGTATGCCTAATAGCAATGTATGGGCTATAATTTGGTTAGGTTAGGTTTTGGTTAGGTTGTAACTTGTCAGGGTAAAGGACTTTGTCCACCACCTGCTTGGAGCAGGGCCGAGCTACAGTGTGTATGTGTGTGGTGTGTGTGGTGTGTGTAAGCCCCAAGCCTGGAGAGACATTTCTCTCCGAGAATGCAGCTGCAAGATAAGATCCTTTATCTTCAGCATACCCCTGAGAGAAAGAGACCAGACATGATAGAAGATCCAGAACTACCATGGCCATGCAAGATAAAGCAAGAAACGTATTTGCTCATTTATGGCATAAATACTTTGCTGCCATGGAAAGGAAATATTGTCTCGACGCCCACCATACTGTGAGATGAAATGGCCAACCAGATCTAAATTCTGTACTTCTCAGCTCGGGAATTGCATAAAGAGTTGACAAGAACAGAATAGCACACCTGTGGTCATTTGGAGAGACTACTAGCACTACTAGTTCCATCATTGTTGCTGCCCATGCACAGCTATTGGGAGGAGACTATACTGCTTACTATACTTTGAAACCGTGCCTTTTGCTGCTATATGTATTACTCCTCCCATTATCAATTTAGTAAAAAAAAGAACTTAGTTCTTGCAACAAATAAGCCTGATTATAGCCTACATCATCCACCTGCCTACCAACCCCTAAAATCAAAAGTAACCTGACTGCCATCTAACAGGAGCCCCAGTAAGACAGGATGGACTACCACCGTAAACTGTAAGTACTACTGCCACCATCATAGACACTACCACTCTTTTCTATACTCACCTCCCCACTGGGTTGCTGCAGGTGTTTGTGCACACAATGATGAGGCCAGTATTAGTGCAAACAGATTGCTATACATTACTGAGGCACTTTTAAATGTAAGCACAGTTTTTACTGGTGGTCCTAACCAAAATGCAGGGAAGTCAATGGCCATGGTGAAGGCACTTACATATTTGACAAATGAAAGAACGTCACGGACAAAGGGTACAGTAATTTGCGTCTTAGTAATAGAGAGAATCACGGAGGAAATAAAGAATGCTTAAAACATGTCAAAAACTTTAATGATATGTATTAAAATCAAATAAGACCACCTGGGCAATAAATGTAGAGATAGACCTAATGTGTGTCCACTAATAGGGTAGTGATTATATGTGTGCACCTTGGAATTGACCCAGCAAGTGCCAGATAGTTAAATGCCGGCTCACATACAGTATATACCTAAATAGGTTGCAGAAATCTCCGGTGTCAGAAGACAAGAGACCCTGCGCCATCTAAAATGGCAGCAGTCTCAGTCTGGTCGCTCCCCCAGGGCGTGCATTAATATGTGACAGAGACACACAGCCCTGGTACAGGACGGGACCCGACTGACACCAACACTGGATAGAGAGGTTAAATCTGCAAAAGGGTGCCTGCAGAGTAGATACTGGCCCACAAAACGTTCAGCCAGATTAGCATAAACGAGTGGGATCCTCTGAAGCGCACCTACACTGCACAGAGAGTGCACTCGAAAACACAGGCCGACGTTTCCTTTGTGTATTTTTTCGATGATCCATAGGCAAAGTCATCAATATCAGATTAGTGTTGGTCGGACTCCCAGCATCACCACTGACCAATTGTGTGAATGGGCTATTGTTCTCTGGAAAAGCACAGCTCCATATACGTTGTAGCGCTTATGAACGGTATAGCAGTACTGCTACCATTTTAAGCATACCTGAGTTTTCAAAAAAAGTTTGCATAATGGCTGTACTTCTGTATTGCAATTTTAAGTACTAATTGCTTCTGTCACCTTTAATTTTGTCTCTTTTATATTACTTTTAGTATTCTGTGTAAGGATATTCCTTGTAATGTCTCAGGGACATGCATGATGAGGGGCCGATGAGGGGCTGATGGGAATAACTGTGGTCTGCACTGACAATTAGGGGGGACTCCACTTGGAACTTCATCCTAGGTAGGATGTAAGTATTAATTTTCCTATCTCTTGTACACTCTGGGGTGTCGGTCATGTGTTATAATGTGGTAGATAGTCATGTGTTATAGCATGGCTGACCGGAGCCCTACCTTATACTGCATATTTAGCTTAGTGATGTTCATTTACTTTTTATTTTGTATGTGATTTGTCTGTGTTATCTTATATTTAATCACACTTAGTAAATATATTTATTTACTTAGCCTGCGTATGTTTTTTATTCTCAAATCTTTAGAATTCATGTTACAGCTTAATCGTAACTGTGAAGGAGCAGGTCTTTTTCAACTTTCCAAATTATCTTCCTTAGCTATATTCCCTGTTTCACTTGCACAGTTAGATGCATTACTCTAACAAGCAGGCAGTGTCTCACTTCTCTGAAATCTGCCAGTACTGTATGCAATGACCTCACTTCTCTTACTTCCCACTATATTTATTTTCTTCCAGGGAGCTCAGAAAGCTGATAAAGAGGGATCTATCAGGCTTACAGACACACAGAAGTGTCTCTGCTCTTCATAAGCAGTGTAGAACAGGGGTGTCGCCAGGTTGAAATATTTGGGGCCTGGGCCACGGATGTACTGTCCCAGACCCTGAATGTATTAGCTGCCAGAGGTATACAACAATATCACCGTCTTCAGGTGATACAATTGAATCACTGCAGCGGGAAACAGGACCCAATTGCTCCCTGCCCTGCCATTCTCTCTCATATGCCACAGGCAACCAGGCCTGTGCTCTATGAGAAGTAGTATGGTGCAGGTGGATCTTAGGAGGCACGATGATTTCATTGCACACCCGACGTCAATGTGAGCGCCTGAAAAGACAGGACCTTATCGCTGCTGCACTGACAACGGTAGGAAATCAGGGAATATATATTTTTTTCCTTGTCTGTTGGAAAGCATGGTGGTATTATAAGGTCTGGGGGCACTACAGGGGCATTGTAAAGTGTGTTGACACTACAGCGGAGCAGTTTAAGCACTGTTGACACTACAGGGCCATTATAAGGACTGCTAGCACTATCAGGGCAGTTCAAGGACTGTTGGCACTACATTGGGGCAGTTCAAGGACTGTCGGCACTACATTGGGGCAGTTCAAGGACTGTTGGCACTACATTGGGGCACTATAAGAACTGTGGGCACTACAGGGGGCAGTTTAAGGACTGTTGGCACTACAAGGGAGCAGTTTAAGGACTTTTGGCACTACAGGGGCATCATAAGGACTGTTGGCACTACCAGGAGTAGTTTAAGGACTGTTTGCATTACAGTGGGAACTATAAAAACTGTTGGAACTACCAGGGGAAGTTTAAGGACTGTTGGCATTACATGGGGCAGTTTAAGGCCTGTTGGCACTATAGTGGCACTGTAATGTGTGTTGACACTACAGAGGAGCAGTTTAAGTACTGTTGGTACTACAGGGGCATTATAAGAACTGTTGTCACTACCAGGGGAAGTTTAAGGACTGTATGCATTACAGGAGGGAACTATAAGGACTGTTGGCACTACGTTGGAGCACTATAAGAACTGCGTACACAACAGTTGGGCACTATAAGAACTGTTAGCACTACGGGGGGCAGTTTAAGGATTGGGGGCACTATATGGGAGAATTATAAAGACTGGGAAATGGGGATACTACAGGTGGGCACTAGTGTTGGCACTACAGTGGGCAGTTTAAGGACTGTGGGCACTAAAGAGGGCACTATAAGGTCTGAGGGAACTATGAGGGGCAGTTTAAGGATTGTGGGCACTATAAGGATTGTGGGTGCCATAGGGGGGTATTATAAGGGTCAGGGGCACTACAAGGTCTGGAGGTACTACAGGCGAGTAGTGATGGCCGAACATTGGCCGGGACAGTTCGTGAATACGAACGTGCATTCGTGATCAAATGTTCGCGAACCGCACGTTCGCGGCGGGCCCTATTGACTTTAATGGCAGGCAAAACTGAAAAACCTTAGTAAATACTTACTGGAAGTGCACAAATAGCCCCACAACATGGACAGTGACATACCAGAGGTTGATCATTGGCAAAAATTCCCACAAAAAATATGTATTTTAATCAGGGGTCATTTTTAAGCATCTTAAAGGGAAACTCTCAAAAATGTGCCCTCTTGGAACCTTGAAAAATGCTATTTTAGGCCACGGAAGTACAGACCCAAAAAATTTGGCATTCACCTGACAGAAAAGAACTTGTGATTATGTGGCTGGAGGTACATTAGGCGGTCACTGGATAACATTTTTTACTGTAGGTCATTGGAATACAGGCCCCAAAAATTAGGCATTCACCTGACAGAAAAGGCCTTTAATGCCGCTGTTTAAGACAAGGACTTGGTAGTGGCTGATATGTGTGGGCTGGCATGAGGAAATTCAATTACTTGTGGTCGTCACAGGTATTGAATTCCTCCGAGATCCATAACTCATTCATTTTTAGAAATGTGGGGTAGTCCACACTGTCGTGAGGCGAGTGCGCTTATCAGTCACAATCCCCCTGCTGTACTGAACGTCCTTTCGGACAGGACACTCGACGAGGGGCAAGCCAAGAGTTCCATGGCAAATTGTGCCAGCTCTGGCCACAGGTCAAGCCTGCACACCCAGTAGTCCAGGTGTTCCTCGCTTCTCAGAGCGTCCACATCGGCCGTTAACCCAATGTAGTCGGACACCTGCTGCATGACTAAGTTCAGGATATGTGCCATGCACGGCACATGTGTCATTTTGCCCTGTTTCAGTGCACTCAGCAGATTGGCACCGTTGTCCCACACCACTTTACCAACTGTCAAATTGAGCGGGATTAGCCACTGATCGGCCTGTGATCGCAGAGCTGAAAGCAGTGCAGGACCGGTGTGGCTCTTGGCTTCCAGGCACAACAGCTGCAGCACAGCATGGCAACGTCTCACCTGGGACATCGAATAGGTTCTGGAGAGCTTGGGGGGCGCAGCGGTAGCAGTGGAAAAGGAGTAGTCAGCCGAGAAGGAGATGGAGGATGGAGTAGGAGGAGGAGAAAGAGAGGCAAGCCTGCATGCAATCCTTGGCGGTAACACCATATCAACATGGCAGCCACGGGTTACATGCTTGACGGCCATCAGAAAGTTCACCCAGTAAAAGTTATGTACCTTCCCTGCCCATGTTTGCTAGACCACGTGTCTGTGGTCAGATGTATCTTGGCACTGACACTGTGTGCCAGTGATATATTAATTTGCCGCTGAACGTGGCCATATAGCTTTGCAATGCCCTTCTGGGAGAAATATTTCCATACTTCCTTCTGGGGACATTCCATTGCGGTGTGCCAATGGCACAAATTTTCTAAAGGCCTCCGAGTCCACCAGTTTATATGGCAGTAGTTGGCAGGCTAGCAGTTCCGACAAGCCAGCGGTAAGTCATTGGACAAGAGGGTTATCCGGCTTCATCAACTTTTTACGCTCGAACATTTGGGCCACGGAAGCCTGCCTTCTGCCAGATGAATGTGACGACGGCATGGTGGAAGGAGTGGAGGACAATTGGGAGGAGAGAGGAGAAGGAGAAGAGGCAGGACGTGGAGCGCCGGGAGTGTGGCTTTGTGGGTTCTGACAGCGTTGCTCCCACTTGGTTCGGTTATTGGAGGCAAGGTGCCTTTTAAAGGCAGTCATCCCTAGTTGAGTGTTAGGCTTACCGCAACTTATGCATTGACAGCACAGGCTGCAGATGGCAACACTATTGTCTGTGCCGGCGTCTTGGGAGTGCCAGAAGTGACATGCATGTGCGGGCATGGTTGATGGCTCACTCCAGATACATTTGCAGTCTGCTTTTTGCCTCCTGTGCCCTGCGAGCTCTGTCTGCTTCTCCTTCTTCTCCTCCCTCTCTGCTGCTCCATCTCTCCCTCTGAACTCCCCTCCTCTTCCTCTCTTGTGGGCACCCACGGGATGTCAATCGACACGTCATCATCGCCACCTTCACCACCACTGACATTTGAGATCTCGGAGAAGGCAGCAACAGCGGGGGCCTCCCTGCTTGGGCTGATCTGGGTACTGTCATCAGACCGCTGGGTGGCAGCCGTTGCTACCTCCTCTTCCTCATCCGATGTCAAGAATGGCTGTGCATCAGTAAGGTCTGGGAATGGATGGGAAAATAATTCCTCTGACTCGAGTGAAGGGCCTTTGGTGGTGGTGGTTTGGGGGTGCACACAGCAGAGAGTGAGGAGGGTGCAGATACAGAGGATGAGGAGGGTGCAGAAGCGTAAGGCTAAATGAGCCACTCAACAAACTCTGGTGTGCCCTTTGAAAGTAATCACACACGCCTTCTCCAACTTCCCACTTAGGCTCCGGCGTGGTGCACCTGCCCAACCCTTCCACCCCTGTGGAAACGGCCTGCCTTTTCCTCTGCCTGTCATTTTCAAAATGACCCTGTGCCTAACAGCAGTATTTGTGGAAGCAGGTATATCGCAGGCCTCATATTTGGTGGAAACTGGTATATCGAAACCCTTAATCGGTATTTTGTGGAAGCAGGTATATCGCAGGCCTTAATGAATATTTGGTTGAAACAGGTATATTGAACCCCTTAATCGGTATTTTGTGGAAGCAGGTATCTTGCAGGCCTCAATCAATATTTCGTGGAAACCGGTATATCAGTTTCAATGCTTTTTATTGATTTTTTATTAAAAGAGGTAAGCAAAACAAAATATGTGTTTGTGGACGCAGCCACATGAGTGAAGATTCCTTAGTAGACTTATTAAAACAGAGATCATAACTATTGTATAGAGCTCATCGCACAGACAGATGCCTGCGTGGTTACAATGAAATATACAGAGTTATAAGATATACAGACTTATATCACCCATATGTCCAGGCTGGTGTTAACTCCTGAGTGTCATCCTAAATTGGTTGTCTTGGACAAAAAAATCGTAGTCTATATAGGATGCATTACGCCCATTCAGCAGCAGAGTATAGAAAACAAAACCTAGCTTTCAAAAAAGTATAAAACCTTAATAAACAATAGAGATTACTAAGCATCCCAACTGGAGATAACAAGTATTGCCCACGAAGGCAAAGTCATTTATACAGTATTCAGGTATAATAAGGGGAAACAGGGAAGGAGAAGAAGGTCAGGGAAAAAGGTAAGGATTATCACCAGCAATACTGGAGAATTCTAATGCACTGCCGCCCCCTATCCGCCCGATCCAGCATGGTATCCAGAATCAGGGAGAATAGTGATGACTAAGGATCCACGGATTCCAGGTGGCATTTTTACATGTTAGAGATATGATCGCGTGTGGTAGGTTGTGTTCGTATCTACACGTTGAATTAACTTCTTGAATAACTTCCGACATAGACGGAGGGGTAATTTGTTTCCAGTGACGTGTAAGTATTAGTTTCGCACTTAGGAGGATGTGTCCTATCACGCTATGGTAAGTAGGGTCGATATCATGAATGCCAAGAAATAGCAGTGCTAACTCAGGAAGCGAGTCTATTGGCAGTGCAGTTAGGTCTGATATTAGCTCGAAAATAGCTCTCCAGTATGGAGCGATGATTGGGAAGGACCACAAAATGTGCAGTAACGAGCCAATATGGCCATATCCCCTCCAGCATAAAGGGGATGTTGAAGGGTATATTATATGTAGTTTCCAGGGGTAAAGTACCAGCGCAAGAGAGTCTTTAGTCCCGCTTCGTAGTGGGTTACACATTTGAAGTCGGAGACTAGAAACCCAATAGCAGTAATCCACGTTTCGTAGGGGAAAGATTTCCACAGTTCTTGCTCCCACTTCACATATGTGGGGGCTTTGACGAAGGTAGTCTTATTCCCCAGAAGATCGTATATACATCTCGTGGTATGTCTTTTAAATAAGGAAGGGAATTTGAATAATCTCATTAAATCTGAGTTGATCTGGGGTGGGGAAGGGATGGATTTCGCTAAGAAAGCACGGATATGCAGATAAGTAAAATATTCTGTCGCAGGCAATTCAAAGAGTTGTTGAATTGATGTAAAGGGGAGGAGATTTTGGTCAGTAGTAATTTGTGATAGAGTAATTATTCTCTTATCCCTCCAAGCTTTGAGATTGGGAAACAGGTATATCAAACCCCTTAATCAGTATTTTGTGGAAGCAGGTATATCACACCCCTCAATTATTATTTTTGCCACAATCGTTATATCACACTACCCTGTTTATTTGGAGCAGCAGGTATATCGCAGCCCTCAATCAGTATTTTGTGGAAGAAGGTATATCACACCCCTTAATCAGTTTTTTGGGGGACAACAGGTATATCACACCGTTGCAAATAGTTGTTCCAATAGCGCATGTCCCTCTATAGGTGCGGTATCACAGCAGAACAGCACACAACTGCTGCACAATACAAATGCACTATATTATTTTTATGTTAAAAAACATATTATAAGTATATCACACCCCTCAGTATATCACATCTATCGATAGCACACCTATACTTTTGTTGCTCTATTAACAGCCTGTCCCTGCTCCACAAACCAACCTCTCCCTACACTGCCAAAACACAGAATGTAAAATGGCTGTCAGATTGGGTTTATTTATAGGGTGGGGGTGTGTCTATGTGCTGAAACGTCTCAATTGGCTGTCCTGTATCACCTGATGGATGTGCCATGGGTCAAAGTTCGGCACAATGCAAAAGAATATGGCGCCGGTGGACATCGCCATATGTTTGCATTTTCGGCGAATCGAGAACGCACAAAGTTCGCTGCGAAACGACCGCCAGGCGAACCACAAGGCCATCTCTACAGGGGAGTTTAAGAAGGTCTGAGGTACAACAGGGGACACTGTAAGGACTAGGGGCACTATAGGAGGCATTTTAATTACTGGGGCAATATAGGGTGCATTTAAGTTACTGGGACACTAAAGTGCCTGGGTGCATTATGGTGGGCATTATTATGTGGTACAGCATAGGGGCACTAGTAATGGGCACTCTTGGGGGAGGATTATCATTATTGGGGGCACTGTTACTAATATCGGCACTGAGAGAAATATTGCTATTGGTGTATTGGACTTAGAGAACTGGGCCATATGCATTGAGGCTTGAGCCCCGGATCTTTTGAGATTCTAACAACGCACTAGGGTAGAAGCTGTTTTTCTATCAGGCTCAGGATCTCAGTTACTGTAGCTCTGGCACACCCCTATTTGTGAAGCGTCTTCTGAGTCTCTGTTACCAGGGGTGGATTTGGCCCAGTAATGGTTTACCTCCGACACTCTGGCTGTGGTGAAACTACAACTCCCAGCATGCTCCATTTATTTCTATGGAGTTCTGAGAACAGCCAAGCAAGTGTACATCTTGGGAGTCGTAGTTTTACTACAGCTAGAGTGCCGGAGGTCAGCCATCACAAATTTAGCCTGACAACAGGCAATGGACTGTATTTTAGGTAATAGTGAGACCCTTAGTGGCTATAAAATAATTTTTTTTTTTTTTAGGTGGATGCAGAGTTGCAGACAGATTTTTTTTATACAAAGTGATTTAGAAATTTGCTAATTATACACCATTCTTTAATAAATTAAATTAATGACTCTTTAAATCTTCCAGAGAGCATCCACATGGGATTGCTGGGAGCTAGACCTCCATCAGTATGATATGAATAACCTATCTTAAGGATACAGTAAGTCATTATTATTAGTGTTGAGCGCTAATATTTGAATAGCGAATTTTTTGTACAAATATCGGCGCTTCGCTAATTCGCGAATGTTTAGAATATAGTGCTATATATTCATAAAAAATGAATATTCATTTTTTTTTTTTTTAATCTGAACCCAAGATACCATTAACAAAGATAGAGAACATAGCGCTATTTTCTCTATCTTCGTTAATTCTAGCAAGCCAACCAATAGGAAGGTTATACCCCATTTAAAGTTCCACTCGCAGTACACGAATATTACATTACGTAATATTCGCGTACTGCGAATGAAACTTTGAACGGGGTATAACTTTCCTATTGGTTGGCTTGCTAGAATTAACAAAGATACAGAAGATAGCACTATATTCTCTATATTCGCTAATTCTAGCAAGCCAATAGGAAAGTTGATTGTACCCAGCTCTAAGTTGCGCAATGCGAAAATATTACTTTGCCAATTTATTGCAAAAAAATGGGTAAAGTAATATTCTGGCATTGCGCATCCAACTTAGAGCTGTCTATAGGCAACTTTCCTATTGGCTTGCTAGAATTAGCGAATATAGAGAATATAGCGCTATATTCGTATGCGTCATATTCGTTAATTCTACCCAGCCAAACAATAAGTAAGTTGCACATACCCCGCTCTAAGTTAGATGCACAATGCGAGTAATATTACTTAGCATTCTCACATTGCGCATCCAACTTAGAGCTGTGTATAGGCAAGTTTACTTGGCTAGCTAGAATTAACAAAGATAACGAATACGAATATAGCGCTATATTCTCTATCTTCGTTAATTCTAGCAAGCCAACCAATTGGAAAGTTATACCCCGTTCAAAGTTTCATTCGTAATACGTGAATAATTAAGTCGCATATTATTCGTGATAAATAAAATAATGACGAATATTCGTTTTTGACGAATATATGACGAATATTCAATCGAATATTCACGAAATATAACGAAATCTAATATGGCACCTGCCGCTCATCACTAATTATTATTGCTCCCACACACACCATAACTTATTATTTATTTAGTACATACATGCACATTCGTACCCCTAAAAGATAATGGTAATACACATTAAAACTCAAAAATGAGGAATAATCACAATCACCATCCTTTCTTAAAATTATAAATTGGCTGGTCTTTAAGCAGTTAAGAGCAGGACTGCTAGAACTTGAGCATGGCCACCAGTGGCTGCCAGCTATAAATATGGATGGCGGCTTGTTGACTGTTCGTCACAAGAATAGCTGATGTTCTTACAGTATTATTTTTAACTTTGTTCCATTGGAGAAAAATAAAAACTGAGAAATTAGATTTTTCTTCCAGCCTTAGAATAAGGATCTGCAGCTGTTTGATTTCTCATCGGTCTTCCAGTGTTTGGCACAAAGGAAAGCTTCTCGAAAATTCTGACAATTGAATAATAGAATGTAAACCAGGCGACACAATGCAGGCAGCTTCTCCCTGATGCCTCCTAAAACGCAGAATACCAACAAAATGATTTAGTAACAAAACAAGAAAATCTGTAGGACTGCGCCGATTTTGTTGAGTCCGATTCTGTAAATCAGGTAGCTGGAGGTCACTTCACTTTATAGTTAACATGGGTTCACAAGGGTTGACATGGAAGAATTATTGGTATAAGGGATGAAAATGATATATTACTAGTAGAATTCCCTGACTTTACACAGGTCTATTTCATGTGTTGTTTGTAGGTTTGGTAAAAGATAATTACAATGTGACCCCCACCCCCCCTGCCATAACAGTGACCTCCACAGTGTCCCTATAACATCAACTGATCACCCCCGAGGCAGCTGGTTCACTAGAGATATGAGTTGGGCAGGTTAAGTGCATTCTCAATCTGGACCCGCTATACTATGGGTATTGCTTTTTCATGCATTACATTGAATGTTTCATTTCAATATATTTTTGATGCCATGTGGCCATTTTACTGTGTCTGGGCATACTGTAAATGGTTCTCCTGTGGAATAGAATTCACACTTTTATGTAGGGACATATACTGATCCCTCATAAGGTTTCTATTGTATACAGAAGGGATGCTCAACCTGTGGCCCTCCAGCTGTTGTAAAACTACAACTCCCACCATGTCCTGCTGTAGGCTGATAGGTGTAGGATGTCCAGGCATGCTGGGAGTTGTAGTTTTGCAACAGGTGGAGGGCCTAGTATTTTAACTTTGTAGTGTTTAGTAAAAATTGTCATATTTTTAGATATTTTATGTGCGGCCTGTTTTTATAGTCCTTCTTGGTCTTTGCTATGTAGAATCATTTATAGGGCCATCACTCTGTTATAGTTTAGTATTAAGGTCTCTAGATTGGTTTCATAAATAGCTAGATTGCTATGGAAACCTGGTGTATGTCAGTGAGGCTTAGAGTGAAGAACCTGCAAGCTTCTATTGGCCATAAGGGGGGTCATGTGACTTTTAGTGTATGTCAGTTGGTCAAAGAATGAAGGACTGAAGGACCTATGAGCCTCTATTGGCTAATACAGGTCATGCGATAGTGCCATCTTTGCTTTTCTGTGTGAATATTTTCAAATCAATAGGTCCTAGAGATCTGATACCCAGTCTAAATCTTTTCTATGCACCTGTGAACCAAATCTTCTCTATGCACCTAAGATTTTCCTATATGCTTAATTTTGTGGATTGGTCTAGTCGTTTGACCATGCATACAGATAGACAACATCAATTTTATATATTGACAGGACATGTCTACAGGACTATTTTTTCTGTCATGTCATGTATAATGGAACCAAATGGAACGTGTATTAAAGGCTTCTGTTTTGAATTCTGTCCTAGAATTCCGTTATATTCAGTTATAACAGTACCTCTAATGGAATTCCCTAACGCCAGTGCAAACCTGCCCTTAGGGAGGTCAGGTCTTAATTAGATATGAGTGAAGTTTTGAAAAATTAGATTCGGCAGCTTCAGTGAAGTCTGACAAGAAATTTGATTCTACAAGACAATTTAGACTAGAACACTCAGAATCACAGGTGCATATCCATCAAGCAAACAAACATGGCTGCACACCATTAGTGTTAGGGACTAGAGATGAGCGAACTTCAAAAATTAGTTCGGCGTTCGGGTTGGGGTAATCGCCACATCCCGTTATGGATTTCACTACCGCGGACTATCCCGGCATATGGAATCCATAAGGGGCGGCTTCCACGAACCCGAACTTTGGAAAAGCCGAAGGACCTGGGGTGACGTCACCGTCATGTGATCCGTGCAGCACTGGATTTGATCCTTCAGCAGGCCTTTTTCAATACAGAGAGGAACAGACTGCCTCTGTGAAAGCAAGTGGATGAGGTGAGTAGTAATATTTTTTTTTCCCTTTCTTTCTAAGACAACTCCAGCCGCCATTTTAGGAAAATGTATTTGTTACCACAAAGTGCAAAGAAATTCTGCTTCAAACTAATTCCACTTTGGATGCCTTACTTCAGTCAACAAGTAGTCTTAACCATCCTTCTTGGTCTCCATGTCCTAGAAAAGTCAGCAAGATGCAGAGAGAGGAGGAGCTGGATGTTCCTGATGACTTATTCTTATCGATATTAGATCATGTGGAAAAGGAGGAAAAGAATATGGCAGAAGAAGGGCTCCCACCTGTAGGGCAGGAAAGAGCTGGGATGGAGAAGTGGGTATGATATTAATATTCTGTGTTTACTGTCATATAACCTGCAAGTGATTGCAGGAAAGAACAGCAATAATCTGCATATTGTCCCCCTACCTCACCAGCCAAACCCCACACCAGCAACAGCCTCTGTTTAAAGATGGATCAAAGGTGCCGCACGACCATTAACAATGAAGACCGACTATATAGTGCGGTCTTCATTATTAAATGAATTGGCCGCATGGTTCTTCACCACAGCATGGCTGCAACCCACTCTCTGAACATGTGGCTGTAACTGAAGGCAGAGTGGCCTGGGTATACCTGATTTATAGTGATTTGTGATAAACTAATTTGTAACATATCAAATTTATTGTCTAACTTCAGTGAAGTTGCCGAATCAAATTTTTCTAATCTTTGCTCATTTCTAATGATGATATCATGATGACGTGTTTCAAATAACGGCAGATGAATAGATCCCCTCCATCTTTTTTGACCGATTGTCCTAGGAGAATAAGTTCACAGATCTATTACTTGTCCCCTCTTCTTATGCAGATACTTATGCAGATACTAGGCCAGTTCTCTAGGATGTATATCAGGCATAAGTCGAAAGCAGAGTACGCCAGAGTTTGAAGTCTAAGGCCTGTAGAGAATTGACTTCAAACAAGAGAGTTCTTACTTGTGATTAATACATATGCTCATCTTTGAGTCTATACAATTTGCAATAGCTATAGGCTTTGAAATAACGTATTCGCTCCACGCCATTTCCTCTATCCTCACCTACAGCAACATAAAACAAAGATCATTAATGGAGCATATTTAATAGAAAATCACTAGAAAGACCATTTATCCTGCAATGTTTTATTCCGTACACATCTGGGGGATGACTAATCTACCTGGGCATGTTCCTGTAATTTACAATAGCGTCTGCCACCTCCGATAGTTTAATCAATCTGGCAGTTATTAATGAGCTGAGCCACCATAATAAAACGTAAAATACAATGCGTCCAGCCACGCACAACAATGAGCATAAACTTCTTTCAGGAGCTATTCGGAGATAATTAACAAGCTATAGATTCCGCTGTAATTCTCCCCTCTGTATCATGATTTTACTGATACTACAATTGGATTGTTTTCTATTCATCTTCTTATCTTTGCTGTCACTTTTTAGCCTTTATAAAGTAAACTTTTATAAACTTTGTAATATATTATGATCCCAGATGCTCTGGAATCGACCTATAATGAGGGGAAATTATGGTGTGAAGGACAAGCACTTATATATACAAATCCTAATATCTGTAATGGCTTATCAGAGATCTGAGAAACATATCATTGAACAGCCTACAAAGATGCCAAAAAATAAAATACAACTAAATAAAAATGTGAAAAAATAAGCAAAAAAATAAATAAATACCTTTAAAAAAGTTAAGTATTGATAAAAAATCAATACTGTACGTGGAAATGTCTAACAAATATGAAATTAGTGAGTAATTACAATGACAAGTGTCCTCTCACGCTAGGTAGGAAACAATGCAAACCTGACCTCCACTCACACCACTGTCCCGACCTACTTCCTACTACGTAAACAGCAGCTGCCAACTGGGCGACAATCCCTGACCTAAGTGCACATAACCTACGTATAGAAGATGATAGGCAAAGTCAGAGAGGTCAAGTCAAAACCATTAGAACCAAGGAAGGAACAAATACAAAGTAATATAACAAGCAGAGTCAAAACCAGGAGGTAACTTCAGAACTAGAATCAGCAGTCAGAGCCAGCAGGTTAATAGTTCAGGAAACCACATGAAACACAAACTAAGCGTGTGAGGCAAGAAGACCAAATCACAGGCAACTATGGCCAGTAGTTGCCTGTTTAGCCCCTTCCAGTCTGGTGTTTAACCCTTAGAGTCCCCACACCGTGAAGGTACAGCGGAAGGAAGGGAATTAAATATGGCACCTGTTCGTAAATGGGCTAATGTCTATGGTCAGCGCCAATAGCAAACATGTAACCCTTTAGATGCTGTGGGCATCTAAGTGCCAAAAAATCTGGATATGTGCATTTCCAGGCCAGGAGTGGTCCACTAACATGCAGCTATCAGGGGAGCTGTTCCTTTGCTCTGATGCGCTACAACTCTTTAAAGAGACTCAGCATATCAGAGCTGTAGTTCCTATGGAGGCCTGCAGGTGGCAAACCAGGTTTACACTTTACATTTTATTGAACTACAATGTAAGTTAAAATGCATATTCTAGCGTTCTGGGGAGGAGGTGTTAAAAAAGATAAAGTAAAAAGTTTTAAAAAACATAAAAATTCAAATCACCCCCTTTTCCCAGAAGTTAAATAAAAAACAACAATAAAAATCATAAATGTCATAGGCATGAATAAAATACTATTTCCTATACCGTGAATGTCATAAAGGGAAAAAAAAATTAAATAGCCATCTTCTTATCACTTCACTTACCAAAATAAATTTATAAAATGTGATTAAAAAAATCACATTTCGAACTAGATATCATTCTACAAATAAGCCCCACAGAGCTCCATAGACATAACTATAAAAAAAAAGTTATAAGCGTCAAAATATGGCAATGAAAAGGAAAAAGATTATTTTTTTTCCAAAGTTTTTATTTTTAAGTATTAAAAGACAAGAAAAACGATATAAATGTGATATCGATGTTAATGTACTGACCCACAGAATGAAGGTAAACAGCTCTACGCTGTAGAGACAAAACCCATAAAACTGTGGGGAATTGCAATTTTTTTCCAATTCCACCCCATTTGGAATTTTTCCCAGTTTTCCACCACATTGCATGCAATATTAAGTGATACCAATAAAAAGTACAACTTGTCCTGCAAAGGACAGGATTTATGACTATGTGAATTGGAAAATAAAAAATGTATGTCTCTGGAAAGGCATGGTGGAAAAAGAAAATGCAAAATTGAAAAATCCTTTAGGACTCAAGTGGTTAAAGATGACGCCCGCTCATGAGTGCAGTATGCACTATAACTACTGTGTTTCTGGTGTTTCAAACAGAGAAGCTTAACTTTCTCTTCCTTTAGGAAGGCAAGCTAATTTGAAAATCTTTCCCAGAAACCCACAATATGCTAATTAGCCTTCCTTCCAAAAGGAGAAGAAAGCTAAGCCTTTCAGATGCCAGGAGATTTAAGAGAAGCTTTTCGAGGCCTACAATACTTCTCACACATAATATGCACTCTCCATAATGAGAAAGAGGACCCCCCCCCCCCAGTTCCTGAGCTAGCTAAAGGAGCATTTACACTGCCGAGAATTGTTCCCCACAATCTGCCCATGTAAATGTGTCGCCAGTCAACTGAAATGCTCGTTCATGCAAGCATCACCGATCATAACTTCTAGGCAAAGATATTCTGCTCAGAAACCATGATTCTGCATGAGGATGAGGGAGCGCAATACCGATCCCCTGTATTCAAACAGTGAAGAAGATTGGTTCATGGACATGCAGTGGTCTCCTTCACTGATCAAGCAGCTGATCAGTCTGCCTGTGTAAATCCAGCTCAAAGCTTCTTTTCTTTGATAAATGGTAATCACCTGGAAACAGCTATAGTATGTGCTGATTTGAGACACTGAGATTTCTTTCACTTTGGAAGGAAGACTGATTTGCACGTCTCTTTTCTACAGCAGTATTATGTTGTTTTCACTCTCTCCCCTTCATACCAGAATTAAATCCTTTGAAAAACTCAGCAAACCAGACATAAAATAAATTTCAAGAAATTCAACTCTATCACCAGCAGGTCACTGCACCATTGTGTTTTTTTTTTTAAGCTGAGTATAACCACTGCAAAACTATTTTATTCACGAACGGTGATGAATGCTATGCCTATTAGAAACAATCCACTCAATCACAGCAAACGAAACCCTAAAAATTGATAAGTCTGACAAAGTTCTTGGAACTACGAGATCTGGCTAGCAATCTTCCATATACTCTATTTACCCCCAACCTCTAATCACAGAATAATCATGAGCAAATAGCTGTTGAACTTTCCATTCACTTCACGAGACCACCGTGCAGAAGCACATGTAAGCCAGACCAACCCGAATAATTTGGAAGATAACGTAGCTACTGTCGATCCACCAGTGCCATTGTAACACCCACCCCAAGGATGCCCAACCAGCTCATCTCACTGCTGCAACACTGAAGTAAGCTAACCGACACATTCACCATAATGAGACATT
Source organism: Bufotes viridis (assembly GCA_033119425.1). Taxonomy (NCBI): domain Eukaryota; kingdom Metazoa; phylum Chordata; class Amphibia; order Anura; family Bufonidae; genus Bufotes; species Bufotes viridis. The sequence continues at coordinate 613,092,293 of CM065589.1, forward strand.
GTTCCACCACAACCCCTCAAAAGGAGGAAAGTAGAATAAGGTTTCCAATATTAGGGAAGAAGAGCGGGACAATCGCTGCTTATTGCCATCAAAACTACTCATGATAAGAAACCTCCCCTCCACTACTTTTCCCACCAGAACTCCACCTATCTTATGCTCCTGCTCATAGACCATGTAATATTGGCCTTCCTTTCAGCCTGGGTCCAGCCTTTCTTTATCAATGTACAGTACTTTCCTCTGCAATAGGATGTTGCAATGGCATATAAAAGGGTTATTTGGGGGCGGCAGCCCCTGGCCCAATTTCCCCGAGGGCTAAAAATGCCCATTAAATGGAAGGAGAATGTCCCTTACTTCCTGAGGGGGGCGTGTCAGCGAGGAATTGAGGGTGAAGAATAGGAGTCTCAGGATCCAGGCTGTCTACATACATTCACTGTTGCCTGCAGTGCAGGATGCTCATAGGAGAAAAGACCCTATAAAGATGTCATACGGTATGGATGTTGCTGTTTACATGACAATGAAGTCATCCCAGGTCCGTTCTCCTTCTAGCATCCAGGAGAAGTTTGATGTAGCATTATGTGGAGATTACCTCAGGAGAAGGTGACCAAAGGTGTTATACTACAGTATATACAAAATACTGTGGGGTACTATATACTGTGGTATGTTATACTATATACTGTATACTTATGGGTGTTATTCTGTATACTTATGGGTGTTATACGATATACTGTATACTGATGGGTGGTATACTGATGGGTGTTATACTGTATACTGATGTGTGTTATACTATATACTGCATGCTGGTGGGTGTTATACTGTATACTGATGGGCGTTATACTATATACTGCATACTATGGGGTGTCATATGCTATACACTATATACAGCAAATAGCAGAATTTCATCATATGGTAGTATCAAATAGCAAAATGTCATCATATGATAGTGTCAAATAGCAGACTATTATCATATAGTAGTGCCAAAGAGTGGATTGGCATCATATAGTAGTGCCAAAGAGTGAAATGTCATCATATAGTACTACTGAATAGCAGAATGTCAACATATAGTAGTGCCAAATAGCATAAACCGTAAAATGGTAGTGTTAAACTGCAGTATCACTGTCTATGATTATCCATTATGTGTTAGACAGCTTCATCCGGGGTGGCAGCCTCTAATGTCTTTCTACCACATAAGCAGATGTAATATCTCTGCACATAAAGTAGCAGGGGGTAAATGTTAAATGGTCTTAAAATTACTTTTTCTCCTGCTGCAGTCTCTAGTACTGCGATCTCTGGCTATCAACTGTAATCTGTCACAACGTCTGCAATTCACATAGCAGTGTGCTATTCCAATAATATGACTGCCCAAATTGTACATGAAGTGTGAAGGGTGTCGGAATTCATTATCCCTCCACTGCATTAAGTCTAAAATGTTGTAAACTGAACAACCTGATCAAATGACTAAAATGTTGTAGCCTCAGTCTTTACTAATCTGAGGGTGCAGAGGGTGTCTTAACATGTTATCCTGTTACAGCAGCAGGGTCTGTAATACTTTACACTGTTTACCTTGCTGACACTTACACTGTAGCCTTTAAAATACTGCAGTATTCTCTCTCTCACTCTCTGTAGAAGTGGCAGAGGACATACAGTAATCTGTTAGTCACGAGAAGCATTGGAGATGAATACCTGGGGAGAGGAGCGCCTGCAGTCTGCTCCCGATCTCCACTAGGCTCGTCCTTACACTGCCTATTCCTAAGAAAACTAGAATCTTCTGGAACTGGGGGGAGGGGCCAGCCCACACCCTAAGCTCCAGAGAAGATTGGGCCAGGATTGTTAATTCTCATACTGGAACATTCTGAGCATACAGTGCATTACATTAAAGTACATTACCAAACAATTGCAGACAACCCAGCTCGGGGTTAGTGCAGACACAGCTCCTCCTTTGCTCTGAAGCCACTGCTCAAGGCAAATTCAAAACTTTTGGCAAATATCTACAGCAGGGTTTCTCAATTCTGGTCCTCGGGACCCACCTACCAGTCGTATTTTCAGGATTTCCTTAGTATTGAACAGGTGATATAATTAGTGTCCATGTGTAGCAGAGAGGCAGTATAGTCCACAATACCTCCGCTGGTAGACAGGAACAGCATACCATAATCCAGGTAGCGTTAACATAATCCCTTTTTCCCAAGATCTAGATGACACATAGCTTGGGAGTCAACTAATTTTACTAAGCATGGTGCACATGGTTTAAAACCCCCAACAGCCTCATTTACATAGAATAGAGTACATAGAATACTATAATACAAGGCAGGGTGTGGCTCAGACAATAGCAAGGGCTGATGGGAGATTGAGGAGGCACAGAGCAGCTAGTTTACACAGGTCTGGCAGTGTCCTGGGACAACACCCTGCTGCGCCAACAATGGGACATGAAAAAGGGGGAGGGGAAGAGGCACAAAAAGCAATGCATTTAACAAACTGAGCCTTACAGACAGCCTAACTGAAGGGAATAAAAATGTAGCAGACAGACCATACAGGCAATAACATTACAGTAAGAGCAAGATATATACAAAGACATTCAGTAAGTGGCTAGGTTTGCCACACCATGCATCAGGACCTACCACAGGTATTTATTCTGTGGGATATGCTCAAATCCTGACCGGTAGGTAGGTCCCGAGGACCAGAGTTAAGAAACCATGATCTATGGAAATATGTTCTAAACATGTAGATTTTGCCATGTAGCTCCTCTAAAGTTTGTGCACCCCTGGTGTAAACATTTGAATGTAAATCATCAGAAAATACTCGGTGCAGAAATGAACCACCAAGGGATTTTTGAAAATTTCAGCTCTGAAGTCTAGTGATGAGCGTGAGGTGCCATATTTGATTTCACGATATTTAATGAATATTCGATTGAATATTCGTCATATATTCGTCAAAATCGAATATTCGTCATTATTCTATATATTGCGAATGTTACGCGAATTTGTATTCGCATTGCGAATTGAATTTAGAGCTGAGTTCCTAATGGTTGGTTGTATTTCTAGAATTGACGAAGATAACGAATATCACGAATATAGCACTATATTCTCAATCTTCGTTATATTCTAGCAACAACCATTAGGGAACTCAGCTATAAGTTGAATTCGCAGTGCGAACATATACTCACATTGCAAATTCAACTTAGAGCTGGGTTCCTAATGGTTGGCTTGCTAGAATATAACGAAGATTGAGAACATAGTGCTATATTTGTGAATTCGGGATATTCGTTATATTCTAGCAATAGAACCATTAGGAACCCAGCTCTAAGTTGAATTCGCAATGCGAGTAATTCAGGTTATATTAATCGCATTGCGATTACAACTTAGTCACATTTGTGAGATCGTGATTCTCACATCCGACAGTACATTTTAGCATGGAGGCGTTCCCATGCACACGGGAAGTGAGCAGAAGCGGCAACGGGCATTGACTGGAGCGGGCAGGGAGCCAGGAATCCTCCGGACAGGTAAGAACAGCTTTTGGGAAGTGGGAAGACAACCAGAGAGCAACAAGGATTAACAACTTAAAAACAAAAAAAAACGAATATTCGAAATAGCGAATATATAGCGCTATATTCGCAATATTCACAAATTTGCGAAGTGCCGATATTCGCTAAAAAAATTTGCTATTCGAATATCCGCGCTCAACACTACCGTGGTCTGCAAAATTGTGAATGCAGCTCAGAAGCATAAGCCAGTCTGTCACTTAGGATCAATACAATACAAATAATGCAATGTATTTTCATAACAAATCAACTTTGACCGATGTAATAACAGGTATGGGCAAATGCTACAGGGTTAAGATTTCTTGCAAACCCACATGAGCAATTTTCAAGTGGAAATCTGCTTTAGGGAGGTAACAGCAGCAGAAAAGTCAGATGGATATTACCATACTCAGGTCTTCTCCCTACACATAATGTCCTGGGCTCAGCATAACAAGCATCGCCTCCAGGTTTATCTAAACTGCTGACACTTCCCGCAACACTTGTGCTAATAAAACCGCACAGTATATTTAAGCTCTCTGTCAGCCCATCTCCTTACTGCCGCTGTCTATAAACCCCTTCCCCCCACGCCCGTCCTCTGCCTGCCTCATAAAGCCTCCATAGTTGGAGGTCATTTACGGACCCTTAGCTTCGGATGAAGCATCAGCTCTTCTTTGTCTCAGTGTTTTCTCTTTATAACTTATTTCCTGACACCTCTTCTCGGCACCGCCGGTAAACGATATTGCGGCAGCTCAAATTGTGCCGTCACTTTAATTTAGTAGCTTTTTGGTCAAGGCAGTCATCTGTGAAATGGGGACCCTGGTCTGAAATCAGCTCCAATTATTTGTGACCTTCAGCAAATCACCTTATTCTCTTTATCACTGGGCAATAAAAATACAATTCTGAGATCTTTATTGTGGTGATTAAGCATTTGGATATTTAAAAGTAGAAAGTGCCGTCTGAAGTGGGCCATGCTGGGCCTGTTTTATAAAAAAAATGGGACCCTGGGTAAAGTGTGGTCACCACTACTTGCCATTTTTAGTTTGTCTCATAATTTTCTAAATCCTTGGTGGTCTAGGTCATAAAAGGGGTAAAAGGCCATTCCCATCTTAACTCCTTGGATATGCCTATGAGTATGTATGGAATGGTGATGGCCAAGGCTGTGAAGCTTAGCTTGAGCCATCAGCGGTAGTGATGAGCGGCAGGGGCAATTTTTGAATTTGCGATATTTTGCTAAAATTTTATAGAATATTCATCATATATTCGCGAATTCGAGAAGTCGAGATTATTTTCTTGATTGTAAAAATCGGCAATGTAATATGCGAATATTACGCGCGCAATACAGGGGTGGGTCATTTTTGCTACATTTTTCAAGCTGCTAGAAGATTCCTGAGACTGGAGATAATGGTTGGCACGGCAGAACATTACAGTAGCTTTATATGCAGATGGAGTGCTTCAATATATTTGCGATTGCGCTAATGATGTGAATATTTTGGCGCAATACGTGCAACTTCACAGTTTAGCAGGTCTGGCTACATATTAGCAATTGGTGCACTAAGTATTGTTGTGAACTTGTGACATCACAGCGCCATGTCTGTAGCATATATGTACGAAAGTACATATCAGCTACACTATATCACTATCTAACCTACACTGACTTTCTCCCACTAACTATCTGTACTATATATATATAATCGATCTATATAACTATCTAATGTAATGAGTGGAAAGCACAGAGCACAGCAATAACACTGCTGTCTCTTTCAGAACTTCAAAAAACTGTAGAAAATGGCTGCTGGGGAGTTTCTTATATAGTAAGGGGTTTAGCGACTTTCCTATTGGTTGCTAGGGATGTTGCTAAGCTCAGACAAAGACATGGCAGCCTTTTCATTGGCCCACAAGCAAGAATAAGGGAGGGATCATGGGTTCTGATGAAAAAAAATCTAGAATATTCGGAAATACGAACATACGGTATATCACTATATTCTAAATATTCACGAATTCTCAAAGTGTCGATATTCGCGATTCGAATATTCATGCCCAACACTAATCAGCAGTAGGCGGCAACTGTAACATACAGTGAACACCTGCAACAGACAGAATCGGGGCTAATTCCGATCCTGGACATTTAATCCCTAAGATGCCGCAGGATCTAAGCAGACAGAGAAAGGGCTCCTAACCAGGATCAGATGAGTTGCTGTAGTGGGGGCTTGGACTATTATTCCCACCAAGATCTGCTAGGATGTGCCAAAGGCAAGACTTAATAGCCTGACGGCAGTTTTTAGTTGACAGGTTGTAGAAACTGCAATGCAGAAATATGACAATTAGTGTTGAGCGATCATGCTCGGCTGAACACCAGTTTGGCTCGAGCATTGCCATGCTTGGTACATGGCGGTACTCAGCTGAGTACCGCATGTGCTCGAGCGCAATGCTCGAGTCTCCTCCCCGCACATTTCTTGGCTGCTACACAGCCAATAAATGTTCAGGGAGGTACTGGCATGTACTGTAAGGCCTTACAGTGATTGGCTGGCAGGAATGCGTCATCGGGTGCTATATAGCACCTGATGACACGTGTTCGGCTCAGAATTAGTCAGGGAGAGTTGAGCATAGGAAGGGAATGACAGTGTAGGGAGTCTTATTGGAAGATTTTTATTACAAAATATTTTCAGTGACCCAAAAGTCCTTTTAAAGGGAACCTGTCACCTCCAAAAACCACCTAAAGCCGCCAGCAGTACCTGAGAGTAGCCAGCAGCGTGGTGCTGATGATTGTTTTGTTCCTGAAGGCAGATGTGGCAAAAGCTCTAAAAACGTTACTGTATCCCCTGCCGTCTCGGTTCCCAAGACATGCTTGAAGTCAAGGTAACCGCGCACACTTCCCTGCCCCTTCGCTGTGACTGATAGCGCTTATGCATAGAGTGCCGGCTGTCAGGTAAAGTGAAGGGGCGGGTGTGTGGTATGTGTCCATTGTGTCAGTAGGGTATGAGGAATGTGTCCTGTGTGTTAGAGATTCTATCAGGTTACCTCCATGTAATATATACAGTTGTGTTCAAAATTATTCAACCCCCAATACTGTAAAGGGTTTCAGGGAATTTAGTGTACATTTGTAATTGTGTTCAGAATGAAATCTTACAAGGACTTTTTAAAGAACCAAATGCGACTAAAATGACATCAATTATTTTTGTAATACAGCATTAAATGTTTTTTTGCGATTTCTTCATTGATTTCTTTTGAATCCAGAGGAAACAAAAACAGGCTGGTGTATTTGAGTTTCATTTACAGTATACTTATATAAGTAGATATATATATAACGCGAGGTTGGTCGCGACGCGTGTTTGATTAAGTGTGTGGTTGTGTAAGTGTGACTTAAGATTAAGTGAGGGAGTAACTGAGAGCTAAATTATTTGTGGACATTGAGTGGCTGCATTTGACTCTATTGTACACTGGGACTTTCTGCTTTGCAAGCTTCATTGCTGTGTTAACGCTTTTTTTTTCCTTTACCAGGGGTTGCACAGGTGAGTAATTAGGGTGTGTCGCAGCCTAATTAGGAGCCTTTAAGAAGTCAGCAGTGAGGAGAACTCAGCCTTTGAATCCAGAGGAAAAAGAAAACAGGCTGGTGTATTTGAGTTTCATTTACAGTATACTTATATATATACTTGTATTTTTTTGTTTTTGTGGTGTAATCCCCATTAGTATGTCTTGCACAATTGACAATGCCGTCCAGTGCACATCTTGCATGATGTATGCAGTCCTGGAACAGCCGTTTGAGGGTGCATATCTTTGTTCAAAATGTGAGCAAATTACCCGTTTGGAATCGCACATCGAGTCTCTAAACGGGCATATTGCAACACTGAGAGCCACTGACAATTTGCAAAAGAGTTTGCTGCTCACCAAGCAAGCAGTCTTTGGGGTAGTTCAGGGGAAGGGTGACAGTAAGGAGGCTGAGGAAAGTGAGGTAGCTATCTGGGTGACAGTAAGAAAGGGGGGTAGAGGGAAGAGTGCCAGGGAGGCTAGCCCTGATCTGACACACCCCAACAAGTTTGCAATTTTGGCAGCTGAGGGGGGGGGGGCAGCTCAGGGACAGCACTGCTGCAGCCGGACACTTCCTCTGCCGGTCAGGGGAATGTCAGCTCCAGTAAGCAGGGGACCAGGAGAGCAGGGCAGGCCAGACAGGTGCTGGTAGTGGGAGACTCAATTATTAGGGGAACAGATAGGGCGATCTGTCACAAAGATCGTGATCGCCGAACAGTGTGCTGTCTTCCTGGCGCTAGAGTTCGACACATCGCAGATCGGGTTGACAGATTACTGGGAGGGGCTGGAGAAGATCCAGCGGTCATGGTCCATATCGGAACCAATGACAAAGTTAGAGGTAGGTGGAGAGTCCTTAAGAATGATTTCAGGGATTTAGGTGAAAAGCTTAGGGCAAGGACCTCAAAGGTAGTATTTTCCGAAATACTGCCTGTACCACGGGCCATACAAGAAAGGCAGAGGGAGATTAGAGAGGTTAACAAGTGGCTCAAGAACTGGTGTAGGAAGCAGGGTTTTGGGTTCATGGAGAACTGGGACGACTTTGCTATCGGCTAAAGGCTCTATCGTGGGGACGGGCTGCACCTCAATGGGGAAGGGGCAGCCGTGTTGGGGAGAAAGATGGCTAGAAGGTTGGAGGAGTGTTTAAACTAGGGACTGGGGGGGAGAGAAATTACATTATAGGAGGGGAAGATAGTGCAGATAGAGACCGGGGGCAAGGTAGTGGGACTGGGGGAGGAATGGAAGGAGGGACTAGAACAGTTCAGAAGGAAAGATGTAGGGCAAAAAATATGCATAAACCTCTCAAATGTATATATACTAATGCCAGAAGCCTGACTAATAAAACTGGGGAACTAGAATTAGTGATGTGTAAGGAGGATTATGACATAGTGGGAATAACTGAGACATGGCTGGATGATAGCTATGACTGGGCTGTTAATGTACAAGGTTACAATCTGTTCAGAAAGGATCGTCAAAACCGGAGAGGGGGAGGGGTCTGCCTTTACATAAAGTCCTGTCTAAAGCCCACACTCCGGGAAGACATCTGTGAGGGACACGAAAATGTGGAGTCATTGTGGGTGGAGATAAATGGAGCCAAAAACAATAATAAATTACTAATAGGAGTTTACTATAAACCACCTAATATACCAGAGTCCGCAGAAAATCTATTACTAAACGAGATAAACAAGGCGGCAAACCATAATGAGGTGGTTATTATGGGGGACTTCAACTACCCAGATATAGACTGGGAAACTGAAACCTGTACATCCCATAAAGGAAACAGGTTCTTGGCAATAGCCAAAGACAATTACCTTTCCCAAATGGTTCAGGACCCAACTAGAGGGACGGCCATACTGGACTTAGTATTAACCAATAGACCGGATAGAACAACAGACGTGCAGGTCGGGGGACACCTGGGAAATAGTGACTATAAAGTAATAACCTTCCAATTATCCTTCAAACGAGAGTTTCTACAGGGAGGAACAAGAATACCGGACTTCAAAAAAGCAAAATTTAGCCAACTAAGAGAGGCCAAAGGGCCAATTAACTGGGACAAAGTCCTCAAAAATAAAAATACAACCACAAAATGGGAGATTTTAAAAGCATCGTAACATCTAATTGTGATCGATGCATACCTTATAGAAATAAAAGGCTAAGAAATAAGAAGAAACCAATGTAGATAAATAGAACCTTAAAAAAAGCAATAAATGACAAAAAGAAAGCATATAAATCACTAAAACAGGAGGGGAGCCAGGAAGCACTGATAAACTATAAGGAAAAAAATAGAATATGTAAAAAACTAATAAAAACTGCCAAACTAGAGACCGAGAGATTAATTGCCAAAGAGAGCAAAACTAACCCTAAAATGTTTTTCAATTATATAAATGGTAAAAAATATAAATCTGAAGGAGTCGGCCCTCTACATAGCAATGAGGGGGGAGTTGCAGAAAGCGACGAGGATAAAGCTAAGCTATTAAATATTTTCTTCTCCACTGTTTTCACTGAGGAAAATAAACTGTCAGATGAAATGCAAAATGTAAAAGTAAATTCCCCTTTAAAAGTGCCCTGTCTGACCCAGGAAGAAGTACAGCAGCGACTTAAAAAGATTAAAATAGACAAATCGCCAGGACCGGATGGCATACACCCCCGTGTCCTAAGGGAATTAAGTGATGTCCTAGCCAGACCCTTATTTTTGATATTCACGGACTCCATACTGACAGGGAATGTTCCACCAGACTGGCGTATAGCAAATGTGGTGCCAATATTCAAAAAGGGTCAAAAACAGAGCCTGGAAATTATAGGCCGGTAAGTTTAACATCTGTTGTGGGTAAACTGTTTGAAGGTTTTGTAAGAGATGCTATCTTGGAGTATCTCAATGAAAAAAAGCAAATTACACCATATCAGCATGGCTTCATGAGGGATCAGTCATGTCAAACTAATTTAATCAGTTTCTATGAGGAGGTAAGTTCTAGACTTGACCGGGGTGAATCAGTGGATGTCATATATCTGGACTTCTCCAAAGCACCACTGTACTACACAAAAGGTTAGTATATAAAATGAGAACACTTGGACTAGGAGAAAATGTCTGTAAGTGGGTAAGTAACTGGCTCAGTAATAGAAAACAGAGAGTGGTTATTAACAGTACACACTCAGATTGGGTCACTGTCACTAGTGGGGTACCTCAGGGGTCAGTATTGGGCCCTATTCTCTTCAATATATTTATTAATGATCTTGTAGAAGGCTTGCACAGTAATATATCAATGTTTGCAGATGACATTAAACTGTGTAAAGTAGTTAACACTGAATAGGACAGTTTTCTGCTACAGAGGGATCTGGATAGATTGGGGGCTTGGGCAGAGAAATGGCAGATGAGGTTTAACACTGACAAATGTAAAGTTATGCACATGGGAAGGAATAATGCAAGTCACCCGTACATACTAAATGGTAAAACACTCAGTAACACTGACATGGAAAAGGATCTAGGAATTTTAATAAATAACAAACTAAGCTGTAAAAACCAGTGTCAGGCAGCTGCTGCTAAGGCCAATAAGATAATGGGTTGCATCAAAAGGGGCATAGACGCCTGTGATGAGAACATAGCCCTACCACTTTACAAATCGCTAGTCAGACCACACATGGAGTACTGTGTACAGTTCTGGGCTCCTGTGAACAAGGCAGACATAGCAGAGCTAGAGAGGGTTCAGAGGAGGGCAACTAAAGTAATAACTGGAATGGGGCAACTACAGTACCCTGAAAGGGTATCAAAATTAGGGTTATTCACTTTAGGAAAAAGACGACTGAGGGGAGATCTAATAACTTTGTAAAAATATATCAGGGGTCAGTACAGAGATCTCTCCCATCATCTATTTATCCCCAGGACTGTGACTGTGACGAGGGGGCATCCTCTGCGTCTAGAGGAAAGAAGGTTTGTACACAAACATAGAAAAGGGTTCTTCACGGTAAGAGCAGTGAGACTATGGAACTCTCTGCCTGAGGAGGTGGTGATGGTGAGTACAATAAAGGAATTCAAGAGGGGACTGGATGTATTTCTGGAGTGTAATAATATTACAGGCTATAGCTACTAGAGAGGAGTCGTTGATCCAGGGAGTTGTTCTGACTGCCTGATTGGAGTCGGGAAGGAATTTTTTCCCCTTAAGTGGGGAAAATTGGCTCTACCTCACAGTTTTTTTTTGCCTTCCTCTGGATCAACTTGCAGGAAACAGGTCGAACTGGATGGACAAATGTCTTTTTTCGGCCTAATATACTATGTTACTATGTTACACAATTATTCAACCCCTTAAAGACGACCACTCTTAAGAACAGAGGTTGATTCAAGTGTTTTCGTTCAGGTATTGAAAACACCTGTGAATGTCAAGGAGCAGCAATCAAGCATAATAAGCACCAATTAGGCAGATGTAAAATGACTGTGATACTCAGCTCCTTCTAGACATTTACTGGTGTGTTTACAGACATGGTGAAGTCAAGAGAATGGTCCAGGAAGACAAGAGAAGAGGTGATTTCTCTTCACAGGAAGGGCAATGGCTATAAGAAGATTGCACAGATGTTTAACATACCAAGAGACACCATAGGAAGCATCATTCGCAAATTCAAGGCAAAGGGCACTGTTGAAACGCTACCTGGTCGTGGCAGAAAGAAGATGCTGACTTTGACTGCTGTGCGCTACCTGAAGCGCAAAGTGGAGAAAAGTCCCCGTGTAAAAGCTGAGGAACTGAAAAAATATTTGTCAGATGCTGGTTCTAAAGTTTCAGCTCAGACAATAAGGCGCACACTGCGTAATGAAGGCCTCCATGCCAGAACTCCCAGGCGCACCCCCTTGCTGTCTCCAAAGAATAAGAAGAGTCGACTGCAGTATGCCAAAAGTCATGTGGACTAACCACAAATGTTTTGGGATAATGTTCTGTGGACTGATGAAACAAAATTAGAACTGTTTGGGCCCATGGATCAACGCTATGTTTGGAGGAGGAAGAACAAGGCCTATGAAGAAAAGAACACCTTGCCTACTGTGAAGCATGGCGGGTGGGTCAATCATGCTTTGGGGCTGTTTTGCTTCTACAGGTACAGGGAAGCTTCAGCGTATGCAAGGTACCATGAATTCTCTTCAGTACCAGGAGATATTGGATGAAAATGTGATGCACTCCGTCACAAACCTGAGGCTTGGGAGACGTTGGACCTTTCAACAGGACAATGATCCCAAGCATACCTCCAAGTCCACTAGAGCATGGTTGCAGATTAAAGGCTGGAACATTTCGAAGTGGCCATCACAGTCACCAGACTTAAATCCGATTGAGAACCTTTGGTGGGACTTAAAGAATTCAGCTGCAGCGTGCAAGCCTAAGAATGTGACTGAACTGGAGGCTTTTGCCCATGAAGAATGGGCAAAGATACCCGTAGATCGCTGCAAGACACTTGTGTCAAGCTATGCTTCACGTTTAAAAGCTGTTATAACTGGAAAAGGATGTTGTACTAAGTACTAAGATTGAATGTCACTTGGGGGTTGAATAAAACTGATAATGATGTGAGCACAGAAAAGACATTTGTGGTTATTTCATTATAAATGTTATGTTATATTTGTCTGACTTACAAGTGCCTCTTTGATTTAATTGTAAACAAGATGACTGAAATGATCAAAATCAATGTCAAACTGGCCAAAACACTCAATTTTAGTGGGGGTTGAATAATTTTGAACACAACTGTATAACTGTATATATATATAAATGGATGATGGTGTGCCCTTTGCCATTGCTGTGGGTAGGCCTATATGGGGTGTAAGAGGGTGCAAGGTGTCATATTTGATGGCAGGTACGTGTCACCGAGGTTGCTGGCCTCGGTGAGGTAAGAGCCGTTTTTTTTTGTCTGCAGCAGCTAGTGCTGTTTGACTCTGTTAAATAGCATGGCTGCAAAGCCGATCCGGGCCGGCTCTTACCGGGAGCAGCTAAAGTGTAGGGTGGGTGGCTGCTCCCCACGATCCAGTCCTGGTTTTGGGCTGGGTATAAAACACAGCCAGCAGCTGTGTCTGAGGTGGTGATTATCCTGGAGCCTGCTAACAGGGCTCAGGAGTTCTCTGTCCTGGAGGAAAGAGCTCAGCAAGGAGGTGGCTTTTGTTCCTGGCTACCTGAAGGTGGATTCTCCTGCGGCGGGGCCGACAGCCTGGTGCGAACCTGCACCTACACCTCCCAGGTGACTGAACCTATGTTGGCCTGTTTTGTTTTGCCTCCTTGTTTCTGACATGTGTGAATTACCACCGAAAGACTGTTTGCTGTGTATTTTTGTGTCAGTGTGAATAAAACACTGTTTATTGCACATCCTGGACTCTTTGTTTTGCCTCGGTACTGCACCCGCACCGCTGTCTACCAGAGCGACTCCCCACATTGGGCAAAAACCGAGCCGTGTAGTATAGGAAAGAACCTTATTGGCATGTACAACCAGATCACAAAGCCAAACTGCGAAGAGCAACAGAATTCTCCACATCGGGGTTTGGGATGTATCAGGCAAAACAAGAAGAACGCTGAGGTCCCATCTTGCTGATGACGTGGCCTGAGACATGCTGCTTTGACACTGCGGATGCCACCCCAATGTGGAACAAGTGATCTGAAAAGGCATTGGGGTCGGAACCTGATCTAGCCGCTAGGGAACGGACATGGAAGAATCGAGATAAGGTGATGGCTCGGACTTTGAACAGAAGTAGTGGGCTATCCGGGGTGGAGTCACCCAGAACCCACAATAAACTATAGGAAAACCTTAACTGGGCACCAAACACAAAATAACCAGAAGTACTTGGCCTCCACTGGTGGACCAACCTGCGATGTTCTGAACGAGCGGAGATGCAGTGTGAAATGGACATTGCACCATGCTAACTGACGCTTGGCCCCAGGAACTGAAGAAACCGAGATACATGGCTGCCTTTATAACTATGCTGGAATGGGGCCCAAAAGGATTACCATTTAGGGAGGTAAAAAGATTCCTGAATGGTTCCCCTGATATCGGCTGTCTGCTTGAGACAGTCCCTCCACTGTTCCTCTGTATTCCCCTGAGGGTTATTTTTATCGCTAGAGACGGCAAGACCGACCTACTAACTGAATCTTCTACCGTGAAGAAAAGCTAGACCCCGGCCAAATACAGTTTAACTGTATTGTAAGAGAGTCTAAGGCCAGTATGGCAATAAGCTAAGAAGGCCATAATATACGAGGTCCTGTTGATGTGCTCCCATGGGTGAAGGAGTGCAAATTTGCTATAAATGCTCCAGGCGGTTTTGTAATTTCTAACCGTATTAACAGACCAAGACTTTTGCACAAGAGACTTGGCTAAAGAGATGTATGCTCCGGGGGAGCGACAAACATTAGCAATTTAAAACGTGAACCTGAAGAACGTGACAGGCAACAGACATTTAATAAACGTAAGCTTGAATAAATGGCAACAGACATTAGAAGTTAGTAAAGGTAAGCCTGAATAACGTAAACAGGCGACAGATATCAATGATCAATGTCTGTGAAGGTTCTCATTTATCTAGGTCATGGTATATCTGTAAAGAATAAATCAAGGCAACTGGACTTGCTGTAGATTTCTTGAACACGTTTCACTCGTTCTTTCAACGAGCTTTCAGCTTTCTTGTACAAGAATTCTCTGGGAATAAATATGTAACTGAATCAACATATTGTAATTAGGTCATTATACCCAGCATGGGGTCAAAGGTGTTGATTCCATAGTCCTAATTGGAGTCAGTAGGTCATTAGGTTATTATACCCATGCTGGGTATAATGACCTAATTACCAGATGTTGATCGTAGCAGCGCCGCATGTCACAGGCCCTATGACGTGATGTCATTGCACCCAACGCCATCTTACTACAACTTTGGGCGTTCCGAGATCTTACAGGAAACTAACATTAGAGAATAAGCGTGAACCTGAAGCGCATGAAGGTCAAAACCTGGAAAAAACGAAGGAAGCCCTCCAAAGCCTGTATTTCCCCTAGGAGAAGACAAATTTTATTTTTGCTAATCATAACATCTAAACTTCCTTATACATAGTAGGAACTTAGTCCAATTGTCTTATTGGCTTCAGCTGAAGTAAATCAAAGAAGATTTTTTTGGCTAGCAGAGGCAAGGAGACCAATCTGAGTGAATACAAACCAGAGGCAAGGAGACCAATCTGAGTGAATATGAACCGAGGCATGAATACAAAACAGTAACACAAAAACCAGCTCACCCAAGCACCACAGACTACTCTTTTTTATTTTTTTTGTAACAGAACCGCTCTCCAGTAAAATAGCTATGCTATACCAGAACTGTTGCTATCCCTCCATTATTCCTTCTGGCAATGCAGGTACAACATGGCAGCACGGTGTCAATGAGACCATAGGCAAAACCTCCCTAATAGATAGAGGCAATGGCTGAGGGGATAATATCAAAAAGGGGTTGTCACTTTTAGTGCAGCCGTGAACCCATTCAAGAGCCCTGCTGCACCCATTTCAAGTGGCGCAAAGCCCAATCGGCCACAATCGGGGAATACGCCACTAGGTAGAGTGACATCAACCCCAGATCGATTACATTAAATCGGATAAAATAAACCCCTCCAACATGGCATATCAGACGGGTGCATACAGCTGCATCAGTCTAAATAGCCATGCATCCAGGAGTGTTTTCACAAATGAGTATATAAGATATACAAGCTAAAACTTGATAAGTTAAATGGAGTCACTGGAGCTATATATATATATATATATATATATATATATATATATACACAGTTGTGTTCAAAATTATTCAACCCCCACTGAAATTGAGTGTTTTGGCCAGTTTGACATTGATTTTGATCATTTCAGTCATCTGGTTTACAATTAAACAACAACTGGTAGGTGAGCACTCAACAACTGGCAACAATCAATTTGATAAATTTAATAAAACACATATGTTAAAAAATATAAAACAATACATTCATCATCCCATCCCCGTCTAGAAACCTATATAAATGGTATGATATTTGGCAGCACGGAATGTAATAATGGAGTCCAGTGGAGTCCACTGAGGAAGGGATTGGAACGTTTCCCGAAACGCGTTTGGTACTATCTATATCTAAAGTTAAAGACCTCCGAATAATTTGAGGATGGCCATGCTATAAATAAAGAATAAGTGGAATCATTGGAAATCCTATTGTACAGCTATACAAGACGGCATTGGAGAAAGATTGAGCTATTACATCAAGCATCGCGAGACCATCGCACCAAACACCGCGAGACTACGGGATTGTCTGCCGGGTAAGCGCGTCGATAGACGCTAACAGTGACTGCCGATCGCCGTATGCTTTAATCCCTGAAACCATCGAGGGAGGTAAGAGTGCATCTTCTACGGTTGAAAGCATCGATGTGCCATATGAACTGATGTTAGTGTCACCAGGTTGATGATACCAATTGGAGACATAGAGTTATTGATTTGAAAGCACTCGATACCTATATAAAGAGAAGCTGAATACACTGAATCCCATCGGTTGGCCCATCAGAAATACCTGTGACAGGGCAACCATTGGGAAGGTGGATATTGAATCAGGGTAATTATTTTATATTGGTGATTCACGGCTCTTTTTGGTGCAATACCCAAGGCACTTGAACATTCACAAGGAAATTCTGATGCCACAACCTAATGAGTGAGAAATCCATTATTACATTTGAATTTTGCGGGTGCATACCAAGAGACTATCTTCCGTGCTGCCAAATATCATACCATTTATATAGGTTTCTAGACGGGGATGGGATGATGAATGTATTGTTTTAAATTTTTTAACATATGTGTTTTATTAAATTTATCAAATTGATTGTTGCCAGTTGTTGAGTGCTCACCTACCAGTTGTTGTTCAATCCATTTTATTGTTTGCAGGAGGGGTGGTGTTCCTCCAATTAGGTTTGTAGCACCTATCCAATTCTTACCTAAGTGAGCCACCGTGAAAATGTATTTTTTTGGTTTACAATTAAATCAAAGAGGCACTTGTAAGTCAGACAAATATAACATAACATTTATAATGAAATAACCACAAATGTCTTTTCTGTGCTCACATCATTATCAGTTTTATTCAACCCCCAAGTGACATTCAATCTTAGTACTTAGTACAACATCCTTTTCCAGTTATAACAGCTTTTAAACGTGAAGCATAGCTTGACACAAGTGTCTTGCAGCGATCCACGGGTATCTTCGCCCATTCTTCATGGGCAAAAGCCTCCAGTTCAGTCACATTCTTAGGCTTGTGCGCTGCAACTGCTTTCTTTAAGTCCCACCAGAGGTTCTCAATCGGATTTAAGTCTGGTGACTGCGATGGCCACTTCAAAATGTTCCAGCCCTTAATCTGCAACCATGCTCTAGTGGACTTGGAGGTATGCTTGGGATCTTTGTCCTGTTGAAAGGTCCAATGTCTCCCAAGCCTCAGGTTTGTGACGGACTGCATCATATTTTCATCCAATATCTCCTGGTACTGAAGAGAATTCATGGTACCTTGCACACGCTGAAGCTTCCCTGTACCTGTAGAAGCAAAACAGCCCCAAAGCATGATTGACCCCCCCCCATGCTTCACAGTAGGCAAGGTGTTCTTTTCTTCATAGGCCTTGTTCTTCCTCCTCCAAACATAGCGTTGATCCATGGGCCCAAACAGTTCTAATTTTGTTTCATCAGTCCAGAACACTATCCAAAAACTTTTGTGGTTTGTCCACATGACTTTTGGCATACTGCAGTCGACTCTTCTTATTCTTTGGAGACAGCAAGGGGGGCGCCTGGGAGTTCTGGCATGGAGGCCTTCATTACGCAGTGTGCGCCTTATTATATGAGCTGAAACTTCAGTACCCGCATCTGACAAATCTTTTTTCAGTTCCTCAGCAGTCACACGGGGACTTTTCTCCACTTTGCGCTTCAGGTAGCGCACAGCAGTCAAAGTCAGCATCTTCTTTCTGCCACGACCAGGTAGCGTTTCAACAGTGCCCTTTGCCTTGAATTTGCGAATGATGCTTCCTATGGTGTCTCTTGGTATGTTTAACATCTTTGCAATCTTCTTATAGCCATTGCCCTTCCTGTGAAGAGAAATCTCCTCTTCTCTTGTCCTCCTGGACCATTCTCTTGACTTCACCATGTCTGTAAACACACCAGTAAATGTCTAGAAGGAGCTGAGTATCACAGTCATTTTACATCTGCCTAATTGGTGCTTATTCTGCTTGATTGCTGCTCCTTGACATCCACAGGTGTTTTCAATACCTGATCGAAAACACTTGAATGAACCTCTGTTCTTAACCTCTTAAGGACCGGGGGTTTTGGGATTTTTGCGTTTTTGTTTTGCGCTCCCTGCCTTCCAAAAGCCATAACATTTTTATATTTCCGCTCACATAGCCATATGACGGCTTGTTTTTTGCGGGACAAGTTGTACTTTTTAACGCTACCATTTATTTTTGCATGTGATGTAGTGGGAAACGGGAAAAAAATTCCAAATGGGGTGAAATTGCAAAAAAAAAAACAATTTCACCACAGTTTTACGGGTTTTTAAATTACAACGTTCGATTTGCGATAAAACTGACTGGTTAATTTTATTCTTCAGGTCAGTACGAATCCGGCAATACCTAATATGTATAGTTTTTCTTGCGTTTTGATAGTGAAAAAAAAAATAAAAGTGGGAATTTTTTTATTTTATTTTTTTGTCGCCATGTTTTGACCCCTATAACTTTTTTGTAATTATGCGTACGGAGCAGTGTAGGGGCTAATTTTTTGCGGGGCAATCTGAACTTTTAATTGATACCATTATGGGGTGCGTATGATGTTTTGATCACTTTTTATTCATTTTTTTTTAGGAAATGAAGCGTCCAAAAATGGCGAATTAGCCATTTGGACACTTTCTTTCCGTTTTTATGTTTACCGTATGGTGAATATTTTTTAATATTATTATAGTATTGGCGTTTGCGTCACATTGCGACACCCATTATGTGTAATTTTTTTATTTTTTTATTTTTTTTATTTTCATTTTGGGGAAAGGGGGGTGATTTGAATTTTTATATTTTTTTTATTTTATTTTTATTTTTTAAACTTTTTTTTTTTTTTTTTTTACCACTTTCTTATAGTTTCTATAAGATGCAATCATCAGATTGCTATTCTCATATATTCCAATGCAATAGCATTGGAATATATGAGAAAATCGCAAATTTCCTATGGAGCCTATTACAGTCATAGGCTCCATAGGAATACTATGTAGTAACCTAGGTTTCATTCACAGAAACCTAGGCTACTATATGCATGCTCCGGCTCCCCTTGTGGCCATCAGGGAGCTGGAGCAAAACCGAAAGTGAAACTTTCGGTTTTGCGCTGATCAGATGCCGTGGTCAGGATTGACCACGGCATCTGAGGGGTTAAATGTCCGCGATCGGCATCGCTGCCAGTCGCGGACATGAGCTGCGGGTGTCAGCTTGATGAATCAAGCGTTTACCCGCAGCTCATGCGCCCGCTCCGTGCGGGAGCGGGCGCCATCTTTAAAGTGCGGACGAAGGGCGTACATGTACGCCCTTCGTCCTTAAGGGGTTAAGAGTGGTCGTCTTTAAGGGGTTAAATAATTGTGTCAATGAAGAAATCACAAAAAAAACATTTAATACTGTATTACAAAAACAATTGATGTCATTTTAGTTGCATTTGGTTCTTTAAAAAGTCCTTGTAAGATTTCATTCTGAACACAATTACAAATGTACACTAAATTCCCTAAAACCCTTTACAGCATTGGGGGTTGAATAATTTTGAACACAACTGTATATATCTATCTATCTATATATATATATATATATATATATATATTGTAAGAGGGTGGAAGGTGTTGTTTTTGATAGCAGGTACGTGTCACCGAGGTTGCTGGCCTCGGTGAGGTAAGAGCCGGGGTTTTTGGTCTGCAGCAGCTAGTGCTGCTCTGTTAAATAGCATGGCTGCAAAGCCGATCCGGGCCGGCTCTTACTGGGAGCAGCTAAAGAGTAGGGTGGGTGGCTGCTCCCCACGGTCCAGTCCATGTTTTGGGCTGGGTATAAAAAGCAGCCAGCAGCTGTGTCTGGGTGTGTGTGATTATCCTGGAGCCTGCAAACAGGGCTGAGGAATTCTCTGTCCTGGAGGAAGGAGCTCAGCAAGGTGGTGTTTCCCTGCGACCTGAAGGTGGAATCGCCTGCGGCTGAGCCGACTGCTAGGTGTGAACCCGCACCTAAACCACCCAAGGTGACTGGACCCTGTGTTGGCCTGTTTTTGTTTTGCCACAGTATTTCCGTTGTGTGTGAACTGTCACCAAGAGACTGTTTTCATTTCTGGTGTGCAAGTGTGAATAAAACACTGTTTGATGCACAATCTGGACTCCTGGTTTTGCCTCTAAACTGCACCCGCACCGCTGTCTACCAGAGCGACTCCCCACATATATATATATATATCTTATAATATATAATGTAATATATTATAATGCAGGTGGCTGTGTATAGCCAGACGCTTCTCAACCCTCTTTTTTTCTGCTTGTAATAATATTTACCATTTGTAAGAGTGTTTTTCATGGGGCAATCAAAAAGTATGCATGATATAAATGAAAAAAAAAACACTGTTACAAATGAGCTGAAACATGACAAAAGAACACTGCAAAATAACCATATATTCTCCTTATCTTCTTGTACTGTACCTTGCCCGTTTCTCGTCACCAGCCTTTTTGCTTAAACACACTGACTCGTATAGTGTGCATGTACCGGCACAGAGATAATTTTATTTGCGGATTCAATACTCCTCAATATAAACTGCAATTCAATTATTTTTATTTTTAACCCATCTAAACATGGATCAGAAGTATTTCGACTGAATGTGCTCCCCTTATCATAGACAGAAATGGAACTGCGGAGAGGCTGGGATGAAACCTGGAATTACAGATAAAATTGATGTTGTGTCTATTGTATAGGAATCCGATATCATTTATTTCGTCTATGAAAGGGATTATCACAGCCTGGGATGAGACCATCAGCCTTAAAAAGTTAGAAAAAGGAGAAAAGTTTCTATTTTTATTTTAGGTGAAAATACACTTTTTAAAAAGTTGTTAAAAATTGCATTGTGGAGTTTTATATTTGTCTGGTGATGTGGCTGATGATAAAGCTTACACAAGGGGTTGTTTCTTAGGTGGCGATATGGCTTATCTATCTACATGTGCAGCCATAAATTCTTTTTGACAAATAAATGTTAATGTCATTTTGTTGTCAAGAAAACTTGGGTGAATATTCATATATACCTATTAGGGATGAGCAAATTTCTCAAAAATTCGATTGGGAAGGTTCGTGTCGAATTGCGTTAAAAAACGGCTTTTTCCTGGCTGCAGAGAGCCTTTATAGTGATGTAGAACACTGCGCCTTGCAGTAACACAAACAGGGAGCATGCTGTGGTAGTGAAATAATACTTATTTGGGCAGTTACGGGGCCAAAATAACTGAAGTGTGAACCCAGCCTTACAGGTCAATGTTAGTGTTAAGAAAAAGTGCACTAATTTTACAACGTCGGCAGCTATTTCCACATAGATGTCTAAAGAAACTGGTCTATTAAATGATTATACAATAGAGCCACCCCCCCCCCCTCGACAGAGTAGAGAGGGTGTCAGCAGTAAGTATGTGTTGACGTCACTGAATTTGACCTTCCTCTGATCCGTCAGAACAATAACCCCCAAAAAACAGATTCTGTCTGTTGAGCATCCGCAGTCACTCGGTCAGCATTTGGTCAATAATCCATCAGTATTGCTAATGCTAAAGCCAAATAAAACAGGAGTGGATCCAAAACAGAGATGACATGTGAATTGAATATTTGCATGTCTTCTGTGATTTGTACCCACTTCTGATTTTGGCTACAAAATCATAATCCAGTTCTGATGCAAAATAGGGACCATGTCATGCATGCCTTCTGACAGATCAGATGAATGGTCAAATAAATAATGATGTCAGCGAGGCCGAAGGGCAAAATAGTGGCCCAGTCATGAAGTGGGGAGGGTGGGAACAGCATAAGAAGTCCACAGAGGGGCCCAATGACAATGGGGAGGTGGCAGCAGCATCAGGAGGCCACAGAGTGGCACAATAACAGAGTGTAGAGGTGGCAGCTGCGGCAGCATCAGGTGGAGGCCACATGTTGGCACATTGACAGTGTGGAGGTGGCAACAGCAGCATCAGGAGGCCACAAAGTGGCACAATGACAGAGTGCGGAGGTGGCGGCAGCAGCATCAGGAAGAGGCCACAGGGTGAAACAATGACAGTGTGGAGGTGGCAGCAGCATCAGTAGGCCACAAAGCGGCACAATAACAGAGTGTGGAGATGGCTGCAGCAGCAACATCAGGAGGAGGCCACAGTATGGCACATTGACAGTGTGGCAGTGGCAGCAGCAGCATGAGGAGACCACAGAGTAGCACAATGACAGAGTGTGGAGGTGGCAGCAGCATCAGGAGGCTACAAAGCGGCACAATAACAGAGTGTGGAGATGGCTGCAGCAGCAACATCAGGAGGAGGCCGCAGTATGGCACATTGACAGTGTGGCAGTGGCAGCAGCAGCATGAGGAGACCACAGAGTAGCACAATGACAGAGTGTGGAGGTGGCAGCAGCAGCATCAGGAGGAGGCCACATGGTGGCACAATGACAGTGTGAAGGTGGCAGCAGCAGCATGAGGAGACCACAGAGTAGCACAATGACAGAGCATGGAGGTGGCGGCAGAAGTATCCGGAGGAGGCCACAGGGTGGCACAATAAAAGTGTGGAGGTGGCAGCAGCAGCATCAGGATACCATAGAGTGGCAAGGTGACATAGTGTGAAGGTGGCAGCAACATCAGGAGACCACAGAGTGTCAAGGTGACATAAGTTGGAGGTGGGAGCAGAATCAGGAGACCACGGAGTGACCCGGTGACAGAGTGGGAAGGTGGGTGGCAATACCAGTACCAACTGAAGGGGGTAAAGAAGGAGCACATGGCATCAGATGTGTGGCATCAGGCGGGTGACAGCATCAGAATAGTAGCTGAGGTAGGTAGCCAGAAGAAACCGGTCTATTTTGTCAAAAGTGTTGGTATGGCACCATGGATGATCTAGTCTGATGCATCAGGCATTAGTGGGTGGAAATCCTGGCTTATCCATGCCCGATTCTTCTTGCCAAAGGTCAGTCTCACCACATTTTGGGTGGACAGGCGAGTTTTTCTTGGGGTAACTATGGCCCGCGCCACACTAAACACCCTCTGATACCACACTACTGGCCGTACAGGACAGCATTTCCAGGGCAAACTGGAAAAAAAAATCCAGTTGGCTGCCCAATAGTCCAGCGGATCTTCAATGTAGGGTGGCAGGGTGTTGTCCAAGTATGCCACCACTTGATGGTTCAGGTCCTACTCAAGGTCTAGCTGCTGCTGCTGGTGAGCAGTTTCTTCAGTAGGCAGGTGAAGAAAGATGCTCATCAGCGACTCTAGACTCACTGATAGAGCTGTAACTGCTCCTACCCCCCCACCCTGCCATAGCAGCCATATCAGTGGAACCTGAGCGCAGAGGGACTCCCTGGTCAGACCTACAAGAGGATGGATGATAGCGCAAATAGGCAGCGGCCAACTGACTACATTGGATTTCTCTATAGTAGTTCAGTTTGTCCTCCTTCTCAGCAGGTGTGAAAAAGGCCCCCATTTTGGACTGGTAGCAAGGGTACAACAAGTTGTAGCGCCAGAAATCAACCCTCTGCCGAATGCTGACAATTCTGCTATCATTATGCAAGCAAGTGAGCATGCATCGGGCCATTAGTGCAAGTGACTCGGTTGGACTCCATGCCTCCATCTCCACCTCATACTGCCACTGTGTTTCTGGGTCCTCATCGCCCTGTAGCTCCTTTGGCTGCTCCTGCTCCTCCTCTCCTGCCACCTGTGTAGAAAAACCACACCACACATTGCTTATGCTCCAGTGTCCTCCTCCTTCCCCTCCTCCAGTTCAGCCCCCTCAGGGCTTATGTGGCCGTGAGATTTAGCCGCCACATCTTCAGTCCCCTAACCAGCCAGATTTGCCAGCATCTGTTCCAGGACACGAAGCAGTGGAATGACGTTGTTCATCCCGTAGTCGTGGTGACTGACAAAAAACATGGCCTCCTCCTGAGCAAACGGCAGGTGTCACGAATGAGCTGACACTGGCTTGGATTATTAAGAAATCGTTTATGGCCTTTCTCCATAATGGGAGGGAATGCAGCACGAGCAACTTGGCCAGGAGCACATTCAGCTTCTGCGCCGTTGGATGAACGCACGCATACAGTTGTCTCTTGGCAATTGCTTCAGTGATCGATTGGTGATGGAGTGACTTACGCGAGGAGTAGGAGTTGGAGCAGGAGCATCAAGACCAACAGATGATGGGAAGGACAGGCAGCTCCCTTCGGCTGAGGTGGTGAAACATTGGTGCCTGAAATTGGGTGAGTGCCACTGGGTGATGCAGGGGTTGCTGCAGCAGGCTGGACCACCATGGTTCGTCCAGGCCACTTTATGGTGACGCTGCATATGTTGACGCAGAGCTCTGGTGCCAACATTGGCACCCTAGCCAAGCTTCACCCCCTGCCCACAGATCCTACAAATGGCCATGTTCAACTCCTCCGGCAGCTTAACAAAAAACTGCCACTCTTCAGATGATTTTAGGTGATTTTACCCCCAACACTCCGCACTGACTGACTGCTACCGTCGCTGCTTCCATAAACCCCTGCACCATTACTTTCCGGGCAGGGAGGCTCCTGGGAAGCGGGTGGTCTACCCCAGGGACGTTTGGCTTCCGACCTCCCACTGCTGCCACCCTGCTGTCTCCCAGCCACGCTAGCGACTTGCTGACTCTGCTGCTGCCTCACAGGCAAGCTGCCACCCTCTTTTCCCAATGATGATGAAGCACCTAATTCATCCGGCTCCCAAGTACGATTAGCTACATCATCATCAACGAATTCTGTCTGCACGTGACTGATGTCCTCCTCTGGGCTAGGAGCCTGACCGCTTGCAACACAAGCACCCACGTCACTCTTCTCATCACTACTTGCCTGCCTACTGGAGAAAGCGGCTGATGTCTCCTCCACATATTGGCTGGCCAGTAGCTGCTGACTGTCCTCTAGTAGCTCGTCCTTGCTGTATAGTGGAGCTGAGCCCACAACATATAATACTTCTCTGGCTGAGGGAACAGAAAGGACAGAGGCAGGTTGAGGACAGGTGAGGGCACAGTGCCTGCTCCCGGGCCATGCCAACTAAGGGTTGTGTCTGACGTGCCCACCAACTCTTGGCTGGTGGTGTCTGATGTAAGTTGGGACAAAGTGGATGAACAAGTCAACAATTCAAGAACCACTGGGTTGCTGGTAAAGAAACGACCGCTAGATGACACTGAGAGCTCAGGTCTCTCGCTGCGACTCCTGCTGTATCAAACAGCACTTGCACCCCAATAACAAGAGCGGTTTGCTGTAATTACAGAGCTGTATAATGGCAATTTGGATCCACAGTCAGTGCAGCAAGGTGTAATAGGATTGTTCCTATTACCCAGGCTGTAACCTCCCCTACTGAACCCTGTTCTGCTTCAATACTGTTGAATGATTCTTCCCTATCCTTTCCCTGAACTTCTATACAGCAAAATAAAAGTGTTAAAGTATTTTCTACCACTGTCCCTTGCGCCTGTTGACATCTCTCCCTGCACTAAGTACACTGGAATATGACTAATTCCAAGATGGCTGAGGCTATTTATAGGGCTGTGACTTTACAGGGCTGGCTGGCTGCTGATTGGCTGCATGCATGGAATTGTGGGTAATCTCTCATTCCCAGAGTTCCTTGCTCCATGCAGCAGCCATTTTAGGAAAAAATGTGATTCATTACCACGAAGCGTGAGGACATTCAGATTCGATGCAATTCGAATTTTTCCTGAAATACGGATCTAATTCCTCTTCGTCAGCTTCGATTCGCTCAATTTGCTCATGTAATGATGTCAAAGAATTCTGCAGGAAATAACCTATGATAAAACTTCTTATTTTGTACTACAGCTACAATAAAACTGTTTGTATATACAACAAAACAAGGCTACTTTCACACTGGCGTTTTGGATTACGTTTGTGAGATCCATTTCAGGGATCTAACAAACAGTCCAAAATGGATCAGTTCAGCCCGAATACATTCTGAATGGATAAGGATCCACTCAGAATGCATCAGTTCGGTTCCGTTCAGTCTCCATTCCGTTCTGGAGGCGGACACCAAAACGCAGCTTGCAGCGTTTTGGTGTCCGTCTGACGATGCGGAGCCGAACGGATCCGTTTTGACTTACAATGTAAGTCAATAGGGACGGATCCGTTTTCAATGACACAATATGGTGCATTTGAAAACAGATCCGTTCCCCATTGTCTTTCAATGTAATTCAAAACGGATCCGTTTTGACTTTGACAATTTTTTTTTAAGCTAATGCAAACGGATCCGTTCTGAATGGATACAAACGTTTGCATTATAGGTGCGGATCCGTCTGTGCAAATACCAGACGGATCAGCACCTAACGCCAGTGTGAAAGTAGCCTAACTAGTAACTACCATAATACTTATAAACTGTAGAAAAATATAACTACTGAAATACAGTTCCCAATGCACAAGAATATCACTAATATTACACAACACTTATGTGGAAGAATTTATCTAAAGTAATTCTGCTCCTGTGTACAAGAATATAACTACTATAATACTGCCTTCTATGTATAAGAATATAACTACTATAATACTGCCTTATATGTATAAGAATATAACTACTATAATACTGCTCCTATATATACAGGAATATAACTACTATAATACTGCCTCCTATGTACAAGAATATAACTACTATAATACTGCCTTATATGTACAAGAATATAACTACTATAATACTTCTCCTATGTACAAGAATATAACTACTATAATACTGCCTCCTATGTACAAGAATATAACTACTATAATACTGCTCCTATGTACAAGAATATAACTACTATAATACTGCCTCCTATGTACAAGATTATAACTACTATAATACTGCCTTCTATGTATAAGAATATAACTACTATAATACTGCTTTATATGTATAAGAATATAACTACTATAATACGGCCCCCTAAGTACAAGACCCTATGTATGTTCCCCCGGATGAAGGCACCCCGAAACGCGCATCGGGGTAGCGCCATCCCGGCACACACATCTCCGTTGAGTTAGGTTACAGTGACCTGCGGTATTGATGTAATTGTTAGGGATCTTTGTCCTGGTCATACTGATAATTGCAGCATGTATTAGTTTGACAATTGTCATCTGTGATATAGCAATGCACATGAACCATTTGTTGGGCATCGGCTGAGGTATCTTTTTTTATATAGGTGAAATTGTATTAACCTACAAAATTTAATAAAAATAATATTTAAATGGGAATTATTTGTGCTATTAAATTGAATTGAACCATGTGGATGTGATATGCCGGGATGGTGTCTTTCTTTTGTCACCTTTTCCCTTTTTAACTGTATTTATTGGACAATATGGTGAATTAATAAAGTTTCTATTTTTTAATACCTGGTCTTTTCTGATCTTATTTTTTGTGGTTTTTTGTTCTTTGAAGAATATAACTACTCTAATACTACCTCCTATGTACAAGAATATAACTACTATAATACTGCTGCTATTTACAAGAATATAAATACTATAATACTGATTCCTATGTATAAGAATATAACTACTATAATACTGCCTCCTATGTACAAGAATATAACTACTATAATACTGCTCCTGTGTACAAAAATATAACTACTATAATACTGCCTCCTATGTACAAGAATATACGATAATACTGCCTCCTATATACAAGAAAATAACTACTATGATACTTCCCCTATGTATAAGAACATAAATACTATAATATTGCTCCTGTGTACAAGAATATAACTACTATAATAGTGCTCCTGTGTACAAAAATATAACTACTATACTACTGCTCCTATGTACAAGAATATAACTACTATAATACTGCTCCTATGTGCAAGAATATAACTACTAGAATACTTCTCCTATGTACAAGAATAAAACTACTATAATACTACTCCTATGTACAAGAATACCACTACTATAATACTGCTCCTAAGTACAATAATATAAATATTATAAAACTGATCCTGTGTACAAGAATATAACTACTATAATACTGCTCCTATGTACAAGAATTTACCAAATAATACTGCTCCTATGTGCAAGAATATAACTACTATAATACTGCCCCTATGTGCAAGAATATAACTACTATAATACTGCCCCTATGTACAAGAATACAAGTACTAGGGCCGGGGCGGAGCTTGACTGCCGACCAGAGCAGACACATGTAGGAGAGCTCTCCTCCATGTAACCCCACAAACTAGCTGAAAACCCTACCAACTTAGCACAGGATGGGCAAAATAGGCAGGTGTGTTCCTAAAGACAAGCCTGAACCAAAGAAACCAGACCGCAGCACCTCCGACATGGAGAAATTCCTTCACAAGAAGCCAGCCACAGGCTCCCTGGCAGCTGCCAAGATGGTGCTGGAAGACCAGGAGGGCTGGTCACAGCATGCTGAGGAAGAGGAAAGCTCCACAATAGACTCAGCAGAAGGTCAGGCTGACTCAATAGCAGCACCGATCTCCAGGCACTTTTTACAACAAGCTCTGACAGAGGCCTTATCTCCACTTATACAAGAGCTGAAAGAAATCAAAGCCGACGTCAGGCAGATAGGCCATAGAGTTGAGACCCTGGAGTACAATCAGGCTGCCATACTGCCCTACATCAAGGCGGTAAGCGACTACACAGCAGCCTTTGTCGACTCCCTGGACAACGCATACACAATGCTGGAAGATCAGGAAAATCGGAGTCGCCGGAAAAACCTCCGAATAAGAGGTCTATCGGAAAACGTGGCCGCAGAAGCTCTGGCAGACACCGCCATCGCCATCTTTGGCTCCCTGCTCGGCCCAGACAGAGCTGAAGAAGTGCAGAAAGAACGCATCCATAAAGCGCTAAGGCCCCGACCGAAAGACTCAGAAAATCCCAGGGACGTTATTTGCGGTCTACTAAGATACGTCGACACAGCTGCGATTATGACGGCGGCCAGAAACAAGAAAGAAATCACCTTTGAAGGTGCAAATATTTCCCTTTATCAGGATCTGGCGCCATCGACTCTCAATAAACGCAGAGCGCTGCGCCCTCTAACGGACCATCTCCGACATGCAAAGGTCCATACAAACGGCTGTTCCCCTTCGGCCTCACCTTTGCTGTAGGGGGACGCCACTGCGTTATTCGCATACCTTCAGATCTCCAAGCAGCATGGGAGCTGCTGCAAACAACCCCGCTGGACATCCCTTCATGGCTGCCCTCTGCGGGACTTGGGAGCCCGTTACCGGAGTTACCAGAAGTCCAGAGATGGTCGTCGGCCCCCCAGAGGAAGAAAACTGCATCCAGATTAAGAGACACCTAAATCCTAGGTGAAGTCACCTCTTATCCCCGTGGACTCCCCTTGGGAACTTACTTGTTCTCACTCATCATGCAAGGGATTGCCCCCAGGACCTGGTCACCCCTCTTCTGGACGGGTCTGCAGCCCACCAGGGTGGTTGCTGTCACTGGAGACTTGGAACCAGTCCCCTACTTGAGGAAGTGATTCCCTTGCTATTATCCACCGGGTACTTGCAAAAACCGGCCTCTACATCACTGTTTTGCACATATGACCTCAGAGATGGATACATCGGCCGGGACTTATGCAAGTATAACTTACCCACCAGGTTCTCACTTATTTGCATTGATCTTTGACATCTCCTTCTGTTTATTATCATTTATTGCGGTTTACTTCTGCTATATGGCCTGTTCCAGCGCAGCCTCTGTAGCTGCCCTCAAACATAGCATGTTATGATTTATTCTGCTTTACCATCTATAGTTGGTTTATCCACCATGCTTTACACTTCTAGTTATATATCTAGTTTGTGGGGGAACGGTTTTCTTACTGTTCCAATACTCTATTTCCCCCCACTCCCCACACGCCAGGGATAATATGGCGCAATCCTGGCGCGAGCGCCACATATTGGAGCCTTTCACGTCCGCCCAGCCGCATCTAATTGAACTGCTGCGGAGGGGCCGGCGTGAGGGTAACCACAGCAGTATACCTGCTCTGTCCTTCATTGTTATTGTTACACTTTTTGTTCAATTGTTGTCCCCATCCCTCCTGGTCAGAGATGTTACACGTGGTAATGGGTCTCTTTTCTGTTTGACATGACACAAGTCATACCTCGTCTTAAATGCACTTCTTTCAATGTCAGGGGCTTCAACACCCCTCAGAAGCGCTCACAGGTCACTCGTCTGCTGAAAAAATCAGGTACAGACATATGTTTTCTGCAGGAACTGCATTTTAAGACGACCAGGGTCCCCAGTCTTCCCAACTCCTATTTTCAACATTGGTTCATTTGTCCCTTTGAGAAAGCGAAAAGAGGTGCAGGTATAGCTATCTCAAAGCGAGTTCCCTTTAAGCTGGTGGTGACTCAGTTGGACCCGGAAGGGAGGTTCATATTCGCAAAAGGGGTTATAGGCACGCACTCGGTGACACTGGCTAGCCTCTATAGCCCCAACAGGGGCCAGAAGAAATGGCTTAAAGTTACTTTAGAGAAATTTGGACAATTTGCCGAGGGTACACGGATAGTAGGAGGCGACATCAATGTCACTCTTAACCCACTATTAGACGCCTCAGATGGCACCTCCCAGCTTACACACTCAGCTATAGGATGCACTAACCACTATCTCTCAGATGCGCATTTAGTAGATACATTGAGACTCGTACACCCCGATAACCGGGATTACACTTATTTTTCGGCACCACATAATACCCATAAGAGGTTGGACTACATCTTTCTGTCCCCTAACTCCATTGACATGGTGGAAAGTGCAGTCATAGAACCGATAACAGTCTCTGATCACGCGCCAACATCTACGGTTCTACGCTTCTCCAGCATGCCGTCTCAGTATAAGCAATGGAGACTCAATGAGACGCTATTGGACAGAGAGGCGGATGTCGATACCCTCAAGCACAAACTGACTTGGTTCTTTAAAGAGAACTCTACACCTGAGGTCTCGCCCACTACTCTGTGGGAAACACATAAAGTTGTGATGAGAAGGGAATTAATCGCCCTGGGCAGCAAACGTAAAAAAGAAGGGCAACACACCTTACATACGCTGCTCCAGCAGATCGCTGAAAAAGAAGCAATACACAAACGGTCAAAAGCAATTTCCATCCAGACGGAGCTAAACCAGCTGAGGTCACGCCTGAAAGATCACCTAAACATTAAGACAGCTAAAGCCTATCAATATGCCCAATTCCGATATTACGCTCATGGCGACAGAGGCTCCAAATTAATGTCTTCCCTAATCAAACAGAGAACTGCAGCCATGTATATCCCCAGAATTAAATCTGACCAGGGCGCCGTGCTACACAAAACAGCTGATATAGCTGGAGAGTTTCAAAAATTCTACAAACGCTTATATAGTATATCTGGAAGTCACACGGAAGGCGGGCCTTCATTAGAATTGGCTGTGGACCAGTTCTTAGAACGCCTACACTTGCCTACAATATCTCAACAGGATAGCAACGGCCTGTTAGTCCCAACAACTGAGTCAGAAATTCAAAAAATACTCAATTCCATGCCATCCGGGAAAACCCCGGCCCTGATGGCTTCCCGGCAGGTTATTATAAAAGTTTGCCACCACTCTAACTCCACAACTGACCACGTGGTGTAATGCCCTCTTGAACGGAGCACGTCTCCACAAACAATCGCTAGAAGCGACAGTAACTATTTTGCCCAAACCCGGGAAAGACCCCCTACTGTGTGGCAGCTACAGGCCCATATCACTACTTAAGGTAGATATCAAAATCTGGGCCAAACTGATGGCCTTAAGACTCAACCCTCTCCTTCCAAAGATTATCCACCCTGACCAGGCCGGCTTTGTACCGGGCCGGGAAGGGAATCACAATTCTTGCCGGATTGTGGCTGCCATACAGTGGTCCATTAAACACCGATTGCCACTGACATTCTTAAGTGTAGATGCAGAGAAGGCCTTCGACCGGGTTAATTGGCCTTTATGCGAAAGACGCTGCGTAATTTTGGCCTCCCGGAAGGTTTTCTGAACGCTATTATGACTCTGTATAATGAGCCTAGCGCCAGAATCAGAGTTAATGGCACTTTATCGCCATCTTTCTCTATACACAATGGAACGAGGCAAGGCTGCCCCTTGTCCCCAGCTCTATATGTCCTGGTTATGGAAACCTTATTACAAGCGATTAGAGAACATCCTGATATCCGAGGAGTCAGGGCCAAACAGGACTCCATAGAATATACCACTGCAGCTTACGCAGACGACCTGCTCATTATGGTATCCAACCCGGCCGAGGCCTTCCCAACCCTGCTGACACTTTTTGAGGAATATGGAAGGGTGTCTAATTATAAAATGAACCACACTAAATCTGAAGCAATGAACATCACTGCCTCCAAAAAAATTATAGATGACCTACGCAAATCCACTCCATTTCAGTGGCAATCCACATCAGTCACTTACCTGGGGGTCAAAATCCCTCCATGTCCCGCAGATATATTCCGACTTAACTTCATACCTCTATTAGACGAGATACAAACACTACTACAAACTTTGCGCCTTCCCTATACCAGCTGGATGGGTCGGAAAAACTTACTGAAAGCCTTTATCCTGCCGAAATTCCTTTATACATTGCAAATGATCCCCACCTTCCTGCCCACGGCATACCTAACTAAGCTTAGACGCCTCTTTACCACATATCTCTGGGGGGGTAAACCCACACGCCTAGCCTATAATCATCTGATACTGAAACGCTCACAGGGAGGATTTGGGATGCCAGATGTATATAGATATTATCAAGCCATACACCTGAAAAGATGGGTCCAATTGCACAACCCTAGCTTACATACCCTGGGCAACGAGTTAGAGATTCTGTTACTCTCACCTCCTCAAAAAGCAGCTCTCTGGGACTTGACCCCCCTCACCCTTCACTCCCATATTTTACTTAAAGGTACCAGAGCGGTAATCAAACACTTAAACTCTGGAGGCGAATTGCTGGGTAAAATACCAGCAAACCTCCCGGCCGACTTAGCCCCCTTTATACTTAAACCTAATCTAACGAGCCCCTCACCGGTTTGGGTTAAACTTAGAACGCACAAAATGCTTGACTTTGTACGTCACACAAGACTAAGTCCTTCAACACAGACTCCTCTTAGGTCCCTTATGGACAGCGCCAATTTTCTAGAACAACACGAGTTGTCATACACAGGGAAGGCCCTAGAAGCCACAGTAGACCTAAATTGCCAACCTACTTGGCTGGAAAAAATGCTGGATTCTAAAACACCAATAAGGAGGTGGATTTCCTTGCTATACCTCGCACTTAACACCCCAAACACCAAAGCACAACCACAATACATACGCACATGGGCAGGTGAACTAGGAAAAACGTTCTCAGAGACGGAGATAATGAGAATCCACGCCAATTCCCATAGCTTTTCCAGGTGTGTTAAAATACAAGAGCACTCCTACAAGGTGCTCACCCAATGGTACCGCACACCCGCGCAACTATTTCGCAGCGGACTTAGTGTTAATGACGTTTGTTGGCGTTGCAAAGAGGACAGCGGGACACTACTACACATTATGTGGACATGCCCGAAGATCAAGCCTTACTGGGCACAGATCTCTGATGAAATTCACAGGATCACCGGGGCCAGGGTGAATCTAACACCTGAATTAGTCCTCATGGCTACCTTCTGACACCTTGACCCCCTCAATGCACAACCTAGAAACTCACCTCATACAAGCAGCGCGGTTACTCATCCCCTTGCAGTGGCTTAGCACTGACCCCCCCACCATCACACAATGGACAGCAAAAGTCGTATCCCTGCAAAGACTAGAAGAGCTAGCTAGCTGGGAGGCTAGGACACACTACAAACACGAGAAATTATGGGCACCCTGGCTACAATACATGTATTCACATCAACCGCCAACCCCTCCCCACGTGCAAGGATAACTGTACATCCGACTCGGAACATCCTATGTCTATAGACTTCGTATTAGATGTCATGTCAGGGGAAGACCTTCCCCGTTGACACAGGAACATGTCGCTCATTCACGATCCTATTACCACTATACTCATTCACCTCCTTTCATTGTTGGTATACTCTGACCTATAGGTATGATCCCCTTGGGAGACGTCATACCTCCCCCCCACTCCCCTTTATACCCCAGTTCATTGGTTACTTGTTGTTTAACATATATGACTGCACATGCTTTATGCTAAGCTTCATAATAGAAGTCTATATTACTGACTTTGCATGTTTTGACTTTCTCCTGTGCTACAATTTGAGCTCTTGATTGTAAGATGTTGTAAGCTCTATATATTTGCAGTGTTTCCATGATTGTAACTGCTTCTTTTCTATGTATCACTGCTTCAATAAAAAGATATTTGACAAAGAATACAAGTACTAGAATACTTCTCCTATGTACAAGAATATAACTACTATAATACTACTCCTATGTACAAGAATACCAATACTATAATACTGCTCCTAAGTACAATAATATAAATACTATAAAACTGATCCCGTGTACAAGAATATAACTACTATAATACTGCTCCTATGTACAAGAATTTACCAAATAATACTGCCTCCTATGTACAAGAATATAACTACTATAATACTTCCCCTAAGTATAAGAATATAAATACTATAATATTGCTCCTATGTACAAGAATATAACTACTATAATACTGCTCCTATGTACAAGAATATAACTACCATAATACAGCTCCTATGTATAAGAATAAAAATACTATAATACTGCTCCTATGTACAAGAATATAGCTACTATAATACTGCTCCTATGCACAATAATATAACTACTATAATACTACTCCTATGTAGTGTTGAGCGCGAATATTTGAATAGCGAATTTTTTTAGCGAATATCGGCACTTCACTAATTCGCGAATATTTCGAATATAGCGCTATAAATTCGCTATTTCGAATATTCGTTTTTTTTTTTTTAGTTATATTTTTTTCTTTCCCACTTCCCAAAAGTAGTTCTTACCTGTCCTGAGGATTCCAGGCTTCCTGGCTGCTCTAGTCAGTGCCCGTTGCCGCTTCTGCCGACTTCCGTGCTCATGGAGCGTCCCCATCAGCATGGGAACGTCTCCATATACTAAAATGTACTGTCGGATTTGAGGAATTACGTTAAAATCGCAATGCGATTAATTCAGGTTATATTAATCGCATTGCGATTACAACTTAGCACTGCTATGTTACATAGGCTAGAATTAACGAATATGGAATATAGCACTAGCAGTGCTAAGTTGAAATCACAATGCGATTACTTCAAGTTAAATTAATCGCATTGCGAATTCCATATTCGTTATTCATTAACCTCGTTCATTCTAGCAAGCTGACCCATTATAAACCCAGCTCTAAGATGAAATCGCAATGCGATTATTGTAACTTGAATTAATCGCATTGCGATTTCAACGTAATTCCTCAAATCCGACAGTACATTTTAGTATATGGAGACGTTCCCATGGTGATGGGGACGCTCCATGAGCAAGGAAGTTTATGGTTGGCTTGGTAGAATTAGCGAATAGCGAATATGACGAATGTATTTGTCATATTCCTCAAAGCGAAGATAACGAAGTATTCTCCATCTTCGTTTTAGCAACCTATTCGTCAACTTCGCTAATTCTAGCAATCAAATAGGAAGGTTGACTATAGAGACAGCTGTGTTTAATTCGCTATGCGATTTTTTTTTTTTTTTTTTAATAGAATAATTATATTACTTGATATAATTATTATAATTATTCTATTTATTAAAAAAATATATATATAATCGCATAGCGAATTAAACACAGCTGTCTCTATAGTCAACCTTCCTATTTGATTGCTAGAATTAGCAGTTGACGAATAGGTAGCTAAAACGAAGATGTAGAATACTTCGTTATCTTCGTTTTGAGGAATATGACGAATACATTCGTCATATCCGTCATCTTCGCTATAATTCTAGATATGAAACCAATAGGAAAGTAGCCTTAAGTTAAAATCGCAATAAGCGGTTATTTAAATCGCATATTAATCGCGATAACTAGAATAATGACGAATATTCGATTTCGACGAATTTGAAACGAATATTCTTTCGAATACTCGCGAATTTCGTCGAAATCGAATATGGCACCTGCCGCTCATCACTACTCCTATGTACAAGAATTCAACTACTTTAATAGTGCTCCTATGTACAAGAATATAACTACTATAATACTGCCTCCTAGCTGTGAGGACGTGTGTTAGTGCTCTCCTGATGTCTGGAGAAAGCCCGGCGAGTGGCCATCCTGGGTGGGGAAGTTCCCCAAGCAAGGCCCAGGCTTCCAGGCCTGCACTGGGAGGTAACTCCCAGACCCTTCCAATTGTGGATGCAAATCCCAAAGAGAACTTTGTGCAGAGAAATGCTCAAGATGTAAGTGTTTTCACCTCAAGGAACAGAGAGTAAGATATTGGAATGAGAAAAGGAATGAAAGAAGGAGCAACAGCAACTGCTTCTAAAGAAAATAAGAAAAGACAGTCGGCCATGCAAGGTTTTCAAAATGCTAAAAAAACAGATGAGTCCAAAAAGCAATCTTTTATTGGAAATATACAAAGTACAAGGGAAATCCAGCAAGGTGGCCATCATGAAGGACAGAGCTCGTCCCATGCAGCAGGTGTGCAGCTCGCCCCTCCAGCTCACAGACAGCGCAGAACCTTCCTGGAGAGACTGACATTACAGGAGATCCTGCAGCAGCATTATGTGGTGTCCAACATGGCAAGGTCAGGCCGCACAAGATCTCAGGCTGGTGGCGGGAGCATCAAGCATGCTGAGAAGCCTATGGAGATGGCTCCGGGGAAACCTGCATCAAAGTCTCCTGGAGCCTCCAGGACGGTCCCAGGTGCAGACTGTGGAGCCAGTGATGAGACCATCAAGCCTGGAATGGGGAAGCTGAAGGACTCTGAGTTCAAACAGCCTCAGACTTTGCCCAAACCAAGACCACTGGTGAAGGAGACGGCGCGTGCACCTGGGCTGCAGCTGGCGGAGGAGATCCCAGGGCTGGTAAGGAGAATGGGGGAGCTGAACCACCATAAGCAAATGCTGCAGATGCAGATAGACTGTTTATATAAACTAAAGACTGCAAACCCTGAGAGTAACACCTTGTATGATGGCAGACTGCACTCACTGAGCGTAGAGCTGGCTGGGGTGGTGAGGGAGATGCACTGTGTCCTGGAGAGGATGGGGCCCCTGGCAGAGTCCTATAGGAATCAGGAGCGGTTTGCCACATATAGCCAGAGCACTGTACTTGATTCCAGTTCCTCTGTTGCTGAATCACGGTCAGATAATACACCAGATGAGCCCCGGCAGATGACACGGCCTGTGCTTCAGGCGGCGAGCTTCTCATTCAAAGAGGGAGATACATGCAGAGGGAAGCAAGTACAACAACAGAGCCCTGCACCACAAGTCTCAGCAGACACAATGCAACAACAGCCACAGAGGCCAACAGAACAAGTCCCGGCAGGCTCTGCAAAACAGCAGCCACAGAGACATGCACCACAAGTCCCAGCAGGCACCATGCAACAACAGCCACAGAGGCCAACAGCACAAGTCCCAGCAGGCTCTGCAAAACAGCAGCCACAGAGACATGCACCACAAGTCCCAGCAGGCACTGTAAAACAGCAGCCACAGAGACCTCTACCACAAAGTACTGGGCAGCAGCAGCCACACAGTTCTACAGCTGTACCTGAGCAGGAGCATGAAGCCCAGAAACGAGCAGAGGAACCATAAGTCCCAGCAGGCACTGCACAGCAGCAGGACAGTGGGCTTTCATCCAGGTGTCAGGTTGATGAGACAGAACAAATCTCTATTGCTGGGGAACAGACTGGTGCTGATGGCGGACATGGACCTGCTGGGTCAGAGGCGGGAGGGGACATACAGTCTGTGCGGGAATTTTCTGATGGTGACATAGAGGTGGAAGGGGGCGGGAGAAACTGTGCAGAGTAATGTTCAGGATTTCCCCCCTTTACTTTCAACCACACAAAGTGTGACAGAACCTTCAAGAGCAGACGCTCCCCTTGTAGATCAGACCCGTCAGGACCCCCCTAGAAACTCCTGGAGCCGGGGCGCTCCATCCTTCTCCTCTAGTGCAGGCTATACAGGCCAAGCATTTAAAAGAAGGAATGTGGTGAGGTTCGAACACCGAGGCGCCAAAGAAGACCTCCCTGATAGGAGGTTTGTGGTCCGAGAACTTCTGTGTCGCCAGATGGGGTTCGTGCCGACAGACATCTTGGCAGTGATAAACCTACCAGATAGACAGGGTTATGATGTTAGCTTTAAACTCATGTGTAATCTGGATAGGTTCTGGGCTAATTTCCCCAGGTTTAAAGACACAGAAGGTTGGAGTCAATTCATTTTTATTCCAATCTCCAAACCGGACACAGTCACAGTCAACATCAGATTCTGGAATGAGGCCGTCCCTCCCCTGGATATTGTGGTGTGGCTCCGGAAACACTGTGACCTTATGTCTGACCTGACTAAGAACAGGGATGATGATGGTATCTGGACGGGAGGGTGGAAGGTCCTGATCAAACTGCAGCAACACAATAATATCACATGGCATCTACCCAACTCTTTATACATAGGTAGAGAGAAAGGTGTCTGCTTCTACCCTGGTCAGCCCAGGAAGTGCTTCAGATGTGGCAAGGCCGGTCATCTGGCCAGTGCCTGCACTGTGGTAAAGTGCAATCTGTGTGGTGAGGTCGGCCATGTAAGTGCTAACTGTGAGACCATCAGCTGTAATCTGTGTGGAAACATGGGCCACCCTCACAGAGATTGCCCAGATGCATGGCACAACATCTGTAAAGAGCTTCCTGATGAGGAACTGTTGGATGAAGCAGAGGCTGTAGAGGAGGAGGCCTTGATGTCAGGGACAATACTGACCAGGCAAGAAGTCCAGCAGTCCAGCAGAAGTCCACCATGGGGCATGGTGAAGAGACAGAAGGTCAGGGCTCAGAGAGTGTGCAGGGTGACATGGAGACTGTCTCTCAGGACCAACAACAGTCAGATGCAGCCTCGTCTGTATCACTATCTGTGCCTGAGGAGAGCAAGAAGGGCAAACAGAGGAAAAAAGATGCCTCCTCCCGTAAGCCCGAAGAAGATTACAACATGGGCCAAAGGGCAAAAAAAATGTCCATACAGGTGCAGATGAAATGGTGATATGATATCCAATAGGTATGAGGTTCTGATAGAGTCAGATGCTGATTATCAGCAAGAGTTACAAAGGATAGACAAGGAATGTGAAGGCGACACAGGAACCCCCAACAAAAAGGAGACCAATTGCTATAGAAGATCAGGTAGAGACAGACATGGAAACAAGCGGCAGACAGAACAACTCAGACTCTGGCCTATGATGATGGGGACTTCACTGCTTTTATTTTATTTGTGCTCTGATGGCCGCGTTTTCTTTAAAAATAGCTTCAAGTAACGTGAACAGCATAAAAGTAAGGAGTACGAGACACGCTGTGTACGACCATCTCAGGTACCTAAATGCAGATGTCATCTTCTTGCAGGAGACCCGTCTGACCACATTAGGGTTTTTAGGTGAGGCAAAAAGAGATTGGCAGTCTGGCCCTTCTTTTTGGTCACTGGCTGTGGAGCCTTATGCTGGGGTGGCTATCATGTTTACCACCAATAATGTGACAGTACATTGGTTAACAGAGGTGGCGATGGGAAGATGCCTGGTTCTAGAAGTCACTATACATGGTAGAGGGCTCCGGCTCATTAATATCTATGGCCCACAGTCAGTGGCTGAAAGGATCCAGTTGTTCAGTGAGGTGAAGCAGTATCTCTTTACCTCAGTTCCTGTGGTAATGGCTGGAGATTTCAATGTCGCTAGAACATCGGGTGACAGATCCTCTGGCCGAGCAGTGACCAGGGACTCTAAAGTCTTAAATAACATGATCTCTCAGGCAGGTCTCAGTGATGTCTTCATACAGGGAGGTAAAAAGGCTAACTTCACCTACTCTTGTGCCGACAGAAGGAGTAGGATAGATTTGCCTTTTGTTAGTCCGGCAGAGACTATCAGTGGGATGAAGGAGCGAGGAGTCCCGTATTCAGATCATCTAGCCTTGTATTTCTGTTTGGGATCCATGAAGCACCCTGATATTGGTAAGGGGTTATGGAGACTTAACTCCAGTCTTTTGGAAGACCCTTATGTCCAGAGAGTCATCCACTCTCTTTTTCAGCAACAACTTGACAGAGTGGACTTTTATTATAGCATGGCTGACTGGTGGGAGGACGTCAAGGAGGAGATCAGATCCCTCTTGAGGAGACTGTCATTTAACAAAGGGAAGAGTAAGTACAGCCAGTACCTCAAGCTGCAGAAAGAATTGGAGTCACTGTATTCGGCGGGTGGGGATGACAAACAAAAGATTGACCAACTGAAATCTGAGATAAGGTAGTATCAGTACAGCAGGTACACCTCCCTGGTTCTGGAACGGGATTATGGGGCCTTAGGGTTGCCTGATCCTACTATACTGACTTGTTTCAGAGGAAGGTTTTGGATAAGGAAAATATGGCTCAATTCTTGGAGGCAACTCCAGGCCCTGATACTAACGATTTGGACTTTTCTCCTTTAACAGCAGAATTAAAGGTGGAGGAGGTTAAAGTGGCCATTGATCAGTTACATCTGAAGAAGGCACCAGGTCCAGACGGTATAACAGCAGAATTCTATAAGAAGTTCAGAGAGACCTCTTAACTCCAATCCTCGTGGATGTGTACAAAAATTGTCTAGAACATCACCTGATGCCTCCGTCCATGAGGGTGTCCTCGTTAATTCTGCTGTCTAAAGGTAAGGAGCCTAGTGACATCAAGAACTGGAGGCCGATTGCCCTCTTTTTTTTTTTTTTTTTTTTTTTTAAATACTTTATTTTATTTTTTTCCCCATACTTATATAAATACACAATTCGGTTCATAATTCCAATCCATATTATATCCAAATACAAAATCAGCATAACATGATATCCATTTACATAGCATATACCCTTTATAACCACTGATCATATATAATCCAATTAATCCTTCTAATCTCCCCCAAGCCCTTATCCCCCCACCCCCATAGGACTGTGTGCCACGGTGAGCCTTAGATCCCCCTAACTTACATCAGAGGTAAAACATACTGTCTGTTACGCAATTATTTTTACCCGTGCCAGCTGGCCCAGATTTTAGCTACACTGCCACGCTGTTTGGCGCTCCCAGCACTTTTTTGTTCATATATTGCCACCTTATCCATTAACGCTATCCATTCATTTATTTCCGGACTGATCTGTGATCCCCATTTTCTAACAATTATTACTCTTGCTACTACCAGAGCTTTCAACCATAACCTTACCACCTCACTTTTTACATTCTTAAATTGTGATGCTACCCCTAACAATATAAATGGCTGGTCCCATTCTAACCTGTATCGGGTTCTACAGTTCAACTCCTCTATTACCTTAAACCAAAAGTTTCTCACCGCTGAGCATTCCCAGACTACATGAAGGAAGTGTGCTTTCTTTTGCCCACATCTTTTGCAAGCCAGATCATCCCTGCGATAAAATCTTGCCAAATCTTTAGGTGTATAATACAAACGGTATATCCAAAAGATATGAGTCATCCTAAAATTATTAGAAGAGATAGACATTTTTACATTCTTAAAAATTTCATACCAATTAGGCCGATTGCCCTCTTAAATGTCGACAGGAAGATTCTTGCAAAAATTCTGTTTTCTAGGTTAGTCTGTTTGTCCCAGGCACTGTTGGCAGGCTGTCAGTTCGGCACAGTAAAAGGGCGGAACATCTCTGGAGCAGTCATCTCGATAAGGGACAGAGTAGACCATGAGTATCTATGGGCCACTTTGTCAAAGTACGGTATTCCGGGACAATTTGTAGATTGGCTAAAAACTTTGCACAGAGAGGCTGAGAGCTTTCCTCTGATAAATGGTTTGCAGGGTGACACATTCAGGGTTGAGGCAAGAGTGTGACAGGGTTGCCCGTTGAGTCCACTACTGTATGTGTTTGCCTTGGACCCGTTCCTGAGGTCGCTGCAGGAGAGTGATTTTCAGGGGGTGCCGGTCCCCCACTGCTTGCCTCTGAGTGTTGTCGCCTACGCGGATGATGTGACTGTGGTGATATCTGAGCCTCGTGAGGTGGAAATTTTTTCTGCAGCCATCAGAAGCTACTCGGAGGCCTCAGGGTCTCTGGTCAACCTTGAGAAGAGTCAAGCTCTCTGGACTTTAAGTACCGATCCAGACTTTGATCTGCCAGAATTTGCGAAAGCCTCCACCTATATTAAAATCCTTGGGGTTAAATTTGGGAGGGAAGATAATGCCAGGATAAATTGGGAAGAAAAATTGGAAGCCGGAAATGCAAAGGTTTAGCGATGGAAGAACTGGAGGCTGACCTATAGAGAAAGGGTTAAAATGTTGAAGACTTACCTGGCCCCCGTCTTCTTATATGTGTCCGTTGTCTTTCCTTTGCCAGAATCTTGAACCCAGTAAAAAGAGGGATCACCTACCTACAGAGGAGAGAGGGTGGGCTGGATATGATAAATCCAAGGGTGTTCTTTGACTCCGTGTTTCTTAAAGTTAATTTTGGGTGAACAGTGTCAGGGACTGGATATTGCCTTTTGCAGAATCTTGGGTGCGAGGCGGCAGTCTCAAGAGTGGTCGATTGACTCGTGACTACCTCCCCCAGTACCTGGACTATGGTCTCAGATAACTGAAGAAATGGGGCATAGAGAAGTCTTACATTCAGACTAAGACCATGAAAAAGCTTTACTTTACAGTGTGTAAGACCTTCTTCTGTTTACAGCCCACACTAAAAGACTGTACGACCACCATCCTACAGGACAGTCTGAGGTTTCTCAATGCAGTAAGGCTCCCTCCTAAATAGTTTATATTGCTTGGCTGTCTTTGCAAGGAAAGCTTTTTGTTAAAGAAAATTTAAAATTTCTGAGCGTGTCCGAGCGTAAGTGTCCCTTGGGTTGTCAGCAGGAAGAGACCATGGCACATTTCATATCAGAGTGCTGGGGAGGGAGAAAAATATGGCAGGAAATATCTTGTAAGCTAAAAATCTCAAGACTGCAGTCTCTAAAATACCCAGACATCATCTATGGAGTACCATCTAATGTAGGTGACATTGACCGGGGGACCATGTATC
Source organism: Bufotes viridis (assembly GCA_033119425.1). NCBI lineage: Eukaryota > Metazoa > Chordata > Amphibia > Anura > Bufonidae > Bufotes > Bufotes viridis. The sequence goes on from CM065589.1 coordinate 613,135,633, forward strand.
TGATCATTACAGTCATCAAGTACTATCACTGGAACACCAGAACCAGAGTGTCCATCAGTAACGAGCCGTTCCAGCACACAAAAGCAGTGAACCTCATCATGTCCCTGGAAGTCAGGAAAAATAAGAACCACATGAGATTATGGAGGAATGCGTATATGGATTAATGATACTTTTAATGCATTTGGAAAATGCTTGATTTCATTTATTTATTTTTCTCCCTCTTCTGTTAAAAGAAAGGGACCTATGTTAAGTTGAAGTTATGAGTTTACTCTGCATTAGAGGTGTATGATTTCTGTTAAATGACCATTATTTTTTGGAAGTTTTGTTGGGAATGTATATTTCATACTTGCATGTTTTTTATAACATTTTATGTTATAGTTTTTTATAACTACTATAACACTGCTCCTGTGAACAAGAATATAACTACTATAATACTGCTCCTGTGTACAAGAATTTAACTATGGTATTACTACCTCCTATGTACAAGAATATAACTACTATAATACTTCCCCTATGTATACGAATATAAATACTATAATATTACTCCTGTGTACAATAATATAACTACTATAATACTGCTCCTATGTACAAGAATATAACTACTATAATACCGCCTCCTATGTACAAGAATATAGCTACTATAATACTGCTTTCTATGTACAAGAATACAACTATGATAATACTGCCTCCTATGTACAAGAATATAACTACTATAATACTGCTCCTATGTACAAGAATTTAACTATGATAATACTGCCTCCTATGTACAAGAATACAACTACTATAATACTGCTCCTATGTACAAGAATATAACTACTATTATACCGCCTCCTATGTACAAGAATATAACTACTATAATACTGCCTTCTATGTACAAGAATGTAACTACTATAATACTGCTCCAGTGTAAAAGACTATAACTACTATAATACTGCTCCTATGTACAATAATATAACTACTATAATACTGCTTCTGTGTACAAAAATTTCACTATGATAATACTGCCTCCTATGTACAAAAATATAACTACTATAATACAGCTCCTATGTACAAGAATATAGCTACTATAACACTGTTCCTGTGAACAAGAATATAACTACTATAACACTGTTCCTGTGTACAAGAATATATCTACTATAATACTGCTCCTATGTACAAGAATATAACTACTATAATACTGTCTCCTATGTACAAGAATATAGCTACTATAATACTGCTTCCTATGTACAAGAATATAACTATGATAATACTGCCTCCTATGTACAAGAATATAACTACTATAATACTGCTCCTATGTACAAGAATATAATTACTATAATACTGCTCCTATGTACAAGAATACAACTACTGTCTGCGGGCTGCTCAGCTATGTGGACACTGCTGCACTGCTGAAAGCGGGAAGGGAAGCGGACCGCTTTGAATATGATGGTTCACCGATTTGGTTCTTCCAGAACTTGGCATCCTCCACGCTAGCGATACGCCGTGTTTTCTGCCCACTACTTGTGGCTCTCAAGGCCTCTGCCACCCAATTCAGATGGCTTTATCCGTTTGGCTTAGCAGTCATGAAAAATGGGAGGCAGATAACCATACGCTCCCCCCAGGACTTGAAAGCTGCCTGGGACCACTTAGGAATTTCGCCAATTGACATTCCGTCGTGGATGCCTGCTGATCAAGGAGACCCTCTACCTCCTCCTCAGAATGCTGACCAATGGAACCTGGTCTCCTCAGAGAAGGGGGCAAAGCAAAACCAAAACTGCCAACCCACCGCTAATTTCGGCCTCTCTCCCCATCGCTGAGAACTTGTGAGTCTTTTGGGTCACTTCTTCTAGCCCGGCTCCTCGCCTAGTACGAAGGAACTCCGGATCAACCAACCTGAGAACTTCAACGTTTTCCCGATGTTGCTCCTCTATCCCTTTCATGCTAGCTCCAGTTGCAGTACACCCTCCTGAATCCGTTATTATTATTATTATTATTGTTGTTATTGTTAACGTTCTTACTTCCTCCTCCGCCCGCCCTTCTGCACAGGGGTTGCTGCCAACGTCTCACCCGTTGTTGCCCCTGTTCCCCTATGGCCTTACTAAGGCTTCTACATGCTCTACAAGACCCCCCACCTGATGGTTCCCGGCCACTTGCCGTGATGACAATGGAACCTGTACACGTCAGGCGCTTTGTAGAGCTCCAAGTCTATTGATTTTTCATTTTGCTATGTTGTTCACCTTCTTGTCTCTTCCCATGTCTTTACAGATTCCCCTTTGTTTGCCTCCCCTTATGTGCACTTTCCTTCCCCTTCGCATCCTCCCATGGCCTGTTTGGCGAATAATCTAAGTATCCTACTCCTCTAACTCCAGATGGCTTCTCTTATAGCATCCTCCCTCAACATCAGGGGAATGAATGAACCTTGCAAGAGATCCCAGATCCTCTCCCTATTGCAGAAAGATAAAGTTTCCATCACATTCTTCCAGGAGACCTATTTTTGAGCGGGTAAGATACCAAACCTACCTTCTAAGAAGTTTTCCCAGTGGTTCCACAGTACTCATGGCTCCACCAGCAGGGGTGTCAGAATAGCTATCCACAAGCAATTACCCTTCACGGTTTCAGCCTCTTCCTCAGACCCAGAGGGCCGGTATTTGTTTGTGAAGGGCTCTATAGCTGATACACCGGTCACACCAGCTAACATCTATGCACCTAACCGGGGACAGGTTACATGGCTGATTCAAGCCCTTGCTACCCTTACCTCATTTAAGCATGGTATTGTTATTCTCGGAGGTGACTTTAATGTGACCCTTGACCCTATTCTAGATTCCTCCTCAGGGAGATCTGCCATTACTCAAGCCCGCCTAAGACACCTGAAACTGGCCTTGAAAAATCTTGGGGTCATAGACACTTGGCGTACCCTAAACCCAACTGGTAAAGATTACTCATTCTACTCCCATGCCAAGTCCTCCTATCACAGACTGGACTATCTCTTTCCATCCGCAGAACATACCGGGCACCTACTCCACACCAAGATTGGCAACATCACCTTATCCGACCATGCACCAATTTTCTTAACAATCTCTCTGACCACTCTTCCCAAACAAGAATGGAATTGGCATATCAATGATACCCTCCTCCAAGATCAGGCCATCTCCCCAAAACTAACTACCTCCATATCTGAGTTTTTCTGCCTTAACACAGCAGGCCCACTCCGCCCTCTACCTCTGTCATTTGGGAAACTCATAAAGCGGTAATGCAGGGAGAGCTCATAGCCCTTGGCTGTCATGTTAAGAAGCAGCGTGCTCAAGCTATTTCTGCCCTTCTGTCCCATATAGCGACACTTGAACTTGTCCATAAACAATCACAAGCACTAAATGGCGCCGCGGAACTGGCTGACGCGCGAACGCAGCTTAAGAATTTACTTAATGCTACTTCTGCTAAACTCCTCCGCTCTAGATTTAAAAAGTATGCCCATGGCGATAAGGGAAATAAGCTTATGGCGGCAACGGCCAAGAAGCGATTCTCAGACTCCTTTATCCCCGCTATCAAAGATAGCCTTTTATAAGGACCTCTATAATCTCCCGCCCCCTTTGGACTTGACCCCAGATACTATTGCAGAAGCCACAGAAAAATATTTTACGTCCCTGCAACTCCTCTCCATCACCCCAGCTCAATCTGCCCAGCTGGTCTCGCCTGCTACTGCCTCTGAAGTCGTGAAGGTACTGTCCTCCATACCCTCTGGGAAGAGCCCGGGACTTGATGGCTTCACCATCTCCTATTGCAAGACCTTCAAGACCACTCTGGTACCCCACTTTAGCGCCCTATGCAACTATCTTCTTAGTGAAGGCCACCTCCCTCCCCAATCACTATCAGCTCATATCACCATTATCCACAAGGAAAACAAGGACCCCCTACAATGTGCCAGCTACCGCCCAATATCCCTATTAAACACTGTTGTTAAATGGTGGGCCAAGATCCTAGCTAGCCGGATTCAGCAGATCCTCCCAGATTTCATTCACAGGGACTAGGTTGGGTTTGTTTCTGGCAGACAGGGTAATGAATATACAGTCCGCCTTCCTCATCTTATGAACTGGGCAAGGAACACCTCTACACCGTTAGCTCTCCTTAGTACTGATGCGGAGAAGGCCTTTCACAGGGTCAGCTGGCATTATATGTCCCTGGCCTCATCTCAGCTATCTTCTCTTTGTATTTATCCCCCTCTGCCAGGGTTAAAGTCAACGGTACCCTATTTCCCGCCTTTGCCATTTCCAATGGCACTAGACAAGGCTGCCTACTCTCCCCGTCTCTTTTTGTCCTCGTCATGGAAACTTTGCTTTGAAAAATCAAACAAGATACTGCCATTGAAGGCATACAGATAGCCTCTCACACTCATCTCACCGCGGCATTCGCCAATGATTTGCTTATCATGACTGTTAACCCTATGATATCATTCCCTCGGCTACACTCCATATTTGAGGAATTTGGTTGGATTTCTAATTTTAAAATAAACTATGGTAAATCACTCGCCCTGAATGTAACCTGTAAATCCTCTATTGTCAATTCCCTCAAACGCCACTCTCCCTTCACCTGGGCCTCCCGTGACATAACGTTTCCGCTAACCTCAGTGACCTATTCAATCTCAACTATACCCCTATGCTCCAATCTGTCAGAACACACCTGCAATCTGTGAAGCTCCCCTTTATCTCCTGGGTAGGCAGAAATAACTACCTGAAAACTTTCGTAGTCCCTAAATTTCAATACTTGCTTCAAACACTACCGATTTGGCTTCCTCGCTCATACCTCACTGAGATACGTTGCGTGTTATCGCGCTTCCTTTGGGCGAACAAATCTTCTAGAATAGCCTACTTCACACTAACTAGGGAAAAAAGATTGGAGGTTTCGGACTCCCTGACTTACACCTATACTATACGGCTTTGCTTCTCAGTAGATACTTCTCTCTTACTTCCCGATACCCCCCGAACCTCTGTGTATCACTGGAATGCAATTTAATCTCCTACAAGGAGAAACTCGTACTGTGGGGGATTTGCACTTGCTCATCCAACAACTCGTTCACTTCCCCCATCTGGAAGGGCCTGTTGGTCGAATTGGCTAAGCTATATGAATCCCGAGACCTCAGATTCCCAAGTCCCTACCTCCCCCTACACCTCTTACAAAACCTCATTCATCCGGACATCCTGACACCTACTGGCATCTGGCCACTATTATCTGGACGCACCTTATGAGACATTACTTCACCTACTGGATACTTGGCGTGGGAGGAGATCTACACCTCACAGTTGGTTAAAGGAGCTTCCTTCCTCATGTAGTGGCTTTCCGCAAATATATTGCTGCTCTAAAAATCACAGTTCCAACTGCAGCTGCACCTACGTGGATGGAACAGAAACTGTGTTCCTCCACGGTCCCGAAAAAAACTCTCTCAACTCTCTATAGGGAGTTACTTTCTTCTGCACCTCCGACACTGCACTGAGGCATGGGAGAAGGAACTCTCGATCTGCCTCTCCGATCCAGAGAAAGCCTTCATTTTATCCCATTCACATGGATTTAATCGTTGCATCAAAGTCCAAGAGAACACGTTTAAATTGATTACTCGCTGGTACAAAACACCAGAATTCCTCCACAAACTCAATCCAGAGGATCCGGAGCAGAGCTGGAGGTGTGGAACAGAGGTTGGCTCTTTATCACACATATGGTGGTTCTGTAGTAAGATTTGCCCCTTTTGGACCCAGTTAGAGGTTATGATCAACAAGATATGCACCTCTCATGTTCAACTGGACGCACAATTGATCCAGCTCTGGTGCTCCAATAACTCCCTGACACCGTCTAAAAACAATCTACAGACTATGCTCCTGACCGCTGCGCGACTGCTGTACCCCTGCTGTGGAAACATGATTCTGCCCCTTCGATGCAAATATGGACTGAGAAGGTGGATCAGCTATACAGATTTGAAGAGCTGGCCCACTGGGAAACTCGCACCCGCACTACTTTCCTTAAAGAATTGAGTCCCTGGAAGAAACATCGCAACCTCCCGCATTGAAGAAGACAACTGCCTGACCTTGCCCTTCCCATTCCCCCCCCCTCCCCTCTCCCCCCCCCTTCTCCTTAATTTTTGTCTGTCTACCCCTGTCCTTCTGTTCTGATAGATCTACTTGTTCAATCTCTATATTTTGATATGGTCCTTTAGATGGCATGCCCACCAAATTATGTTGGTTATCTGTGTATAGCCCTCCCACTTCATCTTGTGATTGTATGACCATATGCTTTCTCAATAAAAAGAGTTTTGGTTAAGAATACAACTACTGTAATACTGCTCCTATGTACAAGAATACATCTACTATAATACTACTCCTATGTACAAGAATGCAACTACTACAATACTGCTCCTATGTGCAAGAATATAACTACTATAATACTGCTCCTATGTACAAGAATATAACTACTATGGGGGCGGAGCTTGGCTGCCTGTTGCTGAGCTCCTGCATCTAGCTGGCGATTAACCCCATCTGCAGCACCTTTTAGAGGCACAAATGGGCAAAGTGGGGAGAGACCGCACCTGGGACCCTGCAGAGCCCACCCAGGTCCACTCTAAACAGCCAGATATGGAGCAATACCTGAAAAAACGGCCCAAGACCCCTGCAGCTGAGAATCCCAAGATGGCGCCGGCATCCCAACAGTCTGAGGGAGAAGATTATTCTGAAGCAGGAAGCGCATCTGACGTCTCTGACTACAGAGCCTGAAAACAGAGTGGAACACTCTTAAAGAAGGCCCCTTCGGGAGGCCCTGGACTCCGCTCTGGCTCCCCTGCGACAAGACCTGGCCGAGATCAAGGTAGATCTGCACAACATGGGACAGCAGGTGGCCACGCTGGAAAATTTGCATGACGCGATCATTCGCCATGAGGGAGAAATATGCGCGTCACTTAAATCGCATAATGACTTGCTCAATGATGCTTTGCTGCGCATCGAAGACCAAGAAAATCGCAGCCGCAGACGGAACATTCGGATCCGTGGACTTCCTGAATTATTTGCGCCTGAAGCGCTGGAAAAAATTGCGTGCAAAATTTTCGCAAATCTTCTGGGACCCGATAGAGCTGCGAAAATAACGATTGAAAGGATCCACCGGGCTTTGAGACCCAATCCTAAAGGCTCTGACCCACCGAGAGATGTCATCTGTGGCCTCCTTAGCTATATGGATCTTCATGCTACATTGGAACGCATGGGTATTTCACCTATGAAGATACCGTCCTGGATGCCTGCTGACCAGGAAACACCTATACCCTCGCCTCCAAGCACGGATCAGTGGCACACTGTCGCCTCGGGTAAAGCACCCAGACCCAACCGGGAACGCCAACCTCCCGCTGAGAGGATATGTCATTTGTGGGACACTAATCGACCTACATCCCTTTATTAGGGCACATCTTTCCGTGGTCACGCCGTTTGTGGCCTCTGATGACACCCTGATGACGTCCCTCGTTACAGCGCGTGAGAGACTTTCCCTCTACGTTCTATATGGGACCTTGTTATCACTAATTTTATAGTTCATACTACCTCTCCCTACTTCCCCCTCCTCCTCAGAAGCTGGGGTTTAGCCAGCATCTAACCTGGTTCACGACCCTACCCCCTGATGGCCCCTTTCTGGCCCTTAAGTGCTCTACGAGACCCCCCGCCGGATGGATCCCGGCCGACCGCCGTCATGAGAAAGGATCACCTAATCATCTGGCGCTCTGTGGAGCTTTCATTTCTATGTGTTTTGTTTTGGCTGCTGCATTTAACCTTCTGTTTCTTTAATTGCAGATGTTTTTTCCCTTTTGTCTTTGTCCTCTCTCTTCCTGATGTGTTCTCCCCTCCCTCTTCCACGCTCGATTGGTCTATAACGGTTGACATGCGACACACACCACTTCTGCCTTGTGATGGCTGAAGTCATAGTTTCTTCCTTCAACGTCAGAGGTCTGAATGAGCCATGTAAGAGATCGCAAATCCTATCTCTACTGCAGAAAGACAAAGTATCCATTGCATTCTTCCAAGAGAGCCACTTCCGAACGGGATCTAACCTCCCACCCAAAACATTTCTCGTTGTTTCTGTGGAGGGGCAAATCCTCTAGGATAGCCTACTCAACATTGACAAGAGAAAAAAGATTTGGGGGCTTTGGTATGCCCTACATCCAAACCTATTATACAGCGTCGCTCCTAAGCAGGTGCTTTTCTCTCCTCTCACAGCAATCCCCGAATCTTTGCGTACAATTGGAACATGCCCTTATCACCTATAAAGAAGGTCTTATCCTGTGGGGAATCCGCACATGTACCCCAAATAACTCATATGCCTCCCCCATTTGGAAAGGCATGTTGGTGGAATGGGCTAAAGTATATAAATCCCGACACCTTAGGTTCCCCAACACTCACCTCCCCCTACACCTACTACAAAATTACATTTACCCCGACATTCTCAGACCTTCTGGAGTCTGGAGCCTACTGTCTGACCTCACCTTAAAAGACATCACTTCCACAACTGGGGACTTGGCATGGGATAAGGTCCTTACTCTGCCGAGGGTCAAAGCCCTCTTCTTTCTCTCAACCGGGGCATTTAGCCAAGATATTAAGGCTCTTAAGCTTCCTCCTCTCGCTAATGATACGCCTACTTGGCTAGAGAAAAAGCTTTGTGTTTCCGAGATACCGAAAAAAAACCCCTCTCAATGCTTTACAGGGAGTTACTTTCTTTGCCCCTCCGGCGCTGCACTTTATGTCCGCCTAGGCAAAGGAGCTCGCAATCCAGCTGACCGAACCGGAGACTCCCTTTATCCTATTTAATTCACATGGCTTCAACCAGTGCATCAAAATCCAAGAGAACTCCTGCAAATTACTAACTCGCTGGTACAAAACACCAGAATTCCTACATGGCTCCTTGTCATATCTTTGGTGGTCCTGCAGTAAAATCCGCCCATTCTGGTCTCAAATAGAGACCACAATTAACCAGATATGCGCCTCTAAGGTGCGTCTAGATGCAAAACTGATTCTCCTCTGGTGCCCCAATGACTCCTTTACCCCTGCCAAGACTAACCTTCTGACCATGCTTCTTACTGCGGCTTGCCTGTTGATACCCCTCCTCTGGAAGAATGACTCACCTCCTTCAATGTTGATGTGGACCGAGAAAACAGACCAACTGTTTAGGTTTCGAGGAATTGGCCCACTGGGAAACCTGCACACGCTCCAAATTCCTCAAATTGTGGCGCCCTTGGGAGCATTACCGCAACCCCGAATGACTTGGAAGTTTCCCTCCCCTCCCCTCTTCCACCCTACCTTCCCCCCCCCCCATGTCTTTGTCTTTCTTTCTTTTTCTGTTACTAAACATGTTCATACTCACTTTATTAGTGAATACGATAAGGTCTATAAGACTGTATGTATCTACCCAATCATTGCCATTTGCACATGGCTATATACTGTCATATATATTGGTCTGGACCTTCTGCACTTTCAATAAAAAGAATTTTGGTTAAGAATATAACTACTATAATACTACTTCTGTGTAAAAGAATATAACTGCTATAATACTGCTCCTATGTACAATAATATAACTACTATAATACTGCCTGATATGTATAAAAATATAACTACTATAATACTGCCCCTATGAATAAGAATATAACTACTATAATACTGCCTCCTATGTACAAGAATATAACTACTATAATACTGCTCCTATGTACAAAAGTATAACTACTATAATACTGCCTCCTACGTACAAGAATATAACTACTATAATACTGCCTCCCATGTACAAGAATATAACTACTATAATACTGCCTCCTATATACAAGAATAAAACTACTATAATACTGCCCCTGACATGTTAATCTGTCATTTCATATTTCTGCTTTAGTTTTCGCTCTGACATTCAGTATGTTGATAATGTGCTCTGAGGCCAGTTAAGCTGTAAATATAATGGTAGAAGCAATCAGTCTTCATGGTCCTTGGCATACAGCACTGCAGGAGACGGTGAATACTTCCTTAATAAGGACTTGTGAAATCCTCATTACGTCCCGGAATCAAGGAACATTCTTATAGATTACAATAATAGCTACAGGAGACGAAATCAGATACATGTTAAGTAGTGAGAATGGAGGATTAAACAGTTTGATCCCTTGGCAATGAGAGTGTAAAGACTTTAAAGCACTAGGTATTTTTAATTTTATGGTTCTCGGGGATGAAGATTAAAATAACTGGATCATGAAGAAATGAAGAGTGATATATGACGGTAGTATATCTTTTATGTTTGAGATATAAAATGCAGGAACAAGAATATAAATTACAGAAAATAAACCTCTAGGTTGTAAGAAATTAGATGGGACAATATTTTTCCACCCATCGTGATATTACCCCGCTATAAGGCAGGATGGGCTGTAAAACATTACGTCATGTGTAATTCCTGAACACATAAACCCCCCCATATCAAAGTCTATGTACAACCACAACAAATTATATCCCATCTTTACAGCTTCGCAACGAGATTTGACAGTTTAAATCCACATAAAATATAAAGCAACTGTGTAACTACTTTGCTTTACCTATTCTGTGCTGATTGGCAGTTGTATCGTGTCTCAAGTCACACCCAGAACTGCATTCAACATTCTACAAGTGGTCCTTGGATGCGAGCAGTGGTTTACATTCGAGCAGTGGTTTACATTTACTTTGATAAGGGTGGCTGTTCACTATTTGGTCTCAGAATAGGTCATCAGTAGAGATGAGCCAAGTTCTTAAAACTTTGATTTGGTTGCTTCGCCGAATTTCACAAAGAAATTTGCTTCGCAATCTAAAGGCAGGGCATGTGAACTACAGCAGAGGGGCATCATTATGGAGCACCAGGGGTGTCGCTGGAGTGGTGCTTGAACCACATAATCCCGCCACTTAGTGCTTAAATACTTCATTTGCATATTTTTTAACGTTTATTTTTTCTCCACCACCGGACCAACGATAGCAGAAAGAAAGGCATAGTTTTTGTCAGCGTCATCAACCCTACCAGGCTATATGCTCTTGGTGACAGAGCCTCTTTAAGTTACACTACTTATTCACCTTAAGTTAAGAATCAAGGCCTAATAGAATTATCAATAAAACAAGGGGGACATCCCTATAACATTAAAAATAGACAATTTATTCACCCCATCTTGAGAATCAAGGCCTAATGGGATTACTTATCTATTTAACAAGGTGGGAACCCCAATAACAGTTAAATACCACAGCTTATTCACCCCAATTTGAGAATTAAGGCGTAATAGATCTATGTACCTATTAACCAAAGGGGACACCCCAATAACAGTTAAATTAAACTATTCATTCACCCAAATTTGAGAATCAAGGTGTAATAGAATTGCGTCTCGATTAAACAAGGTGGACACTGTTCAATTGGATAGCTCTGTGCAGGGACTGATGCAAACTGAGCTGTCTATGAATCCTTTAAGCTTATGATTACACAGCCTGCACAGTCCCTGCAGTCTCCCTATGCTCTCCCTACAGTGTGTAAAAACTTTCCCTATGATCTACCTACACTGTTCCTATACTGTCCCTGCAGTCTCCCTTTTCAAGATTCTACAATTAAAGCTTTGTTAAACACTGTTCCTAGCACTTGTCATGTCTCTCACCCTTTGCCCAGTTCACTGTAAAATGTCTGAGACCGGGCGGGATTATGATTTTTTTTTCAGGCTGTGACATAACAGACTGTCTAGCTGCTGATTGGCTGACTGCATTGCATTATGGATAATTTCTTGTTCCTGAGCTTCTTAATTTCATTTTGTAACACATGTCACCGCCATTTTAGGAAAAAATCAATTCGTTACCACAAAGTGCCAGGAAATTGGCATTTTGGATGCTTCCATTTGCTCAACAATACTGATGACCCATGCAGTAAAATGATAGGTCATTAGTTACAGTCAGATAACTAAGCTAAGTTCCACCCTTGCATTCCCACCTTGGTTATGAACTGTCTTAGCGTTCCTTCTCCAAATATGGCGCCCGGGCTGCATCTCTCTGATGTCATGCCTTGTAGGACAGAAACAAGTACAATAAGAAAAAGGAACTTTGCATAACAAAGCATGTCCTATGGTAACCACACAAGCTGGCAACTCTATATCCGCAACTCCTGAGGAAGGGACATCTCCACTACTTTACAATGGATGCCTTATTAAGGGAGTATTCTCTAAAAGACTGCTGTCCATGTGGTCCAATTGAGGGACTCCATATACTGTTCATCTTGAAAAAAGCAAATGTACCACAGACAAAGAGCCTTGTGCACAGTCGTCAAGAGGACTGGCCAATGAGATAATTATGTCTCTCCATGTCATATTGGTCAAGAGAAAGGTATAAAAGTGACACTTTTGCTGTGTCAAACCATTTCATGAATGTTTGCCCAATGTAGGAGGTTGACATCTTCTGTAACCCTCAAGAGGGATGGGACTCAGCTTCACTGAAAAGAAGTCTTCCAAAACGGGCAACAGAATTGAATGGTTCACACCATTCCCACTAGAATTCCATGTCCATACCTGGCAAAAGACAACAATTTTGAAATGAGTTCGAAAAAATTTATCGCAGACCTTAATTTCAAAGTTCTTACTGAAGCTTGTTAGCCAAAATTCTGCTCACTTCAAGTCCCAAACAAACTGAACTTGTCAGTATGAACTTAACTTATGTGTGGTAAAAACAAAGCCTTCTTAGAAAATTTCCCAACCCTGTGAAGCTGACACAGCTTTGATTTCAAGATAGTAAAAAAGATACTTAATCACCAGTCCGCAAATTAGACTGCTGCAGGTCCGAAGAGTGTTGTAGTGTCGATCACACTTTCATAAATTGTACATACAGAGTTCGGACCACGCGTTGTAAATAGATGGTATCAAAACAGTTTTTCCTCTCCCCTCAGGAAGTACCGAGGTCTGCAAATATCCTGTTTATGAATATCCTGCAACTTATAAAAAAGCTAAATAGTGTAAATCCGTGTGGTTGTACCGCCCTATAGTGCACAGATTGTACTTACACAGAGTTCCGTCAGGGGCAAGCTCAAGGAGCGAAACCTGGGTCGGGCAAAGAGAAAAGACGCTGGGATTGTTTTAATGCGATTTTAAAGAGTATGTCTGTAAGTATGTACTAAATAAACCTTTTAAAAAGATACCAGAGCTTCACTAAGGTGGGAGCCACTTGTGTCCACAGAAACTTCTGAGTTAAAAGAAAAATTGGAAACAATAGCAGATCCATCTGGTGCTGGCTGTAACAAAGTCTGTGGCTGAGCCCTGTATGCCGGTGTGTGAGCTTGAACCTTTGGCACTATGAACAAAGCAAGTTGCGGAGGATATTTCTGATACGCCTGCAGTCAGTGGAACTCCGTGTAAGTACAATCTGTGCACTATAGGGCGGTACAACCACACGGATTTACCCTATTTAGCTTCTTTTATAAGTTGCAGGATATTCATAAACAGGATATTTGCAGACCTCGGTACTTCCTGAAGGAAGAGGAAAAATTGATTTCAAGATGCCTGGTGTGAACATTTCTGGAATACCCTTGTGTTTCTCACTTCAACTGGGAGCCCAACCTTTCGGCCACCTCACCAAACGTTTGTTTGGACATCAGCATCTAATCCGCCAACAGGAAACAATAAAGTGGATGTATTGTGGTTACTAAACTTGGCTCATGAATGCTGCAGGATTTGGCAGTCACATAATGTTGCGTGCTGACTTTTTTGTTGAGCTGCCTAAATATTTGTTAAACTTAAAATAAAATAGACTGTTTTCATAGAAACAAAATTAAAAGGCAATGTTCTTCTTAGTTGGTCTACTGGCTGTCATTATGTTTTTGTGCAGTTACAAATATGTACACTATCGGTAATCTATGGAACAGAGGAAAACTAGGACCTATGAAAAAATAAATAAATAAAAAAACAGTGGACACCAAAAACTCAAGAACAATTTTACTGGTAATTTGGGGCTATAGCTCACTAATTTTGAAAAGTGAAGACTGTCTTTAAGTTTAGAATTAATAAATGTATTTAAGATGATCAGAGGTGTAGCTGGTGGGTTTCAATGGGGGGAAGCAGCCCTGCATCCATTTGCAAGGTGGCATTCTTCAACTATATCAGCATCTACTCAGTGACTCCCATTTTTGCACGTTACAGGCCACTTTAGGCCTCCAGCCTACAGAATGTCAGGACAATGCACAGAAGGTCGATATCCCGGAGCAGGAGCTGTGATTATGTCATTGCGTTCCGCAACCTGTATCCTGACCCTAGCTATGCAGACGAGAAAATGCTTTGCCACACTAAATGGAGTGAGGTGTGTTTATGTTGTATTTTTTTTTTTTCTCGGGGATGCAGAGGTGGTGATTATTCTAGTGTGGGACACTTAGGGGCATTGTTATGTTTTAAGGGACACGCGGATCATTGTTTCTTATTAAGGGGCATTATCATTTTTTAAGGGGAATTATTACTTTTTAAAGGGCATTCAGGGGTTTTATTTATTTTTAAGAGGGCATTTAGGTGGACATTATTATTTTTTAGAGGGACTCAGGGGCCATTATTACTTTTTAAGGAGTACTCAAAGGGGCATAGAGAGTGCAGCTTAATTAGATTTTAGATGGCAAACATGGGACATTGTTACTTGTTAAGGGGCATGCATTGAACATTTTTACTTTCTGGGGGATATTAGCAGGATGAAGATTTCTTACAGCCTTGTAAAAAGTATGGAGGAAAGTGAGAAGACAGTAATGCCTCTGTTGCAAACTCTGTAAACATAAGTTGTGGCTAGAAGAAGTTGTCATGGTGGTCCGGGATAAATAGAAAAGACATAATGTGTTTTTATTCATTAACAGTATAGTGGTAATATTCATTCGCTATGTAATGGTGATGGTGTGGCCTTGTATAGTGGTACTATTGTTAATATTGTTCTTTGCATAGTTTATTTTGTTCTGTAATAGTATGGTGGTATTTGAAGTGGTCATGTTGTGGTGTTACCTGGGTTGGAGGCACAATCAGGCCTTGGATGTGTGTGCCATCCCCTGTGCCAAGCCCCTACTTGTTCCTCTGAAGAAGATGAATCTAGGTTCATTTAGTAAGTTGAGACATAATTACATTTCTAAAGCAGATCTTATTAAACAGACAGGAAGGGGGAAATATTTCAGTATATAAAGACCTGTCCTTAAACCCGTCTCGCTTTCATTTATTCCCCCGCCAGGATGTGATTTTACATCTCTTTCTGTCAGTTCTAGTTTCTATGTTTACTCAGCTCCTGCTGAAATACATTTTTCTGCTCAGTACTTATTATTTTCCTTGACGTTTTGAAGTGATTTTTTTTATTATTCGGGGATGCAGAGGTGGTGATTATTCTAGTGTGGGACACTTAGGGGCATTGTTATGTTTTAAGGGACACGCGGATCATTGTTTCTTATTAAGGGGCATTATCATTTTTAAGGGGAATTATTACTTTTTAAAGGGCATTCAGGGGTTTTATTTATTTTTAAGAGGGCATTTAGGTGGACATTATTATTTTTAGAGGGACTCAGGGGCCATTATTACTTTTAAGGAGTACTCAAAGGGGCATAGAGAGTGCAGCTTAATTAGATTTTAGATGGCAAACATGGGACATTGTTACTTGTTAAGGGGCATGCATTGAACATTTTTACTTTCTGGGGATATTAGCAGGATGAAGATTTCTTACAGCCTTGTAAAAGTATGGAGGAAAGTGAGAAGACAGTAATGCCTCTGTTGCAAACTCTGTAAACATAAGTTGTGGCTAGAAGAAGTTGTCATGGTGGTCCGGGATAAATAGAAAAGACATAATGTGTTTTTATTCAGTAACAGTATAGTGGTAATATTCATTCGCTATGTAATGGTGATGGTGTGGCCTTGTATAGTGGTACTATTGTTAATATTGTTCTTTGCATAGTTTATTTTGTTCTGTAATAGTATGGTGGTATTTGTAGTGGTCATGTTGTGGTGTTACCTGGGTTGGAGGCACAATCAGGCCTTGGATGTGTGTGCCATCCCCTGTGCCAAGCCCCTACTTGTTCCTCTGAAGAAGATGAATCTAGGTTCATTTAGTAAGTTGAGACATAATTACATTTCTAAAGCAGATCTTATTAAACAGACAGGAAGGGGGAAATATTTCAGTATATAAAGACCTGTCCTTAAACCCGTCTCGCTTTCATTTATTCCCCCGCCAGGATGTGATTTTACATCTCTTTCTGTCAGTTCTAGTTTCTATGTTTACTCAGCTCCTGCTGAAATACATTTTTCTGCTCAGTACTTATTATTTTCCTTGACGTTTTGAAGTGATTTTTTTTATTATTCAGCTGGGGACAATTTAAGTTTTTTTTTTCCTGAAGATTGAATATAATAAAAATGGGTTTTTAACATGGCTTTCCAGTTATTTCCTCAAAATGTCCTGTTGTGCTTCAGGGTGCATTATGGGGTACAATTATTCATCTTTTAAGAACCTGGACAATTTTGAAAAAACATTTTTCTTTTGTCGTTTGTCTTTTTTTTCACATTCGGAGGACCATAACTTTTTTTAATTTTCTTGGCAATGTAGTCATTTTTTTTAACAAGATGAGTTGTAATTTTCTGTGGCACCATCTTAAGGTAAATATATTTTTTATGGCTTTTTGAGGGTTAAGGGAATAAAAAATAAAACATAATTTCTGGCATTCATTTTGGAATCTTTTTATGTTGTTTACTATATAATAGAAATTACATTTTAACTTTATTCAATGTACTGTTTGCAAAATATAGAACCTGTTTTTCTTTTTTAAATTTTAATACATAACTTTTTTTGGTAAGTGGCAGCAAATGAATGTTTTTTATGCCATTTAACAATTAACATGTGTTATTATAAATAATGATAATGTCTTTTCATGCTTCATTGCAATTATAGCAATACTAAATACACATAGCTTGTCTGGGACCCAACAAGTTCATGCCTGGCTAGAAAAAACACATTACTGGGGTCTCAGAAGGTGAAAGATCATTTATAACACTCCATAATGTTTAAGAGTGCATGCCCTGTAAAAAACAAAAGCGCTAAACCACATTTTTCAAAGCTCTTGTGGTTATTTAAGAGCCCGCAACCTTGATCAGGTGTCTGTCTGCCAAAATCAGTTTACAAATAAGCATACCACCATATAGGGCAGGTGTCCCGAAACATACCCATACCTCTCATGTGACAATCTGGCCCTCTAATCCCTAAAAACACTTCCTATTATTTCTATATCAGGTTTGGTGTACTGTGGAAAGGGGCACTCTGCTCAGTGCACATGGCTTTCCTTGCGTCATCGGTACAAGCTCTGAAATTTCAGGTATTGTCAATCAAGCAAGAGGGGGAGGTCTGGGAGGTATCGATGGAGGAACAATTGTTCACCCAATTGAGTGCCCCTACCCATGATTTACTAATGCATTTTTTAGGATTAGAGGACCAGATATTCACAAGAAAGGTATGGTTATATTTTAGGGCACCTACCCTATAGGGTGGCATTGAGGTTTAATAATGTCAAGAAAACTGCCCAGTGGGATACATAAAATTTACTAGGGCAACATCAAAATGAGATCCTATTATGGTGCTTGCCATCTTGGACAGAAAGTCCTAATGTTTGTTTCACCCTACATGCCACTTCTATGACCATTAGTGATTAGTGTTGAGCGCGAATATTCAAATTTCTAATTTTATTGCAAATATCGGCATTTTGAAAATTTGCTAATATTTCGAATTTAGTGATATATATTCGGAAAAACGAATATTCGTTTTTTTGTTTTTTTCCCCATCTGAACCCTTTACCTAGTATACCCATCTGCTTTTTGCTTGTGGGCCAATGTGAGAAGGCTGCAATATTGTAGTCTGTAGTGAATTAGAATATTCTTCATTATTTAATATTTTTTCTCTTAAGCGAAAAATCGGCAATGTAATATTCATGTAATGTGAATATTCTAAAACACAAATATATGGCACTATAGAATATAGTGCTATATATTTGTTTTCCAGAATATTCGTCATTTGTTCCAATTTAATGTGAACAGTCATTGGCCCAAAAGCAACTTACGCAGGGAGGAATCATGACTTCAGAAGGGAAAAAATGATGAATATTCTAAAAAAAGAATATATAGCACTGTATTTCATAGTGCTATATATTCGGGTTTTAGAATATTTGCATTACATTGCCGATTTTTCGCAATCAATAGAATAATCTCAAATATGAATATTCGCGAATATTTGACGAATATTCTAATGAATATTCATGATAAATCGTAAATTCAAATATTGCCCCTGCCGCTCATCACTATTAATGACCATGCCGGCAATTTCTCACCCTGTTTAGTATCTGGGCTGTCCTCCTTTCTCCAAGGGACTCATAGCAGCCTCAAAGTAAGCACAGTCTTGTGGGTGGCATTATGTTGATGCCAAGTCATTGCAGCTTAATCTGTACAGTTTTAATCAAGAAGAACTATTTTCCTGAGTGTTACTGACTCAATGTAATTGCTGCCTCAGTCTAGTTAGCAGAAAGATATTTGGCACCTGCTGATGCCAAGCTAAAATGAGTCTTCATGGATGAGTGGAATTTGTCAACTACGATCTGATGAGCCCTTTGGACCCATGTTTTAATAGTGTCTGAATATGTTTTAATATGCACATTGGCAATTGTTGGGTTGAATGAAACATAATAAGATGAAAACGTTTGTGCGTGCAATGAGAAATATTTGATAAATTATTGGGCAGGTTTACTGAAATGAACTTACAATGAAAATGATTCAGTGATGGAACAAAAGGAAAGTCATTCTTATTGTTCACCATTGTATTGCCTTGATAATTTTGTAAGCTAGGTATGAAAAAGATCATACAGATTCACTGGGTACTTTAACATTCTCAAATGGATATTGGACAAGGACTTATGGGTGAAAATCTTGATGGCCCATATGAGGACATCAATGGTCCCAAAGGTCAAGAATTTTGGGGCAATGACCTAGGACATGCAGTTATAGTTAAGCACTGTAGTTCCTTTATAGTCTTTCCCTACAGACTGATACTCTCATTAATCTGCTGTGTAGGGAAGTGGAGCACAATCTCATTAAATTTAATGGAGCTGCATTAAAAAAGCACAGGATTTAAACCTTGGTTTCTTTCTCTTGATTGAGATGGGACCCAGAGGTCTAACCTCCACAATCATAACATTACAGTATTTCTTAGTGATATGAAATGGGGAGGAGAGGGCACCCCCAAGCCCTGAAGACAAACGGTTCTAAAAGGTCATTTTGCCCCACATGAAAACATGGGGAAAAAGTAGGCATTACCTCATGTCGGCCGAATCAGAGGCTCCTCCAAAAGAAAAAGTGACCCATCTGTAGACAGCTGTTTCAGTGGCCATATTGATTGTCACTCAGGGGTGTACCTAGCCTTTTTGCCGCCTGAGGCGAAAATTGAAACGGCACCTCCCCACCCATGCCAGTTTCTTAACCTAACCCCTTTGCCACAATGAAAGCGTGTATTGCCCATGGTCCTTCTGCTGCCTCCCTCTTGCCCCTACCTGGTGCTGCATGAGGTGATCGGCTCACCTGGCCTCCTTGGTGGTGCACCCCTGTTGTCACTTAGGTTATCTAACCTTAGCAGAAAATAAAGATATATCTGTCACTGATGGTAAACTACTATTGGCAACGTGAACATTTCCATGCTTGGTGGGAGCAGCAATACATTTCTGGTTGTTATAAAAGTAGTGGTGGTCCAAACTCAGTAATTTAAGATGTATTAGATCACACCATCCATTTCTGAAAGCAGAAGCTTCAACCGAAGTCAGAAAAAGCACAATTGTCTCTTATTAACAGTATACTGCTTAAAGCTTGCTTCTGGAACTGATTCTTATCACAAACATCTCGAAGGTTATCATCCAAAAACAAAGTAAATTACATAAACCAACTGCAAAATAAAGGATTTTCAATCAGACCGGCAACACGAGTAAATATATTAATGCTTTAAAGATGTTATTCAACCTTGGGCACATTAAAACACACCCTCCATTGTGGCAGAATATGTGGAGGGAATTGTACTTACCTGATCCCAGCCTCTGGGTTCCAGCTCGTTCGCTCTCTCCGGCGGCTGCTGCAGCTCTCAGATGTCTCTGCATCAACATCCGGTTTGAATGTTTGCTGTGATGACATATTGTTTTGTATCATATTGCTGGGTCACGTCATGCACTGTAGACAATGTAACCCACATCAAACCAAATTTTGATGCAGGGAGACCTAACCAGAGCTGGAACACAGTGGCGGAGATCAGGTAAGTATTGTTCCCTCCACAGGTCTAGCCACACCAGAAAGTCTGCCCGAGAGGCCTACAGAGGTGAACAACCATGAGGATCATATGTGTCATTGGCAGGAAGTAATTCCTGCTTGATGACATAAATGTATGTCACGGTGTTCACAGCTGTTGTGGCTACATAATCACCAGTAGGTATATGTCTGCGATTGACAACTGCATTCTCATGATAATGGCTGGGATCAGAGAAAACTCTGATCCTGGTTGTGTAAGTGATTAGTAATAATCCTGCTGCTTACAAGTAATTTCACAAGTCATCAGACACAACATGGTTTTAGTGAATTGCTGCTGTTTCTCTACAAGTGCAAGTTAGGCGCATGAAAACCATGTGAGTCACCTGTATTTGCCGAGAAACCGTAAACTGTAAAGTACACAAGATAATTGAAAGATGTGCCAGATTTATCACAATTGAATAAACAAAAAATGGGTTTATTTCACCCACAGAATTAACAGACAAATTAACAGCCTAAGGCGGGTTCACATCAGCGTTATGGATTCCGTTATAACATGGTTATAATGGAAAATA